>OZ024909.1:11046051-11673551 GCA_964017125.1 Flabesymbios commensalis
CTTTCAAACATGTTAAAGACAAAACGTGACATAAATCACTGGAAAACAGTTGGCCTCTACTTTGCAAATCTGAATAATTTTCACTCTTTTAAAGTTGTGAATCGCGTCAGAAAATAGCGGCTTTGAAAATAGCATAAGTGGTTCAGTTAGCTATAGCTATTTGCTATTTGAATATATACTTTATGGGTATACGACCATTATAAATATTTTAACGTTCTACCATTGCAGAGATCGACCTTGATGAAACATTTAAAGTCCTGAAAGCCTCCCTTTCAATCTCCAACCATCATTGTGCCCATTTTAGTGACTGTTCAGAACAGGCAAACTCACGCCTCAAAATGATGTAGACCCGACAAAAACAAGCAAGCTGAAGACTACAAAATGATGTAGACCCCACAAAAACTGACGCATCAAAAATGGTGTAGAACCAACAAAAACTGGTAAACTGACGCCTACAAGAGGATGTGGAGCCTACAAAAATGACGTTTTAAAAATGATGTAGACCCAACAAAAACTAGCAAACTGAAGTATTAAAAAATGACGAGGAGACACCGGGAAGCGGCTGTCAGCCGTCAGGAGTTGCTATTTCTGGTATTGTCGCCCACTATCAGTCCCGGCAAGCCGCTCATTCGTGAAATTAGAAACTCGTCATCCCATCTGTCTTTGTATAATGGCCTCCCAGATAAACGCCATTTCGCGGCAAATTCCAGACGCTGGACGCGTGATGGTATAGCGTTGTACCATCACGCAGCCAACTCCCACAAGCATAAGACGTCGGCTCGTTGTTGTTTAAATGCTGGGCCGACGTCTTCGACGTCGTCCCAGCATTAAAACAACACCGCAACAACTTATCTTGTTTGCTGAGACGTGTCGTCTTTGATGGCGCCCGGCCTAGAATAGGGCTGGAGCCGCACCGATCGCAAATTACAACCCCGCTAACAAGAGACATTGACCCGGTGCTGCTTTAATGCTGGGTCAGCGTTGCAGACGGTGGCCCAGAATTAGAACAACACCGGGAGAAGGTTCCTGTTTTTGGGACACTGTCCTACCCCCGTTTCTATATATAGCCTGCACCCATGTGACAGGTCTGTAGTTGGCTGGCTATTTATAGATGAATCTACGAGAAAATGCCTATTATTTAGGGCTGATGATCGTCTGTTGTGATAGGATTTCCCCTTCAATATGACTCAACATATCCGTGACTTTTTATGACCCTCCCTGTGCAGTACCCCACTGGGCACACGACATTGTTGCGACGTTAAATCAACGTCATTGACGTTGATTCAGTGTCGCAACAACGTCGTGTGCCTAGTGGGTCGTACGGTTAGCCTATTGCTTTGCTGATAGCATGATCAGTCGTATAAAAAGTACATTATTATCAGCTTTTCTGGATGCCGCCGCCAATCTATACTATCATACTATTAGAATAAAACTGAAACAAAATGAAATGATCGGGGTGTTAGGCCACCGTTGTTCACATGTAGGCTAATCTGGGCCAGGACAACCTCCTGGGGATGGTGAGATAAATGAGATGACACTGCCCTCCAGACACAGAATTTGAAATTCGAGCCCTGGTGATCCGCGGTCGAGCACGCTACCTCTCGGTCACGGAGGCTCCCCAGAATATTGAATCTTTACGAGTGTGCGGGGAAGAAACATTGTGTTTCTTTAAAAGTTAAGTGCCAGGGTGGGGTTTGAACCCGCGATCTCCCACTTTCCAAGCAGACAGCTTTAACCACTGCATCACTGCCGACGAGGTTTAAGAGGTTAAACTCATAACCTCCTCTTTATACCGGATCCGCTCATGCAGTATTCACTGATTTCGCCCAAATAATAGGTGTTTAATTGCGTCCCATAATATACGTTGAAAGAATATCGTTCTCCATTATGTTTCGGGATAGAGCGCAGGACGCAGCATTTATCCGAAACGTAAGATACTCACATCATCACAAATGGTTAAAATGACCGAAATATTTTTCGAGAGATATTTTAAAAATGCTCTCAGATGATAAATAACTGATAGAATGTTTCAAAATCAGCTGAGTGGATGCTTTAATGGCCACTAAGTGAGGTAAGCTAACCTAAAATGTATTTCGATGGCGTTAATAGGGGTAAATTGTTCGCCTATCGCCGGCGACACGCCATTTCAGATATGGAATACTTGCTATAAACGGGTAACACGTTGTGGAGGGTGGCGTTTGCTCACTACATGATAATGTGTGTGTGTTATTCAGGTATACTACCACTACTAGCGCGAATAAAGTATTACACATCAATAAAATAACATTTGGTATACATGCGATATTACAAGTTCCTGTGATATGTTTTTGCCCGATAATTTGGGTTTCTTTATTCACCTAATGACTGTGTGGAGTACATTGATATCTCATCAAACCTGAGGCGTCGACCCACAGCGATGACCCAACCTTGACCCAGCAGGGTTCACATCGGTTGTTTGCCGGGTGACAGGTGCAGGGGAAGTGTCTTACAAAGTGCCCAAAACCCTTACAGTGCTAAAATAGTTTTGCACAAACCATGGAGACCAGAGGATTTTCATTTTGAAATCATCATAAATGTCTTAGTCAGCTCTTGCCGATTCTTTAGAGTACCTATGTTATGGGTCTACGACCATTATAAATAATTTATATCTTTCAGTGCAGGGATCGTCTTTAGTCGTCTGAATCTGACGTCCACAGACGTCATATCTGTTCACATAATAGCGATTTACCGCGGTATTTAGCTATCCAGACATGGATACATGTATCTGGAAGTGTCGTGTGAAAATAAACTAGAAATATGATATTTGCGCTCGCCTATTTTGTGATCATCACATTCTATAAAACGTACAGTTTCTATCATTATTTTTGAACATCCATCCGCTTCCAGGTAATGGTGTTTCGATGTGCTCCGACAAAAACTAGTCGGCGCAATTTAGTTTTCAGAATGCTATGACTAACATTTTATTCAGAAGAGAAGATAAGTAATATGATTTCCCAATTGAGCCGACATTGTTTGCTTGGAAATAAAATCGGATTCACATTAACCCTTTAACCGCCAAATTATTCAATCTGAATTTTCACCCACTTGAAGTTGTGTGTCGCTGACGCGATCCACAACTTCAAGTGAGTGAAAATTATTCAGATTTGTCAAAATGGAGGTCAACTGTTTTCAAATCATGCTGGTTGATGTCACATTTTATCTTTAACATATTTAAAATGTGGTACTTAATGTGCTAATAAAAAATAAAAAGCCGAATATATGCGAAATGGGATTCGCATTAATCCTTAGAGCGCTGATTTTTTTTTATGAAAATCATGGTCACCAAGGGTTTATTTTCAATTTTAACCAGTTATAACCAAATATTTCACCAGTGAAACTAAGAACGATTCATCGTTTCGTGTCTGCTGAGGGATGCTGCTCTCTGCTAAAACTCTAATTGTAAAATTCCAATTATATTTGCATTAAAAACTTGTTTCTGTCACGATCTGTCAGATGGATCCCATTACGTTGTCGGCACTAAAAAACCTAATAGAAGGATATTATTGTTCACAGTAAATATGAGACGTTATCAAATGGGCCTACTATAGTCGGATTCACATTAACCGTGGTGAATGAATTTCGCCGATTTCTTAGTCAATTCTCAAAAAATTTCATGAAATTTGTGGGTTTGAAGTTTCTTTATTATGTAATTTTATGATACGATATTAAATTTAATTGGAAAAGTGATATGTCAAATTCATCTCTGTTTGGTTGTGGAGTTATAAGTAAAATCACTACTGGTCAATGAAGGCATAATGTACAGTAATCTGAGGCATTTATTTCAATGTAAAGTTTTGATTTGTAGATTCTCCACGCCTCTGACGACAATTTTAGCAGAAATGAGATGAAATAAATGGGGTTTTATGCCACACTCTGCGCACATATAGGCTAAACCGGGCCTGAGGATGGTGAGATGAAAGAGATGATATAGAATCTTTACGAGTGAGCGGGGAAGAAAAAAATCGTTTTGTTGAAACTTGAAGGCCAGGGTGGGGTTCGAACCAGCGATCTCCGACTTTCCAAGCAGGCAACAATAACCACTGCACCGGGGCCCACGCAACCCAGCAGACACAAGACGTTGAATGAATGTTGGCTTAACCTGGGTCCACCAACGTTACACCAACATTGATTAACGTCTTGTGTCTGCTGGGACTACACGCATATACCGTCATAATAAGGAGGTTCTCAACTTTCATTTGATATATATTATACTTGGGTTTTCAATCAAGTTAAACCTTTTTATTCACATTGAGATGAGAATTGCGACAGCAAAGTTATTCACATCCCCAGGTGAATGAAAATGAATAAAAGTGACAGAAATCGAGTGCTATGAGGCTGGTAGGGCTAATATCAAAATATAAAAATGAATCGCAATAACTGTAATAAAAAGTCTGTATATAATGAGACAAATATCGAGTGCTATGAGGCTGATAAGCTAATATTAAAAAATCAAAATGATTCGTGATAACTAGAGAAAAAATCTTCTGTATCAGGAAACTATTACTATTTATATCTCAACCATTTGTCACGCAGATGGCTTATATTACTCCGAGAGCGACGATCGGCATGATATGACTAATTCTGGGAGGTGGCTCAAAATAACGCCGTTTTTTACTGATCACTGTTGAATATTATCATATTAAATAATATTTTATTAAACAATTGAAAAGATGCAAATATGTAAAACCCAAGCTTGGTTAATAAGTGTACATGCAATTAATTAGTGTAGATCCAATTAATTAAGCGTACATGCAATTATCGTGTAGATTCATTTAACAGAGCTAGATGATATTATATCATAATTGTATATAATAAACAACATCATAATCTGTTGTCGCAATTGATTAAACCAGAAATCAAGCATGTCCGTACAACAACACCGCAAGAGTACAATGATTATAATTATATAAAAGAGCTTAGGGAATGTCCACGTGGGAGTACCATGATCAGAACATGACGAGGACATGATCAGACCATGACCCGAACATGATCAGTCCATCACCCCGAAATAAACAGAATATGACCAGACCATGACCCAAGCATGACTAGACTATGACCAGACCTTGACCAGAGCATGATCAGAAAATGACCCGAACATGATCAGACCATGACTAGACCTTGACCAGAGCATGACCAGAAAATGACCCGAGCATGACCCGAACATGACCAGAACATGACCAGACCATGACCAGACCTTGACCAGAACATGACCAGAAAATGACACCAACACGACCAGAACATGATCCTAACATGACCGGACAATGACTAGAACATGACTAGAATATGACCAGACCATGACCAGAACATGACCAGACCATGACCAGAACAAGACCAGAATATGATCCGACTATGACCAGAACATGACCCGAACATGACCAGAACATAACCAATACATGACCCGAACATGACGAGAACTTTATCCGAACATGACCAGAACATGACTAGAACATGACCAGAATATGACCAGAACATGACTAGAACATGACCAGAATATGACCAGAACATGACTCGACCATGACCAGAACTTAATCAGAACTTGACCAGACCATGACCAGAACATGTGCCGAACATGACTCGAACATGACCAGAACATAGCCCGAACTTGACCAGAATATGACCAGACCATGACCAGAACATGACCAGAACATGACCCGGCAATGAACAGAACTTGACCAGAACTTGACCAGAACATGACCGGAACATGTGCCGAAAATGATTCGAACATGACTAGAACATGACCAGAATATGACCAGACTATGACACGAACATGACCAGAACAAGACCAGAACATGACCAGAACATGACTAGAACATGACCAATACATGATCCGAACATGACCAGAACATGATCCGAACATGACCAGAACATTACTAGACCATGACTAGACCATGACTAGACCATGACCAGACTATGACCAGAAACTTGACCAGTACATGACTAGAACATGTGCCGAACATGACCAGAACTTGACCAGAACATGACTAGAACATGTGCCGACCATAACCTGAACATGACCAGAACATGACCAGAACATGACCTGGGCATAATCAGAAAATGACCTACCATGACTAAAATAGGACCTGAACATGACCAGAACACGACCAGAACATAACCAGAACATGTGCCGAACATGACCCGAGCATGACCAGAACATGACCCGAACATGGCCAAAACATGAACCATACATTACCAAAACATGACCCGAACATGACTAGAACATGACCAGATCTTGACCAGAACATGACCCAACTATACCTCGAACATGACCAGACCATGACCAAAACAGGACCAGAACAAGACCCGAACACGTCCCGTACATGACCAGAACATGACTAGAACATGACCAATACATGATCCGAACATGACCAGAACATGATCCGAACATGACCAGAACATTACTAGAACATGACTAGACCATGACCAGAACATGACCCGTCCATGACCAAGAACTTGACTAAAACATGACTAGAACATGTGCCGAACATGATTCGAATAGGACCAATAAAATGATCAAAACATGACCCCAACTTGACCAGAATATGACCAGACGATGACCAGAACATGACCAGACCATGACCAGAACAAGACCAAAACATGACCCGACCTTGACCAGAACTTGACAAGAACATGACCAGACCATGTGCCGAACATGACCAGAACATGATCAGAACATGTGCCGAACATGACTCGAACATGACCAGAACATGACCCGAACATGACCAGACCATGATCCGACCATAACCAGAACATGACTAGAACATTACCAGAATATGACCAGACCATGACCAGAACATGATCAGACCATGACCCGACCATGACCATAACTTGACAAGAACATGACCAGAACATGACCAGAACATGACATAAGCTTGACTAGAAAATGACCGACCATGACCAAAGTAAGACCAGGACATGACCAGAACACGACAAGGAAATAACCAGAATATTAACAGAACATGCGCCGAACATGACCCAAACATGACCAGAACATGACCCGAATATGACCAGATCATGAACCATACATGACCAAAACATGACCCGAATATGTCCAGAACATGACCAGACCTTGACCAGAACATGACCCGAACATGACCAGGACATGACCCGAGGTCCCGAACATGGGTGTTACTTCAATGCCGCATACCGATGCCGGACATGCCACACAAACAGAGGATGTTGTGGGTGAATATGTATATAATAACGTAATACATACAAAAGCAATAATAATAGTTCAATTTAGGCAATCACGTACGCTGTTCAGAACTGAGCTATACAGGTGTCAAAAATAACTACATGTATTGACCAATATTACAAATAATTATACACCTCTGCGAGGCCAAAAGGCCGTATCTGCTTACTTTAAAGGTAAGCATATACTGCATATTTAGCTTTGCACGGCACTATAGTTGGATTCACATTAACCGTGGTGAGCGTGTTGAGCAACAGCATTATTTTCTAGTAATGCAGAGACTAGCTAAACATGTCACAAAAAATGTTATTCGGGCTTAAAGTTAGTCTATATAACATTTAACAAATGACGTCCCTCTAAAAACCGTCTCAGAATTGTATTACATGTCAAATGGTCTAACTTCTGAAATATCTACTAAAATTTCGTGAAGATTGGTTGAGAATTGACTGATTTCCATTCACAACGGTTGATGTGAATCGGGGTATAGACTAGTTAAATACAATACTTTATAGTAAAAACACTCATGTGACATTAAAATTATGGTGATAATGTAGCAACCATTTCATATTGATATAGGCTAATCTCGCATTTCAAATCTATTAGCGTACATCAATTTTATCATGGTGTGTTTTTCATTTTGTAAATGCTGACTTTATGTTTTGTTCCATCACTAATATTTCCCATACAGTGAATAAACATTTTTTCCGACTTTTTTTACATGTATTACAAGCAAACCTTTTCCGGCTTTTAACGACGCCCACCTCACACACTTCGTTTTTTACCCATTTGGAGACATATAATCATTTCGATACCTGCCATGATTTTCTGCGTTTCTTAAAATTAAAACAAAACCCTTGTGCTGCTGAATTGTTTGTTTCCATCTCTCGCCATTTGAATATGATATGTATACAAATATTTTTTGCAGTACAGTCGTAACTAGGACTGACATGGTTTGATAGCAAATTTTTTAACCCTTACAACGCTGAAATATTTTTATATTAACCAAGAGACGAAAGTTTTTCTTTTTATTTAAAATCATTATAAATTTCTTATTGTCTATGGCAGTTAGAAATATTTTAATTAATTTCAGTGTAGGGAACGTCGTAAGATGTCAGAATCTGACATCTATAGATTTCAGATTCTGACGTATAAAGACGGTTCCCGCACTGAAAGGGTTAAGTGCTAAGCATGTCTATTAATTGTTTCTTCAAAGAAGGAAATTTAAAAGAGATATTTTGAACGGTAAATTTGCCAGGTTATCATATGTTTAGATTAAACCTTACAGTGCGTTGACCGACTTTAGACGTCAGAATCTTGTGATTCTCAGAGCTAACTGAGACATTAAGATTTCAAATTGAAAAAAATCCTTTGGTCTCCATGGTTTATACAAAAATATGCCAGCGTTGTACGGATTCAGCTTATGTATATTTATGTCATTTTCATCAACTTATATTTGAGCTTGAAAATCTTATGATGATAAAATGTATTATCGTCTGGTGATAAGAACCGTATCCCTATTTTCTGAAAGTGTAGATGTGGCAAATTTGTTAGAACAAAACAGTACACAGCAAAAAAGTATTTCGTAAAATGTCAACAAAAAATAACCACACACTATCGTGTTTCAAATTGTAATTATTATCGGAAATGTAAACTGATTGTGTTGTGTCTGAAAAAAAACTGTAAAGCCATTTGAACACCTATGGCGAATTGTAAGTATTTGTAAAACCTTGTATCACCATATAAATTTTTTTCGGAGTGGTGCTCGTGATAAATTGTCGTGAATTAATTTGTTAAAACATATACATATTCATTTTCACCCTTTTTAAAGTTGTGGTTCCGGCTAGCGATGCACAGCTTCAAATCTGGGACATTTAAAATATTACAGTTTGCGATCAAACGGCTGCTGATAGGCATTTTAAGTAAGCCGGGCTATATGGAAATGTAATACCGCCCATATTCAGCGGTATTCGTGGAGCGAAAACACGCTGTTGTCAGAGTGTGAGGTACCGACGATGCTGATTGGGGACAAAAAAGAGTTGTTAAATGATTTTTGTTAGATTGCTGTATTACACCTTTCAGAGAGGGGATCGTCTTTATACGTCAAAATCTAACGTCTAAAGACATTCGATTCTGACGTATAAAAGCGATCCCTGCACTGAAAGAATTACAATATTTCTAATGGCCACCTTATATAACATTGGCAAAAACCCTGATCGATAATTGAATTTATCTACATGGAATTTAGCATAGGAATTATGTAGTGATATGCCTATGGGATTGTGTTCATATGTTCTGTGTCAAAGCCCTGGGCCACGTTGATCCTCTCGGTGCGGGTCCGTCTTGAGACGTCAGAAGCTGACGTCTATAGACGATAGACGTCGTATTCTGACGTCTGAAGACGGTCCCCCCGTAGCATAGGTGTTCAAATGAAGCGGAAAGACATTTATGATGATTTTAAGTTAAAGATCATTTAATCATTTTTTCACAAAACTATTTCAGCGTTGTAAAGTTTAAAGGGACATGCCCAGGCTAAGATCATCAAAAAATGATGTAAACATGTCCATAGTCTAGAACTGCAAAAGTTTTTTAAATTTCACCAGTCAGGCTGGATATAGAGACGAAACTCCTGATTTCTAATTATTGACAACCATGTCAAAAATAAGAAATTCGGAAATTTCGTCTCTATAACTCGTAAGTGCGCAGCACAAAAAGTTTTTCAATTTGAAATTCTCACAAATGACTTAGTTATCTCATTCTGCTTCATTTGAATACCTATGTTATGGGTCTATGGTCTTTATAAATATGTTTACTTTTACAGTGCGGGGATGGAGTTTAGACGTCAGAATCTGACTCTACAGATGTCTGATTCTGATGTCTAACGTCGAATCCCGCACTGTAAAGGGTAAAACGCTACATTGTCATCTTCCCACGCAAGGCTCGTTACTCCTGGGGTCTTGGCCTGACGGTCGCGCTGTGTCAAGCGTACCTTTCAGTTTCCATTCCTTCAGTATGTTGTAACGGAAAGTCAGATGGCAGTAATTGCTTACTTTCAAAGTTAGTGCTTATTACTGGTGGCCTTTGTTCGGCTGCACGAGTCTCAAGGCAGCACTTTGTGAATTACGAGGACCCCGTGGAATAGCTCAGCTAACTCTTCTAGGAAATGAAATGAAATGAATGGGGTTTTAGGCCACATTTGTGCGCACATAGGCTAAACTGAGCCAGGATAACCTCCTGAGGATGGTGAGCTGAATGAGATGACGCTGCCCTCCAGACACATGATTTGACATTAGAACCCTGGCGGTCTGAGGCCGAGTACGCTGCCTCTCGGTCACGGAGGTTCCCCACAATATTTAATCTTTACAACGGGGAAGAAATATTTTGCTTCTTCGAAACTCTCCTAGGACACAGGCATAAGTCGGTATTTCATTCTTCTTAATGTTACCGCCATTTCCAATATCAAGGCGTAGGAAAACGTCCTGATTTAATAAAGCACCCAATTATAATATTCCAAGTTAAAGAGACCATTCTATGCAGGGTGGGGGCCCTAGGGTAGTGGTTAGCACAGCTGCCTATCACGCCAGAGTCCGGGGTGAAAGTCAGTATTGTGGGGAGCCTCCGTGACCGAGAGGTAGCTTGCTCGGCCTCAGACCACCAGGGCTCGAATTTCGAATCCTGTGTCTGGAAAGCAGTGCCATCTCAATCATCTCACCATCCTCGGGAGGTTCTCCTGGCCCGGTTTAGCCTATATGTGCACAAAGGTGGCCTAAATACCGATTCATTTCATTTTTTTTTCATTTTATGCAATACATTTGATTGAGGTATATCATGTGGCGCAGTTATGCGATGAGGGGGGTTTGTGGGTTAACTGTTACAGTGCGGGACCTTCCTTATAATACATCAGAATCTGACGTCAGATTCAGACGTAAAGACGTCTGAACAACTTATTATGGCCGCAGAACCATAACATAGATATTCTAATGAAGCGGACATATTTATTTATGATATTTATGATGACATTTATGATGAAAATAATCCTTTGGTCTCAATGTGCGGGGGGCCTGGTGCAGTCGTTAAAGCTGCCTGCTTGGAAAGTCGGAGATCGCCTGCTTGATCGCGAGTTCATCCGCCGCTCTGGCATTGAAGTTTCGAAGAAGGAAAATGTTTCTTCCCCGCCTACTTGTGGGGAGCCTCCGTGACCGAGAGGTAGCGTACTCGGCCTCGGACCGCCAGGGCGCGAATTTCGAATCTTGTGTCTGCAGGGCTGTGTCATCTCATTCATCTCCCCATCCTCGGGAGTTTCTCCTGGCCCAGTTTAGCCTATATGTGCACAGGTGGCCTAAAACCATATTCATTTCATTTCATTCATAGAAAAATAGTTCGGCTTTATAGAGGTTAATAGATAAGTTGTCTCGATGGAAAATATCTTAGGACAAGAAATCCCAAATGAGCATTCCACCCTGGAATAATGATATTCCACTGGCAAACAGGCCTACTGCCGTATGCAGAAATGCCTAATTAACACATGATTCACAATGACGCAAGGCCGTAGGCCTACTAACGAAAGGTCACTATAGGAGTGGTCCAATTAATACATTGATTACAATGACGCAAGGCCGTACTAGCGAAAGGCTACTAGAAATGATCCAATTAATACATTGATTACAACGACGCAAGGCCGTACAAATATAACCAAGAAGGACACTAGATATGTATGGTCCAATTAACACATCATTCGCAATGACGCAAGGCCGTAGCCCTACTAACGAAAGGTCACTAGGACTAGGAGTGGTCCAATCAATACATTGGTTACAATGACGCAAGGCCGTACTAACAAAAAGGCCACTAGAAATGGAACAATTAACACATCATTCACAATGACGCAAGGCAATACTAACAAAAAGGCCACTAGAAATGGTTTAATTAAATTTATTCTCACTCTAAGAATATATTATTAGAGTGAGACTAAATTCATCACTTTTCAAATTGCCGGTGCCTGCGTTTTTTCTCAGACTGCCATTTTCCTATTTGCCATTTTGCCATTCCGCAAATCCAAAAGGCTGTAAATTTTTACTTTTCAAGTTAGCTGTTATTGTTTTTGTATATTTGTACCGCAGTTCCTGGTAACCCTAGAAAACTGCCGCGTTGATCTCGTTATAATCGCGTGTGATCTCGTTATAATCGCGTGCCACACGTTCTTTCATCCGGGAATTTATTTGTGAATACCGATGGTTCACCCGGTGAACACAAGACGCTCACCCAATGATGGTTTAATGCTGGCCCAGCGTCGTAGACGGTGGGCCAACATTAAGCCAGCATTGGCGCAACATCTTCTGATTACCGGCGGGGGAAGCGTTGTTCATCGCGTTACTGTCCACAGCGTTACCTTTCTATTTGCTAAAACCCCGCAGAAACAAGCCCCCTTGATCTCACACTCTCAGACAGGGCTCCCACGCCTGATCAATAGCAAACGACGACCAGGCCTTCCCCAGATCAAACGTTGGATCAATGTTTGGCTAGCGTCGCAGATGGTGCCCCAACATTAACCCAGCATCGAATCCCCATCTCGTGGTTGATTTTTTGGAGGAGAGGCGTTTTCCGCCATTTTAGCACGAACAAAACATGGTAATCATAAATGATACCTGGAGATCATTCGAGCTATAGACCACTCTATATATTTTTCTGGTTTTAGTTGTACCCCAGTTGTCTCTATCGCTGTAATCTGCGTGGTGCTTTATGTGTACAGATGTGTCCCGCTGTTCGTATAGACTGGACTACTCCTTTAAGTCCTAAGCTCTCCTGTCCTGTGATATTTCTCATCCACATAGCACACAGTGGACTACTCCTTTAATTTCTAAGCTCTCCTATGCTGTGGTATTTCTGATCCACATGGCACACAGTGGACTACTCCTTTAATTTCTAAGCTCTCCTGTCCTGTGGTATTTATCCAAATGACATATTTTAATTAGAAATGAATTCAATTAGAAATGACGCAATCCACGAGGAAGAAGGACGTCCCGAGCTTAAATTTGATATAATGTACGAAAACAAATGACGAAAAATATTTACATTTATGAAAAAATAGCAATCTCCAATATTGAATTATTGGATTAAAGGGACTGGCCCAGGCTAAAATCATCAAAAAATCGGTGATTTTATTTTGGCTTCTTAATATGACCATATGATGTAAACATGTCCATAGACTAGAACTGCAAATTTTTATTTTATTTTTGTGCTGCGCACTTACCAGTTAGTGTAGATATAGAGACGAAATTCCCGTATTTCTAATTTTTGACATGGTTGTCAATAATTAGATATCAGAAATTTCGTCTCTATATGTAGTCTAACTGGTGAATGCGCAGCACGCAAATTTAAAAAAAAATTATGGACATGTTTACATTATATGGTCATATGAAGAAGCCAAAATAAAATCACCGATTTTTTTATGATTTTAGCCTGGGCCAGTCCCTTTAACTGAGCATCCACTACAAACTATTTTATCAAATTTAGCAGAATACTTGACATGGATCTATCACCCCTTTTCTCTGCACTTTCAACGTTTAAATCTACTCAAAAGTATTCTGCTAGAGACGGGGTGGTAGACTAATTGCAAGGCGTGTTGTACAGAGCTGACGTTTTTGAATAGAAAATGTACCACGCATATCTTAAAGGGACTGGCCCACGCTAAAATCATCAAAAATCGGTGATTTTATTTTGGCTTCTTAATATGACCATATGATGTAAACATGTCCATAGACTAGAACTGCAATTTTTATTATTTTTTTGTGCTGCGCATTCACCAGTTAGGCTAGATATAGAGTCGAAATTCCTGATTTCTAATTATTGACAACCATGTCAAAAATTAGAAATACTGGAATTCCGTGTCTATATCTAGTCTAACTGGTGAATGCGCAGCAGAAAAATTAAAAAAAAATTGCAGTTCTAGTCTATAGACATGTTTACATCCTATGGTCATATTAAGAAACCAGAATAAAATCACCGATTTTTTGATGATTTTAGCGTGGGCCAGTCCCTTTAACTAAATTATTGATCCCACTTTTAATACATATGCTGTGATATTATATCTGTGATACGTTAATATGTATGTAATATACAATATAATATTTTTTCCTCACTTGTGGGGGTTTTAATGAATAAATAATAATAATAATAATTAAATAATAATAAATAATATGGTTCCAGTAGCTCAAGGGCTAAAATGAAGACCTCCAAGCAAACACGAAAAGTTGACCGAAAGCTGGTTCAATGTTGGCCCACCATCTACGATGTCGGCGCAACATTCAACCAACATTGGGTCAACGTATCGTGTTTGCTGAACACTTGATTGACGTTCCATATTTCTAGGTCACCATGGTTCAAACACACCTGTGACCAGGGATGGGGTCAAATACACTAGATCGAATACAAATACGATGTCGTAGAATTTTTCAAATACAAATACAAATAAGAAGCCTTGAAAAATATCAAAAACAAATACAAATACAGTCTTTCAAATACAAATACAAATACACATACAATTTCTTTGAAGATTTCCTCTCTAGAATCAACTTTGCTTAATCGCATGCATACATAGTTTTGTATCGTAATACTGTAGATCTGATAATATTACAGAGGTTCTATTTTTTGCGAGGAGGATAGATTTGTGAATTTAGATATCACGCGATTATTTCTATCAGGAATCATGGGAAAGCGGTCGATGTGTCAACTATATATGTATTGCTTAAAACTAGACTGGTGTCACAGGCTGTGACACCAGTCTAGTTTTAAGCAATATATACGCATCTGCGAATCCCCATTTATTGCTCATACCGGCGATTCCGGCTAAATTATTTGCTGACCATGCACTAAGACTTGTCCGTCAAGTCTTGGAGCCCAATGTGGGCATTTTAATTACGATAGACTCGTAGGTCTGAATATCATAAATTTGGATCTACGAATCTATCATATTTCGTTCTTTCTCCTTGACATAAAGAACACAATTCGAGCTCTTTCTTCGACTTCTTCTTCTTCGACTCAGGTTTAATCCTTAAAGCGCTGAAATAGTTTCGGTCTATAGATGTCTATACTGGATAAAACTGGACCAGGAGGACATATCCGAGGATGGTGAGATGAAACAGAGGGCATTGCCCTCTTGACAAATGATGAATTGATAACCAGCATGATCAGTAGGATGCCTTACATGGAATGGCAGCATCACAGCGGGCGTTTACGTATAGTTACGCCTTGCTATCTTAGTTACAGTAACGTTAGATCATAATTAGGTATCATAATAGATCATAACTAGGTGTATTGACTACATACACCGCACCTGAAAGGTAAACTATCTCAGTGATCATTATTAATTAACTGTGGGCGCCTAATATACATTTCACTCGACACCCTGAAAATCACCGGAGCTCCAGGGTAGACTTCTCTGCCCACTCGTAAACAAAGATTCGATATTATGTGGAGCCTCCATGACCGAAAGGTAGCTTGCTCAGCCTCAAACCACACGGGCTTGAATGTAGTAATAGCGTGGGTTTGGGATGTAGTAATAGCGTGGGTTTGGAGGGCAATATGGTTATTTGAGTCACGTTGTGGCCAAGTCTGCATAACCCCCTCGACCCAGGTCTCGATCAACTTTCATTCATTCATTCGTTCGTTCGTTAGTTCGTTAGCTCGTTTGCTCGTTCGTTCGTTCATTCATTCATTGATTTATTTAATCATTCATTCATTCATTCATTCGTTCATTCGTTCATTCGTTCATTAATTCATCCACTCACTCACTCACTCACTCACTCACTCACTCACTCACTCACTCACTCACTCACTCACTCACTCACTCACTCACTCACTCACTCACTCACTCACTCACTCATTCACTCACTCACTCACTCACTCACTCACTAACTCACTAACTCACTTATTCATTTCATTTCATTCATTCATTCATCTTTCTTATGCATTCATTTTGTTATTCATTCATTAATTATTTCATTGATTAATTGATTAATTGATTGAATGATTGATTGATTGATTGATTGATTCATTCATTCATTCATTCTTTCATTCATTCATTCATTCATTCATTCATTCATTCATTCATTCATTCATTCATTCATTCATTCATTCAATCATTTATTCATTCATTCATTCATTCATTTATTCATTCATTCATTCATTCATTTATTCATTCATTCATTCATTCATTCATTCATTCAATCATTCTTTAATATTTGTCTGCGCAATACACCATTTGCTGTGATTTCGCGCCCACGTCAACGACGCAATTTGCTTGAAACCAGATGTGTGGATGGATAGAAATCCCAGCCAACCACGCTCTCAACGCCGCAATGGCAGCGGGGTCAGCATACACCCGAAATTGAAGTGGAGCGTGAAGGAGCGGGTTCACCAAATAGATGTAGAAATGATTAATTATTAGGTAATAATACTTCGTTGTGTTGCGTCACAGCTGTCATTACATCTGACCGTTTTGATAATCACTCCCAAACAACATGTATTAGTCTGTGTATTGGTAATAACACTTATACATACCCTTTATCCGCTAGGTTGTCTTATATTCATTTTCACCCACTTGAAGTTGTGCCTCGCTGCCGCGACACACAACCTCAAGTAGGTGAAAATTGCTCATATGTGTTTAATATGAGATCAATCATTTGCAAATCTTGATTTTTAAATTAAATTAATCGCACTTTTCGTTTCTAATAACAGTGCTTTAATCGGTTAATAAAATGAATTAAAAAGTACTATAATCGTGATTAGCAGTGAAAGGGTTAAAAATTGTTATAATTGAAAATAATCCAATTTCAACTCGTTCACCGCGGGGATCGACTAGACATTAGAATCTGAGTCTATTGACGTCAGATTCTGACGTCTAACGTCATATTCTGACATCTAAAGTCATTTTAGTCATTTTCACCCACTTGTGGGTTGTGGGTCGAGATAGACACAACTTCAAGTGGACGGAAATTTAAATTAGGAAACTTAGCGGGCAAAGGGTTAACGCACTAATGAAATAGAAATCGCACTCGCCATATGTACAATCATTGTATTTTTTTCCCAGTTTCCGCGATTCAAATCCCACGTTGAATAGAAACTATTCAATTGTATTAAATCTATAAGAACAATATCTCGAGCCCTATAACCCTTAGCCTGCTGAGTTATTTTTTTTCCATTTTTCAGCCACTTAAAGTTGTGCTCGCCACCGCGACCCACAACTTCAAGTGGTTAAAAATTGCTCAGATTTCTTTAAAGGGACATGCCCAGGTCTAAAATTATAAAAAAACGGTGATTTTATTTTAGCCGCATAATATGACCATATGATGTAAACATGTATCTAGACTTGAACGGAAAAAGTTTTTAAATTTTTGTGCTGCGCATTCATCAGTTAGGCTAGATATAGAAACGAAATTCCTGATTTCTAATTATTGACAACCATGTCAAAAATAAGAAATACTGAAATCTCGTCTCTATATCTAACTGGTGAGTGCGCAGCACAAAAATTAAAAAAACTTCTGCAGTTCTAGTCTATATGGACATATTTACATCATATGGTCATATTATTAAGATTTTAGACCTGGGCATGTCCCTTTAATTTAAGCGCAAATATTTGCAAATCTTGATGTTTTGAGACATATTTCATTCCCAATATCATTGAGTTGGTCGACTAATAAAACAGATTAAAAACGACAATAGTCGTGATCAGCAGGATAAGGATTAAGCGCCAAGAATGACAATAAGCGTTTCCAATTAGCCGATTAAATCACTTTTATTGGGAGCGAAATGTGCGTTTAAACAGCAAGATGTGGAAACATTTGGCCCTAAATATACAAATATGGGTAATTTTCACCCACTTGGTGTTGTGGGTCGCGGCAGCGAGACACAACTTCAAGTGGGTGAAAATTTCAATTATTTTTATTTTATCACCTGATTCAATCACCGTTATTAGGAACGAAATTTGTTTTTAAACATCAAGATTTGCAAATTGTAAATCTCAAATTAAACACATATGAGTAATTTTCACCCACTTGACGTTGTGGGTCGCGGCAATGATACACATGTCACTTCAAATGAAATGAAATGAATCGGGCTTTAGGCCACCTTTGTGCACATATAGGCTAAACTGGGCCAGGAGAACCTCCTGAGGATGGTGAGATAATTGAGATGACACTGTCCTCCAGACACCGAATTCGAAATTCGAGCCCTGGCGGTCTGAGGCCGAGCACGCTACCTCTCGGTCACGGAGGCTCCCCACAATACTGACTTTCACACGTGGATGGGGAAAAACATTTTTGTTTCTTTCAAACCGCCGATACCGGGAACCGAACCCCGAACCCTGGCGTGAAAGGCAGCGGTGCTAGCCACTACCCTAGGGACCTCCGCCTATGTCACATCAAGTGGTGAAAATTTAAATTAGTCAATGTAGCGCTTTAAATGGGTAGTCCACTGTGTACAAACAGCGGGACACATCTGTACCCAGAAAACACCACGCTGATTACAGCGATAGAGGCAACTGGGGTACAACTAAAACCAGAAGCATACATAGAGTGGTCTATAGCTTTAAATGTTAATATGAACCACATTAAAAAGAAGGAAGATGCGCAAATTTGGGAAAAATGGGACAATTTTGCTTGTTTCCTTTTACTTTTTTTTTAGTATTATATAAGGAGAAAAATAAAAAATGTGGGATGTGTTCCTTTCCTCTGGGAGAGTTAAGCACCTGTAATAATTCAGTGATGCCCGTCAGTATGCTCAAAGGCTTTTTGGGAATCAATCAATAAATCGATCAATCAATAAATCAATTATTCCATAAATCAATTATTCAATCAATCAATCAATCAATCAATCAATCAATCAATCAATCAATCAATCAATCAATCAATCAATCAATCAATCAATCAATCAATCAATCAATCAATCAATCAATCAATCAATCAATCAATCAATCAATCAATCAATCAATCAATCAATCAATCAATCAATCAATCAATCAATCAATCAATCAATCACAATCAATCAATCAATCAATCAATCAATCAATCAATCAATCAATCAATCAATCAATCAATCAATCAATCAATCAATCAAGCAATCAATCAATCAATCAATCAATCATATCCGTGAATGTTAATATAATAAATTAGAAAAGGTACTTACTTTACATTGAGTGATGGCGGCTGACAAGTTTATAAGTCTATCGGTGATTATCACCAAGAACAAAGCCGTTTTCTCCATGCTCCACGAGTTTAACATAGTCTACAATCTTATAATATCACAGCCGGAGCGAGAAAACAGCACTCCCCTAGTACGCAGCAAACTAAACAGGTGCGAAGGTGCTGATCTAGCATTTAAACATCTCAATAAACGACTCTATTATGAGGAGAGAGCGTTCAAGCATTCCTGGAAACTGGTTATTTCGTGTTCCGCTTTGGAGAGCAGTCTAAATAAGCAGGTGTGAATTAGATGTGCATTCAAGCTTCCATTGAAGCTGTTTTCTGTCCCAGTTGGGAGGACAACGCTTTCTGGATATAAATAAATAAGATAGAATTAGATCTAGCATTTAACCATCCATGAAAGCTGTTCTGTTTTCAATACGGTATCAGTTGAGCGAACATTTCTGTCTAATAAATGGGTGTTAATTAGATTGATCTCTATTCACACATCCGTCGCTGCTCCATTTGTCTGTACTCTGATTCTTTAATGATATATTGTGTTTTTTTGACGTAGACCGCAGCCGGACCGCGTGGCCGGACAGGCGCAGGCTGCAGTCCGGAGCAATCACGCCACCGCATCCGTGAAGATGTGCATAATCCCGAGCCCACCAGCCAGTGTGGTACACCTGTACGTGCCAGTGTGGCACACCTTTACGTGCAAGTGTGGCAAACACGTCTATGTGCCAGTGTGGTACAGATTTACGTAACAACTGCCCGTCTCACAATCAACGCATCCCTGTGCGTTTATTACAAACAGGTTCTTCTCTCCTTACGTGGCAGTGTGACACACCTTTACATACTAGTGTGGCACACTTCTACATGCCAGTGTGACCCACCTTTACGTACCAGCGCGGTCACCTGTCGTCTGACAATCCGCGCTTCACTGTGAGGCTACAGGTTCTTCTCGCGGTCTCTCTTAGTGATAGGTGCGTGTAATCTGTCCGCTATAGAGCTATCAATGAGGACCCTTACTGCAGATCCTGAAACACGGAACCGGAATGCGGGGGAGGTGGTCCTGACGAGAGGGGGGCTGAGGCGGGGAGGGGGTCCTGGTCACAGCGTATACCAGTATCGTGCCATGAGCTGCCCTACAGAGCTGGTGATGCAGCGATCACGACGAATTGCCAATGCTGGTTAAATGTTGGGCCAGCGTCGCAGCAATTGGACAACATTGAAACATCATTGGCTTACAGTATCGTGACGCGAGTTGCCCCACATAGCTGGTGATGCAGCGATCACGACAAATTGAACAGGTGTTGTTTAATGCTGGGTGAGCTCTCTTGACGCTGGCCCAGCATTGGAACAATATTAAACAGAATTGGTGTTTCATAGACTTACTGCCCAGCGAACAGAAGCCATTGAGCCAATGTAGTATCAATGCTACTACGCAAGCCAACATTGATATTACGTTGCATCAATGGCTATTATTTGTTGATGCATCAAACTGGCTCTTCTTCGTCGTCTTTTTCTCCTTCTCCCTCTTACCTTTTCTTCTTCTTCGTCTTCTTCTTCTTCTTCTTCTTCTTCTTCTTCTTCTTCTTCTTCATTCTTCTTCGTCTTCTTCTTCTTCCTCTTCTTTTTTCTTCTTCCTCTTCTTTTTTCTCCTTCTTTTTCGTCTCCTTCTTCTCATTCTTCTTCTTCTTCTCCTCCTCCTTCTTCTTCGTCTCTCTCTTACTTTTTCATCTTCTTCCTCACTCTTGTTCTTCTTCTTCTTCTTCTTGTTCTTCTTCTTCTTGTTATTCTTCTTCTTCTTGTTCTTCTTCCTCTTCTTCTTCTCATTCTTCTTCTTCCTCTTCACATTCTTCTTCTTCCTCTTCTCATTCTTCTTCCTCTTCTCATTCTTCTTTTCATTCTTCTTCTTATTCTTCTCCACCGACCTTTCTATCGCAATGATATAATTATTACATATGTCACGAACAGGAAATTATATCTGAATTTGAAATAAACAACCTTATGACGATCGAAAGACGTCACGTAGAAGACGTATATATTTTGTTTGAACCCTTGAAGCGCTGAATTAATTTGTAAAAAAAACATCACAACCAAAGGGATTTTTTCACCTTGAAATCATCATAAATGTCTTAGTTGGCTCTTTCCAATTTATCTGAACACCTATGTTATGGGTCTACGACCATTATAAATATTTTTTACTCCTACAGTGCGGAGATCGACATTAGACGTCAGAATCTGACGTCTGTAGACGTCAGATTCTGACGTCTACGGACGTCAGATTCTGACGTCTAAAGTCTGCCCCGCACTGTAATTAGGGTTAAGTAGCTATGATGCATTTAAAAATATTTTGTTTTAACTGTGCTTGTTCGAATATATCATGGCAAGTTTGATTTCACATAGCGTGCCCTTGGAGTTAGAAGGTGCTAAACTGCCACTTTAGTGGCAGTTTGGCACCTTCTAACTCCAAGGGTGCGATATCATGTATATTTACATGTGATTTTACAGAACCAAGAACTATGTCAGTAATGACTTTCAATTGTGTCAATAAAAGATAGATAGATAGATAAAAATATATTTTATTGACATAAATATTGGTCATAGTAATATATGTTAACAGTGTTTCAAGTAGGATTCAAAAGGGGCATGGCGCCACCTATCATTAGGGGTACCTTATCATGCATGCCGGGCACCGAAGTAGGCGTTTCCAACACTATCAGGTATTGCGTCATAGGTGTGAGCGCGTGACTGTGGTGTTTTTCACAGTCACAATAGCCTGGGTGTGTTGAATATGACGTAACAACAGTTGAAAGAGGCATTTCACTGTCTGAATATTAGAAGGGCCACATGGCGTACATGAAGGGTACCATGACACTCAAGAGGGACAACATGGCGCTCATGAAGGGCAGCATGGCGCTCACAAAAAGCATCATGGCGCTGCGCCATGTTAGAAAGAGCTAGATGAAACACTGATGTACATGTATATACAATATGTTTAGATTGGTAAAATCACACAAAAGTATACATGTTATCACATACATAATTAACTCTCAAATGGCATTGCCATAATAAAACACTGGATATTTTGAGATAAAAATATAAACCTAAAGATACATATATATGCATATTTTACTGAAGTACGTATAAAAACATTATAATGACATTTCAAAAAAACATTTAAAAAAACAAACGTAATTAACTATTCACGCAGGACATGGAAATAATATAACAATATTACAACTTGTTTTTAATTAGTGATTAATCCATACCATTTTCACCCACGACCTAGTTATAGCATATAAGTTATAATGGAACCAAAGCATTCTCAACCTCATAGAGGAAGTCGACTGACTCCGCATCTCTGAAATCATCCATAAGGTCCCACCTCGTCTGATAATAATGGCAGTGGAAGCGCCCCTAAAACATCTATCTATCTTTCCAATGCCAATCATCTGTTACTGGTTACATAAAAAGTCAGCACTTTTTGCAGTAGACGACAGTTTATTGCATTAATATGTGTGTGGGTGGTGGCAATGGTGCAAGAAGAAACAATATTAAAAACAAAAATAATTTATATTATTTACGTTTTTGGAAAGGTCACCCATTATCTGATTCAAATTTTCACACACTTGAAGTTGTCGGGTGAAAATTACTCATATTGATTTAATAAATACCAATATATAGACCAAACCTTGATTATTAAATACTGATTTCATTCCGCCTAACTGTGATTTAACCTGCTAATAAAACAGATTTAAAAATGACTATGACCGTGACTAACGGTGAAATGGTTTAGCCCTGTAACCGCCGGTGCCGCATATATTCGGGTTTTCATTTTTTATTAGCACTTTAAGTATAACCTTTTAAACATGTTAAAGATAAAACGTGATATCAACCAGCAAGATTTGAAAAAAATTGACTTCCATTTTGTCAAATCTGAATAATTTTTACTCACTTGAAGTTGTGGATCACGTCAGCGAGACAGAACTTCAAGTGGGTGAAAATTCAGATTTGATAACTTGGCGGTTAAAGGGTTAAGTGTAGTCGTGATTGGCTCTCAAAGGGTTAAGAGATTAAAATTCACTATTTAAACCTGCAAAGACAAACAGCAGCAGTAACTGCTTACTTTTCAACTAGGCAGTTACTGCTGTTTGCCTTTGCAAGTTAGAAATGTAGACAAGCTGTAAATCCAGCACTCTTGGGATTGGGCGACTTCCCCGATTAAATGCAAAACTCTTGGGATTGGAATCCAGCACTCTTGGTAGTGGGACACTTATCAGATGGAATCCAGCACTCTTGGGGGTGGGACATTTCTCAGAGGGAATCCAGCATTCTTGGGGGTGGGACACTTCCCAGATGGAATCCAGCACTCCTGGTAGTGGGCTCTTCCCAGATGGAATCCGGAGCTCTTGGTAATGGGACACTTCCCAGATGGAATCCAGCACTCTTGGGGGTGGGACACTTCTCAGAGGGAATCAAGCACTCTTGGGGATGGGACACTTCTCAAATGGAATCCAGCACTCTTGGTAGTGGGCTCTTCCCAGATGGAATCCGGAGCTCTTGGCAATAGGACATTTCCCAGATGGAATCCAGCACACTCTTGGGGGTGGGACACTTTCCAGATGGATTAGCTGTAGTTAGCTTTTTCAGCTTCATTTGAATAACTATGTTATGCGTCTACGACCATAATAAATCTATAATTATTTCAGTGCGGGTATCGACTTTATAAACGTCAGATTCTGACGTCTAAAGTTGTTCCCCGCGCTGAAAGGATTAATAATAAAAAGTTGACCTTCCATGCCTGGCTTTGACGTTGGTCACATTTAATCTTAACGTGGTAAGGAAACAAACATTATTTTGTAAATAGTGTAAAAAATCGCACAGTTTAAATTTATATCTATAATAACATCAGCCTTTTTTACCTTCAGAAGCATGTCGCCAATAATTTAAAATCCTTTTTTTCTTGGTTTCACGAAACTGTTCCGTTGCCCTTTATAAAACCTTAATAAGATTATATGGTGGCATCTTTTACAATTTGTTTTTGTGACACTTTTATATTTTTATGCGAAAATTACTATTCACCTGGTTTTATCATCTCCCACTCTGGATTAGTGCCCAGCAAACACGAGACGTTCAGCCAATGTTGGCTCATCGTCTCCGATGCTGGCCCAACATTAAAACAACATTGGCTCAACACTTGTGTTTTCTAAGGAGAACATCGCACACATAAACTAGAATAGCTGACCCATGTTGTTTTAACGTTTGTCCAGCATCGTAGTTGGTGGACCAGCATTTGAACACCATCCGGTTCATTTTTCCTGTCGCTGCATGTCGTGTCCGTTCAGTCCCCGCTTGAGGCAGGTTTTCAGCCGCTGGGTCATTGTTCCGATGTATGTGACCTCTGCAAGGCGCTCCACCTTCACATGCTTCACTTCACTCAGGTGTGAACGAGTACCTGGTAGGACAGAGATGGCAATGAATTTACCCCCGATCAGACAGTCCAAGGGGTTTCCTTAGGCTGTCTAAAAATGCCCAATTTCTGGGTGACTTCAGCGTCCGCCAGATCTCATGCCCCCCCCCCCCCCTCCCCTCAATCATTGTTCCAGATACACCCCGGCATCACCGCCTAGACATGCTGTCCAGACTTGCATGATAAATAGGTGAACTCTGTAAAGTGTGTCGCTCCTCTGAGCTCGGGATTAGGGCTCTGTAAATAAAATAAACATCAGCGTTCATTCATTCATCACTCACCCTGTAGTGACTATCAGCTCACTTTACCTCGTCATTCACCCGGAAAACAAGAGAGGATGGTCCAATGCCGGCGGAATGCTGGCCCAACATCGCACACGGTGGGCTAACCTTAATCCGGTGCTGGTTCGATGTCAGCTCACTTTTCCTCTTGATTCACGTGGCTTCCCCAGAAACAATACAGGATGTGTCTAACTTCCCCCAATGCTGGTTTAATGTTGCAGACAGAGGCCCAGCATTGGGCCCGCATTGGTGAATGCGGGTAGTTTTCTTGGTACCTGCCCCGCAAACACCACACCTCTACCCAATGTTTGACCAATGTTGGACCAACGTCTACGACGTTGACCCAACATTGGTCAAACATTGGGTAGAGGTGTGGTGTTTCCTGGTACCTGGGCAGGAGGAGTTGGGCAGTGGATTGAGGCGCTCTTCCCGGGTCCTGATTTACGCCTCCCCCCCTCCCTCTCCGTCTCTTGGAGCCGGCCCCCGCCTCCCACACATCCCCCGCCGCCTCCGCCGCCCCCGCAATATCTGCCTCCGTCGTCATCACGCGAGGCGCCGCCATTCACAACCAGAGCCGAGAACACCGTAATGCCGTGCCGTGCCACCAGGTGACGCCCAGCTCGTGCCGTCTCTCTCCACCAGGTGACGCTCAGGAGACTTTGTTTCCTGTTTACAGCTATGCTTCGCCACGGTTTTTCTCCGTCACAATTTTGCAAGTTGATACCAATAACAAAAAAAAACGAAAAAGTCGTTAAATGATAGTTCCGATTATAGAGCGATAGCTATGAGCAATATTTCAGGTAAGTTACTTGATAAAGTTATTCTTGCTAACCATACTATGGCTTTAAAGTCTTCTGATGTTCAGTTCGGGTTGAAATCAGAAAGCTCCACAACTGCTTGTACATTTGTTCTTGATGAGGTAGTCAGCTATTATAACAGAAATGGCAGTGACGTACACGTAGTTCTTTTAGATGCTAGTAAAGTTTTTGATCGGGTAGATCATATTAAGCCTCTTAATACTCCTGTTGGTACTTGTTGGTACTCTTGTTTAATATGTACTCACAACAGACGATGACTGTTCAGTGGGGTAATGAAACATCCGATCATGTGGTTTCGGCTGTTATATTGGTCAGTCATTTGTAGATGCATTAGTTTTGTAGATGCATTAGTTTTGTTGGCACCGACGCGTTATTCATTGTCAAGATTTTTAAAAGAGTGTGAGTTGTTTCCTAAGAATTCACTTGGGTAATGTTATAGGGCCTGATATTTCATCTAAACGTGTAGAGGCCAGTATTGCTGATTTTAATAAAAAAACGAACGTACTTTTATCTACCTTTTAAAATGTTAGCCCCAATTGTCTGATAAAATATTTATAACAATATGCATGTCATTATATGGCTGTCAGTTATGGGATGTATCCCACAGATACACCAGCATTTTTTGTGAGTTGGCGTGAGGCCATTTTTTAGAATGTTTAAATTCTGTTGTAACAGTTTCAGATTACCCCCCCCCCCCCCTGTTCAGGTTACCCTCGGGGGTAATGTGAAACTAGTTTCAAGTTACCCCCTCTAGTTTCAGATTACCCCCTCAATTTTACTGGCTAATTTTCAATGATGGCAATAATATTATATTTTTTATTTTCATCACTTGACATTGGGACATTTTTGGAGACACTTTAATCTCCATAATTATAACCCTTTGATTTTCAGGGCAACTAGTCATAACAAATACGCCGACATTATCTAACCCTATATGATAACTAACGTGAAAAATTGCTAGCCCGAGGTCTTAAAACATTTTATTATCCATATAACCCTTTGATCTCTATGGCAACTGGCAAAAAATTGTTTACACGAGGTCTTGAAATACTTTAATCTCCCTATAACCCAATGATCTCTAGGGCAACTAACCAAAATATAGTCTAGCGCTGTTTTTTCTATCATTGTCGTTATTATCTATCGATTTATCTATTGCAGATGTAAAGTTGGCCATGTTTTGTAGACTATTGCCAATATAATTGTCTATTTTCATAGGCCTATATATTTATTTTCAGTGATCATATAACAACACATACCCGCGTATAGGCCTACCTAGCCCGCATGCTTACAGCATGCACAATACCAGTCACTTATGACACCAAAAAAAAGAGCGCACCTGTCAAAAACTGTAGCGTTAACCCTTTAACCGCCAGTCCCGATTATATTCGTTTCTTCGTTTGTATTAGCACATTGAACATGTTAAGGATAGAACGTGATATCCGACAACAAGATTTCACAAAATCGTTGTCCTCCATTTGTCAAATCTGAATAATTTTCACTCACTTCAACTGGGAGAAAATTCAAATGAAATAATTTGGCGGTTAGAGGGTTAAACCCTGATTAAGGGTTAAAACTTGATTGGACGTTGATCATGCGCACGTGGTTTCAATGTGTAGATGTACTCAGCGACCCATATTCTAGGTCTAACGGTACTTAAAAGGTCAGAAATAATCATATTTGGTGTATAGGCCATATAAGCCCAAATTGGGGGGGGGGGGGGTTGTTATATTAAAAGCATTTTTTTTCAGTTTTAAAATACCGGGGGGGTACTTTGAAACTAGTTTCAAGGTACACCCCGGTACGCTGAACCTAGTTTCAACGTACCCCCCGGTACACTGAAACTAGTTTCAACGTACCCCAGGGGGGTAATCTGAAACTAGGAGGGGTAACTTGAAACTGGTCTTTTTCTAGTTTCAGCGTACCGGTGGGTACGTTAAAACTGGTTTCAACGTACTCTCCGGTAAGCAGAAACTAGTTTCCAAGTACCCCCCGGTATTCTGAAAGGGTGTACGCTGAAACGGCTACACCGGGTCATCATTTTGTTGGTTTGTTTAACCCAGATAAAATGTCACGGGTGATATTTATTTTTATCCCGGGCTCAGCCCGGGTTGTAACACGGGGTAACCCGGTGTAATCTGCGGGGAGTACTCCGGGTCGATGGGTGTTCAACTTTGGAATATCAGTACTGTAACTGAAAAAACATTTATCATGTTTTCATAAATATCAATTTCACAAATATCAATAAAAAACAAAAGCTCGTTATATAGTCATGCTTATACTCAAATTTTCAGAAATTGATTACAAATATAAACCTTAAATTTTCTAAAAATGTCATTGAAAAAAAAATCAGCGTATTATGGAGTCGAAAGTCACAAAAATCAATACAAATTTAAACTTCGTAACTTTGTTATATTTTAATATTTATACTAAACTTTTGTGAAATTTAATACAGAATACAAACATATACATTCTATTGGAAAAACAATGTCACGAAAGAAAATATAATTGACACATTATCTTGGTTTGAGGTTCAGTTGGCTCAAATGTATAATGACTGGAGAACTGTAATAAAATAAACTAAGCTTGTATGTCATAATTTGTTGTTGTCATTTATTTCATTGGATTCTTACATTCTGTTCCACAGTTACAAAACTCACAACAGGTAATGTTTAATTTTCGACAAGGGCAAATATTGTGGGTCTTGCGCATTTTAAGTATTTGCAGGGTTTAGGGAAATCGACTGGCAAGGGTTCATTTGTCAAAGTAATTATGGGGGATAACAACTTTCTAATATCCGTAGTCACAAGGATCGAACGTAAGTCCTTTTGATACGGCATAAACCCAAAGTTGGCATTGCAGGTGAGCTCGTTGTATATGTAAGTGGATGCTTGATGAAGTGGGTGGCAATTTTTCAAGATCTAGCTTGAATGACGTTTTGTGGTACACCGAGTAGCGTAAATCGTCAACAGTTTTTAAAGATTTGTCTCGTGACAAACACTTCACTAAAAATTGTTCAACTTTTTAACACAAGTCATGGTCAAGTTTTTTCATTTAAAAATCCTGTTTACAATGTTCTTCTTTGACAACTCGAAACGCAGATGCTTTTCTTGAAATTTTACTAGTAGTGTCTAGGAAGAACATATATAAGTGACGGATCCAAAGAACTTATAGCCTTGTGAACTGAACTCACTTGGTCCCCGTGGACTACCCAAAGCTCGTTAACTTGTTTGCGTTTCCATTGGGTTTCAAAGTGAAACATCAAACGTACAAAAACAACAGTATCTCCAGAACACACAAAAACAACATAACAACAATACTGGGCCGATTACAGTCATATTGCACATACATGTTCTCTAAGGTCCCTAGTTGTGCCTTTTCAGGTTTTTGGACCTTGACCTTGAAGTTGACCCAGCACTTTGACCTAATTTCTAACATCGGTAAATCCAACTGAAATATTTTGCGGAATATCATGAAAGCCGCTCAAGATAGCTACACCATTACTATAAAACAAATTGTAAGATTTCAGGAGAGGATGCATCTTGAAAAATTTCAAGTAAATAAAATTCAAAATGGCCGCCTATCGGCCATTATTCACCTCGACAGGCCTTATATTGCGGAATATCATGAAAGAGGATGCATCTTGAAAATTTCGACTCGATCAAATTCAAAATGGCCGCCTTTTTGGCCATTATTCATTTCCACATGGCCGATATTTGGTCAACCGTGCTAGATGGCTAGCCCATTACTATTAAAAAAATGTGAGTTTTCGGGAGAGGATGCACCCTGAAAATATTCGACTTGATCAAATTAAAAATGGCCGCCTTTCAGCCGTTATTCACTTTCACATGGCCGCTATTTGGTAAACCGTGATAGATGGCTAGACCATTACTATAAAACAAAATGTGAGTTTTCGGGGGAGGATGCACCTTGAAAATTTTAACTCACGAATTCAAAATGACCGACAATCGGCATTATTTACCTCGATAGGCCTGATATCAGGTAAACCGTGTTGGATAGCTAGACCATTACTATAAAACAAAATGTGAGATTTCAGTAGAGGATGCATCTTGAAAAATTTCGACTTGATCAAATTCAAAATGGCCGCATTTAGGGCATTATTCACTTTCACATGGCGATTATTCGGTAAACCATGCTAGATGGCTAGACCATTACTACAAACAAATTGTGAGATTTCAGGAGTGGATGCATCTTGAAAAATTTAGACTCGATCAAATTCAAAATGGCCACCTATCGGCCATTATTCACTTTACATGGCCAATACTTGGTAAACCGTGCTAGTAGTCTGGTGACCACTAACTATATTTTCTAATTTCGCTTACACCATTTTGTTCATGGATTCAACTGATTGTACTATGTCCAGCATATCTCTGGGTACATTTTAAGACCGGTTGTAATATTGTAAGTGTGTGCTGTAAGAAAATCTGACGTTTCAGGGCCAAAAACAGCAAAAAACAAATAAAAATGAAAAAAAAATTATCATTGAAAACAAATTCTGATCAATGAAATGTAGCGCAGAGATATGATACTAAGTTTTAGAGAAGAAAAAGAATGGGAAAATTGACATTTGTTGATTATAAAGTGTTGAAATGTATCAGAATTACATAAAAAATAGATGAACAATTGAAAGAATAGCCCACAAATTTGACATTTACTATTTTTCAAAATAGTTTTTAGATACAAATATCCACCACTTACCTGGGAACATATTTCAAGCAGCAATATTTTTATTTGACTACATAGGGCTTGCCTATTTCAGAAATAATGACGTCACCCCCCTTGATCTCGCAATTCCCAGAATATATAATATTCATTATAATAAACTAATTAAGAATGGAAAGCGATTCTGATCATTAAAATATTGCGCAGAAGTGTGATACAACACCCTGGAGAAGAAAAAGAATGGGAAAATTGACATTTGGTGATTATAAAATGACAAAATGTAGAACAAATACATTAAAAAGGCGATTTTTTTAAAGATGGACAATTGGAAAAATGACCAATAAATTTGACATTTACTATTTTGCAAAATAGTTTTTGGATAAAAATAGCAATAAATTACCTCGGAACATATTGAAAAGAGCAATATTTTTATTTGAAGATATAGGGCTTGCTTCTTGCCGAAATAACGACGTCACAAAGCCCCCCCCCCCATAAAAATGATTTGTTTATAATAAAAAATGCTAGAAATCGCATATAGTTGAAATTTGATATTTTTTAAAGTAGTTTTTGGCTGATGTATAAAAATAACTTTTTTTAAGATGGAAAACTCCTTGAAGCTTCTGTATTGCCAAAGTAATTTCAAAATTTCAAAAATAGCACATAGTGATACTGTTTCTTAAAAAAATCGGACGATGCTATCCTTATAATAGTACAATTATTGATGTTTTAATTAAGTATTGATTTACTCATACATTTTACAAGTCACATAATTATATTTCTCAAGAGCTAGTATAACAAGGAGCAACGATTGCAGAGGCGTGGCATTGACTAAGGTATTGAAATGAAATCCCAACGAACACACTGGACATGGAAATGGGGGGTTGTTTTAGTAAAATCTGAAGAAGACATGTTTTTCTAACTTCAACTACAGTATCATATGAATTATATCACGAATATTAAAAAAGCTGTTTCAACGGTTCTATGATCAGTTAATCAAACAGCATGACAAAACACAATCTCTAATATGACGCTTCAAAGTGAAGAAAAACACGCAAAATTCAGTAGGACGAAAACATGCACTCCTTGACTAGGTCCTTATGAATACACTATTGACATGTGAGAAGTGTATTATCAAGTCTTAAAGTGGTAATTAAAAAAACTTAGTGGCAATGGGACAGTGAAGCTAAACAAATGTTTTAAATAACCAACTAAATGTTATAAAAAACATATAAAGCTACTCTGCATTTCTTTGTAATGGTAGAAGCATACACACACACAAACAACGTCGTGTTCCACGTTTTAGAGAAAACATCAAGTTGTCACTTTTCGTCTCCGGTTCATGGTGGGATTAATTTAGTGCCAACCCCTCATATTACATAATATCATACTGATCTAGGTACAGGTATACTAGCTCATTATATTATTCGCTATGAGCTACTATCAACTGCTGGGGATGTGCTTAACATAGCCAGAAAATATCGATGAAATGCGAGCAAATTTTAATTTTCTCCATGTTCATAAAACCTTTTTCAAATTCATGGCTAACATTATGTTGTTTATTACTGGTGAATATCTTTGTGAGGCTATTATTAGGCTATTGTATCAAATAATAATAATATTACAACTTAAAATGCTACATACATATTGTCTTCTATTTAGTAGGATTTCAGTTAGTTGTCTGTGTGTACTGTGTAAGACCCATTTTGTTGAAGTGTAGAAAAAAATGTTTAGTAGGCCTACACAGTACCCATGATTCGGCATCAACCTGATATGATTCTATACTATGTGACACATAAGTATACTCTTTAGACAATTGCATCTAAAACTACAACAGTTAGCATAATATTTTGATATGTTGAACAAACTTTTAATAGTTTTACAAAACGCCCATAATTCTCCATTGATCAAAATATCCAGTTATGGGATAATATAACATTATTAACGGTTTAAATATTCAATGTGAATCATTGAAAATAATTAAATGAGGCACAGATAAAATATATTTTTAGCCAGAATAAATATGAGTTCCCTTGTCACCAGCTGTAGTGGCTGATCAAGATAGTGTGGACTGGTTCAGAGAAATTCTGTTTCCCTTTTTAAAAAAATATTGCCTAAACATTAGGGGTCTTCTCTTAATTACCAAACTACTGTTATCTTCAACAAGAAATGTTGGTGCTTTAAACCCGCTTATTAGCTGAAAGAAAGAAAAAATGGAATTAAAATATTTAATTTTCGGTGTGAGGACAAACAAATTCACATCAGATCCCCATCATGTTACATTATGGATTCGTGCCTGAGCTATATTGTAGCAACATAAATTTCCCATCGAGACAAGTGAGTTATGGGATTGTAATGTCAGCTGGTATTAATGCAAAACGCCATCAACGTAGGAGGGAAGGGATCTCTTTCTTCGTGTCTTGTGCAGTATTCTGTGCAAAAAATGATAAATGTACTTCATTTATGTTTTCCTCTGTGGGATAATAATGATAACTATTACCTAATATTATATAGGCCTACTAGTGATTGTAAGTATGTAGGATCTAACTATTCTCTAATGTGCGTGGACGCTTGGGAAATATAATTATTTGATTGATAAAATTGCAGATTGTATCAACACTGAACTCATTAATTATGATAATACACGCACAACATGGTGTGAAATTTTTACGATTTATGATATTATATAAGGGGATGATCACTATTAAACCAATAGGTAGGCTACGTCCCATATAAAGAAAACATAAATCTCCAATTGCAAGATACTTAAGAGATTTTTATATGAAACCAATTTTGAAAAATGGGCAATATTAAATGGATCATGGATTTGTTATTCATCTACAAAAAGCACACATTTTTTCAATGCATTTATCACTTTGTGATACGCAATGTGTATTGTTCATAATTTTTTGTTCAGTAAATTTCAAATTTATGGGCTATATTTCAAATTGTTCATTTAAAAAATAATTGATTAGTGTAACTTTGATACATTTTATCACTCTATGGCCACATTTTGTGTCATTAATTTTATTATTTGTTCTCTCTCGATGTCATAGTATCACACATATGTGCTGTATTTTGTTGATCAGAATTGATTTCTCTGAATAATTAGCTTCTAGGAGATAATTAGCATAAAATTCTTGAATTACGAAATTAAGAGGGTGGCGTCATTATTTCGGCAGTAAGAAAATCCTAGGTAGTCAAATAACAATATTGCTACTTGAAATATGTTCCTGGGTAATTTGTACATATCTTTATCTAAACAGTAAAGTGCAAAATGGTAAATTGCCTTCATCCAGCTTTTAGTTATTAAAATTATATTGCTGTGTACGGTGGTTTATTTGTGTTCATCTATATGATAGTTCATGAGATTAATTTTCCCAAAGTAATTTCTTGTAAGACCTTTCTGGATGTTTTTAGAGTAGACTACAAACAACATTGGGCGATAAGGACTCAATTTCAAGCACATGTCATGGAACATGTTTTCAATCAATGTGTTTAGCTGATGTTCCAGAGTTTAGTGTTTAGGCATTCATTTTAATTTAGACTAGTAGTAGTCTAGTGACGTTAGTCTAAACTAAGTAGATGGTCCTTGCTTAATGCCAATGCCAATGGGAGAGATGCATTGCTGACACACGTTTTGCAGTCAGCAGTGATTTTATACCCAAAGTCATAATTAATCTGGATTGCATCATAATTTAATCTAATCTGGCTTTTAAAAACTAAAATAAGCCTAATAACTTTTCAAATTAGACTACAATTTTTTTCATTTGTATAACCCATTTCCCAGCAGTAATCAGGTTCACTAATTTGCATGTGTATCCTATGGGGCCTACTTTTCATATATGGTAATTATATCACATGCATTTGATGTATTTTTCAGGGAGACAACTTTATAGCCATGATAGACTACAAAGAAACGTTCACCTCCAAGACTTATTGTGATCTCGCAAAGTTTGTATAGTGGTGTATACTAAGACGGCCTGATACTTGGCGAATGAGCTGAAGTTGCAGGTGGAGAAAAAAATTGAAAATTGTTTGACATTGGGATGATTTGCAATATTAAAATCAGTCTCCTGTTGATGAATAGATTTTCACTTCTGCCTATTTGGCAGATTGTTTCTGTTGAAACAATGTTTTTGATTGTTTTTTTGTTTGCTTTATTAAACAGATCCAAGATTATTTGTCTTTTACGGGTTTTTTTCCCCAACAACCTGCACTATATGCCGTTCTATTACTGCAAGGCAATTTTTGAATTTCAGTCTTTTCTGCTCAACACACATTTTTTTATACATTATTATTCAAAACATGTATAAATACAGGTAAAACATGTTTAAATTTTGTAAATGTCAATATCTAAACATGGAAAATATAACCTGAACATGTTTGGATGCATGTTCAGGTATGTTCAACCAGTGAACATATTAGAGTTTAGTACTTGTCAATATCTAAACATGTCCAATATAGCCTAAACATTTTAGAATAAAACACATCCAGGTTAAACGTGTTAAGCCAAATAACATGTTTTATTACTATACATGTTTCACTCGAACATGTTTAAATTGTTGTTACGCGTCTTGACTAAACATGTTCAGTCTAAGAACATGTTTAAATACTACACATGTTTCAAACTTAACATGTATAAACGTTCTGGGGCTTAGCTGTTCAAATTCTATACATGTTAGCATAGCCGCGTACTTTACATGGGGGCAAATTAAGTGTTTAGAAAAGTGCTTACATTCTAAACACTGTTTTTACAGTGTGTCGGTCACGGAGCCTGCCCACAATACTGAATCTTTATGAATGAGCGTGGAGAAACTTTTGGTTCTTTTTAACCTGAATGCCATAGCCGGTGACGAACCAGCAAGATCCTACTTTCAGTAGACTAAAGGACAGCCCTCTCACGCATCTCAAAAGTAGATGACACTGCTGAGGGAGTGTAACTTTACTCTATAATCGAAGATAAATTCGTACATAAAATCGCGCGCGTCTCGTACATTCAGATCAACGAGTCTATCAAATTTCGTGCGTGTTTTTCTTGAGCTAATCTAAGGCGAATGTAGGCCTATTGGATTGTGAAACAAAAGTAAAATTGTACAAACACTGTTATGCGAAAACGATCTATCCACCACCACCTTGACCTCAGTGACCTTTGTCCAAGAGTCTTGACCCACCATTTGCACATCTCTTTATTAGTGATCTAGACAAACTATCAGTCTCATAAAGTGTTCTTCCCTCATTTTGTAATCGAAGCTTAAACATGTTTTATTGCGATTTGACTTTTTTAGACGTCAGCTATTGACGTCAAAAGTCGATCTCCGCACTGAAAAAATTAAAAATATATAATGGCCGTAGACCCATAACATAACTATGACATTTATGATGATCTCAAATTGCAGAAAAAACCTTGTTCTCGTGGTTTATATATAAAAAATATTTCAGCGCTTTATGGGTTAAAATACAAGCCCAGAGAAAGCAAAAGTACTTGTGACAAAATATCGTAGCAGGCATGACATGATAAAACCACACAGAACACAGTTACAGCATATCGGGGGCCTTGCATGGTGCAATGGTTAAAGTAAAGCTGCCTGCTTCGAAAGTCGAACCCCACTCTGGCCTTCAAGTTTCACATGTGAAGATTTAATATTGTGGGGAGCCTCTGTGACCGAGAAATAGCGTGCTCGGCCTCTGAAAATTGTTTGGCAAAAGCTAAAGGCAGACTTGTTCAAATTCGACGCAGGTCACAGTTATGATAGAAGCATGAACTACATATTTGGGATATGTGTTTACGAAAATTAAAACTACTGTCAAATACTACACGTAGGTTTTCGGCTGATGCAGATGGATTTGTTTCTTGATCTAGAATTAAGCATGATAAATTATTTAAGATTGTTTTTCTCGCTAAGGTTTGGACCCAATGAGTAGGACTTCTGTCTTGTCAGTATTAAGCTTCAGCTTTAAGCCGACACATCCATACCAATCTGAGAGTCTATTTTTTAATGAAGCATTGTCATTTCTGTAGAAAGATATTTCCTGTTGACTGATTTTAATGGATTAGATAGATTGATATTTTTATATGTGCTTCCTGCCTATTGGCTACTAACTTTTTTATGACTTTGGAAATGAAACTCAAGTTAGATAGAGGCCTGTTTTTAAGTAGGCCTAGTGGTCTTACATGAAATTTTGGGAAAATATACTAGTGTCCATTAAAATGGTCGGTAATGGGAGTTATAAATATGCCAAGACAATTTTTCACCACACTTGTAGGAATGGGGTCAAGATCACATGATTTTGATAATTAGCTCGAAATAAGTTTTTTAATTTCAAAAACGTTCATTTTAGATCTGATTTCTAGTTTTTGAAATAACGGAATATTCTGTACTTTTTCTGAAAATTTGGAACGAATAATTATATAACAAGGCAATGGTGACGAATTAGTTACATTGCATTTTGAAATCATAGCTCAGTTCATTTCAAGAATACCATCTGTCACTGTACGCTTTATTTAATAGAAACAAATATAGAGAGGGTTTTTAGTGTGTTGAAGCCATTTTACAATCTGTGCAAGCTCGTTATACATAGATTTAATCATCGACTTGATGTTTGTATCTTGGTTACCTATGTTAAAAAAAAATCTAAAATTGACTCTTGAAGGGCTTGCACGTGTAGTTGAGTTTTCTGATAACACTGTGCCTTCAAAAGCAATATTATTGTTTCCTGTTGGCAGATTTAAGCCATTCATATTATAAACCTCTCAACTCATATGTATGTAATCTATTTAGCAATATGCTATTATCAACTGATAAACTCTTCATTTTAATAACACATAAGTCTACAATGACTTCCGGTCGTCAATATATATATATATATACCAATCAAATGCCTTGCTTAAATCTAGAAACACCCAGAACTAATTCACCATTACTTACTGCACTTTCATTTACAAGCACACTCAAAGTCATTTCAACACCAAAGTCTTCACGAAACCCAAACTGGTATTTATACAAAATATTGTGTTAACCCTTTCAAGCCTGAATTTACCATTGTCATCTTCATCCATTACAAGCCGCGAATTGCTGTCGCAATTCTCGACTTGTAGTGGATGAAGATGATTTAAAGTTGGTGAAAATTAAAGAAAATTACCATATATTGTTAAACTAGTTTCATGGAAATATTCATTCTGAAACCCCTAATTGTAGGAAAATTAGGTTTGTTTTCAGGGATGTAAAATGAAGCTTTAATGCATCGTGGGGGTTGAAAGGAGAAGACAAAGAGTTAACAAAGGAGAATAGTTTATTGTAATACCACACACTCCAAAATCTTAGAAAGAACTAAAACATTAAGGATAATTGCAAATTTACAATAATCCTTTGATCTCTATGTATGTCAGCATTGTAAGGGATAATGAACATTTATAACCACCTTTATATATCGGTAAAACTCTTGCCACTTTTAGCTGGCTGGGAAATGATCCTGTTGATTAAGCTAAGGTAAATACAATATTATGAGTGCGTACATGTAAATATGATATTGCACTACTTTGGTGTGTAAGCAATCCCAACCTGGACTAGAATGTTTCAAATTAATATTTTAGATTATTCATTTGCTTGCGCTGGATTCATAGCATTGAGCTAGAGTTAGACCCTTTAAAATAACTAAGATATCCATTAACATGGAAATTTTCTTGGCAAAGCTGGATCCAACGTTGGCATAGTAGCCGTTAGAACTGTTGGCAATAATTCATTATCAGGAAAAAAATACTTATTTATTATGAATTTGTGGCTGGAAGAATTTCATTTTTTTTATTAATTATATATTTAATTATACACCAAGATTTCTTCAGATTATTTTGACTATTTAGGAGTTTTCTAATCTGACCGTGAAGCATATTCTTCTTTTTTTCCGAATCAATAGTGCGATCCTTTTTATAAATAACATATACATTATTTGTATGTTTTATAGAGCGCTCTAAATATAGAACAAAGCAGCAAAACTTACCGAAAATAGAACAAATGGGGAATCATCAAAAGGGACACCCGAATGGGCACGCCAAAAGTAGCACAAATGAAGAGCCATTGATTAGGCGACCGAGCGTTTTAGTCTTTTGGCTTATGTAAAAAACTTATTTGTAGGTAGATTATTCTTAGACCAGGTGAAATCATCCTGAACATCTTTTAGTCTGTCAGCCAGTACCCAAAAATATTACTCAGGTATACACTGAAATCTATACAATTTCTGATGGTTTCAGATGCTGGGCACATATGTATAGGGTGAAGGTGGATGTAGGTTTTGAAAGTGGTGCAATTTTTTTACAGAGGATGTTCTTTATACGCGACCGGACATTACATACGCAAAATAGGAATATCATATATTATTCCAGAAGCCATGGGATCCGCCTTCATAAAATTCCCCCCCCCCCCAAACCAGGTTGATGTTGATTCTTGTAGGGGCACATGTGTAGAATAAAGATCTTAATGATGTTCAGCTGACATCATTCACTATTTTTAGTTATTCAAGATTGTGTCACAAATGGCCACCAGCGTGTAATCAGACCTGATAATTTGCATAAACAGGTCAATTTGGGATAAAAGAAATGCAATACACCGTTTCAACTGGTTTGGTATTCAATGAATCATTCTAGACAACCCCAGAAAATGTTATTTTAATATTTAACCATTTTAGTCCAGGGGGGGGGGGGTTACAGAACATCTCTAAAATATCAATTGGGACAAAATTATTATTTATAATAAACTAGTTATTACTAATAATCAAAATGACGTCCAAATGACATTTAGTAAAATTAATGAAATAGTGTAAATTGGCTTTTTTATGTCCAGTTTTATTATGTAGTACACCATTGCAATTACTTTGTGGTCTAAGAGTCAATGTAAATCACCCACAGACATGTTGAACAATATTTAACCCTTTTAACGCGACGTTCTCAGAAAAGGTATGTCCCTCGTCAAAACATGGACCATCCATAACAAAATAATATAATAGAAATGCCACCCCCACCCCCTCCCAGATAAATGTAGTTGTTTAACCACTTGATTTATAAGCCTTACTAGGATTTAAGTGTTATTTTTAAATACACTAGTATTATTGTAAATAATAATAAATAATAAAATAACACGTTATTGTTGATATGTTTTGCTCAGTTTATTGTGCTGAGGACAACTGGTGAGTATAACATACTAGCCACACTTTCCCAAACTTGGTATCATAGGCCTATTGGTTGACTTCAGACATGAGCGTCGGTTTAGGGGAGGCTAGAAAAATCATACATTCTGAAGACACTGCATCTGAAATGGCATTGCTAGCGCACAGTCCTCATTTGGGAGAGAGGGAGTGTGTATTTAGTACCAACTGATTCATTTATTTTCATGTGTCTTATCCAGTGATGATGTCTGACATCATTATGTGATCCATTTGTACAAAAATCAGTCGCATCACGTATTATTATTTTTTTCAGAAAGTGAGATAATGTAATATTGTAAAAAAGAATAATTGGGTTATTTATGTTTCAAACCATCATTAATAATTTTTATTCAAACCCAATTTATTGTGTTTTAAATATTTTAAAACCAATTGTTCAAAAATAAGAGAAAAGCCATTAAAATTAACATTATAGCTCCCATTTTATATTTTTATCTTATAAAATAACGTTCAATAAATGTACCAAATGAAACACTCAAAAGTTTGATTTAAAAAAATGCCTTTTCTACTTATAGTTAATTATATTATTATTAAATTTATTCAATAAAAAAACTAGTGTTATAGATAATAGTGTATATTTTTTGGCATTTCTGCAATTTGTGAAAAATGTGCCATGCGACTGATTACGTGCAGTTGGATCATATTAGGAATACTGGATCACAAATGTATCTAAGCGACACGTCTAGCTTGAACGAATACGCATATATCATCCAATTGTATTTTTGACAATAAAACATAGACATACAACAACACTTTTCATAACAAACTATTATATCGTGTTTGCGGGTATGGGATTATGTCTCTACCATGAGATTTTCAGATATGCCCGGACAGGTGTTATAATCATACAAAAATGTGTTCTGCCAGAATGTAAATACATCGATGAGTTAATGACAACGGGACAAACAAAACATTCAGGGTTCCAGTGCTATAACCATCCAAAACATACGGGGGTTACATGTTTCGATTATTTCTAAAAATAATCGTATGCATGTACATATTTGTAACAAGTGTAACCATAAAACAAATAGGGCCTTCATGATAAAACAAGTAGGGTCTTCATTAATATATTAGTTGTTATGATATTGAATGATCATATTGGTGCAGCAGTTATGGACAGTTTATGTCAATATTATGAGATAAAAATATACGTACCGCTGTAAACTATTGAACTACAGCACTTGTTTAAAGCTGTTTTGTGTATCAGAATCATGTATGTTTAGCTTTAGTTTTCTACCACGATTGAATTGACCATAGCTTATCTCATAAATATAAAGGAATTTTACATTGCTTCAGCCGAAGTATTAGCAAGTAGTAATTACAGTAATTACGTACATAGAAACTAAGAACAAGAATAACATAAACTATAGTACAGTCTGAATATAACACACCGATTTTTCCAATAAACAAACGTGTAGGTTCAGATCGTGTTACGTTAATGTGTCCTGCATTGAAGCGGCTTGTCATAAGCCTTGTGTGGGCCTCCTTTTCATTCTTAAAAATTGTATATAGGTATATGTAAGTTTAAGCATAAATAAACTGAATTGAATTGGTAATCTGTATGTAGCACACAATAACTATTTCGCGAGATATGATAGTTAGCTACTACCACGTCACACACCGCAATAAATAGAAAAACAATCATATGTTCTGTGCTATGATGTAGCACAAAATACGAGCAAGCACTGTAGAATAGCATATATTATTGTGAGTAATCATATGTCTGATGGCTGTATAATTATATAGCACGTTTACTCGATAAATAGTTCACGAGCTAAATTAGCAGTCTGTCACGTCACACACCGCAATAAAAAAGAGAAAATTATATATTTAGTCTTGTGATATACACGAATAGGGTTAGAAAAATAACATATTTATACAGGGCCCAAGTAATCTTATATGTGATGAGATCTTCAAGAATTAGTATATTTTTTCGTAAGACAATCCTTCCTGTTTGTCACGAAATACAACACATTGTTTACCGTGGTTTTTTTTGCACTAAGGACGCTTTCCGTCACACATCATACATGTGCTTTCTCAACATGACAAGCCAATGTATTTAGTTCTGAAGTATCTATGAAAGGCGGTTAACGCTGAAATTAAGGCGGCACTTTCGTTCATCTGTGTCAGATCCACTCCTGAGAACATACAGCTGGCCGAACTCTGGTGTTGAAGAAGCCAGACTAAGACCAAATTGCTGCAAATTGGATTTGTTAGCTGGCGATGTCCAAAAATTTCGAGCTGCTTCGGTATTTGAATTTCAGATGATAATTCATTTACGTCGACACATTCAACTCCTCCTGCACGTCTTACTTTTCCCCCACTTTTAATGGATAACTCAAGGTAGCTGTTGAGTTTGACATGCAGACTGGTCATTGAACCAACTCTAAAACCTGTGGAAAAGGACACTTCTAATCACTTTTCGAATATATTTTTCGAAAATATTTCACATGACCCACTTTTGCCATTAAGTCCAAAACAACTGCTAAATGTCCGCCAGTAAAATGCATGCCGCCATCGATCAATTGTCCTCCAAGTGAACTCTTGCTGGGTTTGAAAGGGATGTCTCCCTCAAATATTGAAACACATGACCAAATTCACTGCTGTAGAGACTAGTGAATGTGATCCACCCCGCGTTTAACAGCTTCTGTGAGAACAGATACACAATGAAGATCGGACTGTGAAGATTTTTTCTAGGACTTTGGTCGGAGGGCTTGGTTTCATTGGTGATGATATGTCAAATATTAGCACGGCTGTTTCTGTGATGGTGTTGCTGTGCTTTTGCTTCAGTTCATTTTAATGGATAACTCAAGGTAGCTGTCGAGTTTGACATACAAATTGGTCATATAATCAACTCTAGAATCTGCGGAAAAAGACACTTGTAATCACTTTTCGAATATTCCAAAAATATTTTGAGTTTTTAGATGACCCAACTTTTACAATGAAATCCAAGACAACTGCTAAATGTCCACCAATAAAATGCACGCCATCATCGATCAATTAAAACATCATAGTGGAGACCAAAATCACGATTCTTTATATATTCTGTGAAAAATTATGTCAATTTATTGATTGACCTCGAACAAATGGCGGCCATCTTGGATTTTTTACCCACAATGTGATGTCCAAAATGTTTTCTGAAACACCACTATGTGCAGAATACCTGAAAATACCATGATAGACACCAAAAAAACACGAATTTGCCTCTATTATGTCGAAAATAATATCAATTTATTGTTTGAGCTTGGACAAATGGCTGCCATCTTGGATTTTACCCACAATACAAAGTTTTTGCCGACCACACCACTAGATCGGGCATACCTGAAAACCCTATAGTGGACAAAATCATGAAGCTGCTCCTATTCTGTTGAAAATTAAGTCATTTTAAAGTTGGGACTTCACCAAATATCGGCCATTTTGCATTTTATTTGCTCAATTTTGTCACATCACTTAAGGATATCCTCTTGCTATACGGTAGATATGCATTATAAATCTCATGAACATGTAGAATCCATCAAAAAAAACAGCCGGTGCAGGGTATAGCTTGATGGCTGCTTACGTATTACAAGTCGCGTTTTCCAGGTAATATTTCGTATGTTAAAGTTTGTAATTTCGAGATAATCGACCACAATAACCCATTTTCACCGATAACTTGACAATATAATTAATAGCTTTTTTAGAGATTGTATCAATACTTACCTGGGTAACATGAAAATGTGGGTACAAATGCAATCTACTAAAACGGTAACACATAATCAGCATTGCTTGTCCAAAATCTACACATGCGCAAAATATCACATGATCAGTGGGCCTATTTCGTGACGGTCTTCACCACATACTCATTATTACTTGTTCGGAACGGTACACATAGGCAATACTACTCACACAAACCCTCAAATAATTGCACTACACTCTTACACGAAATTTCCTCATTCGTTCAGAAACGTCGATTTGTTTTACAATGTATGATTACTTGGTAGATGGATAATAGGTAAAGGTATGATATAAAAAATCCTAACAAAATGATAATATTTGCTATATTTCAATAACGTGATATGAGAAACTCTGTGCATTGTTTTTCACTATGAGACGTATATTTTGGTATCAGTCCATATCGCACTCTAGCTGTAGCTTGAACTGCAATGTACGGCAGTCAGGTCAGTTGCGACCTCATCGTGTGAGAAAATACAAACATTGTTCATTTTTCGTGTCATATGGGACATGAATAAGGTGTTTGCCTAATATAATGACTCACACCTTTTACATGGAACGAGTGCTGTATTTTCCCATATTGCACTCAAATAAACACCGTTTGCATATCATCTAGGTGAAGTGATTTCCAAGGATCACTAGATAACATACTGATAATTTACTACATAATTATAATGATTATATATATTTTTATCGCATTGTTTTTATATATCATATTCAGGGCGGGAACCGTCTCTATACGTCAGAATTGGACGTCTGTAGACGTCAAAATCATGAAGTTGAGCGATCCCTAATTCCTAACGTCCTGTGGACCACTTTTTTTATGAAAAGAAGACAATAATGTGTCCAGCGGTTTAAACATTCATCTTTATTTATTTATTTATTTTGAGGTCAGTGGACCACATTTTCTTCGAGATATAATTATGTTAAATAAAAATGGCAACAACACTTCTTAAAAACAAATTCTAACTTGATCACTTGCAGGCCGAAATGGATATCCTTACACGTAAACAAAATAGTTCTTCCACTGAATGAAGGAAATAAATAAAAGTCAGCGTCATTGTTTAAGAATTTTGTTATTTTGTTAATATTACGACACAGATTTCATTATATTTATATACTTTTGTTACCTATTCCGTAAATTAAGGAATAAATGGAACGTCACATGTGTATTACTACGCCGTAAACATAAGTTAATGAATAGTTAGTCGATCAAAGCACTGATATTGTGTATGAAATGGGTGTTCAGACATCGAGATTTGTAATTCTTTGGTCTCAAATTAAACAAATATGAGTAATTTTCAACCATTTGATGTAGTAAATCGCGGTAAATAAAGTAACTTAGCTGGATAAGGGTATCTTCCACAACAAGTTATCTTACCCAGGAGCACGCAGTCCGATACCTTGTTTTTTCGAGCAAAGGGTCCAACTATTTTAAATAGTCAGATACCTTGAATACTGATGTCATTGTGTTCACGTCACTGCCCAAATGAGAGATTCCCAACTGGTCCATATAATACATCTAGCAACGGAAACATGTGACTGTGTATGAGAGATGAACATGAGGTCAATTCTTCGCGACCTTCTATGACATATTTATAAATCTGAAACATCCAATGAGGTTTGAATCTCAGACACACCCCCAAGATGACCACGTAGACAGAATAACTGATTGTAGTACTCGATACGGCCAGGCTCCTGCGGTATGCACTCGCGTGAGACTGCCAAGGAAAGCTGGATAAGGGTTAATACAGCATGTCTACATGTCTGTGCTACATCCTCTATTAGACTATTATACACGATTAAGTGCATCAAAGAAATATTTCAGGCATGTAATACCACGCATGTGGATAATAGACAAAGCAATTGTTCGTAATATTGCGTATGTGGCATATTTTATGCAAACGCGTTATTACCATCAGTGTGTCTGGGTGAAACGGGCACATACGCATTACTACTGATAGGCCTACGAGTGTACACATTCGCATTGCTACTTATATGCATGTACACATACGCATTACTACCTATATGCATGTACACTTTCACATTACTACCTAAAAGCGTGCACACATACGCATTACTACGTATACACGTGAACACATACACATTACTATCTATACGCGTGTACATATACGCATTACTACCTATACGCGTGTACACATAAACATCACAACCTATATGCTTGTACACATACGCATTACTACCTATACACATGTACACTTACGCATTACTACCTATACGCGTGTACACATACACATCACTACCTATATGTGTGTACACATACGCATTACTACCCATATGTGTGTACACATATGCATTACTACCTATACGCGTATACACATGTGCATCACTACCTATACGCATGTACACATACGCATTACTACCTATACGTGTGTACACATACACATTACTACCTATACGCGTGGACACATACGCATTACCACCTATATGCGTGTACACATACGCATTACTACCAATACGTATGTACACATACGCATTACCACCTATACGCGTGTACACATACGCATTACTACCTATATGCGTGTACTTATACACATTACTACCTATACGCGTGTACACATACACATTACTACCTATATGCGTGTACACATACGCATCACTACCTATATGCGTGTACACATGTGCATTGCTACCTATACGCGTGTACACATACGCATTACTACCTATATGCGTGTACTTATACACATTACTACCTATACGCGTGTACACATACACATTACTACCTATATGCGTGTACACATACGCATCACTACCTATATGCGTGTACACATATGCATTACTACCCATATGTGTGTACACATATGCATTACTACCTATGCGCGCTTACACATGTGCATTACTACCTATACGCATGTACACATACGCATTACTACCTATACGCGTGTACACATACACATTACTACCTATACGCGTGTACACATGTGCATTACTACCTATACGCATGTACACATACGCATTTCTACCTATACGCATGTACACATACGCATTACTACACGCATGGACACATACGCATTACTACCTATACGCGTGTACACATACACATTACTACCTATTCGCGTGTACACATACGCATAATATCTCAAATTCTGAGACTTAGATTACCAATTGGCAAAATAAATACCGTGTTTTTTTAAAAAAATTCTCTTACCGACGAAACGAATGTAAGTCAATGCCCATGATGGTCGTGGTTGGCAGTTTTCCTTTTGATTGGCTGCAGGTGAACTTCAACACATCAAAAAATGATTTTCGCCAAAGCACCACATATGCATTATTGCCTGGACAACGACGATACGCGGGTTTACAGAGACAATGGTGACCCTCAAGTGATTATCGCGTCTCTAGCCGGTTTTCGTCAGCTTTTTCATTTGTCCTTCAAGCAAGAAATGATCATTAACCCTTTAACCGCCAGTGCCGCATATATTCGGAATTTTATTTTTTATTAGCACATTGAGTACCACCTTTTAAACATGTTAAAGATAAAATGTGACATCAATCAGAAATATTTGAGAACAGTTGATCTCCATTTTGTCCAATCTTAATATTTTTCACGCATTTGAAGTTGTGGATCGCGTCAGCGATACACAACTTCAAGTGGGTGAAAATTCAGATCGAATAATTTGGCGGTTAAAGAGTTAAAATAGCTAGAGTGACATATGGTTTTGTGAAATATCGTAGGCCTACACATGCAAGTAATTTTTACTCACTCGAAGTTGTGGGTCGCGGTAGCGAGACACAAATTCAAGTGGGTGAAAATTTAATCCATAAATAAGCGTTTTAAAGGTTAAATCTCTCAATGCGGGGATCGATTTAGACGTCAGAATCTGACGTCTGTAGACGTCAGATTCTGACGTTTAAAGTCGATCCCCGTCAGAATTTAGACGATTTAGACGTCAGAATCTGACGTCTGTAGACGTCAGTTTCTCACGTTTAAAGTCGATCCCAGCACTGAATGAAAGTAACGAATTAAAATGGACACGTAGACCCATAGCATGTATACATTCAAATGAAACGGAAAGAGCTATAGGACTTCTATGATGATTTTAAATTGAAAAAAAACCTTCGGGCCACAAAAAATAGTTAAGCATTGCAACGGTTAATATCGGAATATCACTTCAGGAATAACACCTCGTCAGGAAGTACTCATTTGCTTGCCATTTTGACGGAGACGATAAAATCCAATCGTTTGGTCAGCGTGTATCTATATACGGCCGGCGGTCACACGTGCGGTCTATCGTGGTAGACAACGTGATTTCTTAAGAGGAAGACCAATAATAATCTAAAAATAATCTGTATGTATTCTGCACGCCCGCGGACGGATGTAATGGCGACCCACGTATTTCGAGAGAAAATGATGGATCTGAGAAGAACCTAGCCCCAATGGCTGAGACAGGTTTCGGCCACAGATTGACCCCGTACAAAATCGTGGGATATTTCCTTGGACGGTCATATCTAAGACTTGTCCTCGAATAATCAGGGCAAAAATAGTTTTTTTTAAATCAGTAACATTTCAGTTGCATGCCTGCATTCTCAGCTCACAGGTCGCGCAGTCATTAAATAGTTGTGGACATTTTTCGGCCCTTGGGGTTGAAATCGCTCTCAGTCACCGCCATGTTGAATTTTTAGGTTAAAGCAAATACATTAATCTACGACCTCGAAGAGGACGACATGGCTAAGAAGGACCCCGTTAATCTATTCCAATGTTTTCTGAGGCGTAGCTGCAACGATAATAAAGCTCAGCGGCCGTAAATAAACTCCGCAGCCGGCGTAATCAGCCGTTTATATTATAATACGGTCGCAGAGCCGGCAAACGCGAAGCTGGCCCGGTGTGTGTTTGACGTTCGGGCATCGTTGCAGACGCTGAACCCACATTAAAAACACAACGGGCCAACGTATCGTGTTTGCTGTGAGGGCAAAACGTATGATGTAACAGTTTTTGCAGCAAAATGGAATTCCACTCTTCACCCTCTACTTGCTGAGTTATTTAATTTAAATTTTCTCCCACTTTAGGTTGTGTCTCGCTACCGCGACCCACAACTTCAAGTGGGTGAAAATTATTCGCATTTGTCTAATTTAAGACCAAGCATTTGCAAATCGTCATGTTTGAACACTCATTTAATTCCTAATGCCAGTGATTTGATCGGGTAATAAAGCGAATTTAAAACGACTAAAATCAGGCTTTTGTGCTTTAAGGGTTATCATGCTTAACCAAGGTATTTGTTCTCGATTTAATTCACTTTGGAAAATGAAGGGAAAATGTCCTGATTATATAAAAACTCAAGTATAATTATCCCAAATTGAAGCCTTTAACCTCATTATTAAGACGGATTATCTCATCTTTTACTCAATTAATTTTATTGAATATACCTCATATTGTGCATTCTGCAACCAGGGGGTCTAAAGGGTTAATTTTCCTCCAAGTACAAATAATCGTTTCATTATCATTTTACTAATAACATTAGGCGCAGTTAACCTTTCGTCCTCATTAAGAGACAAATATTAAACCACATCTTATTCAAATAATTGTACTTAAAATATTGCTCATGGTACATTTATGCGAAAAGAGACCACAAAGAGTTAATGTAGCAGAACTATTATACCAAATTATATCTTAGCCCTTCACCCTTATCTCGTCTAGTCAATGTATTTAAATTCTCCCCCACTTTAAGCTGTTTCTCGCTACCGCGACCCACAACTTCAAGTTGGTGAAAATTGCTCTTATTTGCCTAATTTGTAACCAAACATTTGAAAATATTGATATTTAAATAATCATTTCATTTCGAATAAAAATGATTTAATCAGCAAAAAAAAACAAATTAAAAACGACTATGGTCGCACTGAAATAATCGTATGTAAATCAACAGACCGAAGGTTCATTTACAATTTTTCATTTGTCTTAGTTAGCTCTTTCCGCTTCTTTTGAATACCTAAGTTATGGGTCTACGACCATTATAAATATACACTTTCAGTGCGGGGGTCGACTTTAGACGTCAGAATCTAACGTCTATGATCCTGGCGTCTGAAGTCGGTCCCCGCAACGAAAGGGTTAAAGCGCTGTGCTATGGAATACTATTTTTCTCCCACTTGCAATTGTGTATCGCTATCGCGATCCACAACTTTAAGTAGGTAAAAAATACTTCCATATGTAAAATTTGAATGCAAATCTGGCCAATGAATCACCTAAAATCGACTATTACATAATAGACGTGATCATACTCAGATTCACATTAAATTAATGAACTACGATTAATAAATTTCGCGGAGTATTTTAAAAGTTAGACCATTTGACATGTGATAAAATTTCGAAAATTTCAGAGTAGTCACGACATGAATGGAAAATAGTGTGTGTAAAATTTTATGAAAATTGGGTGAGAATTGACTGAGAAATCGGCGAAATTCATTCACCACGGTTAATATGAATCCGATTATACCACGGGTTATCAGATGTGTGAAGCATTTGTCACACTTTATGTATAGGATAAAGCCCGAGGAGCTCTTCATTCTTAGCTGTGAAAAAAGTCGAGGCCGAAGGCCAAGGCCTTTTCCACAGCTAAGAATGTAGAGCTCCGAGGGTTTTTAACTGACTTAAAACACAACTGACCATAATGAGGATCCCTCATAATCAGCAGCTCGATCACACCTGACTGATTTTAATGCCATAGGTCTACCATGATAATTAGTCTGTACTAATCCCTCGCCGATAGCTCAATTGTAGAGCACCCCCGTACATAGGGGGAAGGTCGGTGGTTCGGGTCCACCTTGGCTTGGGACATGTTAGAGACACCACAAAATTTGATTCTGTCTGATAAAGTCAGAGTAGTGATATGTCATAGAAATATGTCCAACAAATTAATGTAATCTGAAGTGAGCCTTAATGGTTCGAGTCGACCTTGTCGGAAGTTAGCCTCAAGGGTTATTGGGCGACTCTAGGTTAATTAACCTGGAGTGTGCACATTTAAAAGTATAGCAGGGCACTATAAAGTCATATATGACATAAAAAATGAAGGCACGTCAAGGGTTCGAACCCAGGACGGTCACCCCCCAAAAAATTAGTGAGGATTTAAGCTGGTTGCTTAACTTGGTTGATTGAGCAGAGTGGTTTGTGCTCGTTACACTCAGTAGGTACGATTAATCGCATACGGCTTTAATGATTATGATGTGGGTGGCAGGATGCTTACGAATGAGAATAAGCCTCAGTGGTACCTTCTGGACAGTGCTGGCAAGCCACGGGTTTACATCCAATCTGAAGACCCTGGTTCCCGCCCCCTTGGTTAGTTAGTCCATAACTAACTAACTAACCAACTAATTAAAATAAGTAATTAACTAACTAACTAACTAACTAACTAACATTCCCGGCTTAAAATGTGGTGGACAGATAATGAAAATAATATAGTGGTGTGTTTTATTATACTATTAGTCAAAGAAAAAACTGATATTGGAAAAACAATTAATCAGAATAAATGTCATTTATTAAGTAATTCAGATTAAAAAAGAAGGACAAATAAAAAGCTGAAATCGAGCATAGAAGTGATTAGCCCGTTGTGTCAGCGCTTGTCATGCTCTATTTTATTTTTAGTCACGATAATGAAGAAACAATTAACTCAGATTGAGTGACATTTAGAAATAATTTCAGATTGCCTGTCACGCGATCGTATTTCTCTGGAGGTGATATTGACAAAGGTTATTTCAACGGACACGTATTAATTTGTTGATTTGTCTGATCTATTGCGACATCATCTAACCTTAGATTCCGACATATAATCTTTTGAGGGGGCTAATTTTTTTTTGGGGGGGGGCAAAAGACCTGCGCTCTTAAAACAAATTAAAAAGGTGACCCTCCTTCTAAAACGGCTGAGCGTTCACCTGAGAGAATGTAACAATTTGTCAGTTTATGCGGGGCTCCGTCAATATTTTTTTTAGATATGCCCCTGTTTCGAGCCCCCCCCCCCCCCCCACACACACACACTGTGCGGGTGGATTCTATATTTTTGCTTTGCGAATATTGCTCGCATGAATACGAAGACAGAGCAGTCTACAAACGCTATAATGTACTTGACAATGTTTCTGACAGTGTGGGCCTACTTGAAACTTTCAGTGCGGTTATGGTCTTAATTAGCCAATAAAACGGGATTTTTATGGCCATGATGAATCATATTTTGTTTGCACAGACTGGGCTGGTTGCGGTGATCGCCACCGTAATGAAGCATACTTACCTGGTACATAGGACACCGTGATGACGTAGGCGGTTCTTCCAGAGTGAGGCCTTTCCATTGCACTTGGGTTTGGCTGACCATTTTCAATATTATACACTGCGGCCAGGGACTCACATGCTCTACAGAACATCCTTTTCTAATTCTGTGATATATTATAGTCATCTGATCATCGACACGTTACACAATAAACCTTGCCCTGCTAGACCCCATATATATACGGTCTCAAGCAGATTATATGCGATATAATATATCCCTGAAATGGATAATACAGTTTGTGGTAGATGTTCAGTCAGACAATTAACTCAATTTAGAAGATTTATATTTTTCAGAAAATATAAATAGTTTTCGTCATTCGAAGCTGGAAATTGCGTCAGCAATTCCTGCTTCAAATGACGAAACTATGTTTGAAACAATCCTGCCTGACAAGGGTTAAAAACCCAGCAAACACGAGTCACTGACTCAATGTCGGGTGAATGTTGGTTCACCATCTACGACGCTGGTCCAACATTCACCCGATATTGGTTGAATGTATTTTGTTTTCTGGGAAGTCATGTTTCATGGTTATTAGCATAATTAGGCCATGTTCGATTCGCACCGATCTTAAAATAGTTTAGCGATCTAGTTTGCTTCGGATTGTATTCACGAAACCAGCGCCTTGAATTCGTAGCGATACAGTTTCTATTTTTATTTATTTAGCTTTTGACCAATACATATATTTATAAACAGATACAAAAAATATACACATTATATCATTATAATATTATATACAACAATGATCGTGATGCGCTAGAACAGGCTTATAGAAGCCTCTGCAAGCTAGACAGCAACTATATTCATATTCATCTATGTGAAAAAAGGATAAGCATAAAAGTATAAAATTATAATATACATAATATATAACACACTCTGGAAAGCGTAGAAACCTATTTTTTCCAGATCCAAATTTACCGCAAATCTAAAGACAGTTATATGCCAGATATATGAAAAATTATACGCTAAATGAGTACAAAACTTCATGTAATACAGAAAATTGCTACACCTCTTATTAAAACTGTTATTACACATCCACAGTCCAATTGATTAGCTAGAGTGTGCAAATAAGAAGCTTGCCCATAAATTACACGCAAACTTCACAAATGCAAATGAGTGTCATTTGGTAATGTCTGAATTACGGTCATAATTTCAGATTGCCTGTCACGCGATCGTATTTCTCTGGAGGTGATATTGACAAAGGTTATTTCAACGGACACGTAATAATTTGTTGATTTGTCTGATCTATTGCGACATCATCTAACCTTAGATTCCGACATATAATCTTTTGAGGGGGCTAATTTTTTTTTTTGGGGGGGGGGCAAAAGACCTGCGCTCTTAAAACAGATTAAAAAGGTGACCCTCCTTCTAAAACGGCTGAGCGTTCACCGGAGAGAATGTAACAATTTGTCAGTTTATGCGGGGCTCCGTCAATATTTTTTTTAGATATGCCCCTGTTTCGAGCCCCCCCCCCCCCCCCACACACACACACACTGTGCGGGTGGATTCTATATTTTTGCTTTGCGAATATTGCTCGCATGAATACGAAGACAGAGCAGTCTACAAACGCTATAATGTACTTGACAATGTTTCTGACAGTGTGGGCCTACTTGAAACTTTCAGTGCGGTTATGGTCTTAATTAGCCAATAAAACGGGATTTTTATGGCCATGATGAATCATATTTTGTTTGCACAGACTGGGCTGGTTGCGGTGATCGCCACCGTAATGAAGCATACTTACCTGGTACATAGGACACCGTGATGACGTAGGCGGTTCTTCCAGAGTGAGGCCTTTCCATTGCACTTGGGTTTGGCTGACCATTTTCAATATTATACACTGCGGCCAAGGACTCACATGCTCTACAGAACATCCTTTTCTAATTCTGTGATATATTATAGTCATCTGATCATCGACACGTTACACAATAAACCTTGCCCTGCTAGACCCATATATATACGGTCTCAAGCAGATTATATGCGATATAATATATCCCTGAAATGGATAATACAGTTTGTGGTAGATGCTCAGTCAGACAATTAACTCAATTTTGAAGATTTATATTTTTCAGAAAATATAAATAGTTTTCGTCATTCGAAGCTGGAAATTGCGTCAGCAATTCCTGCTTCAAATGACGAAACTATGTTTGAAACAATCCTGCCTGACAAGGGTTAAAAACCCAGCAAACACGAGTCACTGACTCAATGTCGGGTGAATGTTGGTTCACCATCTACGACGCTGGTCCAACATTCACCCGATATTGGTTGAATGTATTTTGTTTTCTGGGAAGTCATGTTTCATGGTTATTAGCATAATTAGGCCATGTTCGATTCGCACCGATCTTAAAATAGTTTAGCGATCTAGTTTGCTTCGGATTGTATTCACGAAACCAGCGCATTGAATTCGTAGCAGTACAGTTTCTATTTTTATTTATTTAGCTTTTGACCAATACATATATTTATAAACAGATACAAAAAATATACACATTATATCATTATAATATTATATACAACAATGATCGTGATGCGCTAGAACAGGCTTATAGAAGCCTCTGCAAGCTAGACAGCAACTATATTCATATTCATCTATGTGAAAAAAGGATAAGCATAAAAGTATAAAATTATAATATACATAATATATAACACACTCTGGAAAGCGTAGAAACCTATTTTTTCCAGATCCAAATTTACCGCAAATCTAAAGACAGTTATATGCCAGATATATGAAAAATTATACGCTAAATGAGTACAAAACTTCATGTAATACAGAAAATTGCTACACCTCTTATTAAAACTGTTATTACACATCCACAGTCCAATTGATTAGCTAGAGTGTGCAAATAAGAAGCTTGCCCATAAATTACACGCAAACTTCACAAATGCAAATGAGTGTCATTTGGTAATGTCTGAATTACGGTCATTTGCATTTACAGTGAACCATTATCGTCTTTATTTATTGCCGGAAATTAGCTCTCATGAATGATTAAAATTATTAGTGTTATTGTTTAGCTATTGTTTTTTGTTTGTTTTCATAATATTGAGGTGGCTACTTGATAGCGACACTTAAGTGCCTTAAGGTGGTTTTCCGGACTCAGATTATATGTATGGATATATTGCTGTAATGTATTTTTTGTTTTGGTAATGCATATATATTTGTATATTCTTGGTCAAATAAATGTGTCTGCCTGCCTGCCTGCCTGCCTGCCTGCCTGCCTGCCTGCCTGCCTGCCTGTCTGTCTGTCTGTCTGTCTGTCTGTCTGTCTGTCTGTCTGTCTGTCTGTCTGTCTGTCTGTCTGTCTGTCTGTCTGTCTGTCTGTCTGTCTGTCTGTCTGTCTGTCTGTCTGTCTGTCTGTCTGTCTGTCTGTCTGTCTGTCTGTCTGTCTGTCTGTCTGTCTGTCTGTCTGTCTGTCTGTCTGTCTGTCTGTCTGTCTGTCTGTCTGTCTGTCTGTCTGTCTGTCTGTCTGTCTGTCTGTCTGTCTGTCTGTCTGTCTGTCTGTCTGTCTGTCTGTCTGTCTGTCTGTCTGTCTGTCTGTCTGTCTGTCTGTCTGTCTGTCTGTCTGTCTGTCTGTCTGTCTGTCTGTCTGTCTGTCTGTCTGTCTGTCTGTCTGTCTGTCTGTCTGTCTGTCTGTCTGTCTGTCTGTCTGTCTGTCTGTCTGTCTGTCTGTCTGTCTGTCTGTCTGTCTGTCTGTCTGTCTGTCTGTCTGTCTGTCTGTCTGTCTGTATGTATGTCTGTCTGTCTGTCTGTCTGTCTGTCTGTCTGTCTGTCTGTCTGTCTGTCTGTCTGTCTGTCTGTCTGTCTGTTGCTGCCTTTTGACTTTGCTCAGCTGTGTTGTACCCGTATGTTGTTTCAAAGAGATTATCACTGAGATTGATAATTATAGCTTGTGATAGATAGTAGTTGATCAAATGATTCAATTTGAAGCATGGCCGAATCAAGAGGGGAGCCTCCCACCAACAGGGGCCGTGATAACTTTTGTAGCAAAATAACTACACTATTACCCTAAGTCTGTTTCCACCGAAGTCGACTTTTCTTATGCCCTGGAATTGTCAGATGTTTAGACACTCATTTCATTCTCAGTAACAGTGTTTGATTGGCTGATAAAACAAAGTAAAAACGAATTTAAACTGTCCTTAATTAGCGGCGGAACGGGTAAATTATCGTGATTAGATCAGGGACACTAAATACATCTGTATCTATGGATCAACTGGTATTCAAATAAAGAACATTATTTGATTATAAAGTTATCTGGGCGTACAATTTAATATTTAGACGCAAATACAAGTAGGCTACAAAGCAGTATCTGGATTGTAATTGTCCATCTCTGATATAAACTTGTTATCATGATTATAGCCTACCAATGTTTTTCATGAAAAAAAGCTTCACTATTTTTTTCTCTGTCTACATACATTAAAAATTGGTAACAAAAGCTCAATTGTGCCTCTTTCGTTTTCTTTTTGTGTTTGTGCCTAATATAATATTCGAAGAAAAGTGTCTGTTCAGTTTTTCCTATTTATTATCGGTAAAGGGTATCAGAATAGCCTGGGCGTGTTGTATTATATTCAATATATAATAATATTGGAATAGGGGGGCCTATGTTTCAAGTCCCCCCCCCCCCAATGCCTAAACCGGCCCTGAATTTTGAACGTTGGAAATCATACAGACTGGTATAACTCCATACATGCAGTCTGTCATGACCATGCACTGCTATTTTGACTGACAGTCCCAAAGATAGACTTGTTAAGCAGCATTTCACAGAGGGGGGGGGGTGCACTGTGACGTCAGGTGCAGTCCGTGTGTAGTCAGACCCTTAAAGCGCTGGAATACTTTTATATAAACCAAGAATCCAAAGGTTTTGTTTCAATTTGAAATCAACAGAAATGGCTTAGTTATCTCTTTCCGCTTTATTTGAATACGTATGTCATGGATTTACAGCCATTATAAATATTTTAATTCTTTCAGTGCGGGGATAGACTTTTTGACTTCTGATTCTGACGTCTACAGACGTCAGAATCTGACGTTTACAGACGTTAGATTCTGGCGTCTAAAGTCGTTCTGCGCGCTGTAAGGGCTAAACACAGTGCTCCGTGTAATCGACTAAGTATGTAAAAAAGTGAAAGTCTATGATCTTATATCAAGTCTGTATCATTGGATACATATTATCCCCTCGTCACTTGACACATGTACATTCGTGTGCCAGCTCAACTCCACGGGGCATGTGGGGATGAAGTGGAACAGGTTTCAGCCACAGATTGGCCGCGTACAAAATCGTGGGACATTTCTTTGGACTGTCATATCGGAAAATATCGGGGAGTTATCAGGTCAAAAATAGTTTTTTTTAGAATCAGTAACATTTCAGCCCCATGCCCGCATGCTCAGCTCAGAAGTCGCACAGTCATTCAAAAGTTATGGACATTTTTCGGACCCTGGGGGTCGGGATTGCTCTCAGTAACCACCATGTTAAATTTTTCGGGTAAAGCAAATACGGCCTCGGAGAGGACGTCACGGCAAGGGATGAAGTGCCTTGCCCAAGGGCATATATACATCGCTGTTGAGAGGAGAGAAACATTATATTTATCAGAAAACCTGCACCAAGCGGGATTGAAACCAGCAAATACGAGATATTGACACTGTGTTGGTACAATGTTGGCATACATTCTACGACGCTGGCCTAACATCGCACCATCACTGAATCAATGCGTAGTGCTGGCTGGAAACCAGTACGGCAATTGCAAAGTTCCACGCTCTAAGGGGAAGATCGGCTAATAAAACACATTAAAAACGACTTTAGTTGACTGAGTGGGCGAGCGGTTGACATTGCTTTATATAAAGTGAAATGTTTTATTACAATATTATCCGAATCTACTACCCGGCATGGACGGGCTGCCTAACTTCGCCACAGGCCCGGTAACACTGACCGCCATTTTCTATCCACAGCCAGCTGTGAATATGCGTCACTCGCGCCGCCGACCTACCGAAAAATTCGGTTACTATAAAATTGAAATCAATATTTCAAGTGCCTATGAACATGATGAAAACTTGGCCATTTTCAGCAGGCGTAAACTTGTGATCTTTTTGAACTATTACATTTAAAAATGGGGGTCTCTGTGTCAGAGCCTTGCGATGTCATCAGGGTACAAATCTACATGGGTCCAGGGATGGTAGACACACGTTATGTTGTCATACAAATCCACCTGGGATGGTAATTACACTTTACGTTGTCATCCAAATCTTAATGGAATCGTAACTAAACATTAAAGGGACTTCCCCAGGTCTAAAATCATAAAAAAATCGTGACTTTATTTTGGCTTATTTATATGTCCATAAACTAAAACTGCAAAAGTTTTTTAATTTTTGTGCTGCGCACTTACTAGTTAGGCTAGATATAGAGACGAAATTCCCGTATTTTTTATTTTTGACATGATTGTCAATAATTAGAAATCAGCAGGAATTTCGATGTTTAGCCTACATCATATGGTCATATTAATAGCCTAAATAAAATCACCGATTTCTTGATGATTTCAGACCTGGACAAGTCCTTTAAATATGTGAACCACACTGTTAGCCTACCTATCGTAGCATTGATAAACTACATCAGCTTTGACAGCAATAATCAAAAAGTCCACTTTTATTGCTTCTTAACACGAAACGTTGAGCCAGTGTTGCGCTAACGCTGGACCACCGTCTCCGACGCTGGCCCAACATTGACCCAACACTGGCTCAACGGCTCGTTTTTGCTGGGACGTAAATGAACTAATCGCCCACTGGGAAGTAATGGGAATGTTTCGCGGGATGCATCCGCCTGGATGAAACGTCCCTACGTTTTGTGATGGCGCGTTCGAACTGACGCGAAACTAATGCGAATGATTCGCACGAATAAATCGTATTGTTTTTTGAAAGCAGCGTTCCAGAGACTTATGAATTGGGCGTGTTCTTTTGCTGTCTCCATATAATAACAGATGGGTGGATGAATATTTTATTGATGTCAAGAATTCTACAATAAGACCTTTATATCCTTGTATAGAAATCCATTTGCAATCATATACCAAATAGTATGCCTAATAATAATAATAGTAATAGTAGTAGAAAGCATGTCAGAAGTGCACTTCGCATAGGCCTACTGTGAATCTGGTAATACTCGCGGGATTTTAATTTTCGCGAGGAGCACAAATTCGCGAATTTAAGAATTTCGCGAACATTTTTATTATAATAGCGCTATACTATATCCTCAAAATTGATATAATTCGTGAATTCTAGACTTCATGAAAAAAAATAAAGTCACAAAATCACGAACATTTGAAAACGTGAAAATTACCAGACCTACAGCATAGGGTAAGATGGTGTAATATGAGCATAGTAGGTAATATGAGCACTGGCTGTAATATTCTCAATAACAACGGGAATTGGGTCAAATTTGGTTTGTAATATAGTCATGATACGGCCATGAACTAATTCAATTTTTAGAAAGTTTTTTTTTGAAAAATTAGTCCAATTATGACAAAATAAAGTTTTTGGGCTGTTAAATTAAAAAAATACAATTACATTTGATTTGTTCGTACGTCCACAGATCACTAGGTATCATGAAAGTAATGTGGGTGAGTGCACGGTTCTTAGCAAGAGAAGGGACGATAATAAAGTGATTTAGCATGTTCTGGACCCCATTAGGCTTGTTACCACCCCCCTTCTACTGGGGTAATATGAACACCCTGTTTCAATCTATTATGAGCATGGTGCTCATAATACCCCTATTACAAGATATATATGAAAAAAGTAGTATGCTCATAATACCCTAAACGTGCTATACAGTGAATGAGAGGAAACCATCCCAGCAACTTATATTTAATGAAAAAAAATTATCTCTGCTTTAATGACATTTGGGTTATATCAAGGTACATGAAACCACTTATATTTAGTAAACTACTCATAAAATAAACATTTTGGAAAATGTCCTTTTTTATGGCAAAGTGCTCATATTACCCTATTGTCAAATGGTATTTAATTACGCATGCTTATATTCCCACACAACACATGCTCATATTTGCCACACGCATGGGGAATACGAGCATGTTTTCAAAATTATGTTGTTTTGAATTAATTATTTAATTATATTTAAATTAAGTTATTTAATATTTTGAATTACTGCATAATTGTACATTCGATCAAACCAAATTTGAATTGTTCCACTTCATTTATTTGCCCAAAATCGCTAATTAAAGGTAAGGTGCTCATAATACCCCTGTTTACCCTTTACAAGTAGAATAGGCCTAGTCATCTGTTGGAGTACTACATTATTATGTGAGTATCTTGATAGCCCACCGTCACGGCCACCACGTGGGCCTTATGGTTAGGCCTACCATGCGTGATCAGTGAGCGATCCAGGTCAAAGGTCAGTACAATGTACCTACAGAGAATTTTCTCAGGCTTAACATGCAACTTCCCCTTTAGACCATGGAGGCTAAAAAAATACCGGTTTACATTTGTCACTGCGCATGCCCAGTATGTGAGGCCAACTAAAAATGGTAATGAGGTCAAATTATCATGTCAACATTCATGACATTGAGGTCTTACAGCACAAATTTATGCCTACAGTTATTTTACACACTAGTCTACACATCACTGCCATATAGGCCTACTGCATGTACTGTGCAACATGATAGCAGGTCAATCGCGACATTGCTATGTAGGCCTACATCATATTCTAGACTACAGGGGTAGATTCCACGCTCGGTCTGCTGACACTGCCGACAATGCGGCTGCCGTGGCTTGTGTCAAGCTGTGAAGTTGTTGGATGCCACATTCATTGCCAGTCAGTGAGTCACTGAGTCAGCGTTCACACAACGTTGGTTCAAAGTTGGCCCACCGTCCGAGACGGTGGCCCAACTTTGAACTAACTGTCATCAGCATTGCATTGGATTGGGTGACTGAGCGTCTCGTCTTTGCTGAGCCAAGTCCTGACGATGTCAATCCCCAGTCATGCCAGTACAGTGAACAACGGCTCTGAGACTGAGCGGCTGGTCGTCTCTAACTTGTAAGTCTTGTTCATTGTTATATGGGGGGGATGTTGTCTTGTATTATATAAGTTAGGCCTATACTTATAGGCTTAGGTCTATGCATTAATTTTTTAGACCATAGACTTAAATCTAGCCTATTTGAGAAGATAAAAATAGATTTTAAAAAATATTGAGGACCACTATAAATAGTAGAGAAATGGAGGGTATTATGGGCTGAGGCAATTATGGGGTTTTTGACATAGGCCTACTAAGTTCAATATTCCAATTCTGTGTATCCCACGCATTTTTTTACCATCATACATCTATCCTGAGCCTTAGCCAACATATACACCCCCAAAAAATTATATTCAATTGGAAACCTTCATCCACTACATCAACATAGATCTTTAACGCCAGTTTGTAAAAACTGAAAATGCCCCTTTATCATATTGTGTTAAAAAACACTAGAAAATTAAATTCTCTGTTATTCTTGAAAAAATTGAAAAAAATGAAATAATTGAACATATATGTTCACATGTGTGTCAATTTGTATCCATATAGCACATTCTCAGCAAATCGCCAATAATACCAGCAGAATTTTGTGATTGCTGCAATTATGGGCTGCTGTAACTTCAGAGATAATATTAGGCCTAATTTCACTCTTAATATTAAGGCTCTGAAATATTTTTGTATAAATCATGGAGACCAAAGGGGTTTTTTCAATTTGAAATCACCAAAAACGTCTTAGTTAGCTTTTTCTGCTTCATTTTAATACCTTTATTATGTGTCTACCCATTACAAATATTTTACTCTTTTATAGCGGGGATCGACTTAAGACGCCAGAAACTGACGTCTATTAACGTCAGATTCTGACACCTCAAGTCTGTCCCCGCACTGAAAAGGTTAGCCCTTAGAGCGCAGGGACCAGCTTTAGACGTCAGAATATGACGTCTATAGACGTCATATTCTGACGTCTAAATCCCCGCACTGTAAGAGTAAACATATTTCTATTGGTGGTGTGGACCCATAACATAGGTATTCAAATGAAGCAGATTTGTGCTCAGTATTGCTATTAATATTTACCCTCAATCCCGTTTATGTATTTAATATAGCCAAACGAAATTACTGTTACGTGATCACGCCAAATGGACATGTTTTTTTAAGATAATGCGAGTTCGATATGTCTGCTCTCATTGTGTTTCGGTTAATCGGAAAACAACACTTGGGCGCTGTGTCGGAGGTTTGTCTATTCGATGTGACACCATGCATATTTACATTGTAAAGAAGACAAAATCGAAATGCGTCATCACGTGATCACTCAAAGACAAAATAAATGAAAATAGGAATACTTGCAATGATATCATGAAATCAGCGTTACACTATCGATTTTGTCATTTTTTCTTAAACCAAAGTAACTATATCTAGGTGAAAAGTGGATAGACCTGATTTTAATTAAATTAAACATATTGTGGTAATTAAAAAGAAAACTATCAAATCTTTGTTCTGTGATCACTGTAATCTTTTTAGTGTCAAGATGATTTTCTTAGCCTAACCTTTCGATATATTTTAATAATTTATATGTTTTCGCTTTCGTAAGCCTTTGCTTTATATCACAATATATGGAAAACCATTTTTTGTGTAGGAGAAAATTATTTAAAAAATAAACCGTTACGTGATCACAGCTACGTGATCCCATCATAAATGAATGTTCATCACGTTAAAAACGGTAAGTAAAAGTAGATGTTTTTCGTCAAATATATAATTATGGACAATAAATAATCCAATAAATGAACATTATTTGTATTCAACATAATAAGAAGTCATAATTACATATGTTGCTTATAACACAGCAATATTCGTTACGTGGCTATCTATTTTCATCTCACATACTTCAAGTAGAAGTGCAAATATTTTGGTCTATGGAGATTTGTATTTTTTATTTTATTTAGTGTATTAAGACGCTTTTAGCGCTGTATACTAGCATTTCTTCAAAATATTCCCAAGTAGGTGTGTAGCTTCGCCTACCAAAAATGTGTGATCACGTAACTTTTTTTCTACGTGATAAAAGTGTGGTAACGTAACGTAATTCTAGCGGATATAGGGCACAGTACGTCCAAAAGTGAAATATTTTAAATTTTGAATTGACACATAAAAGGAGAAGAAAAAATACGTCTGCTGGAAGCACGTGTTGTAGTCGTTCTGGCGGTAAAAATGGTGTATCTTGTCGTATATACATATAAGGTGAATATTATTGATGTTTAATGAATACTACATACTTTTTTTGTAGAACTATTTACTTTGATATGTAATCTGTGCAATATAATAGTAACAAAAAAACTAAATAAATTTATTATTTGACAATTTTGGTGGTTTCCACGTGAAATTCATGGAATGTGATAATATTATATATTAATATCCTTGACGTCATGTATAGATGACGCACATGTACGTGGACCCACGTAATTGCTGGATATCTGAGTGTTGTAACTCAATTTGTGCCTGCAGCAGGTCCGGCAAACACAAGACACGAACCATTACCGGTAGACTTAATGGGCATATCAATTATGAGATCACTGCTATTACTACCCTATTTGTGATTCGTGACACATTTTTTGCTTAAATACAATAATGGATATTTTTGCAACACAGGCCTCCTAAATATAAATATGAATATGAATATGAATATAAATATAAATATAAATGTAAATATAAATGTAAATATAAATGTAAATATAGATATAAATATGGAGGGGGAACACCTGGTTCTGTGACATGGTAAAAATGTGTTGTCAATTCCTTCAAAAGAGTACACTGTACAGTACAATGCTGCTCTGCAAATCAAAACGCCGTATTTGCTAATTACGTACAGATACTGCCTTTTGGTTTTGCACAGCAGAATACTGCTATATGAAGAGAAAAAGCAAGTTATTCAAAGCGCGTCCCACCCAACCGTTTTGTAACAATGTGTTTAAAGTGAATAAATAAATGGGGTTGTGGGATAGTTGTGTTCATACACAAAGAGGCTAAACTTGGCCCGGAAAATATCCTGATGATGCTCAGGTGAATCAAATGACACTGTCCTCCAGACAGAGGATTCGAAATTCGAGCCCCGGCGATCTGAGGCCAAGCACGCTACCGGATGGTCCGATGGGCGAGAAAAAAAAATTTGTCCATTTGATACGGCTCCGGCGTGATAGACGACAGCGTTAACCACTACACTAGGTTTGAGCTGTAGTTGTGGACGATTGAAGCTGCATAAATATACGTCGGGCATGTGTGGGCGGTGGCCCTAAGGTAGTGGTTAGCACCGCTGCCTTTCACGCTAGAGTTCGGGGTTCGTTTACCGGTCTCGGCAGTTTGAAAAAAAACAAAAATGTTTCTTCCCCATCCACTCGTACAACTCAGTATTGTTGGGAGCCTCCATAACCGAGAGGTAGCGTACTCGGCCTCAGACCGCCAGCGCTCGAATTTCAAATCTTGTTTCTGGAGATGCAGTGGCATCTCACTATCCTCAGTAGGTTCTCCTGGTCCAATTTAGCCTATTATTTGCACAAAAGTTGCATAAAGCCCGATTCATTTAATTTCTACGTCTGGCATGTTTCTTTCTGGGAGATGACTTTTGTTCACAAATGGAACCACAATACACTCTATACACTCTCACCCAGAATACCATTCTCAATTTTATGCTTAATATTAACCCTTTCAGCGCAGGGACCGCCTTTAGACGTCAGAAGCTGACGTCCACAGACGTCAGATTCTGACGTCTAAAGACGATCCCCGCACTGAAAGCATCACACAACTATAATGACCGTAGACCCATCACATAGGAATTCAAATGAAGCGGAAAGAGCTGACTAAGATATTTATGATGATTTCAAATTGAAAAACCCTTTTATCTCAATGGCTTATACACAAATATTTCATGCAATGGTTAATAGCCCACTGGTGATGTACAAGGCTGTCGTGTAGAGTGAAGTCTGTTTGCAGGCAAACCTTCATATAATCACATGTTGTTTGAGACAGCAGCAAACCATATAATCGTGACATCAATTCAGAGAAAAGTGTTTTCTAAAATAGTATTATTATCATTATATAGTGCATGACATTTCTTGCAAAAAATTATATGTAATCAGTAAATTAAAACACACGATCCGATTATTACAGAAATAAGATATGGTAAATGGTTATTATTGATAGCGTAATTACGGTCAATTAATTCCGGTCCGTACTTGACCGAATTGGCGAGAATGTAGGCCCACTCTATTTTTTCACCGCTAAGAATGACTATAGTCGTTTTTAATATTATGTTTTATTAATAGGTCAAATCACAGTAACTGAGAATAAAATGAATGTTTAAACATCAAAATTTACAAATGTTTGGTCTCTAATTAAACAAATATGAGTAATTTTCACCCACTTGAAGTTGTGGGTCGCGGTAGCGAGATACAACTTCAAGTGGGTAAAAATTTAAATTATATAACTACGCGGAAAAAGGGTTAAAAAGACCAGTGATATAACTGGCAACACACACAAAAAAAAACAATGGGCTGGCTATAGTTATAGTCTCCCCGACGGTGGAGGCTGGTCCAAAATGAAAATAATCTTTTCGGGCATTGCTCAGTCAGTTCTCAAGCGATTTTTACGAAACATTTCGCGAAATTCCAGTGGGTATTTCAAACGTCAGACCATGTAGCATGCAACAATATTCTGAGAACGAACCGGAATAAACTTAATGAATTTATAGAGGGGTGTCATAATTCGAAATTTACTCCACGCAATTGGTCTAACTGTTGAACTATAAAATATTGTTTTGCAGGATAGATTCCAAATGACTAGAAAATAGAGCTTACAAAATGTCAAGAAAATCGTTTGAGAATTGACTGAGTAATCAACGAAAAGCTAACTTTCCTTTTAGAAATCCTTCACCGTTGGCCAGACTATAGATAAAGCGGTTAGCTATACAAAGCAAACACCAGTCATTAACCCTCTAACCCTTTGAACACTAACCCTTAGAAAGCTAAATTGATTGTGTATAAACCATGGAGACCAAAGTGTTTTTCTCAATTTGAAATCATCAGAAATGTCTTAGTTAGCTCTTCCCGATTCATTTGAATACCTATGTTATAGGTCCACGACCATTATAAATATTTTTTATTCTTACAGTGCGACTTTAGTCGTCAGAATCTGACGTCCACAGACGTCAGATTTTGACGACTAAAGTCGATCCCGCGCACTGTAAGGGTCAGAATAAATATGTCCCAAATCTGCGATATTCACATATATTTCGACCTTACATTTAGCAAATTCAACTAATTTTTGGTCACTTGAATTGGTGGATCTCGGTAGCGAGCCACAAGTTCAAAAGACCAAAAAATAAATCTATTAGCACAGGATTCTAAGGGTAAAAGCGCCAACCTAAAACCGCTTTTTATTCTTTTCATTTTTCCTTCAAACAAGAAAATGCGAAGATCGACCCAATGCAGCCCCAATGTTGGTCCATCGTTTACGACGCTGGCCCAACATTGGTCTAACATTAATTCGATGGAAGAAATAAACATTAAATTTGCCTGATTGACGTATTTTTGTTATACAGATTAGGTAAGTAATTTCCCCCTATTTTTAAGTTGTGATTCTCAGCGGCGATGCACAACTCCCAAGTGTGTGCACATTTGAATTATATAACTTAGAGCTATAAGGGGCCACTATTCCATCTCCAAATGTATGTATTTGTATAGCAAATTTTTGTCACAAGAAAATGATTTATTTCAACGAGGCTCGGCGGCGCGCCGAATAGTTAAAATGTTAGTGCATGTTTATATGAAACAGTTTTTGAAGTACCTAATTCATGCAGAGTCTGGCCGAAATTACTTATTTTAAAAATACTCCAGCCACCCCCCCCCCCCTCCTCCTCGAGATTAATTGGTTGCCCCCTAATGATAACCCAATGTTAGGTCAACACTGGTCCATCTTCTCTGACGCTGGCCCAATACTAAACCGCCGTTGTTTCATCTGCTTGCACACACACCAAGTGCTTTGCACATCACCATTATATATTGTCGTTCTCACTGACAGCAATGTGTTTTTAAAGCCAGTCTGCCTCCCTGCTTGAAGGGCACAGCCATTGATGACCTTGACCTTCAGCTCCGACTTTTACTGCAAAATGTCATTAGTGCCATCGCTTAAAGCGGGTTGCAGAAAATGACAAATTAGGCTGGTGGTCATTTTAAACTCCAGCAATTGAAAGATGTTTCACCCATGCACACCTTTAGCTTTTATAAAGTTCAATGTATAATACCCAGCATAAAAAGCAGCATTGGCTGATATCGTGTATGTTGAGTTGACATTTTGACATTTGCTCTACTGGTTGCATCGTAACGCTTACAGCGCTGACATATTATAAGCCATGGAGACCAAATGTTTATTTTCAATTTGAAATCATCATAAATTTCATAGTATTAGCTCTTTCCGTTTCATTTGAACACCTATGTTATCGCTCTGCGACCATTATGAATATATTTTACTCTTTCAGACGTCAGGTCAGTCCACTGTATTAATGGTTTAACAGTAAATTGGAAGTTGGTAAGTGCAAGGAAATCTACCCACAATGCGAAAAATCAATACATTTTACTTTTTAAGCTGAAGTTACTGTTTAGAGTGTTTGGCGTCTTTCATGAAATTATATGTTTTTCATTAGCCCCTAATACCAAAGAGAGTTAATAATCGTGGTATAATAGCTGGGTGGTAACCTTTAGGGCACATGTGTTTACTACAGTTATATATCTGTGTTTTAATTAGTACGTGTATTAACCATTTTCTAAAATCAGGTATTTCTCAATTTGCCGACACTGATTTATGTTACAATTCAAAACTCGAGTCCTGGCGGTCTGAAGCCAGGCAGGCTACCTCTTGGTCAAGGAGGCTCCCCACAATATTGAATCTCCATGAGTGAGCGAGGGAGAAACATTTTGTTTCTCTGAAACTTACAGAGCGGAGGACGAACCCGCCATCTCCAGCTTTCCAAGCAGGCAGCTTTAACTTCTGCACCAGGGCCACTTTCCCGATTTATAATAGATAGATATTAGTTTTATTGCGTCATTAAAATTAACAATACATTATGATATAATGTGCTATGACAAAATAGAAAATGATGTAAATGTATGTAACGTTACAAGTATTTAATCCTTTCAAATAATTAAAAGCACCACTATATGCATGTTAGTGATAGTATACATGAAAGATATAGCGTCGGCTAACTGTCAAAACGTGTTTTGACGAAACAGGATGTTGGTGAACGTCTTTAGTTTTCTGAAAATTTACCTGTGCTATATATTTTTGTCACTAATACTAGAGACCCTGTATTTTAGTTAACAGAAAAAAATAATAATATACTACAGAACAATGTTTTTTCTGAAAATATTACCTTTAATTGAATTTACTTGTTACAACTGTTGTCAGCACTTAAAACTAAACAAAAGGTTAAGTTTAGTTATCGCCTATCAGTACTATTATAATATAAAGTTTTACTTACAGAAACATACAAAACTGCTAATTCTGTTTGTATGGTATTAACCTACAGCTGAAAGAAGCCAACTAGGGTTGCACATTATTTTAGTTTTCTTTAAACACTGTTGTAAGTATGTGGTGTTACATAACAAATGACTATAAAAAAATGACCAAAACTGCCACCACAAAATACTGTTTTCTGGTTATAAATAGAGCTCATTATTGTAAAATATTTAAAATGTGGTAGCATATGTTCCATAGAACAGATTTAATAAAAATATCAAGTCAACACCTTCCACCCTGTAAAGCGTAGAAACTAATAGGATACAATTTAATATATAACTGGAGTATATATTATACGTATGAAAACATTATAATGACACTTTAAAAATAAATATATTTCCATGGATGTACAATGAATATTAGCCAGCAATAGCTAATATTAATAGATATGTGATCATTCCAGATAAAAATGTACGTGATAAAAATAGGAGCCTACTGATACTAGAGGATAATAATAACAATAATTAGCTATTAACGCAGGACATGGCACTTGCACAATCATATTGCAACTTTTTCTAATTAACATGATTAGTGAATAATTAGCTCCAATTTCATTCATGACCTAGTTAATACCACATAATCGTAGTTGCCTCGAACAAAGCATTCCCGATCGCATAGAGAAAGTCAGTTGACTTAGCATCTCCGAAATCCCCCATAAGGCCTCAACTTGTCTGATAACAAAGACGATGGAAACGCCCGTAAACGGCCCGTAGAGCGGCTAAAAAAAATTCCCAGAGCAACTGCCAGCCTGATAATGTGCTACAGTAATACATAAGTCAGATCATAAAAGGATGATAACATGTTTTGACTTCAAATTCCCCAATGCAAGTTTTTCTGTCACTTGAAGTTGTGTGTCGCGGTAGTGAGACACAATTTCAAATGACTGCTATGAAATAAACGGTTGAATGGATGAAAAGTGAATGAATGAATGAATGAATGAATGAATGAATGATTGAATGAATGAATGAATGAATGAATGAATGAATGAATGAATGAATGAATGAATGAATGAATGAATAAATGAATGAATGAATGAATGAATGAATGAATGAATGAATGAATGAATGAATGAATGAATGAATGAATGAATGAATGAATGAATGAATGAATGAATGAATGAATGAATGAATGAATGAATGAATGAATACATATATGAATGAATGAATGAATGAATGAATGAATGAATGAATGAATGAATGAATGAATGAATGAATGAATGAATGAATGAATGAATGAATGAATGAATGAATGAATGAATAAATGAATGAATGAATAAACGAATAAATGAATGAATGAATAAATAAATGAATGAATGAATGAATGAATGAATGAATGAATGAATGAATGAATGAATGAATGAATGAATGAATGAATGAATGAATGAATGAGGAAACGAACGATTGAGCAAGCTAGCATCGTGTCATCCAATATACATTTAATTATGCAAACTATAAAATTTGATGAATATAATAATTTGTAATATATTTATTTTAATAACAATGCCAGCAAATGAATCAGCTTATGCTTTTATTTAAAAGTAGTTTAACCTAAGGAAAGGGAAAGGGTCAACCCTTACAACGATAAAATATGATTGTTTAAACCATTGAAACAAAAGGGTTTTTTCGATTTAAAATTATCATAAATGTTCTAGTTAATTTGCTCTTTCGGCTTCATTTTAATACCCATGCTACGGCTCTACGCACATTAATTTGTTATTATTTCAGTGCAGGGATGTCTTCAGACGGCAGATCTGACGTCTATAGATGTCAGAATTTGACGTCTAAAGTCGATCCCCGCACTGAAAAGGTTAAAAGGTCGATTTAATTAATTTAAACGAACTACAAGGAGTTATGAGCTCGTGTTGTTATGTTTCACAGGTCAGTTGTGGTCAGCATCTTATATTACCTTTATTAACCCTCATCCTGCTGATCACGACTATTGTCCTTTTTAATTTTTTCCATTAGTCAACCAAACCACTGTTATTGGGAATGAAATGTATATGTTTAAACATCAAGATTTGCATATATTTGTGCTCAAATTAGACAAATATGATTAATTTTCAGCCACTTGAAGTTGTGGTCGCGGTAGCGGGACACAACTTCAAGTGGATGGAAATTCAAATAAATAAATCTAGCAGGGTAAGGGTCAGTAGCTTCTCATAATTAACATATACCACCTGACCTTGACACATGACCTTGCCTTAGATCACCGTCGTTCACTTCGTATTTGACACTCAGAATCTGACACACAGATTTTATTACTTTCCGGATTATTGATAGCCAAATCGATTTCAAAGACAGTTGAGGTACCATTCATCCTTATATTGGTGAATTTAATTTTAAAACCTTTTTAATACCGAATTTAATGGGCGAACGTTTTCATGGATGGCTGAATTAGCTCTAATCGGAAGTCATTTGAAATAAGATTAGGGCATAGTCCCGGCTTCGGGCTTTCTTCTGTCGCGATGTTTCCTCGGTGTGCAGAAAGCGACGTCAAACAATATCTAACCGATTCGTTGTCATATATATTGAAATACCATCGTCAACTTGTTAATTTTGTTAATATTTTATCAATTCCAGGACAGGAACCGACTTTTAAAGTCAGGTTAAAAGGTAGTAAAAATCACACGCAGAGAAATTGGCGAAGAGGAACGTACTTGCATTGAAGCTGTGCTTTGTTTGAAACCTAAAAATATGTCACATTTCAGCGTTTGAAACAATATTTAGGATAACCCTCGGAGGTAGAGGTTGACCATTTTATAGGGGGCAAATCAAAATTCACGACACTACAATCATGACTTCACTATTTGTGAAATGTCAATCTATGTTAAAATTTGTTGCGATATAGAGTGAATTAGAGTCTAGTATGTCAGCGATAATCCAGCGTAAAAAAAATTTCGCTGGCGGCCATTTCAAAATTTAAAGTTAAATCTTTAAATGTTTATTATAAAACTGAAATTCTACATATTATGAATCAGTATTTTGTTTTCGTTATGATTAAACTTAAATTCCAAGAAGCTACCAACATTTTGCTTTCTCACACAAGCCAGCCGACTAAAGATAAATCTGTGTTTTATTTCACATCTATGTTTCCAATAATATATAGGATACCACCTCGGAGGTAAAGTGTGCTATCTGCCACTCGCCAGAGTGGTAGATAGCACCCTTTAGCCTCAGAGGAAACTACACGCAGAAACCACACTCGTCCCCACATGATCCAACATTTACATTCCCCCCCAGGGCCGTCCGCGTGATTTGCTTGGATTGCGCCCTCATTCATTTTGAATTGACTGTTAATGCGGTGGCAACATTCAATTTAGACGTAGTACACGTCACATCCTGCCAGATTTAGATCCCGTCCAATCTCGAGCACATCTCGCGGGACGTCGCGTGACAGACTGAGCGCTATAAATAGCACCAATTTCACCGGGCTTGATCAGGTGGGGGGTCGAGGTGGCCAGTTTTAGATTTTTCACGCGAGAGGGTAGACAGGGCATGGCGTTTTGGTAGATCGCCTAAATGCCTCGCCAGTAATGCATACGTTCCGGGTTTGAACCCGCTAATCCTGCGTGGTTCTTCCAGAGAAAAATCCTTCTTTCTCCCTTTTTCATTTCAACTCTTGTACTAGCTTAAAAGATCTAACGGCTGGTCGAGTTAAGGTTGAAACCAGTGTATCAATGTTTATTTCGCGTAGGGGCACGCGCTGCACGCTCGTTGACGCAACCAGGCTATGATTCTTGTTATTTTTACTTGACCTTTTTTCTTTATTTGCCCGTCCGTATAAGATGTCCACCTCAGCCCGACGAGTGCCCTCTTATAGATGTAACAACGTTTACTTTACGTTTTGGTCACCAACCACGACCACAGTCGGGTTTAGCCCCTTAAAACGTTTTAACCGCCGGTGCCGTCGATATTCGTTTTTCACATTTTTATTAGCACATTACATATCAGATTTTAAACCTGTTAAAGATAAAAAGTGACAATAATCAGAAAGATTTGAAATTTGTAGACCTCCATTTTGTCAAATCTGAATAATTTTCACTCACTTGAAGTTGTGGATCGCGTCAGCGAGACACAGCTTCAAGTGGGTGAAAATTCAAATTAAATAATTTGGCGGCTAAAGGGTTAACTGTTACAACACTGAATTCAATTTGTCTAGACCATAGAGACTTAAGTTTTTTTTCAATTTGAATCATCATAAAAGCAGTAATTAGCTCTTCCCGTTTACTTCGAAAACTTATGTTATGGGTCTACGGCCATTATAAATATATATATTATTTCAGTGCGAAGACGGTCTTCATACGTCAGAATCTGACGTCTACAGACGGATTCTGACGTATAAAGACGCTCCCCGCGCTGAAAGAGTGAGGCTACCACGTTATATTTATGTACCATATTTCAGCGCGGAGACGACTTTAGCATCAGAGCTGACGTCGATGGACGTCAGATTCTGGCGTCTAAAGTCGATCCCCGCACTGAAAGAGTGGAATATTTATAATGGCCGTACACCCATAACATAGGTATTCAAATAAAGCGGAGAGAGCTAACTAAGACATTTTCAAATCTAAAAAAAAAACATTGCTCTTTATGGTGTGTTACCTATTAGAGCTTTAAAGGATAAAGAAAATTCATTGATTGAAAAACGAGACAGTCCGCCGCAATAAGGTTCTGACCTTTTAATTAATGTATATACTTTGGTATTTCATAAAATCACCACATTTTATTTGCGTTGATGGAATTACGTGGAAAAGGCGAATCAAATTGCTTAACCATTCAACCTTCCAGCATCGTATTTATGTACCATGCAACTAACACGTTTGACCTTCTCACCTCCATCCACCACAAGCCCGAATGGCTGTCGCAATTCTCGACTTGTGGTAGACGAAGATGACTCAAAGTGGGTGATAAATTAAAAAAACGCTATGTTTTTCTTCCAACACCCCTTAATTGTAAGGATATTATGTCTGTTTACAAGGATGTAAAATGATGTTTTGATACAGTATGGGGGGGGGGGGCGGGTTGAAGGTTCAAATAATTTATTCTATCAAGAAACGATACGTAATAGGGAGGTTCTCACCTCTCATTTAAGATGTTGTGTACCTTGGTATTTCATATTCTACTTTACTTTGAGGCGAGTACAGAGCTGGAGGCTCGGGTGATTAGGCCTATCTATTTATAGGTCAACATTTAACCCTTACACAGCTGAAATATGTTTTTATAAACCGGTGGATAAAAAGGATTTTTTCCCAGTTTCAAATCTTCATAAATGCTCTTCCCGATTCATTTGAATTCCTATGGTATGGGTCTACGACCATTATAATTATTTAATTCCTTCAGTGCGAGGATCGACTTTAGACGTCAGATTCTGACGTTTAAAGTCGATCCTCGCACTGAAAGGGTTAAAGTGATGGTGCCTGTGTGTCTAATCAGCAACAGCTGGAAATTGTTGGGCTCAAAGTGAACAAATATGATTATTTTCGCTTCAACTGAGGAAAATTGCGGTTAAAGAGCTAAACAAATTTAACCCTTTCAGCACGGGGACCGACTTAACCCTTATGCTGCCAGGACCGAATTTATCCGTTTTCAAGCAAATTTCAGACCAATAAATTCAACGTAAATTGCTCAAATGTTTTGTGATGCTTAGTTTATCTAATAGTTCATTTTGAAGATGTATATTTATTCATAAAAAAAGTTATTTTTCGTCATTTTCAGCTTCATATCAATGAAAAATAGTCCTGGATACATGTAACTCGGCAGCATAAGGGTCAAGACGGCCATTGACGTCAGATTCTGACATCTTATTGGAAGGTTAAATCACAATTTTCCAAGTAACCTTATGTATATTAAGCAATCGCATAGCACGAATAAAATCGGTTATAATCCGTTTTATCAGAAGGTCAAATCATAGTTAGGGAGAACGAACTGTGTCTTGAAACATCGGGAGTTGCAAAGGTTTGGTCTCAAATTAAGCAAATATCCTTAATTGTAACACACTTGAAGCGAGACACAACTTCAAGTAGGTGAAAATTTAAATTATTTAATTTAGCGATTTAAGGGATAAACTGCTCATTTTCGTTCACGTTGTGCTGGTAATTGCGGTCGTGGCATCGATTAGCAACTAAAGGTGCAGGCTGATATGACATTTGCAGGGTGCCGTGGTTGAAGCTGCCTTCTTGGAAAGTCGGAGATCGTGGGTTCGTCCCCCGCTCTGACATTCAAATTTCAAAGAAAAAAATGTTTCCCGCTTAAAAAGAGAGTACTGTGTCTGGAGGGCTGGGTCATCTCATTCATCTAACAATCCTCAGGATATTCTCTTGGCTCGATTTAGCCTATATGTGCACAAAGGTGGCAAAAAACCCACTTCATTTATTCATTCATTCATTCATTCATTCATTCATTCATTCATTCATTCATTCATTCATTCATTCATTCATTCATTCATTCATTTGTTCATTTATACATTCATTCATTCATTCATTCAATCTGAAGGTAAATACAAATGTCGTAAGGGTGTTGGTCACCTGCATTGATATCCTAATTTAGACAACAATTAGATTTAGAATAGCATATTTGTAAAATTATTGTACATATTTGTGTATCTGAAGCCGAATTATCAGAATAATATACTATATGTGAAAGATAAACGCAGAAAGAGTACATAATTTACCCTTTGCCAGTGACGCTTATAATGTATGCACAATTATGTATGCACATTTTAGTAAGTAATAATAATTTTGCATTTGATAAATTTTTTCACATTTTATTTTTTTCCTGTAAGCTTCGAGTACAATGGCATCAGTAAAGGTGTTTTGACACCTGCTCAATTCATCGCTGGCTACATCGTAGCCAGAGTTGAATTGAGCAGATGTCAAAAGTAATATTGCGCAATATTTGCCACTAATCATGGCGGCTGCGATGGACAGACAAGGGGCTAAAAGGTGGAGCATTTTACAAGCAACAAAGCACCACTCAGCGCGGAAAACGAGGGCTGCGGACTCCTTTTGTTGGGTTCTTGTGAAGCTCTCCCCAATCCTTTAGTCCATCCGGATGAATCTACTGCTTGGACGACGACACACTTGATCTTTGCGGATATGCCAGAAATAGAAAGCTCTTGGGCGCTTTGCGCCAGATGGTTTCATTGTGATTCCTACCCATTAACAGTAGTAAATCGATGGCTGAATGCTGGCAAATTGTAGGCTAACACAGCATTATGGTGATCTTTGTATTGCTATTAATGTCATATTGTAACGATTTTTAATGATTAGTCTTGTTCAATGATGGCCAATAACAAGCCAGTATTATTGTGATTGTTTGAACGTTATAAATGTCAAATAGTAATGATTTATACATGTGGACTGCACAAATCTATAAAGCTCAGTTATTCCAGAAGATGTTCCAGCATTAAACCAACACTGGGTCATCTTATGTTTGCGGGGATGTTGCGTGGGAGTGTTAAGTAATACGTTTTTTTAATTTAAATCAAACATAATATTTAGTTCGACTTCAAAGCAACACTATCAGACCAAAAAAAATCCAAATGTTTATTTTTATTTTCGCTTCTTGATATGTCTATAGTATGTGAACATGTTCATAGACTACAATTGTGGAATTTCGGGTTGGTGTAGCAACGTAGCAAGCGTGCCGAAAGCCCCATTTATCAGTTATTCTCGTTTTTCTTATTTTGGAAATGAAATGAATCGGGCTTTAGGCCACCTTTGTGCACATATAGGCTAAACTGGGCCAGGAGAACCTCCTGAGGATGGTGAGATGATTGAGATGACACTGTCCTCCAGACACAGGATTCGAAATTCGAGCCCTGGCGGTCTGAGGCCGAGCACGCTACCTCTCGGCCACGGAGGCTCCCCACAATACTGACTTTCACACGTGGATGGGGAAGAAACATTTTTGTTTCTTTGAAACCGCCGAGACCGGGAACCGAACCCCGATCTCTGGCGTGAAAGGCAGCGGTGCTAACCACTACCCTAGGGCCCCCGCCCTTCTTATTTTGGACATGCATGTCCGAAATTAAATCTCGTCCTCATTTCCCGTTTAACTGGTAAACGCGCGACACACATTAAAAAAAACTTACGCAATTCTAGTCTATGGACATGTTGACATAAATATTATAGATATATTAATAAGCCAAAATAAAAACGATGCTTTTGGCCTGATGGCAAATATCCATGGTAAGCCAGACTCGGGGCATTATGAACATAGGGTGGGGTACAATAGACAATGTGTTCTGATCATGTTAGAAGACTTTAATAGTGACATAAGACATGCTATTGCGAGTTTACTTTGCATAAATGTGAATTAGGGTGATGCAATAATTCAAAAATATATATTCATTTAAGATAGGGAGTCACTCACTCACTCACTCACTCACTCACTCACTCACTCACTCACTCACTCACTCACTCACTCACTCACTCACTCACTCACTCACTCACTCACTCACTCACTCACTCACTCACTCACTCACTCACTCACTCACCCACTCAACCACTCACCCACTCACCCACTCACCCACTCACTCACTCACTCACTCACTCACTCACTCACTCACTCACTCACACACACACTATACTCACTCACTCACTCACTCAATCACTTAATCAATCAATCACCCGCCAAGGGCACAACATTGAAATAACCATTTCTCATCGTTCAGAAGGAAGATACATTACATATTATGATAACCTACACTGAGTGGGGATTAAACTCATAGGACAGGCAGCAGTAAATGCAAAGCGCCACACTCTAGCCATAGCTCCATATCTTTCTCTCTCTCTCTCTCTCTCTCTCTCTCTCTCTCTCTCTCTCTCTCTCTCTCTCTCTCTCTCTCTCTCTCTCTCTCTCTCTCTCTCTCTCGCTCTCTCTCTCTCTCTCTCTCTCTCTATCTATCTATCTATCTATCTATTTATCTCTCTCTCTCCCTCTCTCTCTCTCTCTCTCTCTCTCTCTCTCTCTCTCTCTCTCTCTCTCTCTCTCTCTCTCTCTCTCTCTCTCTCTCTCTCTCTCTCTCTCTCTCTCTCTCTCTCTCTCTCTCTCTCTCTCTCTCTCTCTAATTATTGTATGCATTTAGTCAGCAATAGTTTCCTAATTTATTTTACTCATTCATTCTTCAATATGTTCATTCATGTTTTCTTTCATTTTATTTTTTACAAACGTCAAATGAAGAGGCAGACTCAACTGTGCATAAACATCGAACAAAATTGCCAAAATACCTGTATTTGCCACTCTAAGTTTACCAGGATAGATGGTGCCTCAGATTGAGGCACTATCCTGGTAATTGAGGCACTATCCTGGTAATTGAGGCACTATCCTGGTAAACGTCGACAACGGTGCTAATGCAGCTCCCGTATCAGTGCATGCGCTGTCAGCAGTGCAGGCACTGGTGTTGGCTGTGGTAGCCTTAAAACAACCGGCAATAGAGTGTTAGACACTGTGTGTCTAACTTCAGATGAATGGAGTTAATAACCCTTAGCTATTGTTACTCTGGGGACTATCCGGCCCGAGGATAGCAGAGCTGCGCGAAATTCCACGGAGTTTCAGCATTAAATTGCACAGTCTCTGGCCGTCTGGGCATGTCTGGGGGTAGATCCGCTAGACGTGCCCAGAGCCCCTTATCGGGCGAGCTAAGAAAAACTCTCTCAATAACCCACCGTGCCCAATCACCCCCACCCTCACATCATTATCTGTACATTATTCATCTTATCAATTGACTACAACGTTTTTATCGTATTACAATGTCACTTAAAAGACCATTTGTGCCGAAAAGTGTCATAAAGCAATGCTTTACTACTACTACTATCCTGGTAAACTTAGAGTATCAACCCCCCCCCCCCCCCCATATATTAGCTGAATGACACTTAAATTTTTATTCTTTAAATTGATAACATCTTTATTGCTCGTGATTTACTAGATTACAAGATGGAATTGAAAATATAGACGATATATCAGTACGGTCTAGTTGGGATGGGGTTGTTAATACTTATAGGCGTGATTTTATTGATTTTATTAAAAATACTAAGCTATGTATTTTAAACTGGCGAATAACCCCCGGATATGATGGTTATACATTAGCTTTCGAGGCAGGTCAGTTGTTGACTACCTTCTCTCACCACAATAATTGTCAATACAATCTTGGAAACTATCTAAAGTTCAGCCTATTAGGGGTGGATCGAGAATTTTCAACTTCAACATTAGATTGGAGAACGTTGCCGCTCACCTGATCACTCCAGTCTTGTTTTGCTATTTCTAGCGTTCCTGAAGTCGAACAGCAATATGATGTGTCATTGAACGAAATGCACGAGGTGAGCGATGAAAAAATGAAAACTGACTCAGATGTTATATTTCAGCCTAGATATGTGCTAAATTATTTGCCGGTTGACTTTCAAAATAATGAAATATGATCGAATGTTATTGTTGATATTATATATCATTTTTACCGACCTGTAACTACACTCAGCAAGAGATAGATACTATTGATGATAAGTTATGTACGGTAATTCACAAACAAATGGCAACATATTTATCCCCTATTAAAACAATCACTTAAAGTTAAAATAAAGTGTAAGTATTATAAAACTTATTGGGACGAGGAATTATCTATTTTATGGAAATATGTAATATATAATGAAAAAGTGTTTATAAAATACAAAGGGTTACTTAGAAGAAAAGAATAAATCAGTTTACAGTACCAGATGTCATTGTGTAGTTTTGATAAAGCATTACGCAGAAAAGTCTGTGTTTTCTGTGTTGTACAAAAAACGCTGAAAAAATTGAAAGCCTATAAATAACATTAACTACAAAGTATTTTGGCGTGAAATAAATAAATTAGGGCCGCCGAAAAAACGATGAAATTCCCAAAAACGTTTATGTGGATAATAGAGTTAAGTAAAGGCTCTGTCAGTTAATCCCTTCGAGACAAAAGACAAAAATTGTGTCTATTACAGTTTTTCGGTCATGTTTATTTCGAATTTTCTATTTGATTGCATAGTATATGTAATGGAATTTTAAAATCTAGTAAATTTTGTGATTTTAAACGTGTGCTGTATTAAGCCTAAACCGGTTTTAATGCCTGATCAGGTATTTCACTGCATTATCGCTCATTCAGCGATGATTCACACCGTCACCGACGACACTGTCATGACTGTCAGTGTCACTGCTTGTTATCGGCGTCAGTGTGACTGTCACTGATCTGTGCTGTAGGTTTAGCAACAATTGTTGAATTTTTAGCGGCATTATTAACTACACCCATTGTTCACCATCTATGTTCAACATCTTTTAATAACAGGCCAGACTGGACCTTTTCTGTGATGTTTTACCCGTCTCGGAGCAGGCCCCGAGAAGAAGTTTTAACAAAATCTACGTTTTGATATTAACAAATTCCTTGTCATCCTATTGTTTATGCATGCACTTCCACCCTGTCTCATTGCACCATTTAAATGCCGCTAAACCATCTGTAGGCATTGGTTGTTAAATCTCCATTGAGGAAAACCTTTCTATCCATCAATTTTTAATCCAGCATGGATTTACCTTTCTTGATCACCCTTTTCTGTCTTGGCATCTCGATTGTCGAGAGAGAAGATGATTTTAGGCTTTGTGACTCATTAATGAAGTCAGAACCGCCACTTAGCCCACTTTCTCAATCTGACATAATTTTCTCCAGTTTTTTCCAGATCAGTGTACCAACTCTAAATATTTGTTACAATAGAAAATTACTTCCCATCCCAAAATATCAACCATCTTTAAAGCTAGCCATCCTGTTGCTGCTTGCTGGTGACGTAAGCCTAAACCCTGGGCCTAGCACCTGCAGTACCGACAGGGTGAGATTAGCAACATTAAATGCAAGATCAATGAAAAATAAAGCAGCCTCATTAGCAGATATGGTAAGCAGTAAAAAAATTGACATTATCGCTATCACAGAGACATGGTTAAAACCGTCTGACACTCTTTCATGCCTATCTGACCTTACTCCCCCAGGATTTTCTCTTTTACATAAACCTAGAACTCATGGAAGAGGGGGTGGGGTAGGTTTTCTTATCTCAAATGAATTCAAGGTGACAGACTACACCATTCCATCTTTTTCAACATTTGAATGCATATGTTTGAAAGTTTCTGGCAGTTCATTTGAAGGTTTAGTACTTTGTATGTACCATCCTGAACCTTCGCATTCTGACATTTTTACCAGGAATTCCAGGAATTGTTGAATTACTCATACCTCTAGCAACTGAGTTTTATATACTCGGTGATTTCAATCTTCATCTTGACAAAAAACAAAGCCCAACTAGTACTAAATTTTGCGATATTCTTGAAACTTTTGATCTCGAGCAACATGTACATTTTCCGACACACTCACATGGACACTGGCTTGACTTATTTATCACTAGGACGTCCTGCCCAGCAGTTAGATCCGTCTTAGCCTGTGATGGGCTTTCCGACCATTTTTTAGTTCTTTCGGAACTAGAATTTTCTAGACCAAAGTGTGTTAAAAAAAAAAATATTTTAGGCGGATTAACAAAATTGATCTAGATAATCTAAAAAATGACATTTTGAACTCAGATTTAAAAACTAAACCTGAGAAAGAACTTCCAAAACTCTGTAAACAATATGATACCATTCTCCAAACTACTTTAAACAAACATGCTCCACTACTCACTAAAACTGTTTCGGAAAGACCCCATACCCCTTGGATGACACAAGAAATATTAAAAGCAAAAGTTCGACGACGTCGCTTGGAAAGAGTTTGGCGCAGAACCCGTTACAGACACGATAGAGCACGTTACAGAGTTCAGTGCAATCTGTGCAATAGTATTATGGAGAAAGCATTTTTTATGCTAACATCATATTAGAAAATTCTGAAGATTCAAAGAAGCTCTGGAAATCTATAAACAACATCCTTCATAGATGCTTCCTCTTTGCCTGAGAATTTATCACTCAAGACAATTTGTGAAAAAAAAATTGTTTATAAAATTACTATTATTCGCTCAAATTTTCCAGACGATAATGAACTCCGAAACGTGCATCCCTCGTACGACATAAATTTTTTAATGAATACTTTGACTTTGGCAACAAAAGCAGAGATCAAGAACTTAATCATGAAATCAAAAAGTACCTCAAGTGATCTTGATCCATTTCCTACTAGCTTGCTGAAGGATTGTCTCGACGTCCTAATTGAACCGATCACTAGTATCATCAATAAATCTCTCCAAGAGGGTGTTTTTCCGGACCAGTTCAAAAAAGCATATATTAGACCTTTGCTAAAAAAATGAGCTAAAAAAATACCGTTCAGTTTCAAACCTCAGTTTTATATCAAAGATATTGGAGAAAGTTGTCGCATCTCGCCTACTTTCCCACATGGAATCAAATTAGATGTCCAATAATTTGCAATCAGCATACAATAAATTCCACTCCACTGATCAGCTCTTTTAAAGGTCGAAAACGATGTTTCACTCAATATGGAGAAGGGCAGAGTGACAGCACTCACCCTCCTTGACCTATCGGCTGCTTTTGACACACTTGACCACCTCACGCTAATTAGCCGCTTGTCATCGTGGTATGGAATTTCTGGTACAGCTTTTGACTGGTTTACATCCGAGGTGGTTTATATATCTTTCGGTGTACCCCAGGGCTCTGTCGTTGGACCTATACTTTTTACCCTATATACTGCTCCCCTCAGTCACGTCATCGCTGAGCATGATGTAGAAGACCATCTCTATGCCAATGACACACAAATTTATATATCTCTATCCGGTTCTGAAGCTTCCGAATCCCTAACTGATTTGAAATCCTGTGTTACTGATGTTTTCACTTGGATGACAAATTCGAAGCTAAAGCTAAATCCAAGTAGAACCGAGTTTATCATCATCGGTTCTAAAAAAACAAAGAGAAAAGTTCAAAGATCTATTCCCTATATTATTACTTGACCATGACACACTTCCTAAAGCATTCGTTAGAAATTTGGAATTCATTTTTGATTGTGATTTTAACTTCAAACGACAAATCTCTCAGACTTGCAAAATATGCTTCTATCACATCCGTGACTTTCGGCGTATTAGGAAGTACCTTAACCCTGAAGCTGCAAAATATGTTGCATGTGCTCTAGTCACTAGTCATCTTGACTATTGCAATTCCCTTTTGTACAATCTTCCTGACCGGGACATTGAAAGATTGCAGAGGGTACAAAATTGTCTGGCACGTGTAGTCTGTAAAGCTTCTCGTTTTAGCAGATCTAAGCCTCTTTTAAATTTTCTTCATTGGCTACCAGTAAAATACCGCATACGCTTTAAACTCTGTACCATCACTTTTAAAGCCCTCCTTTTTCACCAACCTACATATCTCTTTAATTATTTAGTACCACTTCAAAATTCAAGACTGCTTAGATCATCCAACACAAATATGTTAACTGTTCCACGTTGTCGAACAAAATGGGGTTCAAGGGCTTTTGCAGTTGCAGCTCTGTCCACCTGGAATTCACTGCCGGTTAATTTGAGAACTGCGAGTACAGTCACCTCATTTAAAAAAATGCTGAAGACTTTTCTTTTCGATTCGGCCTCCCCCCCCCCCCCCCTAATTCCTCGGAGATTCGGCGCCCAATTGACGACTTGCGCTTTGACTCTCGACATTGAGCTGGTTTCGAATTGGATTCTGCGCCTCTGAGCTCGCATCTCCGAGGATTTAGGCGCTATAGAAGTTACCGAATTGAATTGAATTGAATTATATCTGATACAGATGTTGTCTTAACCAATTGGGAGACTGATTTTCAACAAATTTACAATCCACCGAAAGATGACTTAGACAAGTATAATAATGAATTATATAATTTTATTAAAGGTCAGGTAAATGAATTGCGACTAAACTCCAATGGAGTTGATGGGAATGTTTATTTAAATGATAGTATTATATATATATGTCTTTATTCACCTCCATATTGAAGTACATGTGTTATACATGGCATACAGTAAAGACAATACAAATACAATTCTACATAGTATTATACCCGATAAATAAATAATTAATTGCGTAGCTAATTTTAGTTATAAATGTGATTAAATCTTGTTTTTTTTTTATTTAACATTCCATAAATGCGTCAGAACTTCTATTAATAAACGTACCAAACACACACATTAATACCATTATGTACAAAAGGTGAAAGATTGCAGCATGTGATTATAAAAGTACAAACGAAAAAGTACAGCCGAAATTGGCACAAGGCTGGTACACCGCCTGAAACCACCCAGCCGGCACAATACGTCGGTCCCATGTCGATCCAATGCTGGTCCAGCGTCTACGACGTTGGCCCAAGATCGGGTCAACACAGGGCCAACGCACTGGGCCGACCGGGGCGGGTCCAACTCTAACCCCAAAATGGCTCAAATTCGTATGGTTACTGTGACATATAATCAGTATCGATGAAATAGAAGAAACTATTGTAAGACTAAAATCAGAAAAAGCGTGCGGAGTGGATGGAATTCCTAATGATTTTTTTTTAATAGAAAGGTTGTTATCAGTGGTTATATGTTTGTGGTATTTGTTTACGTAATGTTTTGAGATTGGTATTGTTCCATCTATGTGGGCAGGTGCTCTAATTAAGCCGATTCCTAAATCAAGAGACAAAGATCCCTGTGTACCTCTTAACTATAGGGGCATTACCTTACTGTGTACGATATATAAAGCTTACTCATCAGTTTTAAATAATCTAATAAAAAAATACTTTAACATGTTGAATTTATTATCTGACTACCAGAATAGAATGGTTTTTAGGAAGGGTAGATCGTGTTAGGACCATGCTTTTACTTTATCTACTGTAGTTAAAAATATATTTCAAAAAAAACTTCGGTCTCTATAGTTTATGCAAAAATATTTCCGTGTTGTGAGGATTAGAAGATTATTAAAGAAAAAATATCTAATAACAACTATTTTCATTGTGTAAATAAAGGCGACGAGAAGGCTTAAATGGTTAATAGAGAATATATAATATTGACTATCCTCATTTAAAATGGCGCGTCAAAATACGTATCTCATGTGATGTAGGTAGCCCTAACAAAGTGATGGTTAATTTGCTCGATATTGAATGTTCACCGCTGAAAAGTGCACTAAATTAATCTTTATTTTAAACGCCTTGACTCCTTGGATAAAAACAAAATGAATGCTCCTTACTCTGTAGATTTTTGCTAATACAAATTTAATTTTTAAATTAAAATTGTGTTTTTGTAATTTGAATTATATTTTTTCGCAGCAATCGTCAGCTCTGCATTGATTAATACACACGTTTTATTGCCCAATTTAAAAGTCATTACTGACTTAACTTGTCATAAATATATATATATATATATATATGTATAAAACATGAGTTCTGTAAAATCAAATGAAAATATACATGATATGTAAACATAAAATCAAGCTTGACATGATATATTTGACCCGTTCAAGCCTGATAATTGTCATCTTTATCCACTACATGCCGCGAATTGCTGTCGCAATTCTCGACTTGTAGTGGATAAAGATGACTTGAATTGCCATGTATTGGTAAAACAATGTCATGGAAATTTTACTTCTAAAACCCTTTGTTGTAGGAAAATTAAATCTGTTTTCAGGGATGTAAAATGATGCTTTAATGCATCGTGATGGCTTGAAGAGGTAACAAATTACATTTTGAATGTACATATTAACTACTTAAAATAAAGTTAAAGAAAATTGCCATGATATCTAGATGGGGGTATATATGTTTCCCGCACCCTACGGCCGTATGATGACTACTCCAGACAAAACATTGAGCCAAATATTAAATATACAAGTTAATCAATCAGTTGATAAAAAAGTTGTGTTACCTCCTGGGAAATTGATATAGCCTGGTACAATATTTTTATACGGTTCAATTGACCTCGGATGTAATGACAAAACATAGTTGGAAATTTAAAATCTAGAAACTGTGTTGAAGCACGCTCCAATGCTGTTTTTAAACATTGTAGGCTACTTGTCCAAGTGTAAGCAATATTCTGATAGAAAAAACGCCGATTAAGTTTTCTTTTATTTTGTGGAATTTAGTCAAAACGGTTTGTTTTTGGCTGGATTAAAAATGTGTGTGTTACTACCCACATTTTCTGTTTTGACGTCAGTAACGGCCAAATAAATGACCTTGGAGTTGAAGAAAGTTCACGTTCGGGGTCATTGACCAGCTGACCATGTTCCTATAACGCGGGACATTTGAAAATTATGCAATTATGCTTGAAGGAATAAAAAGTTCACACATTCTGTTTAGGTTCATTTCTTCAAAAAATGACGTGTTGATGCCTCGTTTGACAATTGTGCAGCACAATTGAGTGACATATTAGTCAATGGATGAATGCGCGGTGCAACGTGCACAATGGTTCATATTTACTATACTGAGGATGACCCAGGTCAAATGAAAGGGCAGATACTCATCTTCAATAACCAATTAACCCTTTAACCGCCGGTGCCGCATATATTCGGGTTTACATTTTTTATTAGCACATTAAGTACCACATTTTAAATATGTTAAAGATAAAATGTGACATCAACCAGCAAGATTTAAAAAGAGTTGACTTCCATTTTGTAAAATCTGAATAATTTTCACTCACTTGAAGTTGTGGATCGCGTCAGCGAGACACAACTTCAAGTGGGTGAAAATTCAAATTGCATAATTTGGCGGTTAAAGGGTTAATGAGTAGTATATTTCAGTTTATTAAAGGATATGATATATGTTTACCGGTGTATCCATCAATCGTGTTAGGTTTCTTTTTTTGTTTCGTTTGAAATTAACCCTTCCCACGCGGGGGCTGTCTTTATATGTCACGTTAGATTATGACCTATAAAGGCGGTCCCCGCACTGAAAGAATTATTATATTTCTAATGGCCATAGACCCATACTATAGCTAGTATTAAAATGAGACGGGAAAATATAACCAAAATGATTTTAAAGATGATTTCAAATTAAAAAAAACGTTTGGTCTCCATGGTTTATACAAAAATATATCAGCGCTGTGGAGCCCATCTCAGCTGGCATGGATGTTGTCTAATGGTTTGCCGGTTTATTGTCATCACGTTTATTTTAATTGGATGTAGTCTGTTTATTCACACCTCGTGTGTTACGCTCTGACGGGAATCCCGGACATTCATGGGGGAATACCCTTCTCCGACACGTGGGATGGCTTCAGCGGGGGATTACAGAAACACGAGTCAATAATCTGATGCTGGTTTTATGTTGGCACAACTTGATATCTGCCGTACAACGACAAACCAACGCTGGTTCAATGTCTCGTATTTTCTGGGCATAGCGGACACGTGAATGGCAAGCAAACACGAGCGCTTCAATCCATAGAGGTAGGTTTAATGTTGTGCCAGCGTCACAGACGTGGCTCAATATTAACCCAACATTGGATGAATGTATCGTGTTTGCTGAGTGGCCAGTTGAATTACTCAACCACACATTCCGAGAAAGCCCGCAAGCCTGGGAATCCCAAAGCGAATTAATCCAGAAGGACGATTTTTTTGTAAATTTGCGTTTTTATAGAAAAAAAAGTATTTTCAAACTGTATAATCATAGTTTAATTTTCTTGATTTTACATTATATGAATACATTCTAAAACAAATTGATAATCTGTTTTTTTGTTAGTTGATCTAATTTAAATTATTTTCAGTCCCTTGAAGTTTTGTCTCGCTATAGCGACTCACAACTTGGCTGAAAATTACTTATATTTATTTATTTGGAGATCGAACGTTTGGATAGCGTGATGCTTACACACTCATTACGTTCCCAATAACTGTGATTTATTCGACTAAGAAAACGGATTAAATACGGACCACTTTAGTCGTGCTTAGGGGCCTTGCAAAGTTAAACAAATTCCAGATTAAAAAAAAAATTGGATAGAGCTCACAAAACTCACCCCCCCCTATCCAATTTTGTTTTAGGGATACCAATAATCATCAAATAATTTAATTTATTTTTTTGGTTTTCCAATTTTCTATTTTCCATCTAAAATGGCCCTGGACCCACACGCCCACTTCCAGATTGTTTTTGGATGTTTGGATATTTTTTAAACTTTGCAAAATCCTTTAGCGCTTTAAGGGATTAATTAAGCACAACTCCCCTCATAGTTTGGGATATTTATTGCTATGTTCCTTTTAATTTAAACTACTCGGTTTTAATTGTTAAATGGAATTATAATTATTGCTCGCTTGCAGTTGTGATTCGCGTCAGTTCGACACGAAAGAGAGTGGAATATTTGACAGTGAAAGGGTTATATCTGTGCCGTCTGGTGTTTAAATAGTCAAATCTGGGCGGCCTTGAGGTCAAAGGGTCAGAGCTGTGCCGCCTTATGGTTAAAGAGTCAAATCTGGGCGGCCTTGAGGTCAAAGGGTCAGAGCTGTGCCGCCTTATGGTTAAAGAGTCAAATCTGTGCGGCCTTGAGGTCAAAGGGTCAGAGCTGTGCCGCCTTATGGTTAAAGAGTCAAATCTGTGCGGCCTTGAGGTCAAAGGGTCAGATCTGTTAGGCTTGCAATTAAACACGAATGGTCGTGAGCGCTCATACACTGCTGGAATTACACATTGAAGGCATCCAGAAATAGAACATCCCCGAATGATGTCAACAAATTATGCCCGTCCACCGGGCACATGGCGCTGAAAAGTGATTTGTCCCAGCAGTGGGGAGTCCAGGGAGGGGGGGGGGGGGTAGGAAAATATTGACTACCCCTTACAAAATTAAATTGTCTCAACATCGATCAAAATCGGTATAATTGACTGTATTTGGCACACTAAATTTACCGGGGTAGGGCTTCAAGCTGAGGCACTACCCTGGTAAATTTGTTGTGTCAAACGACCATATAATTAGATGAAAACACACGTATTTATTATTTTTTTCGATCGGACTACCTTTTCAAAATTATAGGTCCATCCCTTGGACACAAACACATCCTGAGAATGTGTTTTTTAGTTTGATGGCGAGCAAAATCAAAATTAGTGATAATGAAATGAGGCGCCGGCGTGGAAAGTGTTGGCCTAGCAGTGATTTTTTCAACTTTGATAATAGCGCGAAGTCGGGATTCGCGACACTAAGACAACGCGCGTGATTGTTGGATTTTAATCGATAATTATTTTTATACCGAGATAATTAAATATAATTGCATACGTTTCAGTATGCAATTATATTTAATTATATTTAATATCACTAACGTTATTAGAGCGACACAATCAGACCAATATCATCATTTATATTTTGGCTCCCTAATATGTCCTTAATATGTCAACATGTCCATAGAATTACGTAATTAAAAAAAAATGTGTTGCACGTTTACCAGTTAAGCGAGAAATAAGCACGAAATTTAATTTTGGACATGCATGTCTAAAATAAGAAATACGGGAATAACTGGTAAATGGGGCTTTCGGCACACTTGCTGCGTTACCACAGCAGCCCCAAATTTCAAAGACTTCCACAATTTTAGTTTATGGACATATTCCCATATAATAGAGATATGAAGAAGCGAAAATACAATTTTGGCTGTTGATGATTTTAGGCCTGAATTTGTGTCGCTTTAAGTATTATTTGTCACGGAAAGAAAGAGCGGCGATTTATGAAATTGTCATAACATATACACAGGCTACTTATGCATTTCAGCGCGGGGACCGACTTCATAGACGTCAAAAGACGGTGCCCGCCCTAAAATTTTAAAAATATATACAATGGCCGACTGGCCGTAGACCCACAACAAATGTGTTCAAATGAAGCGGCAATAGCTAACTAAGACCTGTATGATGATTTCAAAATTGAAAATAACCCTTTGGTCTTTATAGTTTACACAAGAAAAATTCAGAGGTTTCTTATTTTGTCCAGCTGCACTCTAGTAGAAGTGGATTATAAATGGAGATGAGTAAGCTTACACAAATGCGGGGCGGGCCGGGGGGTATCGTAACATGCTGTAATACTACAGTTGTTGCTGCTGATGATGATGTAAGCATCTGAAGGTCAGCAATAATGATCCGGAAATAAATAGACTAATTAATTGTTATAAATAAACTGAATAACAATTAATTGTAATTTATTAGTGATCATTATGTCAAGCCCACTTCAACTAGGGCCGCAGCGTATCGTTATAGCTGGGTGTATGATATAATAAGTGATTATCATTAAAATATTGGGAAAAATACAATATATGTAGTGTAAATATAATTTACCCTGGCGTGTAAACACATTTTTCTGTTTTCATATTCAATATTTTATCTACTTGTATACTTAGACAACATATTCAATACTTTCGCCCATATCTCCACTTCTAAACAAGTATCTTCCCGAAATAGTATCTAAACCTGCATAATCAATCTATTTCTGGCAATTAAAATATGTTATATCAAGTGATTCGACTTTAATATGTTATATGTATATATGTATAATTATGTTTAAACTGATTTATAAACTCCAAGTCGGGTTGGGTGCTTAAAAGACGGAAATTATATATTTATGTGACGTGAAATGTACATGGAAGCACAAATCAGTATAATAAACGATTACTACTACTCGGAGCTAAATGATCCCATCTGCCACTCTAACGAGCGTCAGATAGGATCATTTAGCTCCGAGGCGACGAAATGTACTAAATCACTTTTATTGAATTGTTGTCAAACCAGTAAGATTCTTGGAGAATAAAAAAAACGAATAACATCAGAACCAATATGAATGTCGATGTCCAGAGGCAAAGCGATCTTTCGTCAAGAAAAAATAGATCGGAAGTAACTTTTGGAATAGTCCATCTACACGTACTTTAATGTTACAAAACTGAATGATAGCCATCCTGATAATATACAGAACATCTTCCTGTTCATAAACTACATATTATCAAATTTTTAATAATACATATTGTATTTATTACATAATATACGTAAATCAGTATTACAAAACATAGACGTATATAACAAGAGCTTGTGTAATTAAATGTATGTTTGTGCCAACGCTTCCCTGTCATATCTATCTTACCTTTTTAAAATTCAAAAAGTTCTTAGAAAATAAACCACGTGTTATGTGTTACTTGTCACATGTCTATGAGGAATTAGAAAGGTGCAGGTTTATAGTCTGATATCAAGTCTGAAGACCTATCATCCGACGCTTACATTTAACCCTTTGGTCACTGGACCTGTTTATTATTGTGTCATTTTAACTCCACGGTGAGCATACAGTCCTGCAGCCATCTTATCGCATTGCCATCTCTGTCCTACCAGGTCCTGATTTTAACCTGTATTTTAACAAGTGAAGCATTTGAGGGTGAAGTGCATTGCCCAAGGACACAACATCGAAACAATGTCCCAAGGTTGAGAGGGGAGAAACTTGGTGTTTCTCTGAAAATCCTGTACCAAGCGGGGTTCGAAACCGCACTGCAGGCAGCGACATTAGTATGGAAAGGCGAAGGTAAAAAGAAAAGTTTTTAGCTTTTTTAAAGACGGAAAGTCGATCCCCGCACTGAAAGAATTAAAAAAATTGTTATGACCGTAGACCTATGACATAGGTATTCAAATGAAGCAGAAAGAACTGACCATTATGATGATTTCAAATTGAAAAACAACCTTTTCGTCTCCATAGTTTGCATAAGAATATTAAGGGCATTACAGGTTAGCATTATTATTATTTTTTTGGTACTAATAAACCAAAGAGATTATGTATAGGTGGATAAAAACACAAGGATTCAAATATGCTAGAGTTCAACTTAAAAATAAGATATTTTATTGGCAGCCAATTAAGTGGTCTCAGAAGAAACTTATATTTACTGAAATGATAAGCCTTACAGTCTACCCTTGCCAGACAATTTCGACCACGCTACAGACTATCTATGTTCTATGTGGAAGGCTCTACAGCAAGGAGTTGCAATAATCAAGATGTAAGAATTAACCTTACAACGCTGAATTATTTTTTTTATAAATCATGGAGACTAAAAGGTGTTTTTTTCATTTTCAAATCATCATAAATGTCTTTGCCAGCTCCTTCCGATTCATTTGAATACCTATGTTATGGGTTTAAGACCATTATACATATTTTAATTCCTTCAGCGTGTGTACCCTTTGTATGCGTCAGAATCTAGTGACGTTAGATTTTGACGTATAAAGCCGGTCACCGCACTGAGAGGTTTAACTGGACCAAGAACCACACATAATTGTATGATCTTAACTGAATTGCATGATGTCAACTGAATTAAGAATATGTCATCAACTTAACCAAAAATCACACAAAAGTCTATGAAAACAACCAAATCAAACGACACATAATGTAGACTTACTATTAAAGTTACAGAACCAAGAACTACAATAATTACTCTATAAGGTTAAATGAGCCAAGAGTCAGATGGAATTATATAAATTCAACTGATCCAAGATTCACACAAAAATATATGAGATCAGCTGAACCAAAACCACAAAAAATTTAATTAAAGGAACAGAACCAAGAATGACATAGAATTAATCAAAACTCGCAAAAATAAATAAATCAAGTGAACCGAAAATGGGACAGAATTAAACAAATTAAAAGTTATATGAGTTACATTAGATCAAATGAATCCCGAATCGCACAATCATCACATCATTGAAACCGGCTTATAGCATTGAGCTATCAGGATTGAGGAGGTGGCTTTATGTTCTATAAACTCTTGAAACGCTAAATTATATAATTAAAGTTTTCACCACCTCAAAGTTGTGTCTCGCTGTCGCGACCCACAACTTCAAGTGGGAGCAAATATTTAAATTACTTATATTTGTTAGCTTATATTTGCAAATTTTGATCTTTAAGCACTCGTTTCATTCCCAATAACAGTGCTAATGAAACGGATTAAAACCACCATAGTCGTGCTTAGTGGTTGAACGCTTTCAGTGCGGGGACAGTCTTCATACGTCAGATTCTGACGTATAATCACGGTCCCCGCACTGAAAGAATTAAAATATTTCTGAAATATTTCTAATATCCGTGGACCCATAACATATGTATTCAAATGGAACAGAAACAGCTAACTGTCTTTTGTCTCCATGGTTAATACAAAAAATATTTCAGTGTTTTAAGCTGTTAAGGATTGAAGGGGGCGGCTTTTACTTCTTCTTTTGTGATGTGACATCACACTATGTGTAGGCGATAGGTGCATTACTGTCTCTGCCAGGGGGGCTCCTGATTCGCCTTCATGTCAGACATCTCAGCTGAACCAATATACTGGTCCAGAAGTACTGGCGAGCAAAGGCAAACAGCAGTAACTGCTCACTGAATAAGTAAGCAGCTACTGCTGTTTGCCTTTGATCTACAGTGCTGGAACCGTATTCTTGCGCAATTTACGATACATCGTAGGCTTCGGATTGGTCGAGATGGCCATCTCGACCAATCCGAAGCCTACAATATATCGTAACTTGTACGAGAATACGGTACCTGCCATGTACAGGCAATCATCAGTAACTGCTTACTTCTCAACCAAGTAGTTACTGCTGTTTGTCTTTGTCTTCGAGTGTATCTGTCTTGTCCTTTGCAGCAGTGCTGCCATGAAAAATCAAACAGCAGCAACAGCCTTCTCTTAAAGTAAGCAGCTACTGCTGTTGCCTTCTCGGAGCAGAGTGTGTGCTCAGTGTAATGGTGTCTGCCTAGGAGAAGACGACGTCTCCTGTAAGTGGTGTGACATACGAGCCAGCCACTCTACATTAAAGGAGGTATCAAAAGGATCAGTTTGTTTGACTTCCGAGATCATAATCTTGCTTTGTGTCAACCAGTCACTTCTCAATCCAGCTTGATGCTGGGCCAACTTCAATGACGGTTTCTAGGAACTTGTTAAGCAAATGTGAGAACGCGCAGCAGATATTGCAGTAATGTGGAAGGAATGACAGTGTTCCTGAATAGTTCACGTTAAACAGGAACCAGTTTTAGTCATGGTTATCAAAAAGGCAAACCTCCCACTTTAACTTTTTACAACGCTGAAATATTTTTGCATAAATCATGGAGACTAAAGTGGGGTTTTTCAGCTTGAAATCAGCAAAAATGTAACTGGTGTATCCATATAATATGTATGCCTGCCATAAAATGTGGCTGGTGTGTCGATATAATATGGTAGCCTGCTATAAAATGAGGGTGGTATGTCCATGTAATATGTAATATGTGAGCCTACCACAAATAATAATACCATTGAGATAGTAGAGTAGGAGTTGCAACTTCAAAATCCAAAGGATGCAGTTTGTATACCGCCAATTCCCATCCCTCATATGCACAGTTGTTTTCTTTGTCTCAGTGGTAGGAGTTTTATGGTCGCGGTTTCAACCCTTTAACTTCCAAATTATTCAATTTGAATTTTCACCCGCTTGAAGTTGTGTCTTGCTGACGCTATCCACCACTTCAAGTAAGTGAACATTATTCAGATTTTACAAAATGGAGGTCAACTCTTTTCAAATCTTGCTGGTTGATGTCACATTTTATCTTGAACATATTTAAAATGTGGTACTTAATGTGCTAATAAAAAATGAAAACCCGAATATATGCGGCACCGGCGGTTATAGGATTAATAATAAAGGGGTGGGGAGATCTTTTCGTCAAACTATCTTCATGATAATGCTGAGGTATTGTATATGTAGGCCTGCCATAACATGTCACTGGTGTGCCATATATGAATCCAGCACGACGTCAGGTTATTCTCACGACCTTTTTGACTCCTATTACACATTCGGTGCCATTTCGTTGAATAACTGAATGTCATTCTTACCTATTTTGTTTTTTTAGTCATTAATACTATTAGAACATTATGTTTTGATACCCCAGGGTGCAATTCTGGAAAAACAATTATTGGGAAAATGGCAGGTATTACATGATACTCCACACTAGAAACCGCTTCATTTGTTGAGGTTACCTAATCTAGATCCATCCAGTTGCTGGGATTTTTTTAAATATATAATTTAACCGTACTATTTCTTAAATTTCCTTCGTTTCAGAAGCAGAATAAAATGGTGTCGTGGTAAGCCAACAAGATATGCAAACGGTGATCATTTGAGTGCGATGTAGGAAATACAGCACTCGTCCAATGAATAAGGTGTGAGCCTTTAGACGAACACCTTATCCATTGGACATGTTGTATTTTTCAATAGCGAACGTGAAATTAACAACGTTTGCATTTTATCACACGACCAAGTCACACACGACATGCATAGCTGCCATTCAGTGCAGTTAAAACTACAGATAGAGAGTGTGATATTGACTGATACCGACATACGTCTCATAGTGAAAGAGTGTGAGAATAAGAAAGAAAAAGTGAAGTAAGGGAAATACATGGTGTATGACGAGCTATTGCCATATTTCTTTCTGCTTTTCTAAATCAGAGCAATTTCGGTAACATGAGTCAAACAGACAGTGATGAAGGGGCTGAGGTTAGCAACTGCCGTGTAAAGCCAAAAGGCAATATCTGCTTACTGCACAAGATATTGCCTACTGTATTTTGGCTTTGCAGAGCATGGCGGTGGCGACGTTGGGCCAACAGTAAACCAACGCTGGCCCAACGTCTCATGTTTGCTGGGAGCTGCTCACTTGGAAAGAGTTACTTGTCTTTTTCCTGCAGTGCATAAATGCAGTCCGCTGACTTTGCTGACAACCTCGCTCTGGCACTTGGACAATCTGCAGAGTATCGTAATAGGAACATAAACTCATCCTAACGACCTCCATGCTCTGCCGCGTCATCGTTACGCAACAAGCGAGAAACCCATCAGACCAGAAGAAAAATAAGATAAAATTGCTGCCGTGCGAAGGCAAATACCAGTTACTGGTGATTTAAAAGTAAGCAGTTACTGATGTTCGACTTTGATTTATATCATTCACGATTTACCTGCTCAGATATCTTATATGGATTTTTACCCACTTGAAGTTGTGTCTCGCTACCGCGACCCACAACTTCAAGTGGGGGGAAATTACACATATTCGTCATATTTCAGACCAAACATTTGTAAATAATAACTGCTTATTTTAAAAGTAAACAGGTACCATATGGTTACAATAGTACATTGCTTTTGTATGACGGGATTAATCTGCAAATAACAGGTAATCAATTCCAATTTGAAATCATTCCCGAAAAAATGATTCCAAACGGCGAAATGGATTACGTAAAAATGTTTCAACTTTGTGTTCAAACAAGACACGCAGTAGGCTATAATTATGGTGCTACAAATAAGCTATTTTTTGCGGCGTAGTTTCAGCGGAAGTAGTGGTTGAGCGCCTTGACGAAAATCTCGTCACTTGCAGTGGCAATTTAGATTTTTTTACGCACCATATGCTCCGACCCGTTGAGACAATATTATTAGCAATGAACCTGTGGCAGTAAATGGGGGAAGTCAGTCTCCGCACAAGACAGTGGAGAGACAGGACAGGAGGCGACACGAGGCGGCGAGCTTCATCATTAAAACACACCACTACATTATTTTCTTTGTCCGACCACTACATTCTAAGACGGGAATAGAGAGTTATTGTTGATCAAGTACAGACCAGTTATCATGGTGTGACCGAGCTGTTGTTTATGAGGGATCCTCATAATGGTGGAATGTGTTTTAATGGTCGGATGTGTTTAAATCTTCGGAGCTCTACATTCTTAGCTGTGGAAAAGGCATCGGCCTCGGCATTTTCCGCAGCTAAGAATGTAGAGCTCCTCGGGTTTTATCCTATATATAACCCTGTGCTGTTATCTAATGTAAATTTTCACCCACTTGAAGCTGTGTCTCGCTACAACGACTCATATTTGTTTAATTTGGGACCAAATATTTCCAAATTTTGATGGTTAAACACTCATTTCATTCTCATGCTTTGGTCAGCTAATGAAATTAATTTATAACAATCATAGTCGTGATCAGCGGGTGAAGGGTTGGAAGTCGGTCCTAACTCCGCATTCAGCTGAACCATGGCTCGAAATGAATTGAATGAAATGAATCGGGTTTTAGGCCACCTTTGTGCACATATAGGCTGAACTGGGCCAGTAGGACCTCCTGAGGATGGTGAGATGAATGAGGTGACACTGTCCTCCAGACACAGGATTCGAAATTCGAGCCCTGGCGGTCTGAGGTCGACCACGCTACCTCTTGGTCACGGAGGCTCCCCACAATACCGAGTTTCACACGTAGATGGGAAAGAAACATTTTTTGTTTCTTTCAAACCGCCGAAACCGGGAACCGAACCCCGAACTTTAGCGTGAAAGGCAGCGGTGCTCACGGCTCCTCCCGGACCCTCCCGGACCCTCCCGTTCCTTCCCGGACCTTCCTGGACCAAGTCACGGAGCACTGGTCCGGGAACGATTAAGAGGGTCCGGGAATGACCGGGACCTAGTGTGACCAGGGCATAACCACCACCCTAGGGCCCCCGCTCGAGGCCCGGTACAAGAGTCGAATATACCGGGCTACCAGCGGTGACGAATATTTGTCGTCATTGTTATCATACGGATATATACAGTGCTCCTAGTGGGGTTGAACATATGCAGTGCTGATTTAAATCGTGCTCATATAAAAAAAAACATCGGCGCCATTTAATTAGAGTAGGACATAGTTCCGCCTTCCAATTGTGCGTAAGGCGATAATAACTCGCTCATAATTAGTACCATTAGTCGTTTATTTGAGCAGAAAACAAAATTGTATACATTATTTATAGTACAAAAAAGGAGCTATCGTTTTCACCCTTGAAGAAAAAAATGTACCATATATAACTAGATGTGCCTGTAACTGAAGCAACAGGAAATTTGGGCGAATAAGTTTGGTGGCTGAAAATAAATTGTATATCGCTATCATTTGCAACAGTATGCGACCGTTTGCGACGATTTGCGACCGTTTGCGACGACTTGCAACCGTTTGCGACCGTTTGAGACCATTTGCGACCGCTTGGGACCTCTTGCGACCATTTGTAATAATTTTCGACCGTTTGCGACCATTGGCGACTGTTTTCGACGATTTGCGCCCTTTACCGAATGTTTGCGACGATTTGCGACCATTTGTGACGACTTGAGACCGTTTGCGACGATTTGCGACCGTTTGCGACCATTTGTGATCATTTGCGACGGTTTGCGACCCTTTGAGAATGTTTGCGAACATTTGCGACCTTTTGTGACGACTTGCGACCGTTTGCGACGATTTCCGACCGTTTGTGACCATTTGCGAAAATTTGCGACGTTTGGGACCGTTAGTGAATGTTTTTGGCCATTTGCGACATTTTGTGACGACTTGCGACCGTTTCCGACGATTTGCGATCTGTGCGACGATTTACGACCGTTAGCGAATGTTTGCGACCATTTGCGACCTTTTATGACGACTTGCGACCGTTTGCGACGATTTGCGACCGTTTACAACCATTTACGACCATTTGGAACCATTTGCAACCATTTGCGACGATCTGCGAGCGTTTGCGACCATTTGCGATCATTTGCGACGTTTGCGACCATTTACGACCGTTTGTGACGTTTGCGACATTTGCGACATTTGTGGAATTTGCGACTTTGTACTTTCGACTTACCTTTCTCTCTTTCTCTTCTCTCTCCTCCACTGTTATATCATTCATATCATCATCCTCAGGAGGTTCTTCTGGCCTAGTTTGGCCTATACGTGCACAAAGTGGTTTAAAACTGCATTCATTCATTCATTCATTCATTCATTCATTCATTCATTCATTCATTCATTCATTCATTCATTCATTCATTCATTCATTCATTCATTCATTCATTCTTCCTCTCCACATTCTCTGTCAGTCTCACCTCTTCCGAGTTAGAGGAATAATTTGGGCCTTCGCCCAAATTAATTATAACAACCTACAGCAAAATATGAATGGACTTGAAGCAGATGAGAAAATAACAAGATATGAGCGGCGGCGATGCTACGAGGGGTCCGCTCATAATTGACTTCACCCCCCCCCCCCCCTCCCAGTGACCTTCTGACTAAATTAACCCTTTCAAGCCTGAATTTACCATTGTCATCTTCATCCACTACAAGCCGCATGGATGAAGATGACTTGAAGTGGGTAGTAAATACAAAAATGCTAGTATTAAAACAGTTCCATGAACATTTTCGTTCTAAAACTACTAGATTTTTGGAAATTAATTTGCTAAATGATGCTTTGATGCATCGAGATGACTTGAAAGGTTACTACACAATATATAAGTACATAGTTTCAAGTTATTTTGTTCAGTAAAATCTAATGCCTGTACAAAGGGATCATGATTGGCGCTCCAACCAGCTTGTAATGGACACCAGAAAAAACTGTGAGCACCATATTATGTGCGCGCGTGGGAGGTCTGGATCATGACCTATTCTATGCATATGGATTTTTTGTGTTTTTCTAGATATTATTAGTTTGCCTTGCATTGAAAATTTAAAGTATGGTGGTATAACTTTGCATTGAGTGTGAAATTTGGAGAAATACATTATGCATCTAATGATAATGAAATATCTATAATTTTCCAATCAATCGAATATCTCAGAGATAAAGTACTAATTTTATAAATAATATTTTCTGAGTTACAAAAAAAGTTTGATAATGCGCTTTTTTATAAATCAATAATTTAATCATTCCTTTGAAATGTTCGGTTTCATTCAACAAGCCAGTTTTGAACCACAAAAAAAAATGTTTCAGAAATTGTCAAGTAGGCTACTTGCTTTAAATTATGTTGACTTCGATCACTTAATAGCTCTGAAACATGAAAGAATATTAATTATAGTGGTGGATAATAATTTAATCAAAGTAATTTTTGGATTTTTAATTTCAAAATAATTATTGCAGACTTGAATCACTTTGCACCCATAAAAGTCTATTGTTTACATGTAAGTGGAGTATATCTGAATCTATATTTGTCGGGCAATATAAGATGTAGGTGCGTTTTAATCTTGCTTGTCACTTTGATGCGTCACGAAGCATCGTAGTATTACCATCTTATCCTATAAAGCGTTAGTCACGGCTAGTACCATTCTGAGCCGTTTAGTTTTACATTCAAACAATGAAACTTGGAAAGCCCAAGACATTTGCTGGACTAGCATTAGTTTGGATTCAAATTCTACTAGTAAATGTGAGTCTTTCCCACCCACTTGAAGTTGTGGATCGCGTAGCAAGACACAACTTCAATTGGGTGAGAATGTAAATGTAACAGTGTATGTAAATGAAGGAATAAATGAATGGGGCCATATTTGTGCAATCTCACACTCTGTGTTGTGGTTTTTACTATTATATGAGACGTATATCGGTATCAGTCCATATCGCACTCGTGCTGTAGTTTGAATTGCAATGTATGGTAGTTATGTCATGTTTGCCTTGATCGTATGTGAACATACAAGCGTTGTTCATTTTTCGTGCGGTATTGGAAAATACAGCACATGTCCAATGAATAAGGTGTTCGTCTCAAGACTCACACCTTATTCATTGGACAAGTGCTGTATTTCCCCATATCGCACTCAAATGAACAACGTTTGCATCTCAACTCTGTAGGTCACCGAAAATGTATTTGCCTCTGTTATTAAATATTATGCATTGTTAGCCAGCGATAATTTTTCAGATCATAATGTATTAATAATGAAAATGAACATACCAGTGTCTTATAAATCACGTGAGGTTTTAACCCCCAGTACACAAAAAATGCAGTGGAATCGTGCCAGTGAAAAAGACATCATAATGTATAAATTGGAACTGGATAATGAGCTTAATAAAATTACTGCACCTCAGGAAGCTATTTCATGTACAGATTATTCTTGTAAAGTACATGATTATGCGCTACAACAGTATTATAATGAAATTGTAAATGCACTAATACATGCTGCAGAAAAGTATATACCATGTAAAAGTAAGAGAGGTAGTGATCTACATATACCAGGGTGGAACAAATATGTATCAGAACATCGAGATAGAGCCATATTTTGGCATAAAATCTGGATAGAAAACGAACGCCGTGGTCGTGGTATAATAGCTGATATACGGCGTCAATCTAGAGCTAATTACCACAAGATTCTAAAAGATGTATAGCGTCAAAACAATGTGTTCAATGCCACGAAGATGGCAGATTCTCTAAGTTTAAATAATGTACAAACGTTCTGGAAAATCGTACGTAAATTGAGGAGCGGTAACAAAACCTCTTGAAATATGATTGCTAATGTTACTGGTGACGAAGCTATTAGCTCTCTTTTTGCAGAGAAATATGAAGATATTTATAATTCTGTATCATATGATGAAAGCGAATATAGCCAATTACTGGATAACCTAAACACGCGCATAATTAATTCATGGTGTCAAAATAAAGAATGTAATTCTACACATTAAATAAGCAAAGCTGATGTATCCCTCGCTATATTGAAGCTTAAGCCAGGTAAAACAGATTGTTAATTACAATCGGAACATTTAAAAAACGGATCAGAGCTTCTATTAAACCATAAATATAACTTGTTGTCATCAATGCTGTTATATGCCTACATACCTGTTGATATAAAAACTTCTACTATTCTGCCTATCCCAAAGGACCGTAAGAAATCGAGTAAGGTATTGCTCTAAATAGCCTTCTGGGAAAAATTATTGATCATATATTATTAGCCAACTAGAAAAATGTATTTCAAACATCTGACCGTCAATTCGGTTTCAACTCTAAACATTCTACTGTGCAATGTACCTTTGTAGTTAAGGAGACTTTACAGTATTACATAACCCGTGGCAGTTCTCCTTTGTTATTACTTGACGCGAGTAAAGCCTTTGACAGGGTCAATTATGTTAAATTATTTAATTTGCTCATTAAGAAAGGAATATGTCCACTCGTGGCTAGATTATTAGCAGTTATGTATAATAAACAGCAGGCACAGATTAAGTGTGGTCAATCCTCCAGCAAGATGTTCAGAGTGACAAATGGTGTCAAGCAAGGGGGGGTTCTTTCACCTGTTCTATTTTCTATTTATCTTGATGAATTACTATACAGAATCACAGATTCTGGCTATGGTTGTTTTATTGGTACGTCGTTCGTGGGCTGCTTTGCATATGCTGATGATATAGTATTATTAGCACCTACTAAATATGCATGAATAAAGTTGCAAGTAAGTTTGCTAGTGAATGTTATTTATTGCTAAGAAGAGTAAACTAATGTTGTTTGACACTTATGAAACGTCTTCGATGACAATAAACGGTGAAGAATTTATGTGTACTAACCAAGAAGTACACCTTGGAAATGTCATTGGCACATGTAAAAATGCCACAAAAAAATGTAATAAATAATGCCACAAATGATTTTATCAAGAGAGTGAATGTCATTAATGATCAATTTCGCTCTGTGTTTTGTAGTACTAAATATAAACTTTTTAAAACATTTTGCATGCCTATGTACGGCTGTGAGTTGTGGGACTTTTCGTCCAAATATACGGAGATTTTCTATGTCGCCTGGCGCAAAAGTATCAGATTGTTATGGTCTCTTCCGTACATAACCCATTGTAATCTATCACCAATCATTTGTGATGATCTGCCTGTGGAATATTAATTGCACATACGTTTCCTTCAAGTCAATTAAATCCAATATGAACACTGATAATGAACTTGTAAAACTATGTGCACGTTTATGCATGGATGGCAGCATGTCAGACACCGGGAAAAGTTTAACGTACATCTGTAGCAAATATGGACTGATAAGGGGAGATGTACATGATGTATGTACAAGAACATTAAAACACTTCGTCTTGGCTGGCATTCAAACTCCTCCTCAAGAGGCTGTGTGTGCCGGTATAGCCATCAGAGAGGCTATACACATGAGAGAGCATATTATGGACTATAACCCATTTACACTAAACGATTTGGAGCTCCTCATACACCAGACGGCCACGTAAATTAATCATATCACCAGAGTTAAGTAATACATGAACTGACTACCTTTTTTTCTTTTAGAATTTATATATGTATGAAAAATTGTACTTTGTACGAATAAAATGAATATTATTATTATTATTATCTGGTGGCCTAATGTTGCATAATTGATTTCTATCGATATTTCTAACTCTCGCATAACATTTTATTCACCAGCTTTTGCTTTGTGTAACAAATTATTTTATAACATTTTTTCATGTGTTTTTCGCATTTTTTTACATTTAAGCCTCTTGCCATTTTGCTTTAACGAGACTCGAATGTAGTTCTATATATTTCAAACCAAAGCCTAGCCAGTTCTGCTGCTGGTAATTTACGTTATTACGCGATTGTGTAATTTTTAATAATAATACCTTTTATAACAAAAATATGCTATCAATCAAGTTAGAAATACCATTACCATTATCAGTCAGGTGGAACACCTACGATAATTTTTAATTTTGCTTACACCAATTTTCGCTTACAACTAAACAAAAAATGACATCATTATTCGGAAATAGATAAGCCCCATGTAGTCATATAAAAATATTGCTGCTTGAAATCTGTTCATATTTGTACCTACAAACTATTTTGAAAAATAGTAAATATCAAATTTATGCTCTGCTTTTCCAATTGTCCATCCTCAAAAAAATGCGTTTTTATGTAATTTTTATACATTTTGACACTTTATAATCACCAAATGTCAGTTTGTCTTTTATTTTCTTCTGTAGGGCTTAGTATCACATCTCTACGCTATCTTTTATTTATCAGAATTTATTTTCCATGATAAATTATTTTTTAATGATTTGTTTTTTGCTTTTGTTTGCCTTAAAAACGTCATATATAATATTTTTTGCAGCACACACCTACAACATTACAACCGATCTTAAAATGTGCCCAGATGTATGTTGGACAAAGTACAAACGGTTGTTTCCATGAACAAAATAGTGTAATCGAACTCAAAAAACAAGCGAGATAGAAAAAGTGGCTACTAGACTATATACCACTGACTTATAATAGATAATGTAGTCAGGTACAAAGTAATATAAAGCCGTCTGAAGCAAAAAGAACAGTAACTGCCAAATTGAGCGGTTACTGCTCTTTGACGTTTCATGGCATTTTATTATGGCTTGGCCCGAATTCTGGTTCAATGGTGTTCCACCGTCTACGACGCTGGCCCAACATTGAAACAGCATTGGGTGAACTTCTCCTGCTGACTAAGATCCAATGTTGGTTCCATGGTGGTCCACCGTGTACGACCCTGGCCCAACATTGAACTAACATTGGTTCCTCCTGTTGCCTACGATCCTGACGTGCCTGAAATAATATAACTGGACGTCTAAGAGGTGGTCGTAGTGCATCAACAAATGGAATCCGAGGAGTGAGGGGCGGCATCAGTTTTGGTTGGATTGTTTGCTCCCCTCAATGAAGCACCCATCTCCTCTTGGAAAATCGGCAGTGGGGATAAAAATAGCATCTCCTAATTCAGGCTGCCGACCTGCCGTTCTGCAGTGCAAAGTCAAACAGCGACCACTGCTGACTTAAAACTGTTTGACTTTGTAAGGACTGACTAATGTGACTGTTTTTCAGATAGTTGATGCTGTTTTCACAAAGGGATCTTGATTGGCGCTCCAACCAGCTTGTAATGGACACCAGAAAAAACTGTGAGCACCATATTATTATGTGCGCGCGTGAGAGGTCTGGATCATGACCTATTCTATGCATTTATGGATTTTTTGTGTTTTTCTAGATATTATTAGTTTGCCTTGCATTGAAAATTTAAAGTATTGTGGTATAACTTTGCATTGAGTGGGAAATTTAAAGAAATACATTATGCATCTAGTGATAATAAAATATCTAGTATTTTCCAATCAATCGAGTATCTCAGAGATAAAGTACTAATTTTAAAAATATTTTCTGAGTATCAAAAAAATTTGGATAATGCGCCTTTATAAATCCATCATTTAATCATTACTTTGAAATGTTCGCTTTCATTCAACAAGCCAGTTTTGAACCACAAAAAAAGTGTTTCAGAAATTGTCACGTAGGTTACTTGCTTTAAATTATGTTGACTTCAATCACTGAATAGCTCTGAAACATGAAAGAATATTAATTATAATGGTGGATAATAATTTAATTAAAGTAATTTTTGGATTTTTAATTTCAAAATATTTATTGCAACTTGAAATGACCATGACATTTGCCAGACTAGCATTAGTTTGGATTCAAATCCTACTTGTCAAGTTGAGTCATTCTCAACCACTTGAAGTTGTGGATCGCGTAGCGAGACACAACTTCAAGTGGGTGAGAATGTAAAATCCATAATTTAGCGCTCTGAGTGTCATCAGTGTATGCAAATGAATGAATAAATGAATGGAGCCATATTTGTGCATTTTCACACTCTGTGCTGTGGTTTTTACTATTATATGAGACGTATATCGATATCAAGCCATATCGCACTCGTGCTGTAGTTTGAATTGCAATGTATGGTAGTTATGTCATGTTTGCCTTGATCGTATGTGAACATACAAGCGTTGTTCATTTTTCGTGCGGTATTGGAAAATACAGCACATGTCCAATGAATAAGGTGTTCGTCTCAAGACTCACACCTTATTCATTGGACGAGTGCTGTATTTCTCCATATCGCACTCAAATGAACACCGTTTGCATCTCAACTCTGTAGGTCACCGAAAATGTATTTGCCTCTGTTATTCAATATTATGCATTGTTAGCCGGCGATAATTTTTCAGATCATAATGTATTAATAATGAAAATGAACATACCAGTGTCTTATAAATCACGTGAGGTTTTAACCCCCAGTACACAAAAAATGCAGTGGAATCGTGCCAGTGAAAAAGACATCATAATGTATAAATTGGAACTGGATAATGAGCTTAATAAAATTACTGCACCTCAGGAAGCTATTTCATGTACAGATTACTCTTGTAAAGTACACGATTATGCGCTACAACAGTATTATAATGAAATTGTAAATGCACTAATACATGCTGCAGAAAAGTCTATACCATGTAAAAGTAAGAGAGGTAGTGACCTACATATACCAGGGTGGAACAAATATGTATCAGAACATCGTGATAGAGCCATATTTTGGCATAAAATCTGGATAGAAAACGAGCGCCCTGGTCGTGGTATAATAGCTGCTATACGGCGTCAATCTAGAGCTAATTACCACAAGATTCTAAAAGATGTATATCGTCAAAACAATGTGGTAAATGCCACGAAGATGGCAGATTATCTAAGTTTAAATAATATACAAACGTTCTGGAAAATCGTACGTAAATTGAGGAGCGGTAACAAAACCTCTTGAAATATGATTGATAATGTTACTGGTGACGAAGCTATTAGCTCTCTTTTTGCAGAGAAATATGAAGATATTTATAATTCTGTATCATATGATGAAAGCGAATATAGCCAATTACTGGATAACCTAAACACGCGCATAATTAATTCATGGTATCAAAATAAAGAATGTAAGTCTACACATTAAATAAGCAAAGCTGATGTATCCCTCGCTATATTGAAGCTTAAGCCAGGTAAAACAGATTGTCAATTACAATCGGAACATTTAAAACACGGATCAGAGCTTCTATTTAACCATATGTATAACTTGTTGTCATCAATGCTGTTACATGCCTACATACCTGTTGATATAAAAACTTCTACTATTCTGCCTATCCCAAAGGACCGTAAGAAATCGAGTAAGGTATTGCTCTAAATAGCCTTCTGGGAAAAATTCTTGATCATATATTATTAGCCAACTGGAAAAATGTATTTCAAACATCTGACCGTCAATTCGGTTTCAAGGCTAAACATTCTACTGTGCAATGTACCTTTGTAGATAAGGAGACTTTACAGTATTACATAACCCGTGGCAGTTCTCCTTTGTTATTACCTGACGCGAGTAAAGCCATTGACAGGGTCAATTATGTTAAATTATTTAATTTGCTCATTAAGAAAGGAATATGTCCACTCGTGGCTAGACTATTAGCAGTTATGTATAATAAACAGCAGGCACAGATTAAGTGTGGTCAATCCTCCAGCAAGATGTTCAGAGTGACAAATGGTGTCAAGCAAGGGGGAGTTCTTTCACCTGTTCTATTTTCAATTTACCTTGATGAATTACTATACAGAATCACAGATTCTGGCTATGGTTGTTTTATTGGTACGTCGTTCGTGGGCTGCTTTGCATATGCTGATGATATAGTATTATTAGCACCTACTAAATATGCATGTATAAAGTTGCATGTAAGTTTGCTAGTGAATATAGCATGTTATTTATTGCTAAGAAGAGTAAACTAATGTTGTTTGACACTTATGAAACGTCTTCAATGACAATAAACGGTGAAGAATTTATGTGTACTAACCAAGAAGTACACCTTGGAAATGTTATTGGCACATGTAAAAATGCCACAAAAAATTTAATAAATAATGCCACAAATGATTTTATCAAGAGAGTGAATGTCATTAATGATCAATTTCGCTCTGTGTTTTGTAGTACCAAATATAAACTTTTTAAAACATTTTGCATGCCTATGTACGGCTGTGAGTTGTGGGACTTTTCGTCCAAATATACGGAGATTTTCTATGTAGCCTGGCGCAAAAGTATCAGATTGTTATGGTCTCTTCCGTACAGAACCCATTGTAGTCTATTACCAATCATTTGTGATGATATCAATTGCACATACGTTTCCTCAAGTCAATTAAATCCAAACACTGATAATGAACTTTTTAAAACTATGTGCACGTTTATGCATGGGTGGCAGCATGTCAGACACCGGGAAAAGTTTAACGTACATTTGTAGCAAATATGGACTGATAAGGGGAGATGTACATGATGTATGTACAAGAACATTAAAACACTTCGTCTTTGCTGGCATTCAAACTCCTCCTCAAGAGGCTGTGTGTGCCGGTATAGCCATCAGAGAGGCTATACACATGAGAGAGCATATTATGGACTAAAACCCATTTACACTAAACGATTTGGAGCTCTTTATACACCAGACGGCCACGTAAATTAATCATATCACCAGAGTTAAGTAATACATGAACTGACTACCTTTTTTTCTTTTAGAATTTATATATGTATGAAAAATTGTACTTTGTACAAATAAAGTGAATATTATTATTATTATTATCTGGTGGCCTAATGTTGCATGATTGATTTATATCAATATTTCTAACTCTCGCATAACCTATCAGCATTTTATTCACCAGCTTTTGCTTTGTGTAACAAATTATTTTAAAACATTTTTTCATGTGTTTTTCGCATTTTTTTACATTTAAGCCTCTTGTCATTTTGCTATAACGAGACTCGAATGTAGTTCTATATATTTCAAACCAAAACCTAGCCAGTTCCGCTGCTGGTAATTTACGTTATTACGCGATTGTGTAATTTTTAATATTAATACCTTTTATAACAAAAATATGTTATCAATCAAGTTAGAAATACCATTACCATTATCAGTCTGGTGGAACACCTACAATAATTTTTAATTTCGCTTACACCAATTTTCGCTTACAACTAAACAAAAAATGACATCATTATTCGGAAATAGATATGCCCCATGTAGTCATATAAAAATATTGCTGCTTGAAATCTGTTCATATTTGTACCTACAAACTATTTTGAAAAATAGTAAATAGCAAATTTATGTTCTGCTTTTCCAATTGTCCATCCTCAAAAAATGCGTTTTTATGTAATTTTTATACATTTTGACACTTTATAATCACCAAATGTCAGTTTGGCTATTCTTTTTCTTCTGTAGGGCTTAGTATCACATCTCTACGCTATCTTTTATTTATCAGAATTTATTTTCCATGATAAATTATTTTTTAATGATTTGTTTTTTTTGCTTTTGTTTGCCTTAAAAACGTCATATATAATATTTTTTTGCAGCACACACCTACAACATTACAACCGATCTTAAAATGTGCCCAGATGTATGTTGGACAAAGTACAAACGGTTGTGTCCATGAACAAAATAGTGTAATCGAACTCAAAAACCAAGCCAGATAGGAAAAGTGGCTACTAGACTATATATCACTGACATATAATAGATAATGTAGTCAGGTACAAAGTAATATAAAGCCGTCTGAAGCAAAAAGAACAGTAACTGCTGAATTGAGCGGTTACTGCTCTTTGACGTTTCATGGCATTTCATTATGGCTTGGCCCCAATTCTGGTTTTAATGGTGTTCCACCGTCTACGACGCTGGCCCAACATTGAAACAGCATTGGGTGAACTTCTCCTGCTGACTAAGATCCAATGTTGGTTTTATGGTGGTCCACCGTGTACGACCCTGGCCCAACATTGAACTAACATTGGTTCCTCCTGTTGCCTACGATCCTGACGTGCCTGAAATAATATAACTTGACGTCTAAGAGGTGGTCGGAGTGCATCAACAAATGGAATCCGAGGAGTGAGGGGCGGCATCAGTTTTGGTTGGATTGTTTGCTCCCCTCAATGAAGCACCCATCTCCTCTTGGAAAAACGGCAGTGGGGATAAAAATAGCATCTCCTAATTCAGGCTGCCGACCTGCCGTTCTGCAGTGCAAAGTCAAACAGCGACCACTGCTGACTTAAAACTGTTTGACTTTGTAAGGACTGACTAATGTGACTGTTTTTCAGATAGTTGATGCTGTTTTCACAAAGGGATCTTGATTGGCGCTCTAACCAGCTTGTAATGGACACCAGAAAAATCTGTGAGCACCATATTATTATGTGCGCGCGTGACAGGTCTGGATCATGACCTATTCTATGCATTTATGGATTTTTTGTGTGTTTTTCTAGATATTATTAGTTTGCCTTGCATTGAAAATTTAAAGTATGGTGGTATAACTTTGCATTGAGTGTGAAATTTAAAGAAATACATTATGCATCTAATGATAATGAAATATCTATAATTTTCCAATCAATCGAGTATCTCAGAGATAAAGTACTTATTTAAAAAATATTTTCTGAGTATCAAAAAAATTTCGATAATGCGCTTTTATAAATCCATAATTTAATCATTCCTTTGAAATGCTCGGTTTCATTCAACAAGCCAGTTTTGAACCACAAAAAAAGTGTCTCAGAAATTGTCACGTAGGTTACTTGCTTTAAATTATGTTGACTTCGATCACTTAATAGCTCTGAAACATGAAAGTATATTAATTATAATGGTGGATAATAATTTAATCGAAGTAATTTTTGGATTTTTAATTTCAAAATAATTAATGCAGACTTGAATCACTTTGCACCCATAAAAGTCCATTGTGTACATGTAAGTGGAGTATATTTGAATCTATATTTGTCGGGCAATATAAACTGTAGGTGCGTTTTAATCTTGCTTGTCACTTTGATGCGTTACGTAGCATCGTAGTTGTGGATCGCGTAGCGAGACACAACTTCAAGTGGGTGAGAATGTAAATTCCATAATTTAGCGCTCTGAGTGTTAACAGTGTATGTAAATGAAGGAATAAATGAATGGGGCCATATTTGCGCATTCTCACACTCTGTGCTGTGGTTTTTACTATTATATGAGACGTATATCGATATCAGGCCATATCGCACTCGTGCTGTAGTTTGAATTGCAATGTATGGTAGTTATGTCATGTTTGCCTTGATTGTATGTGAACATACAAGCGTTGTTCATTTTTCGTGCGGTATTGGAAAATACAGCACATGTCCAATAAATAAGGTGTTCATTGGACGAGTGCTGTATTTCCCCATATCGCACTCAAATGAACACCGTTTGCATCTCAACTTTGTAGGTTATCTGGTGGCCTAATGTCACATAATTGATTTCTATCAATATTTCTCTCACATACCCTATCAACATTTTATTCACTAGATTTTGCTTTGTGTAACAAATTATTTCCCATTTTTTTCACGTGTTTTTCGCATATTTTACATATCAACGTCCTGTTATTTCGCTATAACGAGACTCGACTGTAGTTCCATTATATTTCAAACCAAAGCCCAGACAGTCCCGCTGCTGGTAATTTACGCTACTACGCAATTGGACACTATATATTATTAATACTTATAACAAAAATATGCCATTAATCAAGTTAGAAATACCTTCACCATTATTGGTCTGGTGGAACAAATACCATATTTTTTAATTTTGCTTACATCATTTTGTTCATGATCGAAAAAGCTCAAGGGGAGTGACGTCATTATTCGGCAATAGGTAAGCCCCATGTAATAAAATATCAATACTGCTACTTGAAATATGTTCACAGGTAATTTGTTGATATTTGGATTTAAAAACTATTTTAAAAATAGTAAATATCAAATTTATGGGCTACTTTTCCAATTGTCTATCCTCAAAAAATGCGTTATAATGTAATTTTTATACATTTTGACACTTTATAATCCCCAAATGTCAGTTAGTCTATTCTTTTTCTTCTCTTCTTTTTTGATTTGCGTTCATTTTTATGTGTTTTTTGCTTTTGTTTGCCTTAAAACGTCATATTTTTTTCCAGCACACACCTACAAGATTACAACCGATCTTAAATGTGCCCAGATGTATGTTGGACAAAGTACAAACGGTTGTGTCCAAGAAACAAAATCCTATAATCGAGCTCAAAAACTAAGCCAGATAGAAAAAGTGGCTACCAGAGTAATATGGCTACCAAAGTAATATGGAGCCGTCTGAAGCAAAAAAAACAATAACTGCCAAGTTGAGCGGCAACTGCTCTTTGACGTTTCATGACATTTTATTATGGCAAACACAAGGCGTGGCCCCAATGCTGGTTCAATGGTGGTCCACCGTCTACGACGCGGACCCAAACTTGAACCAGCATTGGGTGAGCTCCTCCTGTTGCATAGGATCCTAGCATGAACCCAATGTTGGTTCTATGTTGGTCCTCCATCTACGACACTGGCCCAACATTGAACCAGCATCGGGTGAACTTGTCCTGCTGACTAGGATCCTTTCGTAGACCCAATGTTGGTTCTATGTTGGTCCACCTCTTAGACGTCCAGTTAGATTATTTCAGGCACGTCAGGATCGTCCGCAACAGGAGAAACCAATGTTAGTTCACTGACTAGGATCCTGGCATGAACCCAATCTTGGGCCAATGTTAGTTCCATGTTGGTCCAGCGTCTACGACGCTGACCCAACATTGAACTAACATTGGTTTCTCCTGTTGCGTACGATCCTGACGTGCCTGAAATAATCTAACTGGACGTCTAAGAGGTGGTCGGAGTGCATCAACAAATGGAATCCGAGGAGTGAGGGGCGGCATCAGTTTTGGTTGGATTGTTTGCTCCCCTCAATGAAGCACCCATCTCCTCTTGGAAAATCGGCAGTGGGGATAAAAATAGAATCTCCTAATTCAGGCTGCCGACCTGCCGTTCTGCAGTGCAAAGTCAAACAGCGACCACTGCTGACTTAAAACTGTTTGACTTTGTCAGGGCTGACTAATGTGACTGTTTTTCAGATAGTTGATGCTGTTTTACTCAAGCATTTGCTGCTGTTTTACTCAGGCATTTGCTGCTGTTTTACTCAGGAGTTGCTGGTGTTTACTCAAGCAGTTGCTGCTGTTTTACTCAAGCAGTTGCTGCTGTTTTACTCAGGCAGTTGCCGGTGTTTTACTCAGGCAGTTGCTGGTGTTTTACTCAGGCAGTTGCCGGTGTTTTACTCAGGCAGTTGCTGCTGTTTTACTCAGGCAGTTGCTGCTGTTTTACTCAGGCAGTTGCTAGTGTTTTACTCAGGCAGTTGCCGATGTTTTACTCAGGCAGTTGCCGGTGTTTTACTCAGGCAGTTGCTGGTGTTTTACTCAGGCAGTTGCCGGTGTTTTACTCAGGCAGTTGCTGCTGTTTTACTCAGGCAGTTGCCGGTGTTTTACTCAGGCAGCTGCTGCTGTTTTACTCAAGCAGTTGCTGGTGTTTTACTCAGGCAGTTGCTGCTGTTTTACTCAGGCAGTTGCTGGTGTTTTACTCAGGCAGTTGCTGCTGTTTTACTCAAGCAGTTGCTGGTGTTTTACTCAGGCAGTTGCTGGTGTTTTACTCAGGCAGTTGCCGGTGTTTTACTCAGGCAGTTGCCGGTGTTTTACTCAGGCAGTTGCTGCTGTTTTACTCAGGCAGTTGCTGGCGTTTTACTCAGGCAGTTGCTGCTGTTTTACTCAAGCAGTTGCTGGTGTTTTACTCAGGCAGTTGCTGGTGTTTTACTCAAGCAGTTGCTGGTGTTTTACTCAGGCAGTTGCTGCTGTTTTACTCAGGCATTTGCTGCTGTTTTACTCAGGCAGTTGCTGCTGTTTTACTCAAGCAGTTGCTGGTGTTTTACTCAGGCAGTTGCTGGTGTTTTACTCAAGCAGTTGCTGCTGTTTTACTCAGGCAGTTGCTGCTGTTTTACTCAGGCATTTGCTGCTGTTTTACTCAGGCAGTTGCTGCTGTTTTACTCAAGCAGTTGCTGGTGTTTTACTCAGGCAGTTGCTGCTGTTTTACTCAAGCAGTTGCTGCTGTTTTACTCAGGCATTTGCTGCTGTTTTACTCAGGCAGTTGCTGGTGTTTTACTCAAGCAGTTGCTAGTGTTTTACTCAGGCAGTTGCCGGTGTTTTACTCAGGCAGTTGCTGCTGTTTTACTCAGGCAGTTGCTGGTGTTTTACTCAAGCAGTTGCTAGTGTTTTACTCAGGCAGTTGCCGGTGTTTTACTCAGGCAGTTGCTGCTGTTTTACTCAGGCAGTTGCTGCTGTTTTACTCAGGCAGTTGCTAGTGTTTTACTCAGGCAGTTGCCGGTGTTTTACTCAGGCATTTGCCAGTGTTTTACTCAAGCAGTTGCTGGTGTTTTACTCAGGCAGTTGCTGGTGTTTTACTCAAGCAGTTGCTGCTGTTTTACTCAGGCATTTGCTGCTGTTTCACTGAGGCAGTTGCTGGTGTTTTACTCAGGCAGTTGCCGGTGTTTTACTCAAGCAGTTGCTAGTGTTTTACTCAGGCAGTTGCCGGTGTTTTACTCAGGCAGTTGCTGCTGTTTTACTCAGGCAGTTGCCGGTGTTTTACTCAGGCAGTTGCTGGTGTTTTACTCAGGCAGTTGCTGGTGTTTTACTCAGGCAGTTGCTGCAGTTTTACTCAAGCATTTGCTGCTGTTTTACTCAGGCAGTTGCCGGTGTTTTACTCAGGCAGTTGCTGCTGTTTTACTCAGGCAGTTGCTGGTGTTTTACTCAGGCAGTTGCTGCTGTTTTACTCAAGCAGTTGCTGGTGTTTTACTCAGGCAGTTGCTGCAGTTTTAGTCAAGCATTTGCTGCTGTTTACTCAGGCAGTTGCTGCTGTTTTACTCAGGCAGTTGCTAGTGTTTTACTCAGGCAGTTGCTGCTGTTTTACTCAAGCAGTTGCTGGTGTTTTACTCAGGCAGATGCTGGTGTTTTACACAGGCAGTTGCTGGTGTTTTACTCAGGCAGTTGCTGCTGTTTTACTCAAGCAGTTGCTGGTGTTTTACTCAGGCAGTTGCTGCAGTTTTACTCAAGCATTTGCTGCTGTTTTACTCAGGCAGTTACTGGTGTTTTACTCAGGCAGTTGCTGCTGTTTTACTCAGGCAGTTGCTGCTGTTTTACTCAGGCAGTTGCTGGTGTTTTACTCAGGCAGTTGCTGCTGTTTTACTCAGGCAGTTGCTGCTGTTTTACTCAGGCAGTTGCTAGTGTTTTACTCAGGCAGTTGCCGGTGTTTTACTCAGGCAGTTGCCGGTGTTTTACTCAGGCAGTTGCTGGTGTTTTACTCAGGCAGTTGCTGGTGTTTTACTCAGGCAGTTGCCGGTGTTTTACTCAGGCAGTTGCTGGTGTTTTACTCAGGCAGTTGCTGGTGTTTTACTCAGACAGTTGCTGCTGTTTTACTCGGGCAGTTGTCGGTGTTTTACTCAGACAGTTGCCGGTGTTTTACTCAGGCAGTTGCTGGTGTTTTACTCAGGCAGTTGCTGGTGTTTTACTCAGGCAGTTGCCGGTGTTTTACTCAGGCAGTTGCTGCTGTTTTACTCGGGCAGTTGCTGGTGTTTTACTCAGGCAGTTGCTGGTGTTTTACTCAGGCAGTTGCTGGTGTTTTACTCAGGCAGTTGTTGCACTTTTACTCAAGCCTTTGCTGCTGTTTTACTCAGGCAGTTGCTGCAGTTTTACTCAGGCAGTTGTTGCACTTTTACTCAGGCAGTTGCCGGTGTTTTACTCAGGCAGTTGCTGCAGTTTTACTCAAGCAGTTGCTGGTGTTTTACTCACGCAGTTGCTGGTGTTTTACTCAGGCAGTTGCTGGTGTTTTACTCAGGCAGTTGCTGCTGTTTTACTCAGGCAGTTGCTGATGTTTTACTCAGGCAGTTGCTGGTGTTTTACTCAAGTAGTTGCTGGTGTTTTACTCAGGCAGTTGCCGGTGTTTTACTCAGGCAGTTGCTGCAGTTTTACTCAGGCAGTTGCTGCTGTTTTAATCAAGCAGTTGCTGCTGTTTTACTCAGGCAGTTGCTGGTGTTTTACTCAAGTAGTTGCTGGTGTTTTACTCAGGCAGTTGCCGGTGTTTTACTCAGGCATTTGCTGCTGTTTTACTCAGGCAGTTGCTGCTGTTTTACTCAAGCAGTTGCTGCTGTTTTACTCAGGCAGTTGCCGGTGTTTTACTCAGGCATTTGCTGCAGTTTTACTCAAGCAGTTGCCGGTGTTTTACTCAGGCAGTTGCCGGTGTTTTACTCAGGCAGTTGCTGCTGTTTTACTCAGGCAGTTGCTGGCGTTTTACTCAGGCAGTTGCTGCTGTTTTACTCAAGCAGTTGCTGGTGTTTTACTCAGGCAGTTGCTGGTGTTTTACTCAAGCAGTTGCTGGTGTTTTACTCAGGCAGTTGCTGCTGTTTTACTCAGGCATTTGCTGCTGTTTTACTCAGGCAGTTGCTGCTGTTTTACTCAAGCAGTTGCTGGTGTTTTACTCAGGCAGTTGCTGGTGTTTTACTCAAGCAGTTGCTGCTGTTTTACTCAGGCAGTTGCTGCTGTTTTACTCAGGCATTTGCTGCTGTTTTACTCAGGCAGTTGCTGCTGTTTTACTCAAGCAGTTGCTGGTGTTTTACTCAGGCAGTTGCTGCTGTTTTACTCAAGCAGTTGCTGCTGTTTTACTCAGGCATTTGCTGCTGTTTTACTCAGGCAGTTGCTGGTGTTTTACTCAAGCAGTTGCTAGTGTTTTACTCAGGCAGTTGCCGGTGTTTTACTCAGGCAGTTGCTGCTGTTTTACTCAGGCAGTTGCTGGTGTTTTACTCAAGCAGTTGCTAGTGTTTTACTCAGGCAGTTGCCGGTGTTTTACTCAGGCAGTTGCTGCTGTTTTACTCAGGCAGTTGCTGCTGTTTTACTCAGGCAGTTGCTAGTGTTTTACTCAGGCAGTTGCCGGTGTTTTACTCAGGCATTTGCCAGTGTTTTACTCAAGCAGTTGCTGGTGTTTTACTCAGGCAGTTGCTGGTGTTTTACTCAAGCAGTTGCTGCTGTTTTACTCAGGCATTTGCTGCTGTTTCACTGAGGCAGTTGCTGGTGTTTTACTCAGGCAGTTGCCGGTGTTTTACTCAAGCAGTTGCTAGTGTTTTACTCAGGCAGTTGCCGGTGTTTTACTCAGGCAGTTGCTGCTGTTTTACTCAGGCAGTTGCCGGTGTTTTACTCAGGCAGTTGCTGGTGTTTTACTCAGGCAGTTGCTGGTGTTTTACTCAGGCAGTTGCTGCAGTTTTACTCAAGCATTTGCTGCTGTTTTACTCAGGCAGTTGCCGGTGTTTTACTCAGGCAGTTGCTGCTGTTTTACTCAGGCAGTTGCTGGTGTTTTACTCAGGCAGTTGCTGCTGTTTTACTCAAGCAGTTGCTGGTGTTTTACTCAGGCAGTTGCTGCAGTTTTAGTCAAGCATTTGCTGCTGTTTACTCAGGCAGTTGCTGCTGTTTTACTCAGGCAGTTGCTAGTGTTTTACTCAGGCAGTTGCTGCTGTTTTACTCAAGCAGTTGCTGGTGTTTTACTCAGGCAGATGCTGGTGTTTTACACAGGCAGTTGCTGGTGTTTTACTCAGGCAGTTGCTGCTGTTTTACTCAAGCAGTTGCTGGTGTTTTACTCAGGCAGTTGCTGCAGTTTTACTCAAGCATTTGCTGCTGTTTTACTCAGGCAGTTACTGGTGTTTTACTCAGGCAGTTGCTGCTGTTTTACTCAGGCAGTTGCTGCTGTTTTACTCAGGCAGTTGCTGGTGTTTTACTCAGGCAGTTGCTGCTGTTTTACTCAGGCAGTTGCTGCTGTTTTACTCAGGCAGTTGCTAGTGTTTTACTCAGGCAGTTGCCGGTGTTTTACTCAGGCAGTTGCCGGTGTTTTACTCAGGCAGTTGCTGGTGTTTTACTCAGGCAGTTGCTGGTGTTTTACTCAGGCAGTTGCCGGTGTTTTACTCAGGCAGTTGCTGGTGTTTTACTCAGGCAGTTGCTGGTGTTTTACTCAGACAGTTGCTGCTGTTTTACTCGGGCAGTTGTCGGTGTTTTACTCAGACAGTTGCCGGTGTTTTACTCAGGCAGTTGCTGGTGTTTTACTCAGGCAGTTGCTGGTGTTTTACTCAGGCAGTTGCCGGTGTTTTACTCAGGCAGTTGCTGCTGTTTTACTCGGGCAGTTGCTGGTGTTTTACTCAGGCAGTTGCTGGTGTTTTACTCAGGCAGTTGCTGGTGTTTTACTCAGGCAGTTGTTGCACTTTTACTCAAGCCTTTGCTGCTGTTTTACTCAGGCAGTTGCTGCAGTTTTACTCAGGCAGTTGTTGCACTTTTACTCAGGCAGTTGCCGGTGTTTTACTCAGGCAGTTGCTGCAGTTTTACTCAAGCAGTTGCTGGTGTTTTACTCACGCAGTTGCTGGTGTTTTACTCAGGCAGTTGCTGGTGTTTTACTCAGGCAGTTGCTGCTGTTTTACTCAGGCAGTTGCTGATGTTTTACTCAGGCAGTTGCTGGTGTTTTACTCAAGTAGTTGCTGGTGTTTTACTCAGGCAGTTGCCGGTGTTTTACTCAGGCAGTTGCTGCAGTTTTACTCAGGCAGTTGCTGCTGTTTTAATCAAGCAGTTGCTGCTGTTTTACTCAGGCAGTTGCTGGTGTTTTACTCAAGTAGTTGCTGGTGTTTTACTCAGGCAGTTGCCGGTGTTTTACTCAGGCATTTGCTGCTGTTTTACTCAGGCAGTTGCTGCTGTTTTACTCAAGCAGTTGCTGCTGTTTTACTCAGGCAGTTGCCGGTGTTTTACTCAGGCATTTGCTGCAGTTTTACTCAAGCAGTTGCTGGTGTTTTACTCAGGCAGTTGCTGGTGTTTTACTCAGGCAGTTGCTGGTGTTTTACTCAGGCAGTTGCTGCTGTTTTACTCAGGCAGTTGCTGGTGTTTTACTCAAGCATTTGCTGCTGTTTTACTCAGGCAGTTGCTGCTGTTTTAAGAGGATTTCAAACGCTAGAGTATTTGAAACGTGGTGTAATTCTGAAAATAATTATTAGTTAGGCTAGATTAAATTAATGGGCCTATGAGGACCGACTTTATAGGTCAGAATCTAAAGTCTATCCCCACAAAAAGAATTAAAAAAATTATAAAGGCCCGGCCCTGTTCATGACCCATTGATAGCTGTCTCTCTATAGCCATCATCGTGGACATCATACCCATTTATAGCCATATCTGTCTCTCTATAGCCATCAGTCATAGCGTGTGAATGCTTTATGACAACGCAACAATGTTTGAAGCAACTTAAAACTCTATAGTAGACACCACAATCATCGATATATCTCAGCTCAAAGTTCTGTACATTTATTGACCTCCCATGATGACTGGCGTCTGTTTTTTTCGATGTAAAAAGTATCGGGAATTATTTCGACAAATGGCACTAGATCAGGCGTATATGAAAACTATATCAGATTAACGTTTGACCTTTAACACATGGCTGCCACATTGGCTTTTTGACCGACAATGCAATGTTTAACGTACTCCCTGACCACACCATTAAGCAGGGAATACCATAAAATATCATGATGGACACCGAAATCACTGTTCTGTATCTATTCTGTCAAAAATGATGTCCATTTATTGATCGACCTTTAACAAATAGCAGCCATCTTGGATTTTTTACCCACAATGCAATGTCTAAAATATTTTCTGACAACACCACTATGTACAGCATACCCCATGATAGACACCAAAAACACAAATCTGCCTCTATTATGTCGAAAATGATATAAATTGATTGTTTGACCTTGAACAAATGGCGGCCATCTTGGATGTTTTACGCATGATGCCAAAAATATTTTCTGACAACACCACTATGTACGGCATACCTGAAAACCCCATGTTAAACACAGAAAACACGAATCTGTTACTATTATGTCGAAAATGTTATGAATTTATTGCTTGACCTTGAACAAATGGCGGTCATCTTGGATTTTTCACCTACAATGCAATGTCTAAAATATCTTCTGACAACACCATTATGTACGGCAGACCCGAAAACCCCATGATAGACACCAAAAACACGAAACTGCCTCTATTATGTTTAAAATAATATGAATTCATTGCTTGACCTTGAACAAATGGCGGCCATATTGAATGTTTTACTCACAATGCAATGTCTAAAGTATTTTCTGACAACATCATTATCTACGGCATACCTGAAAACCCCATGATAGACACCAAAAACACGAATCTGCGTCTATTATATCGAAAATGATATGAATTTATTGCTCGACCTTAAACAAATGGCGGCCATCTTGGATTTTTTACCCAAAATGCAATGTCTAAAATATTTTCCGACAACACCACTGTGTAGGACATACCATAAAACCTTATAATAGACATCAAAAATATAAATCTGCCTCTATTGTGTGGAAAATGATATCAATTTATTGTTTGACCTTGGACAAATGGCGGCCATCTTGGATTTTACCCACAATGCGATGTCTAAGTTTGTTTCTGACCACACCACTAGATACCTGAAAACTCTATAGTGGACACCAAAATCAAGAAGCTGCTCCTATTCTGTCGAAAATGGTGTTAATTTAAATTTTGATCTTCACCAAATGGCGGCCATTTTGAATTTGTTCTATTTTCTCAGATCGCTCAAGGATATCCTCTTGATATCCGGCAGATGTGCGTTATAGATCCCATGAGGGTATGGAATCCATAAAAAAAATTAACAGCCGGTACAGGGTATAGCTTGATGGCTGCCTGACTAGTAACATAGGTATTCAAATGAAGCAAAGAGAGCAAACTAAGACATGATGATTTCAAATTGAACAAATCCACTTGGCCTCCATGGTTAATACAATATTATTTCAGCGGTGTAAGGGTCGAATGGGATTTAGAGGATAATCACAGTAAAACTATTTTTCGACAGTCAAATGAAAGAGTAGTTTGGTAATTTATTTGAATGACATTTATGCATAGGATAAATCCTGAGGAGCTCTACATTCTTAGCTGTGAAAAAGGTCAAGGCCGACGGCCGAGGCCTTTTTCACAGCTAAGAATGTAAAACTCCGAGGGTTTTAACTGACTTAAAACACATTCGACCATAATGAGGATCCCTCTTATCATCAGCTCAGTCACACCTGACTGATTAGGCATACCATGATAATTGTCTGTACTTGGTCAACAATAACTCTCCGTTCCCGGTTTAGAATGTATTGTAGTCGGACAAAGAAAATAATGTAGTGATGTGTTTTAAAATAGTTAAAGTCGACTACCTATTTCAATGTAATCCTTTTGAAAATGGACGTCTGCCTTCATGGTAATAACAGGCTGTTCATCTCACACAAAAATAAAATTGGCAATGTATATAGATTAGATAGAGAAACGAATAATGGCTATGATATTTTTAAAAAATAATTCATCTGCCTGCTAAAAACTTTTTATATTCGAACGGCAATATTTTGGTGGCTGGATAGTTTAATATAAATCTCTTAGATATTGTGAAAAGATGTGTTGAGGGCGACTTTTTAATGCTGTGACTTCTCATGGTTTCTGGCTTTTAATTACTTTGCCAACAAGATAAACCGATACAAGATGTATACAAATATATTTCGTAAGTTATGTTCAATTACTCTAAACTGTACCACAAACACAATAAGATAATTAGTAAACTTGATAGCCCGATGCTGATCCTGATATTATTTAATATTTTTTATAATTGCTTTACGGAAATAAAAAACAAACACCTAATAACAAAAATTTTTTTTAAATAAATATAAACATAATCTACATGGATAACACAATGAAGCCTTAGGTCAATTACAAACAAACCGGCCCAAGTCTCGTATTCCACCCGCTAATTTAAATAACAACTGAATGATGGCTGTGATTGGCTGATCTGGTGACAGGCTGTACCAATTTACGATTGGTAGGAGGTAGCATCACGACTTGGACCGACAAACCTTATAAAGCTATGCGTATATCTCAACTTGAATCTAATGAATTCTCAATTCGTAAATTAAACCTCCGCGTTTATAATAAAATAACTTAGTTTAATAATAAATAAGCCAAACATAATATCTAACAAACTTGGTTACAGTAGCTATATAATCAGTAAAACAAATAAGAAGCAAACTGATATCCCATATTTTTTGTGGAACAATAAAACAGAAATTGCAAATCAATGTATGTATTTATTTATAATATTAGTTCTGAACTTTATGGTAAAATAATATTCCATCCTATGAAAATATGTAATTAAAAACATTAGCTGATCTTGATTTTTCATATTATCGATAATTTGCATTATATTATGAATTTAATATTATTAAAAATAATATTAGCAATTTATATTATCAAAAAAATATTATCAAAATAAGTCCATGTAGAAGTCTCAAGTTTTTTAACTATTGCTTTTGACTATGTCTATGTTTGTACTTTTTACGTTTGTAGAAAATCTAAACAACTAGTCTGAGAATGGCAAAAAAAAATGCCGCAAACGTGCGTTACATACAAGCCAATGTGATTTATAATTTGAGTGATTGATCATCTTTTTGTTTTGATGCGGATGTGTTTTAGCCTCAGTCATTGACCTTCATCCGCTGAATATCGCAGCACACACGAAACGATTATACCATTTTGGGTTAACCCTTTAACATGTTTAAGCGCTAAGCACGATACTACAGTCGTTTTTAATCCGTTTTATTAGCCGATTTTATGATTGTTATTGGAGTGAAATGATTGCATTATGGAGTCCGAGGAGGAGTCGGAAAAAGTCCCAATCTATTTTTCACCTTTATATATTTCCACAATTAAGCAGATTTGCTTACACTATAGAAGTAATTTAAATGTCAGTGATAATTATATAGTGATTACTGTTAATTAAAAATCTAAAATGGCCACCGGGAACCCTAGATATAATCAATCAATCTTCCATGTAATTTTCGCCCAGAACGTTACACTCATTTTCTACATATACATATGTAGCGTGAGCAAATGACTAAACAATAGCTAATCACCAGCATGCATTGATCTCATTATGGTGGTTAGTCCCGGCGTCGGGCTTCCTTCTGTCGCGATATTGCCATGATTGTGCAGAAAGCGACGTAAATCAACATTCACTCGCACGTTAGTATTGAAGCTGTCCTGTAGCTCTTTTCCATATATTTGTCTCATGCTTTTATTAGGCTCACACCTTCAGCTGCTCAGTGCCACTAGTTCAATTAATACTTCTTGTTGGTGTGATTTCAACTGGAAACTCCATTTCAGATTTCTGAACAAATAGAGCGTTTTACTTTTAAAATCTTAGTGTATATACATCATTATGTCATGCAGAGTGCTCTTGTAACAATCAATGTTTCAATATGACAACCATTGATTTGTCAAATCTGAATAATTTTCACTCGCTTGAAGTTATGAATCGCGTCAGCGAGACACAACTGCAAGTGAGTAAAAATTCCAATTAAATAATTTGGTGATTACAAGGTTAAATCCTGACTTTGATCGGACGTTGGCCCTGCTGCGCATGTGCTTTCAATATGTACTCAGCGAATCGTGGCGACCCATCGTTTTATCTAGGTCCAACGATACTTAAAAGGTCAGAAATAATCATATTGGGTTTGTAGGTGGGTAAATTTAAAAGTTTATTTGATCAGTTTCAAAATACCGGGGTATGCTTTGAAAATAGTTTCAATGCATTTCCCGGGGGTGATCTGATACTAGGGGATGTAACATAAAACTGGATCATTTTTTGATTTTTGTGCTGCTCATTCACCAGCTAGGCTAGATATAGAGACGAAATTCCTGATTTCTAATTATTGTCAACCATGTCAAAAATAAAAAAATACGGGAATTTCGTCTCTATATCTAGATTAACTGGTAAGTGCGCAGCACAAAAAATAAAAAAACTTTTGCAGTTCTAGTATATGGATATGTTTACATCATATAGTCATATTATTAAGCTAAAATAAAATCACCGATTTTCTTATGATTTTAGACCTGGGCATGTCCCTTTAAGTCAGCCTTCACTGCAGTGAGACCAATATGAGGCTTTAAGGCACCATGAGGGTTTAAACCCTATAACCACCAAATTTTTTAATTGGAATTTTCAGTCTTAATGCAAATTATTAAGATTTGATAAAATGGAGGTCAACTATTTTAAAATCTTGCTGATTGATGTCACGTTTTATCTTCGATGTGTTGAAAGGCTGATATGTATTCTGGGTCCACTGTTATTCTTGATATATATAAACGATATTGTTGATTCCAGTGATTTCTCTCAATTAATTTTGTTTGCTGATGATACGGCTTTCATTAGCAAATATCATGATATAAAGAACAATAAGGATGTCCTTATTTTAAATGCTGAATTAAAGAAAATGTATATCTGGTTGTGTTTGAATGTGCTTTCTATAAACAACACTAAAGCAAATTTCATTATATTTCATAGTGCAAAAAATTAAAAAATTATACCGAACCTAAATATAAGTAATACTCCAATAAAACATGTCAAAGATTTTAACTTTTTGGGATTAACTTTAAATGAAAATCTAAATTGGACAAGTCATGTTTCTTAGTTAGCAAGTAGAATTGCCAGTAAGATTGGCATTTTAAATCAATTGAAACAATGTGCTACCACATAATATTTCACTTTTGTTATATAACACTATTATTTCACCACACTATGATATTGTTATATAACACTATTATTTGACCACATATAACACTATTATTTGACCACATATAAACTACGTATGGGGTCCTCACCACAAAACCATAACACAGTTACAAAATAAGAGCAATACGTGTAATTACTTCAAGTAAATATCTCGCCCACACGAAACCTTTATTTAAAAAAAATACCATACTTAAAGTTGAAGATATTTTTAGACTTCAACAACCTTAATTTTACTCAGGGTTCCCATTGTCAATGTGAAATGAAATTCTCTGATTTTTCCCAGATTTCTCCCTGATCCTGATCAAAATTCCCTGATTTAATTTATCATAAATCTTGTCATTAAATACCATTTAATCACCGAAATTATAATATGCGTGCGCAGGTTTGAGGATATACAGCTCACAATCTACGAATTGTGCATTCTGAATTATGAACTTGACATCTTACATGTATGCCTATCTAGTTACAACCTTTCAATGCCTTACACCTGTACACAGAGACCCATTTGAGTGATGAAAATGCAAAATTCTAACGCAACTACAGAAATTTGAATTGGACAAATTATTTATTTCACTTCCTATCTGCAGAACTTTATTTTTTGACACTCGGCCTGAAGCAAAATATCTATTTCTGTTTCTTACATTTTTTGTCTACAAAGTTAGATCTCAAACTAGACTCAGTATTGATCTGGAGGTCTTCACAAATTTTAAGGGTCATTTAATGATGCCGAGCGGAGCGAGGCTCAAAATTTTGTTGAAGGCCATTAAATATTTATTTACAACATCTCTTTCAGACAATTATTTATTTCACACCAATTTAGTCGAAAATATTTGTTTCAAAAATACTCCAGCCCCACCTCCCCTGGTAGTTGAACGGTGGCCCCTTAACTGAAAAGATATATCCAGGCGAAACTGTTATAATTATTTGTGACATCATTTAAATGAAGATTTTTTTTCACAATAGTTCAGTTTAAATTTGAATTAATCTACTAAAAACAGTTTTAAAAATTTCGACCTTAACGTCCTTTTAGTAACAGCTAAGGACACTTAATTTAAGTCCTTAATTTTACAGAAACGTTGTCAGTCTCCAGTTTGTTTATTTATATCACTAACATGCTGAATACATTGAATATAAACAATAATGCTGCCAGCAAAAATGTATTTGAAAACATTTTTCTCTATTGCTTGACTAGTTTTATGCTCACAGTGGCGGATTCATTGGGGTAGGCTGCACGACTCCACGTTTCAAAGCTTTTCACCCTTTGACGGCAGATGTTGTTCACCTAAGCAAAAAATAGGGGGTTGGCTCCTGGGGTACCATATGACATGTATGAGGTATTTTTTGTTAGGAATTTTTGCTGAACCTTTCTGCCCCCACGCGCGTATTAGAAAATACTTGCTCCAGATCTGTAAATGGGAAAATATTTTTATCAGAGAGTATATACACAGCAGTGATTACATTTTTGTGGAGCGCAACTGACAAAGACGCTGTCATAGGCCTACCCTTGTGAGTGAAAGTATCAAGTATTGGGCCTATACAATTCCTTTGAGGTATTGGTTGTTCAAGAATAATTACAAAAGCCTATATTATCTAGCTATAAATCATGTAGAAGATATAATGTACACAGTTATTTGAAAAAAAATGTTGAAAATTTGTGAATGCAGATTTTATTTATATTTTGTAAAAAAAATTATCTCCCTGATTTGTCCATGAAATGTTGTCAAATTGATCAAATTCCCTGATTTTTCTCAAATTTAGCAAATTCCTTGATTTTTCCCTTACTGGAAAACATGATCTCACTTCTCCAGTTTTCCCCTGATTTCCGGTGTCAATGGGAACCATGTTTCCTATCGATTTCTTAATGTCACCCTACCTGATTATTTTCCCTCATTACCTTTACAGAAAATATACACCAATAGCCTATAGAACTACAAAGAGGCATGAGTTACAGCCTATTCGAATATATCATGAATTTGCTAAAAAGGGCCTTCTATACAGTATTCGTTTTATACTAACTAGCTGCCAGTTAACCTACACACACAGTCTGTGAAGTTTTACACATTACTTTAAGCACATAAGCATAGAAAATTACAATATTCACAGTAGTATTGAAAATTGTTATGTTTGTATAAATAAATAGATGGCCTGCTGCAAATTTGTTTGGGCGGTTCGACTAAATTAAAGTTTATTGCTGGGTGTTATCAACTGATTTCACCGGATTTTTCAGGATTTTAGCGTTATTATTATTATTTGTATTATTATTACTATTATTTTTTAGTTTTTTAATGTCGGTGTATTGGGTCGTGGTCACGAGTTTGCCGGGAGATCTGCTCTTGATATTTTCAAATGTGGATGCCCGGCGGACGCGAGACGTTGAATCGATGTTAAAATGGCGTTGGGCCTGCGTCGTTGGTTCGGCGTCGTTTGTTTGATGGGTAGTTCTTGCATAGCACATAATATTAACTTAATAAGTCCCTTGGCAGCCGCAGGACTTTGCACCGGTGTTGTTTTTTAGCGGGCCTTTGATTGAAATGGCCTAGCATCGAACCAGTGGTTCTTTGTCTGCGTAAGTTATGCTGATACTATATTGTACTGAAAATGTTTTTTGTTGTTTTTTACTGTATTTGATAATTTTTTGCCTAATTATTAAAATAAATAAAAAAATATGTTTTCTTTGTAAATTTCATGGGTGGCCCGTACGCTAGCGACCTAAAAGCGTCTTAGTACGGGTCTCCTGGTCGTTATACATTTAAATTGTTTTATGTTTATGAACATCTAAGAATATGTTTTTTACGTCCTAATAAATGAATCAGAGTCTGAGTCTGAGTCTAATGTGCTAATACAAAAAAACGAATATAACCAATGTGCTTTGATTTACCAAGTCCCAATTATAACCAGTATCGTGTTCCCTGTTTTTATGGCGTCCACGCCTCGCTCTCCGCTGACATTTACACGGGAACACAAGCCGCTGGTAAATTGTGGGACGTCCAGAGAGGGAACCATCTGGGGATGTCGCCCCGCGTCCGTCCGTCCATCCGTTCGTCCGCTCCAAGCAAACAGCCCTGAAAAATGGGACATTTGAGAAAATAATAAGGCTCCAGATGACGTGTGACGGGGGGAGGGGGGATAGAGATCCTTGAGGGACGGCGAGGTCACCCAAGGGTCAAATCACAGTCCGTGGGACTTCTTATCTCCAGCGGGCAGCCAGCAGACGCGGGGCGCTGGTCCGTTGGGGTTTTAATGATGGACCAGCGTCGTAGATCAACGTCCACCATTAAAACAGCATTGGGTGAAAGTTTTGTGCTGAGTGACTTTCTGTCGAATGTTGTTTAATGTTGGTGCAGCGTTGTAGACGACGGCCCAGCAATAAAACAGTATGTAGTGTTTGCTGGTTCGTTTTAACGTTGGTGTTAATGTTGGGACAGCATCATGGACGCTGGCCCAACATTATTGAACACTGGCCCAACAATAACACAGCGTTGAGCTTCCCTGCAAACAACTGGTCCACCGTCTACGACGCTGGCCCAGCATTAAAAAGAACATTGAATCAACGTCTTTAGGCTGCAGGGTTTTATCCCCGCTTCCTGACACGTACAATCTGCGTGGGCGGATCCTGGGAGGGGGGACGAAATTTTCGCCTGGGGGAGGACGGCATGGGTTCGCATCTCGATGACCCCCTCCCCCCTCTCTGATACAGGGAGCAGCCGTTTACTGTCTGCACCCACCCTTTGACCAACGAAATCCAGATTATAATTGAAGTTCACTTTGCTAACCCTTTCCCCACCAATATATCTACCCACTTGAAGTTGTGTCTCGCTACCGCGATCCACATCTTCAAGTGGGTGAAAATTACTTATATTTGTTTTATTTGACACCAAAATTTTGCAAATCGTGATGTCTACACACTCATTAAATTGCAACGACTGTGATTAAACCTGCCAATAAAACGGAGTTTAACGACTATAGGCGTGCTTAGCGTTTAGAGGGTTATTCCGAGCACATTGCTCGTTTAATAAAAAATAATGTGATTATTCTGCACCCTTTAGGTCCCCAGGCTGCAGATATTGCTTATATAATAATGTGATTGTGTAACACCCTTTGAACTCCACATTGCAATTATCCATCACATGACGTGTTTAGCTGTAGTTTGAGAAAGAAGCCGCGTTACCTGTCTATATCCACCCTTTAGCCCTTTAACCGCCAAATTATTCAATTGGAATTTTTACCCACTTGAAGTTGTGGATCGCGTCAGCGAGACACAACTTCAAGTGGGTAAAAATTCCAGATTTGACAAAATGGAGGTCAACTGTTTTCAAATATTGCTGATTGATGTCATATTTTATCTTTAACATGTTTAAAAGGTGGTACTTAATGTTCTAATAAAAAATGAAAACCCGAATATATGCGACACCGGCCGTTAAAGGGTTAACCCTCATAACACTGAAATATTTTTGTTTGAACAACGGAGACCAAATACCTAACTACCCGGAATCGAGATTATAATGATAAAAAAAAATGAAAATAATAATAAACTTTATTTATAGAGGGTAGATCATTTAGTACATCGTGCTAATTTGCAATGGGCCCTCTTTATACACATGCAATAGTCGATGATTAAAATATGTACAAAACTAGTGGTAAAATATAATACAGGGGATAAAACAAATGACTACATGTACTACTTAAAATAAAATTAAAAGGCATTGCCAAGATGACATTGGGGTCGATCATTTTGTTTCCCGCACCATAACCAGAGATACAATAGGTACTATGTGTAACATATTAATTATTATATAGTGTGGCTTCTTAAGGCAGAGCACATTGCTTATATAAGTAATAGTGAATATAAGTAGTGAGAAAAGTGATAGTTGGACACCCTTCAAGTTCCAAGAAAATTGATCAAAGAAAATACGTATAAAATACATCACCAGAAAATATAAAAATCTATGTTGATTTAACTTTGGCCCAGGGTCTGCGATGCTGCGCCAACATCAAATCAAGGTTGGGTCAACGTTCTCACAGACGCTTTGAGTTTCCGTTTGCTATTTTATGAATCAGGTCAGTGCCCTGTCATTTGAGGCCAGATTTGAACCTTACAACGTTAAAAGATTGTTGTATAATCCATAGAGAACAAAGGGCGTTTCCAGTTGAAATCATCATAAATGTCTTAGTTAGCTCGTTCCGCTTCATTTGAATATCTATGTTGTAGGGGATCGATTTCAGACGTCAGAATCTGGCGTCTATAGACGTTGGATTCTGACGTGTTTAGTTGATTCCCGCGTGACTGCAATTCCTAACTGAGATGAGGTAAAGATGAGTCAGAATAAAAAATATATGCAGTTTTTTTCACTATGTTTAAAGTGTAATTAGATTAAGGCTTAACCTAAATCATAATACACAATAATTAAATATCTTTTTCATTTAATTATGAAAGTGTAAATGTTTTTTGGGGCTCAAATTTAAAAACGAGTTTAGCTGTAAACGATTTAACTGTAAACATAGTTTGAATACATGTCAATCGGCTACCCGAAATTTTTTCGTTATTTTATATATATTTTCGTTAGATACTGAATTTAGCTATACCCTTAATACATATTAAATTGAACTATTAAACCCTTGATCCACATAGCAACACGATGTTTAGTTTCAATCACAGTAGGTGTGATATAAGCTTGAACACTATTATTAATTAGGTTTAAACTTTATAATTAAGAAGCTACAATAATACACAAAAGAATAATATTGGTGGTACATATTTGATAGAGGATATTTTATGAAAACAGGCCTGCTCCTATTATTTAAGCATTCATCACAACACACATTTCACGCTTGAAAATATCTTCAGCTAACTCATTCAAGAAACCACTTTTTTGTCAGGAGGAAATAAAACTTCACATCATTTTCAAACAGAAAGAAACTAATACCTAACAAGAAAAAACTAACCATGCATTAAAAATAACTCTCCGGATGACAAACACATCTGTCACAGCGAGCTCAAATCAATACTGCAGCGCAAAGGCAAACAGCAGTAACTGTTTACTTGAAAAGTGAGCAGTTACTGCTGTTTGTCTTTGTCGTTATGCTATGGCACACATCAGTAACAGCTTACTTGGATAATAAGAAGTTACTGCTGTTTGTCTTTTCACAGTAGAGTAGTTCCACCTGTTACTATGTAGGTTCATGTGTGTGGGTGGACATTTGCAGATCAATATCTGGGGCGGAAACATAATTTGAGTATGAGGTCTGACTCAAATTTGGTTTGCTCCCGTCGAAAATTTAAAATGTCAACAAATTATTCGCTCAACTAATGTAGTCCGAGTTTGACGTGAACAGCATGGGTCAACGTCAGAGACGGACAGCATAGCAAAAGCTGTGCTTTATAATGCTAGTGGTCAGTGTACGATGAGACCAACAATGTCATGAAAAATGTGAGGGCAGCCCTATTTAGATAGCCCGATTTAGGTAAATTCACCTACAAGACAGCTAGGGGTTTAAATCTCCACGTTAAGGCATCATTCTAATGAGATGTTAATCTGTGATTATAACACAAGGCCTAATTGATAAAACAATGACGCAGTAATTCATTGCGCAATCGATCGTACGCGCATCGGATTTTTGAGGCACAAGTTTACAAATGACAATGATTACAGACTCCGTAGGTTCATGCCCTAGGGTAGTGGTTAGCACCGCTGCCTTTCACGCCAGAGTTCGGGGTTCGGTTCCCGGTCTCGGCGGTTTGAAAGAGACAAAAAATGTTTCTTCTCCATCCACGTGTGAAAGTCAGTATTGTGGGGAGCCTCCGTGACCGAGAGGTAGCGAATTTCGAATCCTGTGTCTGGAGGACAGTGTCATCTCAATCATTTCACCATCCTCAGGAGGTTCTCCTGGCCCAGTTTAGCCTATATGTGCACAAAGGTGGCCTAAAGCCCGAGTCATTTAATTTCATTTTTACAGACTTTGTATCCCAGCAGACACAAGATGTTGAATCAATGTTGGCTTAACGTTGGTCCACCGTCTACGACGCTGGACCAACGTTAAACCAACATCGATTCAACGGCTTGTGTCTGCTGGAGAGTCTGTCATTACGGAATAGAGTCAACGTGTGTGTTACATGCCGATGTTTAGTCAATTTGGAGCTGTTTAGCCCTTTAACCCTTAACCCTTTAACCGCCGGTGTCGCATATATTCTAGTTTTCAGCTTTTATTATCACATTATGTACCACCTTTTAAACATGTTAAAGATAAAATGTGACATCAATCCGCAATATTTGAAAACAGTTGACCTCCATTTTGTTAAATTCAGATTGAATAATTTGGCGGGTAAAGGGTTTAAACGCCTCAATACTTTCGTATAAGCCATGGAGACCAAAGTTTTTTTTTAATTTGAAATCATCAGAAATGTTTTAGTTAAATTAGCTCTTTACGATTCTTTTGAATACCTATGTTGTGTGTCTACGGCCTAAATATTTTACTCTTACAGTCCGGGGATGAACTTTAGACGTCAGAATCATGACTATTCTTGCTGCGACAATAAAAAGTCCAGCGAACAGCCCACCTACAAAATGATGAATAAATGTTGGGCCGACATCGCAGACGTTGGCCCAGAATTAAAACAACACTTGCCCAACAATTGACGCAACCTTGAAATCTAAATCCATAATACTTTTCTGGCTTTGTTATTTAATTTAAATTTTCACCAACTTCAGGACAAGTTGTGTCGCATAGAAGTATGCTAAAAAAATACTCATATTTGTTTAATTTGAGACGAAAATTTGGAAGGCTTGATGTTTAGACGCTCATTTCATTTGCAATGACAATGATTTGATCGGCTAGTAAGACGGATTGAAAACGATTATAGCGGGTACGGGGTTAACCCTTTCAAGCCTGAATTTGTCATATTCATCCACTGCAAGCCGGGAATTTCTGTCGCAATTCTTGACTTGTAGTGGATGAAGATGACTTGAAGTTGGTGGTAAATGAAAAAATAAAAGATATTGTTATCATTAAAACTATTGCATGACAATTTTTGTTCCAAAACCCCCTATGTTAAATCTCACCTATTTAACCTGGCTTTTCCACCCTAGTCTCTCAGCGGCCCTGTTGACGAACCTGTTGACGAACCTGCTTTGGCTCAATTATGACACATGATCACGCTAAGGTTTGTGCGCCTGAGCTCGGACCGCTGACGATATAGGCGCTATAGAAGTTTTATTAATTGATTGATTGATTGATTGATTGATTGATTGATTAATTGATTGATTGTTTGATTGATTGATTGATTGATTGATTGATTGATTGATTGATTGATTGATTGATTGATTGATTGATTGATTGATTGATTGATTGATTGCTTGATTGATTGATTGATTGATTGATTGATTGATTGATTGATTGATTGATTGATTGATTGATTGATTGATTGATTGATTGATTGATTGATCGATTGATTGATTGATTGATTGATTGATTGATTGATATGTTTTTAAGAAATTAAATCATTCTTCAGATATGCAAAAAGATGCGTTGATGCCTCTTGAGGGCTTGAATGGTTAATCTTGCCCTGGTTGATTGGCATTGTTTTCTTCTAAGAAGATTGCTTCCAATCATCCGCTGTTCCAATGGGCACAAATAATTTAGAGAAAGAGACCATGAAGGAAACCATGCCGCCAGAATGAAGTTTAATTTCCGTTTAATCCTTGCCCATGGCGAGTGTATTACATCTTCATTTCCTTTTTATCATCCCGCCTAACCCTACGAGCGCTAGGCAAGATTCTACGTTTTTAATAATTGATCATGTAAAAGTATAGGCTACTATACCGGTTTTTGTGAGATTAATATATATTCAACCCTTTTCCTGCTAACAGCGACTATAAGATTTACAAACGTTTGGTCCCAAATTGAGCAAATATGAGAAACGTTTACCGCGACCCTAAACTTCCAATGGATGCAAATTTACATACATTAACTTAGCAGGACAAGTGTTAATAGGCTTTGGATCTTGAAACGCTGATATGCGTTGCTAATTAAAATTCACAAATCCTAGACATTTTCAGTGTCTTGAAGTTGTGGATCGCGACTCCGAGACACAACTTCAAGACACTGAAAAGTTAAATTTTATGTATCCACACGTAAATATTCAGACAGTGTTGTGGGGAGCCTCCGTGGCCGAGAGGTAGCACGTCGGTCAATCTCAGACCGCCCAGGCCTAAAACGAGAAGCCTGCGTCCCCTAGGGTAGTGTCAACTGATTATCACCTTACTATCTGCTCAGTTTAGCCTATATACATGTGCATGTACACATTTTACCTTTTTAATGGCTAAATTGAACAATTTAAATTTCACCCACTTGCAGTTGTGTCTCGCTACCGCGGAACTACGCTTATTTGCTTAATTTGAGACAACACATCTTGATGTATAAGAACTCATTTCGTTCCCAATAACAGTAATTTTATCGGATAATAAAAAAGATTAAATTAAGAGCATGTGTAATCTGGTCTTAACCCTTGTCCTGCTGAATTGCTTCAAATGACGAAAAATATTACTATTTATGAAAAATAGACATGTCTAAAATTAAATTATTGGATCAACAAAGCGTCTATTAAAAACAATTTTATTAAAATTAAGTGATATTTTTATTGATCTAAAAAGTCCTTAACCCCGTATATAGCCGGGCATAGCAGGACAAGGGTTAACCCTGTCAGCGTCTTGATGAGTGATAATCTAACGTCTGTAGACGCCAGAATCTGCAGTCCTTATACACAAATCTTTAAGCGTTGTAGGGGTCTACTCACAGAGCTTATATTATTTTAAACCCTTGTGTTGCTAGGAGCGTCACGTATATGTGCGTTTAACCCTTGTGATGCTAGGACCGTAAGCAAATTTCAAATCTAATGAAATGCTACTCAAATTATACCCAGTATAAACACAAAACATTTGTATAACATTTATCGAATGTTGGACCAACGTCGAGGACGTTAGGCCGATAATGTATAAATGTTATTAAAATGATTTGTGTTTACTAGGTAGTAGATTTTTAAATGATAAAAGAATCCTTCTTTTTATTTGTCATAAGTAATTTGTTTTAGTCATTTGAAGCTGCATAATGCGTTATTAGCAATTCTAGCTTAAAATGAATAAAAGATTGACGAAAATAATGCGACATCAGAACTGGAATAAGTTGAATTGATAAAGTTTACGTATTAGTAAGTTTTATCTTGATCTCAGTCATGTGGGTAAATATTGGACACAATTCCGAATACAGTAGACCCTGTTGGCAGACACCCGTCTAATTGTACACGGATATACACGAGGGCCCTCATCTGATTATCGAATAAATGTTACGATGGAATCAATCGGTGAGCTTAGTCCGGTGATAATCTCATTCTGTAAAGTTGAACACATTTCCGAATAAAGATAATCTTGTAGACAGACGCACTTGTGAACCCTTTGTCCTGCTATGTTAATTTATTTAAATTTTCTACCAATTAAAGTTTTGTCTCGCTACCGACGGCGGGGGTCCTGGTGCAGTGGTTGAAGCTGCCTGCTTGGAAAGTCGGATATCGCGGATTCGAACCCCACTCTGGCTTCCAAGTTTCAAAGAAAAAAAAAGATTGTTACCCGCTTATTCGTAAAGATTCAATATTGCGGGGAGCCTCCGAGGGTGCTTGACCTCACACCAACAGGGCTCGAATTTCACCATCCTCAGGAGGTGCTAGGCCAGTTTAGCCTATGTGCACAAAAGTGGCCTAAAACCCCATTCATTTCATTTGATTTTGTCTCGCTACCGAAATCCACAGTGGTTGACAATTACTCACATTTGTTTAATTTGACACCAAACATTTACAAATCTTGATGTTTAGACACACATTTCATTCGCAAAAACACTTATTTCATCGACTAAAAAAACCGATTAAAACGACAATAGTTCTGATCAGCAGGATAAGGATTTTATCATATTACCGCAATTCCCACCTCACTGTGAATACAAATTACCTGATTTATAAAAAAAGACAGTCAGACAGCAAACCTCTGCCGAAATAATAGATCGTAATCTGTATACGGATCGTAATCCGGATGATCCCCCCCCCCCCCCCACAAATAATGGTCAAAGTGTCATGCAAATCCATTTACTACCGCGATACACATCTTCGAGTGACTGAAAATGTATGTAATTTGCGAAATTTAAGTCTCAACATTTCTGGGTATTTCAAAATTTAGTACTAGTACAGCAGCAGAGGGACCAAATTTTCGAGGTAGGCCTACCTAAACCGGCGGTACAATATTTGTCCACATGTCTAGAATTGTTCTCAGGGATCTCTAGATATAAAATCTGGTTGATGACATTGCCGGAAATGGGGGCGGGCTGAGAATTTGACACTTTTGTACACCTACTCAATTTTAAGAGAAAATATTCGAATAAATAAGATTTTCGCGTCATTCTTACTCTATCCCAATGTTGGGCCAGTCAAATCAAATATTGTTGTATTTAGTTTTTTTTATTCATCAGGTCATATATCTGTGGGGATAAAATAGTAAAAAAAATATAATTTTACACTAGCATCCCACCTCGAAGAGCTATTTTGAATATTGTAGAAATGTCGCAAAATGATTTTTTTCAAAATTGTATTTTTTTCCATTTTATTGCATATAGTTTATGACAACAGGTTCGCTTCTGCACGAAAGTCTCCATGAGCGGTACCATTTGGTTCGGATACATCCCTTAAGTCAGAATTAGGTTACCAATGCTTGATTTTTCGAGTAATTGATCATTCTGGTCAAATTCAAAATGGCCGCCGTAAAATCCATGTTTTCTCCTGAAAGGTATTATCAAACACGGTTTTCCTAAATTTTACATCACAATCACCGTTTTGGTATCTAGTCTTACATTTTAATGCGCGCTTAAGTATTTACAAATGCTGTAATGTGATATTTACCACCGAATCCAGGATGGCAGCCAGAAAATGGTGAAGACAATGATCAAAATTTCACTTTTTTGGCAAATAGTTTATAAACACAGGCTCTAATGGTGTACGATATCCTCCATGAGCGGTATCATTTCATTGAGAGACACGTACCCATGAACAAAAATCAGGTGATTAATGATTGATATGTAGAACAATTAATAATTATGGCCTATTACAAAATAGTCGCTGTGAAATCAATTACCGGTAATTCCCATAAAATGCATTATTGAACATGTTTGTCACACAGTTATCTCACAGACACGATTTACCGGGTAAGTGTCTAATCTTACTTTTTAATCCTCACCATGTCCATTAAAAGTTTTATAACATGGGGAAAAAGTAGAAATCCAAGATGGCCGCCGCAACATTGTCAAAACGTCGCACCATTTTACAAATAATTTATGAGCACACGCTCTATTCTATATCTGTATGAAAACCTCCATCAGCGGCATTATTTATTTCCGAGACGTCCTAAGAGTCAAGATCAGGGTATTAATGCTTGATTTGTTAAGTAATTAATACTTATGGCCGATTACAAAATGGCCGCCATGAAATGAAATGAATCGGGCTTTAGGCCACCTTTGTGCACATATAGGCTAAACTGGGCCTCCAGACACAGGACTCGAAATTCAAGCCCTGGCGGTCTGAGGCCGAGCACGCTACCTCTCGGTCACAGAGGCTCCCCACAATACTGACTTTCACACGTGGATGAGGCAGAAACATTTTTGTTTCTTTGAAACCGCTGAGACCGGGAACCGAACCCCGAACTCTGGCGTGAAAGGCAGCGGTGCTAACCACTACCCTAGGGCCCCCGCCCTGGCCGCCATGAAATCAATGAATACTCCTAAAATGCATTATTGACAGGCTTGGGGCCAAAGTACTCGGTACTTCGGTACTTTGGTACTCGAGTACCGATTTTGCGGTACTTGTCGGTACTCAGTACTCGTACTTTTAAAAAGTACTTGTACTCGTACTTGTACTCAAGTACTTTTAAAAATAAAAGTACTTTTAACGAGTACTTACGAGTACTTTACGAGTACTAGTCATCTTAAATTAATTCAAAATAGCTCACAGACAAATCATAAATCATTATAGCGGGATATGGAACATTCAGTTTATGATTCTTTTTCCATCCGTTTAGCTATTATATTGAAAAATGATTTATTAAATACTTTATAATTATTTCCAAACTAGTCCAATTACTTACATCAACTTATAACAAAAGTGTGCCTTTTTTACAATATCATACTGCTAATTGTTTGTTCTGCCTTGTATATACTAGTATGTATGCTCGTGTAGTTCACAAGATGAATAAATAGCTATTCTTAAAAAAAGACAAGAGACGTGTCTTTGGAAACTAGGAATTGATATATAACATTTACAAGTGACCATACTATACGGTAGAACTAGTAATCATTGAAGGGGAAGGCGTGATTTCAACAATAATGTCTCGCTGTTTAAGAATCACACATACAACACCTCGTTCTTCGCAGCTAAGCCCCAGAAAACACGGGGCATTGAACCAATGGTGGTATGATGTTGGGCCAACGTTGAAGACTGTGTACTAAGATTACTATAGGTTCACTTTTTCGTGTTTGTTGGGACGATCGACCGGTATTTGCATAATATTTGCACAATATTGGCCCAATTGCGTAGATACTTAGCCGACATTTCCTCAGCACCGGACAAATAATGTCACTTGAGTGAACAAGTAGTTTATAACTGTTCTCTTATAAAGCAGTAATATTGAAACTGCCATAGCTCATACCACTCAGTACCACTGTTGTTTAAGTGCCAAAAAAACACGACCGTGACAACGCGACGTCTTATCTACAGTGACCTTACAATGCCGGGCCAATGTCCAAGACATTGGGCCAAGAATTAACTAGCAAGTACGTAGGATTAACACATGATATAAAAGTAGTGTTTAAGCAAAGATGACCAAAGTAATTAGACAGCAAACATCACCCTTTAACTGCGGGACACTACTATTTTTTATATATTATTATTACAATTTTTATATGAAGCGGATCATACAAAAAAATTCGGAGCGCTGTACACACTGAAAACAAGAAAAAAATAAAAATAGACGAAATTATGCACAAGTTTACAAGACGTCAGTTGTCTAGCGAACTAAACTACCTTGACATGTGCAATATATATACATTGTGTCAGGTCACCAGTAAGCAACAGCTAAGTCAAAAAATTGTTTTTTTATTCGTCTCTTTTTTAATATCGTGATTATAGTTTGAAGCTAGAAATTGAATCGGCAATTATAGCTGCAAATTAGAGAAAAATATAATTGAACATATAATTGTTAGTGTCGCGTAAGGGTTAAGAGTGTGAGGTTACATAACACGTCAGTTGTAGACCCACGGCGGCTTTCTATAACCCTTTCTGTCCCCGAAATGTGATGACGGACCGAGTATAAAAATAGATACAACAGTGATTTCCTCCTATAAATTGCATACAAATATATTTTTAAACTAATAATAGTCTAATTCATCAGCGTATACCCGGGCTGAATTTTGTACGGATACAATGTATTATGGTAATACATTTGATTTGATATCACAGTCACCAGCAACTACAGTGTGCCTGTTATCGCTAAACAATTTTGCCGTGCAAAGCCAAAAGGCAGGTCCGTTTACTCTTCAAGTACGCAGATACTGCCTTTTAGATTTTCAGGGCAGAATTGTGATCCGTGTACCTTTAATAGCCTTGATGTTTTCCATGACTTAATGTGTGTTAAGTCTCATTTAAACGTGTATTACAGTGGCGACCGAATGTTGGCGGCACTGATCTAAAATTTTACTATCATTAGGCCTACTGCAAGTTTTTAAGCTAGCGTGTTTTGCAACGTAAAGCTTTAGACACAGACAATTTGTATACTAGTATGTACTTATTAATTTATTATGATTCGCCAAATAGTAGGCCTATATGTACCATACAATACTGATAGGAGTATTATCAGTGGCGGATTTAGACCGGGTTGACAGGGTTCCAGAACCCTGTCAGCATCTTCAAATCGATCAGATTATAGGGTTTCAGATATAAAAAACGGTATTATTTAGGTTTGGAACCCTGTCAGAGTTATACAAACAAAATGACCGGTTTCCAAAACGAAAATGACATGTATATTGAGTTAATATTAATTAAGGAAACAAGTTATTTAAAGTGATTGATAAGCCTAATCGTTGGCACTAGAAGGTGTGGAGGGGTGGTCGGCTGCAAGTCCTAAGCAGGTACAATTAGTTGTCACCGCCTCATTGATGTGTAAACAATGAATCACACCGACACTGACGCCTTGACTATTACATAGCATCCACACCACCCCTCCAGTCTATACGACCTACATAATTGTATACTATAAAGTTGGCGATTTTCACATTTAAATTGGACGTTTGATCTTATATCGCCTATTTCCTTTTTTGTCCATTCACCTTTATCACTTTATTTATAATTGGGACTTTAATTAATATAGGCCTATATTATAATATAATGATACAAACGCCGCTAAACACCAAAGTTGCCAAACACCAGCGTGTATATGATATATATGATACATATATGATACACATAGGCACATAATATGATACATATATGTATATATAGTATGAGTAAATTGGAACCCTGTCAGATTATTTTCTGGATCCGCCCCTGATTATTATACTATTGGCTGGGACATGGCATCAGATAATGCAATATCAATAATATACCTGTCCCATAAAATAGTATTTTCACCTCTCATATCTATATGAGACCCGACCTGGCAAAATGAGTCGTAAGTTGCATATATAAATATTAGAGTTATTAAGATATCTCGCACGTACACAAAAATTACCATTAAAAAGGTATAACACACAACTCCATAGCGTGTTTAACTCCGGAAATATGAGTCGACAAACTCAGAAAAATGTGAAGTCTGAAATTGCGTCATTTTGAGAAAATGGCATTTGAAGTTCAAAAAGGCAATTTGTAAATTTTTGGAAAATACCACACAATTGTATTAAAATAAAATAAATAGAAAAAATATTCATTTCCACTCCATTTTCTTAATAATCGTTTGCCAAAGTGTGACTTAAAACTTGCCAGATCGGGTCACATATAGCAACATGAAGTAACATATATTATAATCAATTATTTATTTAATAAATTTCATGTAAATTATAAGAGTTTATAACCAAAGTACTCGGTACTTGTACTCGAGTACTTTTCAAAGTACTTGTACTTGTACTCAAGTACTTTTGAGAATCCAGTACTTGTACTTGTACTTGTACTCGTCATTTTTTCAAGTACTTGTACTTGTACTCGAGTACTTTTGTCCAGTACTCGCCCCAAGCCTGATTATTGAACGTGTTGTGCATAGTCATTTAAAAAACACGGTCTTTGTATTTAATTTTGCATTTTAATTTTCAGTGAGTCCACTAAAAGTAATGTAAAGTACTGTAATCTAAAATGTCAGCAGTGAAAATGAGAAGAAAATATGCGTTTGTTCAGCTTTGGCCCCGGTGATCTAAAGCCTTGTCTCCTAAAAAATGAACATTCAGTTCCCTTTAATTTTTGTAATTGTTAAACATGTACTACGTAATGATCATTATAGAAACACTGTTTTGGTGTTTACTCCAGAGATCACAGCCACCTTAAAAGTTATCTCAGCCACTATAAGGGTGATCTTGGCCACTAACAAACTGGTGTCAGCCACTGACAAAGTTATCTAAGCCACTACAAAGTGATCTTGGCCACTGCAGAAGTGATCACATCAAATTTAAAATTTATCTCAGCCACTACAAAAGTTGTCTTGGCTTTAAATAAGCGATCACACCCACTTTGCAATGATCTAAGCCACTACTAAAGTGATCTTGACGACTAAATAAGTGATTATAGCCACTTTAAAAGTTATCTCAGCCACTGCAAAGGTGATCTTGCCCACTAACAAACTGGTGTCAGCCACTGAAAAAATTATCTAAGCCACTACAAAGTGATCTTAGCCACTGAAGAGGTGATAACAGCCACTTTTAAAATGATATAAATCACTACAAAGTGATCTTGACTTCTGAAGAAGTGATTGCAACCATTCTAAAAATTATCCCAGCCGTGACAAAAGTGATCTCAACCACCGGAGAAGTGATTACAACCATTTCATTATTAATTATTCATCTGATTTTGACTTAATATATGCCTCTGAACCAAATAATACCGCTCACTGAGGTTTTCTCACAGAACAGAACGTGTGCTCATGAACTATTTTCAAAAGTTTCGAAAATATTATTTGCCACTTTTACGGCGGCCATCTAGGATTGGTTCTTAAATAACAAATTAGCACTTAAAATATGCATATATAATTATATTCAGTGTAATCTTTCTGCTTTAAAATATAATAATGGACACAAAAACCGTGTTTCTGAGATAAAAATTAAGCAAACTATGTTGAATTGTGCATTTGAAGATAAGGCATTGATTACACGGTGGCCATTTTAAAATCGGTCATATTGATTAATTACTCTACAAATCAAGCACTAATCCTATGATTTTCACTCAAGGGTTGTCTCTGAACCAAATGACTCCAATTGTGGGGGTTTTCTTACATGATAAAACATGTGCTTCGAAAATATTTGCAAGAAAATGTAAAATTTTGAACATTTTCTTGATCATTTCTGGCAGCCATCTTGGATTGAGTCTTAAATATCACATTCCAGTATTTGTAAATACTTGAACAAGCGATAAAATGTAAGATTAGACACTCAAACCGTGCTTGTGATGCGAGATTTAAGTAAACTATGTTCAATAATACATTTCCGGTAAAAAACATGGATTTTACGGCGGCCATTTTGAAATTGAATATAATGATCAATTACTGGACAAATCAAGCATTGGTGACCTATTTTTGACTTAAGGGATGTATCTGAACCAAATCGTACCGCTCATGGAGACTTTCGTGCAGAAACGAACCTGTTGTCTTAAACTATATGCAAAAAATGAAAATTTTGAAAAATTGCATTTTGCGACATATTTACAATATCCAAAATAGCCCTTAGAGTTAGGATGCTACTGCAAAATTATATTTTTTTTACTATATCATCTCCACAGATATATGACCTGATCAATAGAAAAAAATAAATCCAAAAATAGTTTATTTAAATGGCCCAACATTATAATAGAGTGAGAATGACGCGAAAATCATATTTTAGCGAATATTTTCTCCAAAAATCGGGTAGGTGTTCGATTGTAACTCCGAGTATGTGGTACTAACCAGGTCGTGATTGAAACAGTGTGAATTAAAAAATATAGTGAGTTAAAATAACCTGTAATGTTTTTGTGCAAGGGCCATGTCCTGTGTGAATTGCACAAATAATTTTTACCCGCCATTACTACTGTTATTACGTCGGTAAGTTTACACCACTAGTCAATATCAATGAATCTCCGAGCTCATAGCGACTGTGCTTGCATGGTCACATGACTCGGAGCTACTTGTTTATGCCACATTTATGGTACTTGCATGATATTATATTTGATTAAAAAAAATACCATATAACTTTTACCATTGTCTTATTGCATACTCCAGTTACTGTAGCATAATTATGCACTTGTATATATTTTAGGTTTCTACGCTTTCCAGAGTGTCTTTGTTGCTAGTATGTAATACATAGTAGATATTTTATCTCTGGTTTTGGTGCGGGAAACAAAATGATAGACCTCTATGTTATCTTGGCAATTTAGTTTAAGTAGTAGTCATTTATATTATCGAAATACCCAGTTTTTATTTTGCAATGCCACTTAACATGATTTTAGTTGTGTATGGCATATCATGTATATCGTCATATGATTTTAACAAATTAACAATCTTGTATATACATGTACATATATCTCTTTCATTTCTATGACAAATAAGTCTGTAATAACTTTTTTTCTGTCAATAAAATATCTGTCTGTCTGTCTGTACAAAAGTGTCAAATTCTCAGCCCGCCCCCATTCCCGACAATGTCATCAACCAGATTCTGTATCTAGAGACCCCTGGGAACAATTCTAGACATGTGGACAAATGTTTTACCGCCGGTTTAGGTAACTCCTTAAATATGGCTCTTTTTTGGTGTCTGCTGCTGTACAATACACACATGTATTTCAATTGTAGCAGCTGGTTATTCAGGTGCAAATAGAAACACAGAATGTCTACTGTAGTGGATATCAGTGGACTAGGTGGTAAAACACAGAATGTCTATTGTAGTAGACATCAGTGCTCTAGGCGTTTGAAACACGGAATGGTTTGCAACACAGAATGAGTAGTCGACATCAGTGCTCTAGGGGTGAAAACACACACCTTCTACTGTAGTCGACCTCGGTGCTCTAGAGGTTAAAACACAGAGTTTCTACAGTAGTTGACATACACTGTCTACTGTGGTTGACATCAGTGCTCTATGAGCTAAAAGACATAATGTCTACTGTAGTCGAAATCTGTGCTCTGGATGTTAAAACATAGAATGTCTACTGTAGTCGACATCAGTGCTCTAGGGTTAAAGCACTACTGTTCGGAGCTCAGAGGCATTTTACACAGCTAAGAATGTAGAGCTCCGAGGGTTTTAACTGAACACATCTGACCATAATGAGGATCCCTCATAATCAACAGATCTGTCACACTCTGTGGTGCTGGTGAATGAGACCGGTTTCTAGCTCTGTTCAGGCGAGGTCCACTGTTACCCTGAAGAGCTACCTGGTGAATAACTATATAATCATAAATATATCTTTAAAAGGCCCGTTCTCACTGGTGATCGTGACAGTGATAAACGAACATCAGAAATTTTCACCCACTTGAAGTTGTGGGTCGCGGTAGCGAGACACAACTTCAAGTGAGTGAAAATTTAAATTATTTAATGTAACTCTTTAAACCTTAATAATGCCTCGAAACATTTTTCAACAACGGACTTCATTTCCAACACCTATGGATTTTAGAACGAAAATGTTCACGAAACCGTTAAGAATACGTAGCCATTTGTTTAATTTGTTACCCACTTGAAATAATCTTTATCCACTACAAGTCTAGAATTGCGACTTGTAGTGGATGAAAACTTACATGTTAAATTCAGGCCTGAAGACTCAATAATCGTTGTTTAAAATTGCATAATGTGAATATTTGTGATGGCACGTTTTGGGAAAATAAATCATGTCGCGTATTTATATATTTTACTTACACAAACATACATTTAAAATTAGCAAAATGCAATAGTTATTTAATTTACTTGCGTATAAATGAGAAGAGGAACTGAGAAATAGACCAATAGTTGCTGACAGGAAAAAAATGATCATAAATGATGATGATGGATGTATACAATTATAACTACAGAAATATACTAATGTAAATCAAGGTGTTTTACACTATTTATTCGACTATTTATCCAATTGAACAGCTATCATAAATTATTTCAAAATTTCATCACAATTCCACTTGTTTGTAAGTTGCTAGAAAGCGTCTATAAATACGGTCATATCAGAAAAAATGTTATTACAGATTAAACTAAGATAATCATATTTTTGTAAATTTAATAGATTAAATATTGATCTTCTGTCAGAAGCGAAAATTATTTCTTATGAAATATATTAATTTCCTCTGATTAGTTTTTCTTCTACTATCACAATTTAAATGTGACTGATAAGCCACGATGATTATGATGTCGAACGGCATATATTTAATCATCTAGAATACAGTTATTACCTTTTAATTTTAGTGCTGTGACCGTTTAAATTTTAATAAAAATCATAATCAAATTATTTTGCCAATTTCATGGTCATTCTTTCTTGTTTGTTGTAGTCTTGTAGAGGTTATTAATTTTACTTCTGACACTATCCAAATTTCAATGAAAATCCACGATGATTATCTTTTAACCATTCAATATTTGAAAACATTTTAAAAAATGGCTTATAAATGCTTGAGAAATGCACCAATAAACAGAAAATGGTCATACTAGATGTGCATTCACTCCATGTACATGTCATAGCTGTTGAATTACTATCCACTTTACTGAACAAGAACGTGCTCAGGCATAACTCATGTAGATTCGATTGTTTTAATCCTTTAGGCGCTGAAATATATATATTTTTTTAAACCATGGAGATCAAAGAATTTTTTTCAATTTAAAATCATCATAAATGTCCTAGTTAGCACTTTCCGCCTCATTTGAATACCTATGTTAAGGGTATACAGCCATTATAAATACTTTTCTCTTGTTCAGTGCGGCGATAGACTTTAGACGTTAGAATCTGACGTCTTCAAACGTCAGACTCGGACGATCCCCGCGCTGTAAGAGTTAAGAAGAAGAAGAAATTTATTTGACCAAACATAGTTAATTACAAATAAATTGAAAATTACAAATAACAGTCAGGAGACCATAGTTAAGACAAAAAATGCCGCAACCACTATGGCCACCTTTCACACAAGAGAAAATAATTTCAAGATATTCCAAGTTGGAAAGGGGGTCGATGATTATGAAGAAAACGATATTGTACCAATGATTACATAGATATCTACAAACGTGCAGAAATGTAGATGGATTTATACAAATATATTTCAAATATATGGCAAAATGATAATGAGACGGTCGTCCCAACAAAACTGTAGACTAGCTTGTCATGATATCAGAATAATATTATGTCGATACAGCTTTTGCAGAGCCAAAAGTAAGCGGATGCTGCCCTTCGGCTTGACAAGGAAGAATGAAACAAAACACTTTATTCAGCTCCAATGGGAACAAAAGGTCGGCAGACCCGACCCTTTGGTATCATCAGAGCGAAATAAGAAATTATGAAAGAGTAAAATAAAATATGGTTAAATATCAATAACAACAATAAAAAAAAAATTGATTCAACATGTTACATACATAACAGTGATTTATATTACATACAGTATTATATTTACTAATACAGAATTTGTTGATGTATTCAGTGAAACCAGTTATGCAGTGTGTAGTTGCTTTATTTAATATTATTAAAGGCGTGTTGTTAATGAAAATGGGTAATTGGTATCTAATGCATCTACATGAGAATTTGTGTTCAACTATGGAGTTTCGCAAATTGGTGCATCCTCTAGTATTGTAATTGGGAATTTCTAAATCAGTTTGGAAAGTTAAATTTTGAAAATACACAGGAAGACAATTATTTGTATATTAAAAATAAAATTTTAGCTGTTGAACATAATGCAAGTCATATATTTTTAATACGTTAAGTTTCTTAAATATAGGATCAGTATGAGAAAAGAAATTAATTTTGTCTATAAATCGAATGGCCTTTTTTGCAATTTGTGGATATGCCTAGAGTCGTGTCCCCATGCCAGTAAACAATAATTAAGATCAGGGAGAATAAGAGAATTGTAAATTGTTAGGAGTGTTGTTTGAGGGAGCTGGTATTTTAATTTATTAATAATTCATATAGTTTTATAAATTTTATTTGCTACTTTGGTCACATGACTTTTCCAAATTAGATGTTTGTGCAAAATTAGTCCTAGAAAATCAAATTGTTCAACACATTCAATTTTTTCATTGTTTATTTCTATCTTTGGAATTTCTAAGCGTTTTTTGGGCTGATAAAATAACAAAGTTAAATTTCTGTGTATTTAAAGTAAGTTTGTTTGCCCTTATAACCATAGCTTAATTTTGTTAAATTCGCTATTTAACATTTTTATGTTTAATTTTGTTCTATTTTAAAAATAGAAGTCACTTAAATTGGCTGAAAGTGTGGTGTCATTTGCGTAAATATTAGTTTTATAAATACTGCTAGCAAAAGGTGTCATTCATATAGATTATGAATAAAAGCAGACCTGAAATAGATCCTTGTTTTAAGTAATTTTCGATTAAATTTAGTGAGCAACCTTGGATACCGTAAAATTTAAGTTTGTCTGGTATAATTGTATAGTTTAATGTATCAAATGCTTTGGACAAGTCTACATATATGGTTATCGGTATATTGCCTTTTTCCATACAACTTGTAATAGTGTCGATGATGTCAAGGGCAGCCAATTCAGTTGAATGTTTACTACGAAAGCCGTATTTTCCTTCATAACAAAGATTATTTAATGTAAAATACTTATTTATTTGGTTGTAAATTACACGTTCAAATATCTTTGACAGTGCTGGTAAAAGAGATACTGGTCGATAATTATTTATAGAGGTAGGATCACCTTTTTCCCAAGAAGTATTTTTAATTGTATAATGTATGTTAAAAAGGAGCAACTTAGACAAAATGGAAACATATTTTTCGATGGCATGTAGTTTCGATACACATATCAAAAGTGTAGAATATTTAGGAAGGGCAAAATATAGTAAAATCGCTAATTTGTACCGCCATCACCTAAATATACATTTTTTTTATCAATATCTCATAAAACAATCATGACATCATTACAAACAAGATGAAGGAAGGCGATTCTACGATAATTAATTTAATAATATTGATAACGACGATAACCATGACGTAATATGTAATTAGAATATTATCATGGTTACGTAATCAAAGTTTTTCAACTTATATGTTCAATCAAATAACACACATGCATAATAAAATTAATATACAATACATTTAGCATGTTTATGATAATACACCACCCACAAAAAATATGGGTCCACCACACGCATTGTGCACACTGCAGTAGCAAATAGCTTGTGATGAATTTTAATTTACTTTGTGAACTATGAATCAATTCGCCTGAAAATTGGCAACAATATGTAACTGATACCCTTTAACAGGATGTGGAAAAAAATATGTGAAAAGTAGGAATTTTGGTCTATAAAATAAGTTGGCAAAAATGGTAGTAAAACACGGTATTTTAATCATTTTTTTGGGGGGCATAGCATCGTCGTGGAAATGTATTAGCAATATGTGAAACTTTTCAAACTCTCCTCCTGAGGAAAATTGACTATCAAAAATAGCAACAAGACTGTTATGACACTATCATCATCCATTTTAAAAATAATCACTGTTTCTTTAAAATATTTTTTAAATTACTGCCGCACTGTCAAAAATGTCTTAATTATTCCTGTGATTACTGAAAATATAATATTTGGTCGGATATGTTCTTGCTCTCATCAAAGCATCGACGCGACGGGTCATTCTGTCATACAGGCGTGCCAGTATCCTGGGGTATTTCATTCCAAATATGATGGACCCTCACTCGTAGCTTTCTGAAAGTTGTTGGAGGGTTGTAACTGAGTTCTCTCATCACATGAGCCCTGATAAACTTCATGATATTCATATCTGGTCTACTTGGAGGCCACTGCATGACCTGGATTGTTCAAATATAATCATCTGATTGATATTTAAATTGAAATCGCGTCAATTGTCAGCGAAGTCTTAAATAACAAGGATATTTGAAAATATAAGAAAGAATAGTTTCTGAAATAAATCACGTTATCCCTACAATAAATATTATTTAATGTGTTCATAAACAGAATTATTAGGATTCAATACAATTGTGGTGGTTTTTAAATTGTAGCAAAAGTGAATTTATTTGAAGGTAATAAATATAGTAGATAAAAAAAAAAAAATCTCAATTAAATAATTTAATAACACTTTTTCTGCTTCGCCCGTATATTTTTTTTCAAACAAGTTAGATACACAACTGAATACATCTGAACTTGATACAATGGCTGATAGTACATGTTTAGTTAGTCAAATAATTCAATTTGGGAGATGTCGTCATTTGAAGCTGGATATTAGGTTAGTAATTCCAACTTCGAAGACGAATATTAAAAACAAGGAATTTGGCAATATTCTGACATATATCTTGACATATTAAATGTTGACATCGTCTGGGGTTTTTTTTATGAGGCTGGTCACAAATATTATTCAGAATTAAATACACTTATCGTGAAACCGCAGCAGCGCAATGTCGACGAAAAATTTCTGAATACAATCAAATCTATGTTTCATAAATCTAGCAGTCGAGTTGAATGGAATGGAACGATTATCAAGCCTATTAACAACCGATATGGTGTTATGCAGGGAGGTGTATTAAGCCCGAAACTTTTCAATGAATTTCCACAGGATCTCAGAAAATATTTAAATCCCAAATATGGTCTTAAGATAGGAGACTTATACCTTGCGTATCTCCTATTTGCAGACGACATAGTCTTCTTTTCAGAATTTGCGGAGAACCTACAGGCACAAATTGAATTATTTTATAAGTACTGTACGTGAGATTTGGAATCTAATAATAAGCATCGCTAAAACAAAAATTGTGATATACAACCAAATATATGCCAAGCATTCTTTTTCCTTCACACTGGGCGATAATGCCCTAGCAATAGTGGACAAATATAAATACTTAGGTCTTTGGTGTAGTAATAATAAAAATATATTTGTAAAAAACCATTCGTATCTGGCTGAACAAGCTCGGAAAGAAATTTTCACAATAAGAAATTACAGTCACAGCTTAGGACACCATACTCCTAAATTATCTTTAAGAGTATTTGAAGCGCAAATAGAACCCATATTGATGTAGCCTATGGTAGCGAGGTACTATTATTGGTAAAGAAATATCTGACATTGCGATGGTTCATTTATCTTTCTTGAAAAATATGCTGGGAGTCAAACAACAAACCAAATCAGTTACTATTTATGGGGATACAGGAAGGTATCCCCTCTTTTTAAAACAACAAATTCTAGCGTTGAAATCTGGATTCGCCTGATCTCCTTGCCTAAAAGCTGTTATTTGAAAATCGTGTACAACTCGCTGGCGTCTCTTGATTTTATTGGTGAAACTAATTGGTGCTCTCACATCAGGTCATTATTATTCCGGACAAACCACTGCGATGTTTGGAAAAATCACAGGGTCGAAAATGCCAATCGTCTCATCAAACAAGTTAAATTATGTTTGATTAATATATATAAAGCTGATTGGTCTAATAAAGCCCGAAACTCCATAAAATTGCGAACGTACATAAAGTTTAAATACGACCACTCGCTAGAAGAATATCTGTTTTACAAGGTGGATAAAGGCGCTATCAAGCTTGGGCTCACATATGCTAGAAATTGAACGAGGAAGGGCATGAGAAGCCGCAAAAAATACCACTAGAACAGCGCACATGTCAAAGATGCACATTAAACTCTGCTGATGACGAAATTCATTTTTTAATTACTTGCTCTTACTTCGCTACGCAGCGAACTAGTTTACTTGCCGAAAGCAAACTACTCAACAGTGAATTTGACTCACTCTCAAACGACGACACATTTATATATATTATGTCATCTACACATCGACCATTAGTAATATGCTTAGCAAAATACACCCATAGCTGTTTTCAAACCTTAAGCGTGTCGCGTACCTCTGCTTTATAATACGATTGGGGCGTAGGGTGACGGGTGCGGCTGGTGATTCCTCTAATCATCCACTCATGAAATCACCCATGCTGTCGAGGGATCACCACTGTGGTACCAGCGACTGGTGCGGCTGGTGATTCCTCTAATCATCCACTCATGAAATCATCCATGCTGTCGGGGGATTACCACTGTGGTACCAGCGACTTGTGTGGCTGGTGATTCCTCTAATCATCCGCTCATGAAATCATCCATGCTGTCGGGGGATCACCACTGTGGTATCAGCGACTGGTGCGGATGGTGATTCCTCTAATCATCTTGGTGTTTCGAGCTGACATCAGTCAATGCATTTTTTAGATTGTTTTTTAACATGTTAAATGTAATGTACATACTCTCACTCATTATGTAATTACTCGGTTTCTACGCTTTCCAGAGGGTTTTTTTGCTATATGCAGTAGCTATTTTATCTCTGGTTTTGGTGCTGGAAACTTAGAAATATCATGCCAATGCTGTTTAACTGTAAGTTATTTTAAATAGTTCTGATGCATATTTTATTTAACCTGTGCTTGTTTTAGTATATAATGTCGTTTGATTCTAACATGTTTAAGTTATTTATGTTGTATATATAGTACATATGTTCATTTTTAATGACGCATAAGTCTGCATAGACTTACCGTCGTCAATAAATATCTATCTATCTATTTAATGCTTAGTGGATAAGAATGAGTGCAAATGGCGAGAAAATTAGACATACAAGGATAAACAATCGAAATCAACCCGTGGCGGCCTTTTTGAAATTTGCACATCTTTATTTTTTTGCAAATGCTAATTTAAAATTTTAATTTTTTCTTATTTAGTTTTTGAGTTAATAAATAACGAAAAGTCACGATTTAGCGGTCATTTGTAATTTGAGTGAAATAATGGAAAAAATCTATTGTGCATCTAATTTTGTTAGGAATTTTAGTAGAACAATTCTGACTGATTTTTTAGATATTGCGTCCGCAAAATATCAAGTCGATTACTGGAGCCATTTTAAATAACATTTTTTTAATATGAATTAATTTTAGTAGTTTTTTAGCCGCATCGAGCAACCTACACCTGATGATCCTTGTGAGAAGTATTGCTTAGAATATGTTTTCATCAATTTGAATCTAAAAGTGCTGACGAAATTCTCAGGTTCAAAGTGATGGTTAGAAGAAGAATAGCGATGGGTCTGCTTCTTCAGGACGAAGTGCCTTTGAAAGCTGGCCTTGTGTACGATAAGAGTACTGGTGAGCTTGTCGGATGAACAGATATATCGATGAAAATTAAAGACAACATTGCTACCTACGCCCTTGTCTTCATGGTGGTCGGAGTGACAACAAACATAACAAGACTACATAAGTCCAGGAGCTCCCGCTCCGAATTAGAATGTGATTTAAGCAATTTTGTGTAGGGTTATTAATGTAGTCCTAGGCTAGGTCAAAAATCAAGACGCAAGACAACTAGGTCTAAGAAGCCCAGTCTAAGAGTAAGATAAGAACTAGACAGTCTGTCAGAGATTGCAAACCTCCATTAAAATTAATGATCCTAATCAGTATCCCAGTAATGGTCTACCTATCTTGCACGGTTTACCCGATATCAGGCCAATCGAGGTAACTAATAGCTGATTTACGGTCATTTTGAATTCGATATAAACTAGTTAAAAACTTAGGGTGCATCCTCCCCCGAAACCTCAATTTTTGTTTTATAGTAATGGACTAACATCTAACAGTTTGCAAAATATTGGGCATGTGAAAGTAAATAATGGCCGATAGGGGGCCATTTTGAATTTGATCGAGTCACAATTTTTCAAGATGCATCCTCAGCTGAAATCTCACATTTCATTCTATAGTAATCGTCTAACTATCTAGCACGGTTTACCAAATATCGGCCATGTGAAAGTGAATAATGGCCTGAAGGCGGCCATTTTGAATTTGATCAAGTCGAAATTTTCCAAGATGCATCTTCAGCTGAAATCTCACATTTCATTCTATAGTAATGGTCTAGCCATCTAGCACGGTTTACCGAATATCGCCCATGTGAAAGTGAATAATGGCCGATAGGAGGCCATATTGAATTTGATTATGTCAAAATTTTTCAAGATGCATCCTCTCCTGAAATCTCACATTTTGTTTTATAGTAATGGTCTAGCCATCTAGTACGGTTACCAAATAACAAATATGTGAAAGTGAATAATGGCCGATAGGCGGCCATTTTGAATTTGATCAAGTCATTTTTTTTCAAGAAGCATCCTCTCTTGTAATATCACATTTTGTTTTATAGTAATGGTCCAGCTATCTAACACGGTTTACCAAATATCAGCAATGTGAAAGTAAATAGTGGCCGTTGGGCGTCAATTTTGAATTCGATTGAGTCGAAAGTTTTTAAAAGACATCCTCTCCCGAAACGTCACATTTTGTTTTATAGAAATGGTCTAGCTATCTAGCACGGTTTACCTGATATCAGGCCTATCGAGGTAAATAATGCTGATTGTCGGCCATTTTGAATTCGTAAGTTAAAAATTTTCAGGGTGCATCCTCCCCCGAAAACTCACACTTTGTTTTATAGTAATCAGGTAATGGTCTAGCCATCTAGCACGGTTTACCAAATATCAGCCATATGAAAATGAATAATGGCCGAAAAGGTAGCCATTTTGAATTTGATCAAGTCAAATTTTTTCAAGATGCATCCTCATCTGAAATCTCACATTTCGTTTTATAGTAATGGTCTAGCCATCTAGCACGGTTGACCAAATATCGGCCATGTGAAAGTGAATAATGGCTGATTGGCGGCCATTTTGAACTTGGATGAGTTGAATTTTTTCAAAATGCATCCTCTCCTGAAACCTTACAATTTGTTTTATAGTAATGGTGTAGATATTTTGGGCGGTTTTTATGATATTCCACAATATCAGGCCTGTCGAGGTGAATAATGGCCGATAGGCGGCCATTTTGAATTTTATCAACTTGAAATTTTTCAAGATGCATCCTCTCCTGAAACCTTACAATTTATTTGATATTAACGGTGCAGCTATCTTGAGCGGTTTTCATGATATTCCGCAATATCAGGCCTGTCGAGGTGAATAATGGCCGATAGGCGGCCATTTTGAATTTTATCGACTTGAAATTTTTCAAGATGCAGCCTCTCCTGAAACCTCACAATTTGCTTTATAGTAATGGTGTAGCTATCTTGAGCGGTTTTCATGATTTTCCGCAAAATCTTTCAGTCGGATTTACCGATGTTTTAAATTAGGTCAAAGTGCTGGGTCAACTTCAAGGTCAAGGTCCAAAAACCTGAAAAGGCACAACTAGGGACCTTAGAGAACATGTATGTGCAATATGACTGTCATCGGTCCAGTACTTTTCGAGATCTGGTCCGGAAACGAAGTGCGCGTCAAAACGTCTAAATAGGTCATAGTTCTGAACCAGAAGTAGGTCAAAGTTGAAATACACCAAAAGGCACAACTAGACCCCCTGGGGGTGTTGTGTGTAAAATTTGAAGACAATCGGACAAGTACTTTCAGAGATATGCTCCGGAAACAAATTGTTTACGGACGGCCCAACGCCGTAACATCATCATTTTCTCCTCTGTGACCTTACGTATTGAATTCAGATTAAAAATAATTTAACCTGTCCATTATCCACCTGGAATTAACTCTCATACCAAACATTGTTATCCTAGCTTAATTTCTTACAAAGTTATAGGCAAAAGAAAAGGCAAAAAAAAACGGAGGTAGAATCCATAGCTCCCTCCGTCTCACCTACGGTGACGGCGGGAGCTAAAAAGTAGCATTGGTTATTTCCCTAGCAGGACAGCTATAGTGGATAGGTTTTCGCTACTCAATATCTCTATTGGAAAATATTTTTAATTTAAAGGTAATTTATTAGTTGTATTGTTTACAGAACAAGTTGTAACCATATCAGAGCCTATATTTGGATTTAGCAGGACAGAATGAATGCTGGGAATAGGATTAAAGTATTTATCTTCTCGTGTTGTCTTGGTCATCGGGTCATGTTGATCATGTCAGCATATTTAAAAATTAACAAATCAACCAAGAAAAAGGAGATCATGGTCCATTGTTGTACCGTGGCTAGAAATAACATGTTCCTTAATAGAATGAATTTGACATTTTTTCTTCCGAGAATCTATATCCCTTTTATCCTGATAAACGTTGTTTATTCTCTTCATTTTTCTCTTCGACATGTTTTTGTTCATTTATATTAATCTTCGGCTCATCTTCTTCTGTGCACATCATTGTGCGTTTTTGTAAATTCAAGATGCCTTACAAAATGTACGCTTTACAATAAATTTGGCATATTTAGAAATAAGTTTTTTATTAATAGCCAATAGATCTATATTATTGTCTCAAGTGGTAAAAACGTACCAATTGTTACTCCGAGTATGAGCTCTTTTAGTAGGCCATGCATATGAACATAAGCACACGAAGAGCTCGAGTCAAAGGCCACCACAGTGAAATAGTGTTTGGAATGTTACCGGGTATAAAGAAATTCATGGACCATAAAAAATAATTAGTTTAATGAACACGTCAATAATAAGTAATGCAACACATAGTTTAGGAAAACAAAATATTTATTATAATCTCCCCTGTAAAACATATATATACCTATGTGAAGTGATGATCTTGATGTGGGGTCTGGTTATGCTACGATGGCACTGTCATGGTTTTATGGAAATCTCCTGAAAAATAAAAGGTTGACCCATTAGACTATGAGTATAGGAGAATAACCTCGACATCAAACCTCAGCATGGATAGTGCCCTCCCACTGATGCATGATTTAAAATATTTCCCGTTAAAGGCCTCATGTAGTCCCCAGAGCTACTCTGCAAAATGTCATATTAAATACTATTTTAGATGACTTTTTAAATATTAGAGTGCTCAGCGATTTACCCAAAGGCAACAATAGGCCTAGGGGGCGGAGCTAATTCGTGACGTCAAAAGGTGGAGACATGATTGGCTGGTTATAATGTACATGTAGCTGATGATGTATTGTCTGATGTTATAAAACTGCCCAAAATCAACACGGAACGCCGTACCAACGCTGCCGGAATGGAGGTGCAGCACTAGAATGTGATGGCCATCAGCGCGACCGCTCCTGGCCAGCGTCTAACATTCACTCGCCCCTTGTTCACCCTGTCGATGCGAGCATATTGAAATGAATAGAAATCTAGTTCAGCTCATGTGCAAATACAAGAAACATGAAACATATACCAGATGCAGTTTTAATGTTAATTCAGATTCAATAATGGGTAGTTTTTGTGTGTGAAGTCATGAGGTGGGAGATCCGCCCAGCCCAAGAAATGTGCACATTTTCAGTTTTTATTTTTGAAAATAACTGATAATAGACTGCTTGCACGAGTTTGCGCGTAAACAGTTTGTCTGATTAAAACAGTTTGGCGTTGCTCACTGTGTGGCGTGTTGTCATTGAACAGTGTGTAATAGCTGACTGATTAAAACAGTTCGGCGTTGCTCACTGTGTGGCGTGTTGTTATTGAGAAAGGTGTATAAGTGGACTAAAATAATCTGCTAAGTTATGAAATAGTTCATTGTAATATATACTTTAATTATATTGATGGAATGAAATCACTTCACAGGGCCTTTAAGTTGAATATAGCTTAGTTAGGGTGACGTACCTGTTTCAGCCGTTGACCTGGTTGTTAGCACGTCTGACGCTGGACCCTACTGTGGCAATACATCTAAATCCGGTAAGCCAACATCGGCCATATGTTGGGTGAGAAGACCTTCTGAGGCGTGGTCCTTAAGTGTTAACTTAACCATACAGGAATACTCATGAAATATGACCAAATCTGGTGTTTTGGCCAAAATAAAGAAATAATTAATGTAGACAATACTCAAATAGACGTTTTTTAAAGAAAGAGAAAGATAAATTTGCATCAAGATTTGAAAGTATATCATTCCAAATTCCTACGGCTGAAACTCCAAGAGATTTACTTGCAAGAACAGTTCTATATTTTGCGGTATAAAAATAGAGCTTATTAAATTGAAGTATTTTTAAATGTATAAACAAAGGTTCGGAATGCGCTGATAACGGTGAACAAGAAATAAAATTGCGCACAGCTCACTTCTGTAACTTAACAATCGTGACCCTCTAATAATCCTGGGTGTTGCCCCAAACTCCAATACAATAGTATAGATACGGATACACAAATGAAAAGTACAATGTTCTTGGTGTTTCTTTGTTTATAAATTGCTTAATCCTATTGATCAATAACAACACCTGGAAATTTAGTACATTGCACTTCCCCAATACATTCATCTATTATTTTTACCTGAGTTTTCATAGTAGGTACAGATCAATCTAGTCCAGTCAAATTGAACTTGACCTAGAACAAATTGCACAGAATTTATTTTGATGGCAACTGACTCTACATGGGTATCTACATAACATATAAAAAGTCTACAAAAATATAATGGGGGGGAACATATTTAAAAAATTTTTTTTATAAAAATTACCAAATCTATTAAAATTCACCGAATGACCAAAAAATAAATCACCAAGGAGTTCAGAATCAACGAAAGAAAAACATATTAAAAATCCTCTAAAATTCGATTGGTGAAAATTTTTCCAGAAATCCAAGATGACCGCCTCCATTTGCTGCCCATATTTTTTATTCTTGACTTTTCAACAAATAAACCTGGGAATAAGTGTAATACCTCTTTTTGGTGTATGTGTGTGACAGTAGAATAATTTTCCGGGAATATTATGGTAATTTAAGATCATCTTGAAGGTCAATTTAAAGATACAAAATGTGGAAATGTGATTTTTAACAAATGTAATTAAAAACAAGTGTATTACATCTTTTTAAATTTAATTCTGCCTGGATAATCTATTTCTAGTTTGGTGATTCAAGGTCATATGTTAGGTCAAAAGGTAAATTTCAAAACCAAAAAGAAAAACAATACTATTTTTAACAAATACAAATGAGAAAAAATGTAACACCTCGTTTTTGGGTGTTTAGGACGGGATAATCCCATCTCTAGCAAAATGTTATTATTCAAGGTCATATTCGGGGTCAAATGTAAACTGGAACAAGCCGAATACCTCTTGTTGGTGTGAGTTTAACTGAAAAAAATCTGATACTATTTTGATGATTCAAGGCAGATTCCATCTACAGTGTCAAAAGGTCAAGTTAAACGTATTAAATGTAACACAATTTGAGGATATAATTTATACATACTACAAATAGGAATTTGTTTTATTTTGAATGGAGAATTTCTGTGATTTTTTAGCAAAGCAGATACGAATTACAAGTATAATACGTTGTACCTCCGATAAACAAATTGAAAGTGCTTGGAGTTCCTCTTCTCGGCCAGTATTTAGTACATTGGGCTAGTACGTACGGCTTAATAAGTTAATAGTACATTTTATTTTGACAATGCCTATAGAAATACTGATAGGATGCATGTTATAAGAGCATTCTGTATTACACAATGATGAATATACACTAAACTTTTTACAGGTACATCACTCCAGTAGAGCAGTAAACGTAATGTGTGCTTATTAGATTTGAAACTACCAAAATTATTCAACTGGAGCCTGACTCTTTTACGGAGGTGGATGTTGGGATGAAAATGAGCTAAGTTGCTAACACTGCACTCCAGGAACGCTATTTTTTCGGATTTGTTGCTCCTCACAATGTTGTTTTTCAACCAGTTATGAAAGATTTTGTGTCTTTGAAACCTATGGTCAATTTATGTGCTTCTTTTTTTTTAATCCATAACACATTATGGAATCCCCTTTTCGAGAGAATAGATGTCAGGATAGTCGCCGCCGGTCATTTTGGAGTCATGGCAAAACACTGTTTTCTTTCAAATGCATTCATGTCTTAGCAGTATATGACAATTTTTATCGTTATTATGAAGTTCTCCTGGCCCAGTTTAGTCTATATGTGCGCACACATGGGCTGAAACCCCATTCATTTCATTACATTTTATCGTTATTAAATTAACATTATGCTCAAATGAAAGCAACTTCCTACTTCTACCACCACGCATAGACCATCGTCAGTATACTGTCATATTTGGTGTGCACCTGTGAAATAAAAACACACAGTCATGTCAATTGTCCCATAAATCAATCAAGTCAAGTAACAGAATAGTGCAATACTTCTAGTCGCTTAGGCATATTATTATGTTCTCGGATGGAAGTATTTATCACTTGCCGTGGTGTTGCTTACTTACATTTAAAAACATATTTTGCTCGTGTTTTTTTTTTACTCTCTGTCTGGTGGTGTCAGTGTATGTACTGTATGGTTCTGCATTGTTCACTTTTATTTTATGTAAGTAACATTTGAAATCAATTAAGTTATATCATGTGACTGTCAGAGGATCTGTTTCTGTGTAGGTTTATACATATCATGCAGAAGTGATACTAGAAATAGTTTATCTCGTCAAAATAACATCAAAACGAGGTATTATACTGGCTCCTATTTTCTTTATGAATCACATTTGCGCGCATTTTGTTACCTTGAAATTGACCTTTTGACCTTGCGGATGACCTGGACTTACCACACTAATACCAGAAAAAGATTCTCCAGCCAAAAGTAAATTACACATTTGCGCATAAATTTGACCTTCAAGTTGACCTTTTGATCTTGAATATAAGCTTGAATCATCATAATATTACCAGAAATAGTTGTCAACATCAAAAACCATCAACAATAAGTTTTACACTTGCTCCTAGTTATATTTGATGCAAAATCGTATATACAATTGTGCTGTGCAAATGGAGTGGCGGTCATCTTGGATTCATGTAAATTAGGTATTCTTCAACCGATCGGATTTTAGCAGATTTTCTATTGATGATTCTGAGGTGATAAAAACGCATGCAATTTGTGGTGGGTCTTTTAATATTTTTTTTAACTAAGGTGGACAGCTGGCGTCTAGAGTTCAATGTGTTAATTTACTGGAACGCTCTCAGTAAATTGTTCTACATATTGGACATGGCGATATAGACTTATAAAGTGATATGTGCTTGCATTATACAAATAGACAGTTAGATAAATATAGATATAAAATCATTTTAAAGCTAGGCAGAACATTCTCCCTGAAATCAACATGTGTTAAATGGGAGGTCGACTTCAAAGGGTGTTTTGAAACCACTTATATTTTTGTAGACTTTTTTTCTGGAATCCCTGAATGTTTTCTGAATACTTTGCCATAAAAAATAATTATGTTGCAATTTGTTCTAGGTTGGGTCATTTTTGTCCCTACATTGACTGGACTAATCATGCTCAACCCTGCAGTGCTGCCATACTGAAACGTACTTTATGTCTCCTGTATTTGTCAAACAAAACCCAGCAGACACACGCTGTGGAATCAATGTTGGTTTAGCGTTGGTCCAACGTCGTAGTCTCAGGAAATATATATATAGTTAGGGTAATATTGTCAATCACCCGAGCCGCATCCGACCCCTGAACGGTTATGTATGCCAGCTAATTAAAATGGTAACTGAACATTTTTCATTATAATAAACAATTACTTTTACACACATAGTCAATAAATATACATTCAAACACACATCCATATATTAACATAAAAAGGTGGTCACATACACACGCATACATACTAGAAAGTGAAACACTCACTGGGCTTGATTTTGAAATTTCAACAAATTTAATGTAAGACTTCAAAGCGATTAATACATAAATGCAAAAAAATATATAAGTAAGATTAGAGCAATATAGAAAATCATAGTTTTCTAGCTATCTTAAAGTAGAACTGATATATTTCCCTTAACAATAAAATTGATATATAACCATCCAAAGCAAATATGATATTGTTTTCAATACATATAGTTTACTATACTTACTTATTTGGAGACACTCATAATTTACGTCGAGGTATTTCTGTGTGTTTGGACATGGATCTATAGAAAACACCCCCGAACCGACCTCTATATCACAAGAATTATGACCAGAACACATGTAAGACACGATGTAAAAATCTAACAAAAGACGGCAGTTAGTGCTTTCAACTGGACCGGGACAAGCCTGGCTGTCATAGTGACCATAAACAGCATCGTCAATCCTGATCACCATGGATACGGGGCAGGTCAAGGTCATTGTGAGACCTGAACACGTCCGCTTATTCGTAAAAGCTGAAAACAAGATGTTCTTTTAAAAAAACGCTTGATTACAATAGTTTAAAATGTTTTAATCATCGGAATCAAAATATAATGTATTCAAATTGACATAGTAAACTGCTACTAAAATAATCGGTGGTTTTGCTCAGGTGACAAACATTTCAAGCAATCAATAGGTTCGACGAGAACGGTTTCTTCAGAAATAAATATTACGAATCAGTCAAGGGCAACAACTGATCAGCTTTGAACAACCAAGGTGCATATTAGGCTAAGTACAAATATCGTGTCCTATTTTGACCAAAATTCATTCGGTGAAAAGATAATATAAAAAAAAGAAACACTTTCTGACATCTCATCAAATCAATTAATTCAAATTCACATGAGGTTGTAAAAACGACAGCAATCCTTACAAATCAAGCAATAAGCGCATCACTAGCCATAGGGAAAATAGCCGTTTAATTTTACAAGCAAGTGTAAAGGGAAAATAAGCGCTAAATTAGCTAGATTACAAAAAAAATTCGAAAATTATTTTTTATCCACTTGACATAACTTGAAGTGGGTGAACAGTTTTAAAGATTTAGTGTTTTGGGGGTATTTTAATCTTATAACGTAGCATTTAAAGGGTTTACTGACCTTCCGTTGAAAATCTCCCCATCCATGTAGATATAGTGACAGTGATAAAAACAAGTGAGACATATCTCGCCATGCTCTGTTAAAACCCTGTAAAACAACAGGATTATTTAAATATTACATGGTAATATTCAATGTAGTAGCAAATATTTGGGTAGGCAGGCGGCAAGCAAGCAGGAAATGTATCTTAAATTTATTTATCAAGTGCAGTTAATTGCAATGCTACTGAGATGAGGTAATCAGTTTTTGCTTCTTATTATAATGATCTTTGTCATTGCACTACTCCACCATTTAGTTGTTGTCATGGTTGTTAATATAAAGCTTAAAGTGACAGGCCCAACTACCCCCGAATTTAAAAAGTTGACAATTTTAAAGGGACATGCCCAAGCTAAAATCATAAAACAATCGGTGATTATATTTTGGCTTCTTAACATGACCATATGATATAACATGTCCATGGACTGCAAAAGTTTTTAAATTTTTCTGCTGCGCATTCACCAGTTAGGCTAGATATAGAGACGGAATTTCTGATTTCTAATTATTGACAATCATGTCAAAAATAAGAAATACGGGAATTTCGTCTCTATATCTAGCCTAACTGGTGAATGCGCAGTAGAAAAAATTAAAAACTTTTGAGGATAGACTTTAGTCGTCAGAATCTGACGTCTGTAGACGTCAGATTCAATAGGTATAACATAGGTATTCAAATGAATCGGAAAGAGCTGAAAGACATTTATGATGATATCAAATTGAAATAAACCCTTTGGTCTCCAAGGTTTTATTAGAGAAATTCAGCGCTTTAAGGGTTACAATTTGTGGTATTTAGGATTATATCATCGTACATCTATATTATCTTTCTCCACCCGCCATTTGAAAGAGATATGTACCTGATAAGTGTGTATTTCGGAATGTTCATACAATTAATAACAACCATCTCTTTATCATAATGACTTTGACCAAGCCGATGTGGGTCCAGATGAAGGGCCCGATGTTGATTTGTTTTTTCTTTGAAAGGATCAACACTGCGGAGAATCCCTTCTTTTTGTCACTACCTTAGCCACGAATATCCCATGAATAAAACCTTTGTATTTTGGCGATGTTCACGATGTCCCGCAAAGATGTAAAATATGTCGATTGGCCGAATTTAGGTATGTTGAGCCTTCGTCATGTTCGTGTTCGGAAAAGTGAGACCCGTTGGGAAGGCACTGTTTTCCTGATGACATTGTAGGTAAAACAGCAACGTCTTTGACGATGTGATACATCTGAGACCTTACATACTTATATTATATATATTATCCTAATGCGAGTTTAAAACTTTTTGTCATAGATTACGGCAAATAAATTATAAAAAAAATCTTTAGAGGGAAATAATCAAATCGATGACTCGATACAACGTTCCTGTCAAACATGGAAACCGGAAAACATGGCATTGAAAAACGGGTGGATCTAAAAGACAAAAATGTAATGATCAAAATTTTGTCATAATTCGTCTTTTTTGAAACCTGATTACGTTGCCAAGGGATGTTATTAAAGTTGTAATCTATCAGAATGTTGCCTTCACTCATTCAAACACTTAACAAGTTATAACAGAGCTAAAACAAAGACATGCTGCCATTTGCCTGGGTATGGGCCTTTAATGTAATGCTTACGTAGGTGGTGACATCATGATTATTGTATTTTTGTCTCCACCTGTTTTATCTAATGCTCATAATTTACTGTAGATAGACATGTCGACAGATAAACATGCAAGTCATGTAAACACAGACATACACACATGTAGCCAGACACAGAGAGGGACGGTAGGCAAATAAGCTAGCAGGCAGAGATGCGAACAGACAAATATGAAAATATTTAAACTAGTTTTATGAGCCTTGGTTCTCATAATTTCTTACGTCTAAAATCAATCCCCGCGCTGAACGCGTTTAGCTGGTCTGGTGCATTAGCAGTGATCACATGTATTAGGCTGCCACGTTATTATTAACCCAGAGTTATCTTATTTGAATCGTCACAAAACTTGAAATCGGTTGCGACCCATAACTTCAAGTGAGTTGAAATTACTTTAAATCGGGTTTAATTGCGTCTGGTAGGAGGCGCATTAAAAGGATTAGCTCAAATTTACTGCCACAAACACAAACGCTGCCAGCCGTCGCACAATGACCCCTGTTGGTCGCAATTACACTTAAATAATCTCTGCTTGGAAAGCACTCCCAGTTAAAGGAGTAGTCCAATGTGTACAAACAGCGCGACACATCTGTACCAAGAAATCACGACGCTGATTACACAGACAGAGGCAACTGTCGTACAATTAAATCCAGAAACACACATAGAGTGGTCCAAAGCTTTACTACGCAAAGAAATAGAGCTATCCTATTAACACCGAATGGATTTAACAAATCCAATCCGATAGATTATTGGCGGCCAATTTATATAAAAGTTATATAAAATGTTGAACACATCACATCGCTTCCCTTAGTTTTTGGAAATGTAATTTTATAATTATTCGTTGTTATTGTTTGTTTAGGGTAAATGTATTCAAATCAAGCAGAGAGCTAACTAAGAAATTTAATATGATTTCAAACTTAAAAAAGGATTTGTTCTCCATGGTTTATACAAGCATATTTCAGCGCTTTAAGTATTAATACTCACCCCGTATATCTGGTAGACCTGATGATATGAAAACCGGCCTCCTGCTCGCTGAATAATCTCCTCATTTATATCTACATTACGGTAACTATGCAAAGTAAGATAAACAGACGTTTACAATGAAAATCTATAAGACACTAAGGACATGTCAATTAGTTTTCCCTTCCGTCATTGAGTACATGAAGGATGATGTGAAATGGGCCTATGTTTTGCAAAAAGCAAACACGGAGCCAGCGAGTATCAATAATCAATGTGAAAATCCGGTGGATCAATTCATGTATAAATATGATACGTAATGGAGTGTTTTGTTCGGATCACAAGGGAAATTAGCAGTTACTGCTGCTTGTCAAACATACAGTCGTGCAAAGTCAAAAGGCAGTATCTGCTTACATGTAAAAAGGCAGTATCAGCTTACTTGTTAAGTGAGCAGATACTGCCTTTTGACTTTAAGCGACCGTACTGTTAGGACGGAAGGTCATTATTATAGAGAATTTGTGATTTTCATTTTGAACCAGCACGAGACTTAACGTTGTTTATATTAACAACCATGACAACAACTAAATCAATGTATCGTCTTTGCTTCGGAGCTGGAAGCCCTTTGAGGGCAGAGCAGACAATATCAGAATTACGACATAAAATATTGAAAAAAAGTCCTTAACTTTTCCATTACTATTCGCTGACTGTTCAGAAATTTTCAGCTCAAAAATACATATTGTAATGCTAATACAACAGGGTTCCCACGGAGATCAGGAAATGAAATTCCACGACTTTCCATGACCATTTCTTAAGAATTCCATGACTTAGAATTTGATTTTATCATTTTTGTGTAGGGTTATTATTGTAGTCCTAGGCTAGGTAAAAAATCAAGACGTAAGACAACTAGGTCTAAGGGGTTCAGTCTGATAGTAAGATAATAACTAGACAGTCTGTCAGAGATTGCAAACCTCCATTGAAATTAATGATCCTAATCAGTATCCCAGTAATGATCTAGCTATCTAGCACGGTTTACATGATATCAGGCCTATCGAGGTAAAAAATCTCGATTCTTGGCCATTTTTAATTCGATAAGAGTTAAAAAAATTCCAGGGTGCAACCTCCCCCGAAAATTTTCTAGTAATGGTCTAGCCTTCTAGCACGGCTTACCAAATAACGGCCATGTGGAACTAAACAGTGGCCGATAGGCGGCCATTGTGAGTTTGATAAGAGTCAAAAATTTTCACGATGCATCCTCTCCTGAAATCTCACATTTTGTTTTATAGTAATGGTCTAGCTATCTAGCACGGTTTACCAAATATCAGCAATGTGAAAGTAGAAAGTGGCCGATAGGCGGCCATTTTGAATTTAATCGAGTCGAAAGTTTTCAAAATGCATCCTCTCCTGAAACGTCACATTTTGTTTTATAGTAATGGTCTAGCTATCTAGCACGGTTTACCTGATATCAGGCCTATCGAGGTAAATAATGCAGGCTATTTTGAATTCGATAGAGTTAAACATTTCCAGGGTGCATTCTCCCCCGAAAACTCACGTCACATTTGTTTTATAGTAATGGTCTAGCCATCTAGCACGGTTCACCAAATAACGGCCACGTGGAAGTGAACAATGGCCGATAGGCGGCCATTTTGAATTTGATCGGGGCAAATTTTTTTCAAGGTGCATCCTCTCCTGCTATCTCACATTTCGTTTTATAGTAACCCTAGATATCACGTATCTAGGGTAGCCTGCACCGTGAACATTTTAGACCGGAGTCGTACTTCCTGCACCATGGATGGATCTGTCGCCGGTTCTTTCTACCAGTGAATTAACACTGGGAGTTGCTTTGCAACGCTGAAATATATTTTTTTTTAATTTAGGCCGGGCATTACCAAAAAAACATGTGTAGCAAATATAATTTGAACATTGTTCACTTTGAAGGTGACTATTGCGTTAGCAATGTCAGATTCAAATTGATAAATAAATTTTAAATACAAATTCACACAGGATTGAGGATAGGCCTATATAAGCTCGTTACGAGTATAGTGGGTTTTGCTTTGTTTAAATACATTTTATGAGTTATTGAAAACAACAACAAACATTCCGTGTCAAAATATCTGTTTTTTATTCTGGTTCTCTGTACTTTCCGGAATGTTAGGATTGTTTTGGCATTACGTATTGGCACAGGCAGGGCGCTCTTAATATGACCATATGATGTAAACATCTCCATAGACGTTTTTATTTTTTTCTGCTGCGCATTCAACAGCTCGGCTAGATATAGAGAAGAAATTACTGATTTCTAATTATTGACAACAATGTCAAAATAAAAAATACGGGGATTTCGTCTCTATATCTAGCCCAACTGCTGAATGCGCAGCAGAAAAATTTAAAAACCTTTGCAGTTCTATTCTATGGACATGTTTAAGCTAGCTGAGAACCCTAATGCGAGACAAGGATTTTTTTTCAAAGATGTCTCAGCCATTTCCTTGCAATTAATTGGAGAAACAACTGACCCTTTTTTATACTTCAAAATGACACTCAAATGGCTTTTGAGGATGTTGAAGGCCACCGGCAGTCATTGGGTGGGTGAAATTGGCAGGATGCTGCATAGGGATGTGGTTGGGGCGGAGGTGATGGCGTTTCAATGCAAATAGATTTGGAGGATTTAAGAAGTAGTAGTAAATTGTTGCTTTACATTATTTTTCGGCAATAATTAAGTGACATCGTAATGAATAAAAACAGTGCAGTCCCACCTATGACGAGATGAATAATATACAGATGATGTGAGGGTAAGGTTATGGCATGATGGGCCTACGTCCGGAGCTCCATTATGGGGTCACAATGGCCGACGAGGGACTCGGCCCAATCTCACCATTTAAACTTAAACTTCCTCCTCCTCCGTCGAGTCGACGGTTCCAAACAAGTCAGAAAACTCTCTCCTCTCTTATCATGTTTATTTGATTAACATACGGTAACAGCAAAGCACAACCTCCCGCGCACGGCACTTCTCAATTAACTTAGCGAGAGCGAGCTACGGCACGTCCGTAGTCGCCGAGTGTAACGTCTGAAGTCCGGGAAAAATACCAAGGCCGCACACATTGCAATTTGTGCACCCGTCACCAAGGTACGGAAACGAGGCGGTCATCCCCATCCCCCCGCGTCCAGGAAGCTGGGGATAACTGCCACATTAACTGAACGACGTCAGGATCCTACATTACCCCTGGGTGAGTGATAACGTAGGACCAAACTGACGTGTAGGAGACTGCTTCGTGCAAGTAGCGGGGTTGTAAAATATGTAACCTCTTATAACTAAGCATAGTTTTTTAAAAAAAATATAGCGAGTGTGGTTACAGCGTGGGTGGTTGAAAGCGCAGCATTATACGTGAATTGTCCCATCCTCTTAACACCAACTGTCCTTTATGAATGATTCATTTGCTGCAAGCTGCGATCAACCCATTCATTTAATTAACATAATTTCTATTAGTAAGATAGCAATGAACTTGCTAAAAAAAAATGTCTTTACATTTATATATCTGTACACAATGCTGCCAGGCCTGGCATATTCATTTACAATTTAACAACATTGCTATTACGAGGTATGCGGTTGGGCCCGCCATAGATGTCGTTAGGCGCAACTATGGCGTGAACCATCTGCACGAATCAGGCAGGAGTCTGGATTATTCGTCCGACTCTAGTTTTTCGCACTGTTTGGTCAGTCAAAAATTTTTTCGCGATTAGCGATATTCGCATGTTTGCTTTGTGTCGAGTCGATTACGGCGTCAGCAGCACCCGGGGTTTTACCCCGTAGATGTAAAGGTATGCGGGAATACATTCGTAAACCACCGCCGTTCCCGTTAGCGCGGGACACGGCGGGGGCTCGCGAATGCGGCGCTACATAAGTATTGTCTCTGTTAGACAAGTTGACTTTAACATCTATTTGCTTTGGGACTGTGGCCGATTTTTTACTGCTTCTGACTGCCCTCGACTTTTTTGTGTTGACTCTCGTCCCGTTGGACGTCGGAGTGTCCGCACTACCAGGTCTAGTTGGACCCTGTGGATTCTTACTAGATGTCCTGGTAGCCGTCGACTTCCGTGGTTTGCTTGGCGTTTTACGCTGTATTGTCGTACCTGTCGTAGGCTCGCACTCCATATGTGCGGGTTTAACGCGATCTAAAGAGACCGTCTCAACCTTGCCTTTAACTAGGATTTTCATTACTCTGCCACTCCTCGCGACGACCTTATATGGTCCGTCGTAAGGGGCGGTCAGAGGCGGTGCAATTGCGATTCTGCGCAAGAATACATGAGTACATGTAGCTATTTCCTTGAATTGGAAAATGTTGTGTTGTTGTGTGTCACGTGGCGGACATAGACGGAGACGCGACATGGCCACGCGTAGCTTGTCTGAATAATTCTCCAAATCAGTGTTGGCGTCGACGGTGTACTGTTTAGTAAACTCTCCTGCGAGTCTAAGGGTTGTCCCGTAAATCATCTCGGCAGCTGACCTGCCTAGTCTCTCTTTCACGGCTGAACGAACTCCTAAAAGTACAGCAGGTAACGTGATAGTCCACGGGTTCGGTGACTCGTGCGCCATAATGGCGGCTTTCAATTGACGGTGGAAACGTTCGACCATGCCATTCGACTGAGGGTGATAACTCGTGGTACGATTCCGAATAATCCCGAATTGATTACACAAACTATCCCACAATTTGGACTCGAATTGAGCGCCCCTATCAGTGGTGATAGTGGCTGGGGTACCATAACGTGCTATCCACCCGCTGAAGAAGGCCTCGGCGACCGTTTCGGCTCTAATATCTACCATAGGTATAGCTTCGGGCCAACGTGTAAAACGGTCGACGCAAGTCAGTAGATATCTAAAACCATCGGCATAAGGTAAAGGTCCGACTATGTCTACGTGGACATGATCGAATCGCTCGGTAGGTTCAGTGAACTTTTCGAAAACTGGAGTGTTGTGACGTGAAACTTTAGCGGTCTGGCAACCCTTACAGGTACGACACCATCTAGCAATATCTATGTTCATGCCGTGCCATACAAAACGGGTATTAATCAAAGGTTTGGTAGCTCTATGCGATGGATGGCCTAAACCGTGCAAGTTTGAAAAAACTTTTCGGCGAAATTTCGCGATAAGGTACGGCCGGTTGTGTCCCGTGGACACATCACACCAGATCAATTGATTATCGAACGATTTTAATAGTTTGAACTTCATAGTTGATGTAGTCGAGTGTCTCAAACGCGTGAATTCCGCTTCATTAGCTTGGTCGAGACTTAACTCTTTATAGTCTATTGCTGGTCCATCATGTATCGCTGACACTGATGGTCGGGACAGCGCATCAGCGACGAAATTTGTCTCTCCTTTTACATATCTAATATTGGTGGTGAATTCAGCGATGAAAGCTAAATGACGTGTTTGATTGGCCTAACTGCGCACCGTCTTCTGCAGGAGATGAGACAGGGGAAGGTTTCCCGGGATACGTTCACGTATCGTCATCAAATACCTTGAGGTTAATGACTTAGCAAATGGCACGCCGGTATCACAAGTAGCAGCTAATCTGCAGGAGATAAGCAATCTAATGCAGCAGCAATTGCACACAAAAACAATTGGCATTTGATGTATTTTTCCTCGAGCTGACGCAGATGTGTGGCCTTTGAACGCTTTGATTGAGAAGTTGTGCCAAGCCTCCCAACATCTTGTGGCTGTACGGGCTTACATGTCATTCGTGCAGAGGAATGGCATTGTTAAAGTCCACATCTACAGCAACCACGTTCACCTCAATGATCATGGCTATAGCAGGCTGGCCATTTTCATGATGTATGAATTAGGCCTGCCTTCACTTTGATGACAAGTTAGCTTCATCTACAAAAAACGGCCCTTTCCAGGGCCAACTAATTTTACTGGAAGATGCAATGAAACTGTTACTTATTAGAAATAAAATACCTAGCTAATCCATGTGTAGGCCTACACAATTTCTACAAACTGTGTGCTAACATACCTATAAATCACTGTGGTAGGCATGATTTTCGTAGGTTATAAGTGTATACATGATTGTAATGCAAACATATATAGATACAAAATAAGTGATCCTTCTTTGCATTTCCTAAGTATAGCTATACATTTTAACTGTATATCGTCGATTTGAAGTGGCTTCATGCACCACAACCTAAGTTGGTAAAAGTGTTTTCTTCTAAATTCTTATTTGGAAATACCAGTATTTCCGCCTTATTCTATTAAATTTAACAGGTGTGCTATTGCAATTGAAGTTTGGCGTCGTCACAGTATGTAATTCTGCAGGAGATGAGACAGGGGAAGGTTTCCCGGGATACGTTCACGTATCGTCATCAAATACCTTGAGGTTAATGACTTAGCAAATGGCACGCCGGTATCACAAGTAGCAGCTAATCTGCAGGAGATAAGCAATCTAATGCAGCAGCAATTGCACACAAAAACAATAGGCATTTGATGTATTTTTCCTCGAGCTGACGCAGATGTGTGGCCTTTGAACGCTTTGATTGAGAAGTTGTGCCAAGCCTCCCAACATCTTGTGGCTGTACGGGCTTACATGTCATTCGTGCAGAGGAATGGCATTGTTAAAGTCCACATCTACAGCGACCACGTTCACCTCAATGATCATGGCTATAGCAGGCTGGCCATTTTCATGATGTATGAATTAGGCCTGCCTTCACTTTGATGACAAGTTAGCTTCATCTACAAAAAACGGCCCTTTCCAGGGCCAACTAATTTTACTGGAAGATGCAATGAAACTGTTACTTATTAGAAATAAAATACCTAGCTAATCCATGTGTAGGCCTACACAAATTCTACAAACTGTGTGCTAACATACCTATAAATCACTGTGGTAGGCATGATTTTCGTAGGTTATAAGTGTATACATGATTGTAATGCAAACATATATAGATACAAAACAAGAGATCCTTCTTTGCATTTCCTAAGTATAGCTATACATTTTAACTGTATATCGTCGATTTGAAGTGGCTTCATGCACCACAACCTAAGTTGGTAAAAGTGTTTTCTTTTAAATTCTTATTTGGAAATACCAGTATTTCCGCCTTATTCTATTAAATTTAACAGGTGTGCTATTGCAATTGAAGTTTGGCGTCGTCGCAGTATGTGATTTTGGGCTCGATAACTTGACAAGCTTTTGATGATTTCTGCTAAAAGAACGTTGCATGTTGCTAGTAACCACCTCTGTACAAGTTCAATAATGGCAAAATGTAGTTGTGATTTTTTGTATTTTACATAAATAATATCCCCTTGTGGGCGCAATAATGTTTTTCATCTATCCTGCTCAAATTAAACTGCATGTTCAGGGTTTCCACTCTACCAGGCAAGTACATGAATTTTTTTTTCGAAAAATGCCCCAAATCAAGGAATTTAATGAGTGTAAGAGCTAATGTAATATAGTTTCACTGCATTCATTGGGTTACAGCTCTATGTTCAGAAGGTCCTATGTTCAGAAGGTTCTATGTTTGATAGATTTTATATAATAAATATATATTATATATATAATATATTAAATATATATAGTACTATATATATATAACATTATTTTATATTATATATATTATATTTTAGTTGGGTGACGACTACTACAATTGGACTGTAACTACATATATACTTTAGTTATTTTTTTCTAACATATCTTTTGTATCCTCCTCCCACTCCCACTTCTGATCAATTTCACTTACATCCACCTGTCTATCCTGTTTCTACAACAGTAGGCAGGTGGACAGGAAGGCACTTTAACTTCATCTATCCCAGCAAACACGACAATGCTGGGTAAGTGTTGGACCAGCGTCAGAGACAGTGCGCCGGCACTGATCCAGTATTGGCTCAATTAATCGTGTTTGCTGGGATACTTTAGTGTTTTAAGTCCTATGTAAACAACAGTTCATTGTCGAACTCAATGAAATGACACAGATTGAAAAATTCTAATTAAATACCCATTTCGTTTATATATATCCATATGCATAGGAAAAAACATATAACATTATCTATTTGAATATTTTGATATCTCAACATGCAGATCAATCTGAATATCACTGCTTAATACGAAAAGGTCGCCTGCCAAGTAATGTCTGATCGGGCACTTTTGGATCCCACTCATCGCTGATAGGATCTTTTCCGATCCTATTGAAACTCAATAAAAGCATTCATGATTAAAATATCTGGGTTTACAGTCCCGTTTGCCCTAAGATGACGCATGTGGCAACAGTCATAGGATCGTCTAGAGTGCGACACATTGAAGGATTTATTGGACCAGAGAAAAGCTGATTGGCCTAACTGCGCACCGTCTTCTGCAGGAGATGAGACAGGGGAAGGTTTCCCGGGATACGTTCACGTATCGTCATCAAATACCTTGAGGTTAATGACTTAGCAAATGGCACGCCGGTATCACAAGTAGCAGCTAATCTGCAGGAGATAAGCAATCTAATGCAGCAGCAATTGCACACAAAAACAATTGGCATTTGATGTATTTTTCCTCGAGCTGACGCAGATGTGTGGCCTTTGAACGCTTTGATTGAGGAGTTGTGCCAAGCCTCCCAACATCTTGTGGCTGTACGGGCTTACATGTCATTCGTGCAGAGGAATGGCATTGTTAAAGTCCACATCTACAGCGACCACGTTCACCTCAATGATCATGGCTATAGCAGGCTGGCCATTTTCATGATGTATGAATTAGGCCTGCCTTCACTTTGATGACAAGTTAGCTTCATCTACAAAAAACGGCCCTTTCCAGGGCCAACTAATTTTACTGGAAGATGCAATGAAACTGTTACTTATTAGAAATAAAATACCTAGCTAATCCATGTGTAGGCCTACACAAATTCTACAAACTGTGTGCTAACATACCTATAAATCACTGTGGTAGGCATGATTTTCGTAGGTTATAAGTGTATACATGATTGTAATGCAAACATATATAGATACAAAATAAGTGATCCTTCTTTGCATTTCTTAAGTATAGCTATACATTTTAACTGTATATCGTCGATTTGAAGTGGCTTCATGCACCACAACCTAAGTTGGTAAAAGTGTTTTCTTCTAAATTCTTATTTGGAAATACCAGTATTTCCGCCTTATTCTATTAAATTTAACAGGTGTGCTATTGCAATTGAAGTTTGGCGTCGTCGCAGTATGTAATTTTGGGCACGATAACTTGACAAGCTTTTGATGATTCCTGCCAAAAGAACGTTGCATGTTGCTAGTAACCACCTCTGTACAAGTTCAATAATGGCAAAATGTAGTTGTGATTTTTTGTATTTTACATAAATAATATCCCCTTGTGGGCGCAATAATGTTTTTCATCTATCCTGCTCAAATTAAACTGCATGTTCAGGGTTTCCACTCTACCAGGCAAGTACATGAATTTTTTTTTTTCGAAAAATGCCCCAAATCAAGGAATTTAATGAGTGTAAGAGCTAATGTAATATAGTTTCACTGCATTCATTGGGTTACAGCTCTATGTTCAGAAGGTCCTATGTTCAGAAGGTTCTATGTTTGATAGATTTTATATAATAAATATATATTATATATATAATATAATAAATATATATAATACTATATATATATAACATTATTTTACATTATATATATTATATTTTAGTTGGGTGACGACTACTACAATTGGACTGTAACTACATATATACTTTAGTTATTTTTTTCTAACATATTTTTTGTATCCTCCTCCCACTCCCACTTCTGATCAATTTCACTTACATCCACCTGTCTATCCTGTTTCTACAACAGTAGGCAGGTGGACAGGAAGGCACTTTAACTTCATCTATCCCAGCAAACACGACAATGCTGGGTAAGTGTTGGACCAGCGTCAGGGACAGTGGGCCGGCACTGATCCAGTATTGGCTCAATTAATCGTGTTTGCTGGGATACTTTAGTGTTTTAAGTCCTATGTAAACAACAGTTCATTGTCGAACTCAATGAAATGACACAGATTGAAAAATTCTAATTAAATACCCATTTCGTTTATATATATCCATATGCATAGGAAAAAACATATAACATTATCTATTTGAATATTTTGATATCTCAACATGCAGATCAGTCTGAATATCACTGCTTAATACGAAAAGGTCGCCTGCCAAGTAATGTCTGATCGGGCACTTTTGGATCCCACTCATCGCTGATAGGATCTTTTCCGATCCTATTGAAACTCAATAAAAGCATTCACGATTAAAATATCTGGGTTTACAGTCCCGTTTGCCCTAAGATGACGCATGTGGCAACAGTCATAGGATCGTCTAGAGTGCGACACATTGAAGGATTTATTGGACCAGAGAAAAGCTGATTGGCCTAACTGCGCACCGTCTTCTGCAGGAGATGAGACAGGGGAAGGTTTCCCGGGATACGTTCACGTATCGTCATCAAATACCTTGAGGTTAATGACTTAGCAAATGGCACGCCGGTATCACAAGTAGCAGCTAATCTGCAGGAGATAAGCAATCTAATGCAGCAGCAATTGCACACAAAAACAATTGGCATTTGATGTATTTTTCCTCGAGCTGACGCAGATGTGTGGCCTTTGAACGCTTTGATTGAGGAGTTGTGCCAAGCCTCCCAACATCTTGTGGCTGTACGGGCTTACATGTCATTCGTGCAGAGGAATGGCATTGTTAAAGTCCACATCTACAGCGACCACGTTCACCTCAATGATCATGGCTATAGCAGGCTGGCCATTTTCATGATGTATGAATTAGGCCTGCCTTCACTTTGATGACAAGTTAGCTTCATCTACAAAAAACGGCCCTTTCCAGGGCCAACTAATTTTACTGGAAGATGCAATGAAACTGTTACTTATTAGAAATAAAATACCTAGCTAATCCATGTGTAGGCCTACACAAATTCTACAAACTGTGTGCTAACATACCTATAAATCACTGTGGTAGGCATGATTTTCGTAGGTTATAAGTGTATACATGATTGTAATGCAAACATATATAGATACAAAATAAGTGATCCTTCTTTGCATTTCTTAAGTATAGCTATACATTTTAACTGTATATCGTCGATTTGAAGTGGCTTCATGCACCACAACCTAAGTTGGTAAAAGTGTTTTCTTCTAAATTCTTATTTGGAAATACCAGTATTTCCGCCTTATTCTATTAAATTTAACAGGTGTGCTATTGCAATTGAAGTTTGGCGTCGTCGCAGTATGTAATTTTGGGCACGATAACTTGACAAGCTTTTGATGATTCCTGCCAAAAGAACGTTGCATGTTGCTAGTAACCACCTCTGTACAAGTTCAATAATGGCAAAATGTAGTTGTGATTTTTTGTATTTTACATAAATAATATCCCCTTGTGGGCGCAATAATGTTTTTCATCTATCCTGCTCAAATTAAACTGCATGTTCAGGGTTTCCACTCTACCAGGCAAGTACATGAATTTTTTTTTTTCGAAAAATGCCCCAAATCAAGGAATTTAATGAGTGTAAGAGCTAATGTAATATAGTTTCACTGCATTCATTGGGTTACAGCTCTATGTTCAGAAGGTCCTATGTTCAGAAGGTTCTATGTTTGATAGATTTTATATAATAAATATATATTATATATATAATATAATAAATATATATAATACTATATATATATAACATTATTTTACATTATATATATTATATTTTAGTTGGGTGACGACTACTACAATTGGACTGTAACTACATATATACTTTAGTTATTTTTTTCTAACATATTTTTTGTATCCTCCTCCCACTCCCACTTCTGATCAATTTCACTTACATCCACCTGTCTATCCTGTTTCTACAACAGTAGGCAGGTGGACAGGAAGGCACTTTAACTTCATCTATCCCAGCAAACACGACAATGCTGGGTAAGTGTTGGACCAGCGTCAGGGACAGTGGGCCGGCACTGATCCAGTATTGGCTCAATTAATCGTGTTTGCTGGGATACTTTAGTGTTTTAAGTCCTATGTAAACAACAGTTCATTGTCGAACTCAATGAAATGACACAGATTGAAAAATTCTAATTAAATACCCATTTCGTTTATATATATCCATATGCATAGGAAAAAACATATAACATTATCTATTTGAATATTTTGATATCTCAACATGCAGATCAGTCTGAATATCACTGCTTAATACGAAAAGGTCGCCTGCCAAGTAATGTCTGATCGGGCACTTTTGGATCCCACTCATCGCTGATAGGATCTTTTCCGATCCTATTGAAACTCAATAAAAGCATTCACGATTAAAATATCTGGGTTTACAGTCCCGTTTGCCCTAAGATGACGCATGTGGCAACAGTCATAGGATCGTCTAGAGTGCGACACATTGAAGGATTTATTGGACCAGAGAAAAGCTGATTGGCCTAACTGCGCACCGTCTTCTGCAGGAGATGAGACAGGGGAAGGTTTCCCGGGATACGTTCACGTATCGTCATCAAATACCTTGAGGTTAATGACTTAGCAAATGGCACGCCGGTATCACAAGTAGCAGCTAATCTGCAGGAGATAAGCAATCTAATGCAGCAGCAATTGCACACAAAAACAATTGGCATTTGATGTATTTTTCCTCGAGCTGACGCAGATGTGTGGCCTTTGAACGCTTTGATTGAGAAGTTGTGCCAAGCCTCCCAACATCTTGTGGCTGTACGGGCTTACATGTCATTCGTGCAGATGAATGGCATTGTTAAAGTCCACATCTACAGCGACCACGTTCACCTCAATGATCATGGCTATAGCAGGCTGGCCATTTTCATGATGTATGAATTAGGCCTGCCTTCACTTTGATGACAAGTTAGCTTCATCTACAAAAAACGGCCCTTTCCAGGGCCAACTAATTTTACTGGAAGATGCAATGAAACTGTTACTTATTAGAAATAAAATACCTAGCTAATCCATGTGTAGGCCTACACAAATTCTACAAACTGTGTGCTAACATACCTATAAATCACTGTGGTAGGCATGATTTTCGTAGGTTATAAGTGTATACATGATTGTAATGCAAACATATATAGATACAAAACAAGTGATCCTTCTATGCATTTCCTAAGTATAGCTATACATTTTAACTGTAGATCGTCGATTTGAAGTGGCTTCATGCACCACAACCTAAGTTGGTAAAAGTGTTTTCTTCTAAATTCTTATTTGGAAATACCAGTATTTCCGCCTTATTCTATTAAATTTAACAGGTGTGCTATTGCAATTGAAGTTTGGCGTCGTCGCAGTATGTAATTTTGGGCTCGATAACTTGACAAGCTTTTGATGATTCCTGCTAAAAGAACGTTGCATGTTGCTAGTAACCACCTCTGTACAAGTTCAATAATGGCAAAATGTAGTTGTGATTTTTTGTATTTTACATAAATAATATCCCCTTGTGGGCGCAATAATGTTTTTCATCTATCCTGCTCAAATTAAACTGCATGTTCAGGGTTTCCACTCTACCAGGCAAGTACATGAATTTTTTTTTCGAAAAATGCCCCAAATCAAGGAATTTAATGAGTGTAAGAGCTAATGTAATATAGTTTCACTGCATTCATTGGGTTACAGCTCTATGTTCCGAAGGTCCTATGTTCAGAAGGTTCTATGTTTGATAGATTTTATATAATAAATATATATTATATATATAATATAATAAATATATATAATACTATATATATATAACATTATTTTACATTATATATATTATATTTTAGTTGGGTGACGACTACTACAATTGGACTGTAACTACATATATACTTTAGTTATTTTTTTCTAACATATTTTTTGTATCCTCCTCCCACTCCCACTTCTGATCAATTTCACTTACATCCACCTGTCTATCCTGTTTCTACAACAGTAGGCAGGTGGACAGGAAGGCACTTTAACTTCATCTATCCCAGCAAACACGACAATGCTGGGTAAGTGTTGGACCAGCGTCAGGGACAGTGGGCCGGCACTGATCCAGTATTGGCTCAATTAATCGTGTTTGCTGGGATACTTTAGTGTTTTAAGTCCTATGTAAACAACAGTTCATTGTCGAACTCAATGAAATGACACAGATTGAAAAATTCTAATTAAATACCCATTTCGTTTATATATATCCATATGCATAGGAAAAAACATATAACATTATCTATTTGAATATTTTGATATCTCAACATGCAGATCAATCTGAATATCACTGCTTAATACGAAAAGGTCGCCTGCCAAGTAATGTCTGATCGGGCACTTTTGGATCCCACTCATCGCTGATAGGATCTTTTCCGATCCTATTGAAACTCAATAAAAGCATTCATGAATAAAATATCTGGGTTTACAGTCCCGTTTGCCCTAAGATGACGCATGTGGCAACAGTCATAGGATCGTCTAGAGTGCGACACATTGAAGGATTTATTGGACCAGAGAAAAGCTGATTGGCCTAACTGCGCACCGTCTTCTGCAGGAGATGAGACAGGGGAAGGTTTCCCGGGATACGTTCACGTATCGTCATCAAATACCTTGAGGTTAATGACTTAGCAAATGGCACGCCGGTATCACAAGTAGCAGCTAATCTGCAGGAGATAAGCAATCTAATGCAGCAGCAACTGCACACAAAAACAATTGGCATTTGATGTATTTTTCCTCGAGCTGACGCAGATGTGTGGCCTTTGAACGCTTTGATTGAGAAGTTGTGCCAAGCCTCCCAACATCTTGTGGCTGTACGGGCTTACATGTCATTCGTGCAGATGAATGGCATTGTTAAAGTCCACATCTACAGCGACCACGTTCACCTCAATGATCATGGCTATAGCAGGCTGGCCATTTTCATGATGTATGAATTAGGCCTGCCTTCACTTTGATGACAAGTTAGCTTCATCTACAAAAAACGGCCCTTTCCAGGGCCAACTAATTTTACTGGAAGATGCAATGAAACTGTTACTTATTAGAAATAAAATACCTAGCTAATCCATGTGTAGGCCTACACAAATTCTACAAACTGTGTGCTAACATACCTATAAATCACTGTGGTAGGCATGATTTTCGTAGGTTATAAGTGTATACATGATTGTAATGCAAACATATATAGATACAAAACAAGTGATCCTTCTATGCATTTCCTAAGTATAGCTATACATTTTAACTGTATATCGTCGATTTGAAGTGGCTTCATGCACCACAACCTAAGTTGGTAAAAGTGTTTTCTTCTAAATTCTTATTTGGAAATACCAGTATTTCCGCCTTATTCTATTAAATTTAACAGGTGTGCTATTGCAATTGAAGTTTGGCGTCGTCGCAGTATGTAATTTTGGGCTCGATAACTTGACAAGCTTTTGATGATTCCTGCTAAAAGAACGTTGCATGTTGCTAGTAACCACCTCTGTACAAGTTCAATAATGGCAAAATGTAGTTGTGATTTTTTGTATTTTACATAAATAATATCCCCTTGTGGGCGCAATAATGTTTTTCATCTATCCTGCTCAAATTAAACTGCATGTTCAGGGTTTCCACTCTACCAGGCAAGTACATGAATTTTTTTTTCGAAAAATGCCCCAAATCAAGGAATTTAATGAGTGTAAGAGCTAATGTAATATAGTTTCACTGCATTCATTGGGTTACAGCTCTATGTTCAGAAGGTCCTATGTTCAGAAGGTTCTATGTTTGATAGATTTTATATAATAAATATATATTATATATATAATATAATAAATATATATAATACTATATATATATAACATTATTTTACATTATATATATTATATTTTAGTTGGGTGACGACTACTACAATTGGACTGTAACTACATATATACTTTAGTTATTTTTTTCTAACATATTTTTTGTATCCTCCTCCCACTCCCACTTCTGATCAATTTCACTTACATCCACCTGTCTATCCTGTTTCTACAACAGTAGGCAGGTGGACAGGAAGGCACTTTAACTTCATCTATCCCAGCAAACACGACAATGCTGGGTAAGTGTTGGACCAGCGTCAGGGACAGTGGGCCGGCACTGATCCAGTATTGGCTCAATTAATCGTGTTTGCTGGGATACTTTAGTGTTTTAAGTCCTATGTAAACAACAGTTCATTGTCGAACTCAATGAAATGACACAGATTGAAAAATTCTAATTAAATACCCATTTCGTTTATATATATCCATATGCATAGGAAAAAACATATAACATTATCTATTTGAATATTTTGATATCTCAACATGCAGATCAATCTGAATATCACTGCTTAATACGAAAAGGTCGCCTGCCAAGTAATGTCTGATCGGGCACTTTTGGATCCCACTCATCGCTGATAGGATCTTTTCCGATCCTATTGAAACTCAATAAAAGCATTCATGATTAAAATATCTGGGTTTACAGTCCCGTTTGCCCTAAGATGACGCATGTGGCAACAGTCATAGGATCGTCTAGAGTGCGACACATTGAAGGATTTATTGGACCAGAGAAAAGCTGATTGGCCTAACTGCGCACCGTCTTCTGCAGGAGATGAGACAGGGGAAGGTTTCCCGGGATACGTTCACGTATCGTCATCAAATACCTTGAGGTTAATGACTTAGCAAATGGCACGCCGGTATCACAAGTAGCAGCTAATCTGCAGGAGATAAGCAATCTAATGCAGCAGCAATTGCACACAAAAACAATTGGCATTTGATGTATTTTTCCTCGAGCTGACGCAGATGTGTGGCCTTTGAACGCTTTGATTGAGAAGTTGTGCCAAGCCTCCCAACATCTTGTGGCTGTACGGGCTTACATGTCATTCGTGCAGATGAATGGCATTGTTAAAGTCCACATCTACAGCGACCACGTTCACCTCAATGATCATGGCTATAGCAGGCTGGCCATTTTCATGATGTATGAATTAGGCCTGCCTTCACTTTGATGACAAGTTAGCTTCATCTACAAAAAACGGCCCTTTCCAGGGCCAACTAATTTTACTGGAAGATGCAATGAAACTGTTACTTATTAGAAATAAAATACCTAGCTAATCCATGTGTAGGCCTACACAAATTCTACAAACTGTGTGCTAACATACCTATAAATCACTGTGGTAGGCATGATTTTCGTAGGTTATAAGTGTATACATGATTGTAATGCAAACATATATAGATACAAAACAAGTGATCCTTCTATGCATTTCCTAAGTATAGCTATACATTTTAACTGTATATCGTCGATTTGAAGTGGCTTCATGCACCACAACCTAAGTTGGTAAAAGTGTTTTCTTCTAAATTCTTATTTGGAAATACCAGTATTTCCGCCTTATTCTATTAAATTTAACAGGTGTGCTATTGCAATTGAAGTTTGGCGTCGTCGCAGTATGTAATTTTGGGCTCGATAACTTGACAAGCTTTTGATGATTCCTGCTAAAAGAACGTTGCATGTTGCTAGTAACCACCTCTGTACAAGTTCAATAATGGCAAAATGTAGTTGTGATTTTTTGTATTTTACATAAATAATATCCCCTTGTGGGCGCAATAATGTTTTTCATCTATCCTGCTCAAATTAAACTGCATGTTCAGGGTTTCCACTCTACCAGGCAAGTACATGAATTTTTTTTTCGAAAAATGCCCCAAATCAAGGAATTTAATGAGTGTAAGAGCTAATGTAATATAGTTTCACTGCATTCATTGGGTTACAGCTCTATGTTCAGAAGGTCCTATGTTCAGAAGGTTCTATGTTTGATAGATTTTATATAATAAATATATATTATATATATAATATATTAAATATATATAGTACTATATATATATAACATTATTTTATATTATATATATTATATTTTAGTTGGGTGACGACTACTACAATTGGACTGTAACTACATATATACTTTAGTTATTTTTTTCTAACATATCTTTTGTATCCTCCTCCCACTCCCACTTCTGATCAATTTCACTTACATCCACCTGTCTATCCTGTTTCTACAACAGTAGGCAGGTGGACAGGAAGGCACTTTAACTTCATCTATCCCAGCAAACACGACAATGCTGGGTAAGTGTTGGACCAGCGTCAGAGACAGTGCGCCGGCACTGATCCAGTATTGGCTCAATTAATCGTGTTTGCTGGGATACTTTAGTGTTTTAAGTCCTATGTAAACAACAGTTCATTGTCGAACTCAATGAAATGACACAGATTGAAAAATTCTAATTAAATACCCATTTCGTTTATATATATCCATATGCATAGGAAAAAACATATAACATTATCTATTTGAATATTTTGATATCTCAACATGCAGATCAATCTGAATATCACTGCTTAATACGAAAAGGTCGCCTGCCAAGTAATGTCTGATCGGGCACTTTTGGATCCCACTCATCGCTGATAGGATCTTTTCCGATCCTATTGAAACTCAATAAAAGCATTCATGATTAAAATATCTGGGTTTACAGTCCCGTTTGCCCTAAGATGACGCATGTGGCAACAGTCATAGGATCGTCTAGAGTGCGACACATTGAAGGATTTATTGGACCAGAGAAAAGCTGATTGGCCTAACTGCGCACCGTCTTCTGCAGGAGATGAGACAGGGGAAGGTTTCCCGGGATACGTTCACGTATCGTCATCAAATACCTTGAGGTTAATGACTTAGCAAATGGCACGCCGGTATCACAAGTAGCAGCTAATCTGCGGGAGATAAGCAATCTAATGCAGCAGCAATTGCACACAAAAACAATTGGCATTTGATGTATTTTTCCTCGAGCTGACGCAGATGTGTGGCCTTTGAACGCTTTGATTGAGAAGTTGTGCCAAGCCTCCCAACATCTTGTGGCTGTACGGGCTTACATGTCATTCGTGCAGATGAATGGCATTGTTAAAGTCCACATCTACAGCGACCACGTTCACCTCAATGATCATGGCTATAGCAGGCTGGCCATTTTCATGATGTATGAATTAGGCCTGCCTTCACTTTGATGACAAGTTAGCTTCATCTACAAAAAACGGCCCTTTCCAGGGCCAACTAATTTTACTGGAAGATGCAATGAAACTGTTACTTATTAGAAATAAAATACCTAGCTAATCCATGTGTAGGCCTACACAAATTCTACAAACTGTGTGCTAACATACCTATAAATCACTGTGGTAGGCATGATTTTCGTAGGTTATAAGTGTATACATGATTGTAATGCAAACATATATAGATACAAAACAAGTGATCCTTCTATGCATTTCCTAAGTATAGCTATACATTTTAACTGTATATCGTCGATTTGAAGTGGCTTCATGCACCACAACCTAAGTTGGTAAAAGTGTTTTCTTCTAAATTCTTATTTGGAAATACCAGTATTTCCGCCTTATTCTATTAAATTTAACAGGTGTGCTATTGCAATTGAAGTTTGGCGTCGTCGCAGTATGTAATTTTGGGCTCGATAACTTGACAAGCTTTTGATGATTCCTGCTAAAAGAACGTTGCATGTTGCTAGTAACCACCTCTGTACAAGTTCAATAATGGCAAAATGTAGTTGTGATTTTTTGTATTTTACATAAATAATATCCCCTTGTGGGCGCAATAATGTTTTTCATCTATCCTGCTCAAATTAAACTGCATGTTCAGGGTTTCCACTCTACCAGGCAAGTACATGAATTTTTTTTTCGAAAAATGCCCCAAATCAAGGAATTTAATGAGTGTAAGAGCTAATGTAATATAGTTTCACTGCATTCATTGGGTTACAGCTCTATGTTCAGAAGGTCCTATGTTCAGAAGGTTCTATGTTTGATAGATTTTATATAATAAATATATATTATATATATAATATATTAAATATATATAGTACTATATATATATAACATTATTTTATATTATATATATTATATTTTAGTTGGGTGACGACTACTACAATTGGACTGTAACTACATATATACTTTAGTTATTTTTTTCTAACATATCTTTTGTATCCTCCTCCCACTCCCACTTCTGATCAATTTCACTTACATCCACCTGTCTATCCTGTTTCTACAACAGTAGGCAGGTGGACAGGAAGGCACTTTAACTTCATCTATCCCAGCAAACACGACAATGCTGGGTAAGTGTTGGACCAGCGTCAGAGACAGTGCGCCGGCACTGATCCAGTATTGGCTCAATTAATCGTGTTTGCTGGGATACTTTAGTGTTTTAAGTCCTATGTAAACAACAGTTCATTGTCGAACTCAATGAAATGACACAGATTGAAAAATTCTAATTAAATACCCATTTCGTTTATATATATCCATATGCATAGGAAAAAACATATAACATTATCTATTTGAATATTTTGATATCTCAACATGCAGATCAATCTGAATATCACTGCTTAATACGAAAAGGTCGCCTGCCAAGTAATGTCTGATCGGGCACTTTTGGATCCCACTCATCGCTGATAGGATCTTTTCCGATCCTATTGAAACTCAATAAAAGCATTCATGATTAAAATATCTGGGTTTACAGTCCCGTTTGCCCTAAGATGACGCATGTGGCAACAGTCATAGGATCGTCTAGAGTGCGACACATTGAAGGATTTATTGGACCAGAGAAAAGCTGATTGGCCTAACTGCGCACCGTCTTCTGCAGGAGATGAGACAGGGGAAGGTTTCCCGGGATACGTTCACGTATCGTCATCAAATACCTTGAGGTTAATGACTTAGCAAATGGCACGCCGGTATCACAAGTAGCAGCTAATCTGCGGGAGATAAGCAATCTAATGCAGCAGCAATTGCACACAAAAACAATTGGCATTTGATGTATTTTTCCTCGAGCTGACGCAGATGTGTGGCCTTTGAACGCTTTGATTGAGAAGTTGTGCCAAGCCTCCCAACATCTTGTGGCTGTACGGGCTTACATGTCATTCGTGCAGATGAATGGCATTGTTAAAGTCCACATCTACAGCGACCACGTTCACCTCAATGATCATGGCTATAGCAGGCTGGCCATTTTCATGATGTATGAATTAGGCCTGCCTTCACTTTGATGACAAGTTAGCTTCATCTACAAAAAACGGCCCTTTCCAGGGCCAACTAATTTTACTGGAAGATGCAATGAAACTGTTACTTATTAGAAATAAAATACCTAGCTAATCCATGTGTAGGCCTACACAAATTCTACAAACTGTGTGCTAACATACCTATAAATCACTGTGGTAGGCATGATTTTCGTAGGTTATAAGTGTATACATGATTGTAATGCAAACATATATAGATACAAAACAAGTGATCCTTCTATGCATTTCCTAAGTATAGCTATACATTTTAACTGTATATCGTCGATTTGAAGTGGCTTCATGCACCACAACCTAAGTTGGTAAAAGTGTTTTCTTCTAAATTCTTATTTGGAAATACCAGTATTTCCGCCTTATTCTATTAAATTTAACAGGTGTGCTATTGCAATTGAAGTTTGGCGTCGTCGCAGTATGTAATTTTGGGCTCGATAACTTGACAAGCTTTTGATGATTCCTGCTAAAAGAACGTTGCATGTTGCTAGTAACCACCTCTGTACAAGTTCAATAATGGCAAAATGTAGTTGTGATTTTTTGTATTTTACATAAATAATATCCCCTTGTGGGCGCAATAATGTTTTTCATCTATCCTGCTCAAATTAAACTGCATGTTCAGGGTTTCCACTCTACCAGGCAAGTACATGAATTTTTTTTTCGAAAAATGCCCCAAATCAAGGAATTTAATGAGTGTAAGAGCTAATGTAATATAGTTTCACTGCATTCATTGGGTTACAGCTCTATGTTCAGAAGGTCCTATGTTCAGAAGGTTCTATGTTTGATAGATTTTATATAATAAATATATATTATATATATAATATAATAAATATATATAATACTATATATATATAACATTATTTTACATTATATATATTATATTTTAGTTGGGTGACGACTACTACAATTGGACTGTAACTACATATATACTTTAGTTATTTTTTTCTAACATATTTTTTGTATCCTCCTCCCACTCCCACTTCTGATCAATTTCACTTACATCCACCTGTCTATCCTGTTTCTACAACAGTAGGCAGGTGGACAGGAAGGCACTTTAACTTCATCTATCCCAGCAAACACGACAATGCTGGGTAAGTGTTGGACCAGCGTCAGGGACAGTGGGCCGGCACTGATCCAGTATTGGCTCAATTAATCGTGTTTGCTGGGATACTTTAGTGTTTTAAGTCCTATGTAAACAACAGTTCATTGTCGAACTCAATGAAATGACACAGATTGAAAAATTCTAATTAAATACCCATTTCGTTTATATATATCCATATGCATAGGAAAAAACATATAACATTATCTATTTGAATATTTTGATATCTCAACATGCAGATCAATCTGAATATCACTGCTTAATACGAAAAGGTCGCCTGCCAAGTAATGTCTGATCGGGCACTTTTGGATCCCACTCATCGCTGATAGGATCTTTTCCGATCCTATTGAAACTCAATAAAAGCATTCATGATTAAAATATCTGGGTTTACAGTCCCGTTTGCCCTAAGATGACGCATGTGGCAACAGTCATAGGATCGTCTAGAGTGCGACACATTGAAGGATTTATTGGACCAGAGAAAAGCTGATTGGCCTAACTGCGCACCGTCTTCTGCAGGAGATGAGACAGGGGAAGGTTTCCCGGGATACGTTCATGTATCGTCATCAAATACCTTGAGGTTAATGACTTAGCAAATGGCACGCCGGTATCACAAGTAGCAGCTAATCTGCGGGAGATAAGCAATCTAATGCAGCAGCAATTGCACACAAAAACAATTGGCATTTGATGTATTTTTCCTCGAGCTGACGCAGATGTGTGGCCTTTGAACGCTTTGATTGAGAAGTTGTGCCAAGCCTCCCAACATCTTGTGGCTGTACGGGCTTACATGTCATTCGTGCAGATGAATGGCATTGTTAAAGTCCACATCTACAGCGACCACGTTCACCTCAATGATCATGGCTATAGCAGGCTGGCCATTTTCATGATGTATGAATTAGGCCTGCCTTCACTTTGATGACAAGTTAGCTTCATCTACAAAAAACGGCCCTTTCCAGGGCCAACTAATTTTACTGGAAGATGCAATGAAACTGTTACTTATTAGAAATAAAATACCTAGCTAATCCATGTGTAGGCCTACACAAATTCTACAAACTGTGTGCTAACATACCTATAAATCACTGTGGTAGGCATGATTTTCGTAGGTTATAAGTGTATACATGATTGTAATGCAAACATATATAGATACAAAACAAGTGATCCTTCTATGCATTTCCTAAGTATAGCTATACATTTTAACTGTATATCGTCGATTTGAAGTGGCTTCATGCACCACAACCTAAGTTGGTAAAAGTGTTTTCTTCTAAATTCTTATTTGGAAATACCAGTATTTCCGCCTTATTCTATTAAATTTAACAGGTGTGCTATTGCAATTGAAGTTTGGCGTCGTCGCAGTATGTAATTTTGGGCTCGATAACTTGACAAGCTTTTGATGATTCCTGCTAAAAGAACGTTGCATGTTGCTAGTAACCACCTCTGTACAAGTTCAATAATGGCAAAATGTAGTTGTGATTTTTTGTATTTTACATAAATAATATCCCCTTGTGGGCGCAATAATGTTTTTCATCTATCCTGCTCAAATTAAACTGCATGTTCAGGGTTTCCACTCTACCAGGCAAGTACATGAATTTTTTTTTCGAAAAATGCCCCAAATCAAGGAATTTAATGAGTGTAAGAGCTAATGTAATATAGTTTCACTGCATTCATTGGGTTACAGCTCTATGTTCAGAAGGTCCTATGTTCAGAAGGTTCTATGTTTGATAGATTTTATATAATAAATATATATTATATATATAATATAATAAATATATATAATACTATATATATATAACATTATTTTACATTATATATATTATATTTTAGTTGGGTGACGACTACTACAATTGGACTGTAACTACATATATACTTTAGTTATTTTTTTCTAACATATTTTTTGTATCCTCCTCCCACTCCCACTTCTGATCAATTTCACTTACATCCACCTGTCTATCCTGTTTCTACAACAGTAGGCAGGTGGACAGGAAGGCACTTTAACTTCATCTATCCCAGCAAACACGACAATGCTGGGTAAGTGTTGGACCAGCGTCAGGGACAGTGGGCCGGCACTGATCCAGTATTGGCTCAATTAATCGTGTTTGCTGGGATACTTTAGTGTTTTAAGTCCTATGTAAACAACAGTTCATTGTCGAACTCAATGAAATGACACAGATTGAAAAATTCTAATTAAATACCCATTTCGTTTATATATATCCATATGCATAGGAAAAAACATATAACATTATCTATTTGAATATTTTGATATCTCAACATGCAGATCAATCTGAATATCACTGCTTAATACGAAAAGGTCGCCTGCCAAGTAATGTCTGATCGGGCACTTTTGGATCCCACTCATCGCTGATAGGATCTTTTCCGATCCTATTGAAACTCAATAAAAGCATTCATGATTAAAATATCTGGGTTTACAGTCCCGTTTGCCCTAAGATGACGCATGTGGCAACAGTCATAGGATCGTCTAGAGTGCGACACATTGAAGGATTTATTGGACCAGAGAAAAGCTGATTGGCCTAACTGCGCACCGTCTTCTGCAGGAGATGAGACAGGGGAAGGTTTCCCGGGATACGTTCACGTATCGTCATCAAATACCTTGAGGTTAATGACTTAGCAAATGGCACGCCGGTATCACAAGTAGCAGCTAATCTGCAGGAGATAAGCAATCTAATGCAGCAGCAATTGCACACAAAAACAATTGGCATTTGATGTATTTTTCCTCGAGCTGACGCAGATGTGTGGCCTTTGAACGCTTTGATTGAGAAGTTGTGCCAAGCCTCCCAACATCTTGTGGCTGTACGGGCTTACATGTCATTCGTGCAGATGAATGGCATTGTTAAAGTCCACATCTACAGCGACCACGTTCACCTCAATGATCATGGCTATAGCAGGCTGGCCATTTTCATGATGTATGAATTAGGCCTGCCTTCACTTTGATGACAAGTTAGCTTCATCTACAAAAAACGGCCCTTTCCAGGGCCAACTAATTTTACTGGAAGATGCAATGAAACTGTTACTTATTAGAAATAAAATACCTAGCTAATCCATGTGTAGGCCTACACAAATTCTACAAACTGTGTGCTAACATACCTATAAATCACTGTGGTAGGCATGATTTTCGTAGGTTATAAGTGTATACATGATTGTAATGCAAACATATATAGATACAAAACAAGTGATCCTTTTATGCATTTCCTAAGTATAGCTATACATTTTAACTGTATATCGTCGATTTGAAGTGGCTTCATGCACCACAACCTAAGTTGGTAAAAGTGTTTTCTTCTAAATTCTTATTTGGAAATACCAGTATTTCCGCCTTATTCTATTAAATTTAACAGGTGTGCTATTGCAATTGAAGTTTGGCGTCGTCGCAGTATGTAATTTTGGGCTCGATAACTTGACAAGCTTTTGATGATTCCTGCTAAAAGAACGTTGCATGTTGCTAGTAACCACCTCTGTACAAGTTCAATAATGGCAAAATGTAGTTGTGATTTTTTGTATTTTACATAAATAATATCCCCTTGTGGGCGCAATAATGTTTTTCATCTATCCTGCTCAAATTAAACTGCATGTTCAGGGTTTCCACTCTACCAGGCAAGTACATGAATTTTTTTTTCGAAAAATGCCCCAAATCAAGGAATTTAATGAGTGTAAGAGCTAATGTAATATAGTTTCACTGCATTCATTGGGTTACAGCTCTATGTTCAGAAGGTCCTATGTTCAGAAGGTTCTATGTTTGATAGATTTTATATAATAAATATATATTATATATATAATATATTAAATATATATAGTACTATATATATATAACATTATTTTATATTATATATATTATATTTTAGTTGGGTGACGACTACTACAATTGGACTGTAACTACATATATACTTTAGTTATTTTTTTCTAACATATCTTTTGTATCCTCCTCCCACTCCCACTTCTGATCAATTTCACTTACATCCACCTGTCTATCCTGTTTCTACAACAGTAGGCAGGTGGACAGGAAGGCACTTTACCTTCATCTATCCCAGCAAACACGACAATGCTGGGTAAGTGTTGGACCAGCGTCAGAGACAGTGCGCCGGCACTGATCCAGTATTGGCTCAATTAATCGTGTTTGCTGGGATACTTTAGTGTTTTAAGTCCTATGTAAACAACAGTTCATTGTCGAACTCAATGAAATGACACAGATTGAAAAATTCTAATTAAATACCCATTTCGTTTATATATATCCATATGCATAGGAAAAAACATATAACATTATCTATTTGAATATTTTGATATCTCAACATGCAGATCAATCTGAATATCACTGCTTAATACGAAAAGGTCGCCTGCCAAGTAATGTCTGATCGGGCACTTTTGGATCCCACTCATCGCTGATAGGATCTTTTCCGATCCTATTGAAACTCAATAAAAGCATTCATGATTAAAATATCTGGGTTTACAGTCCCGTTTGCCCTAAGATGACGCATGTGGCAACAGTCATAGGATCGTCTAGAGTGCGACACATTGAAGGATTTATTGGACCAGAGAAAAGCTGATTGGCCTAACTGCGCACCGTCTTCTGCAGGAGATGAGACAGGGGAAGGTTTCCCGGGATACGTTCACGTATCGTCATCAAATACCTTGAGGTTAATGACTTAGCAAATGGCACGCCGGTATCACAAGTAGCAGCTAATCTGCAGGAGATAAGCAATCTAATGCAGCAGCAATTGCACACAAAAACAATTGGCATTTGATGTATTTTTCCTCGAGCTGACGCAGATGTGTGGCCTTTGAACGCTTTGATTGAGGAGTTGTGCCAAGCCTCCCAACATCTTGTGGCTGTACGGGCTTACATGTCATTCGTGCAGAGGAATGGCATTGTTAAAGTCCACATCTACAGCGACCACGTTCACCTCAATGATCATGGCTATAGCAGGCTGGCCATTTTCATGATGTATGAATTAGGCCTGCCTTCACTTTGATGACAAGTTAGCTTCATCTACAAAAAACGGCCCTTTCCAGGGCCAACTAATTTTACTGGAAGATGCAATGAAACTGTTACTTATTAGAAATAAAATACCTAGCTAATCCATGTGTAGGCCTACACAAATTCTACAAACTGTGTGCTAACATACCTATAAATCACTGTGGTAGGCATGATTTTCGTAGGTTATAAGTGTATACATGATTGTAATGCAAACATATATAGATACAAAATAAGTGATCCTTCTTTGCATTTCTTAAGTATAGCTATACATTTTAACTGTATATCGTCGATTTGAAGTGGCTTCATGCACCACAACCTAAGGTGGTAAAAGTGTTTTCTTCTAAATTCTTATTTGGAAATACCAGTATTTCCGCCTTATTCTATTAAATTTAACAGGTGTGCTATTGCAATTGAAGTTTGGCGTCGTCGCAGTATGTAATTTTGGGCACGATAACTTGACAAGCTTTTGATGATTCCTGCCAAAAGAACGTTGCATGTTGCTAGTAACCACCTCTGTACAAGTTCAATAATGGCAAAATGTAGTTGTGATTTTTTGTATTTTACATAAATAATATCCCCTTGTGGGCGCAATAATGTTTTTCATCTATCCTGCTCAAATTAAACTGCATGTTCAGGGTTTCCACTCTACCAGGCAAGTACATGAATTTTTTTTTTTCGAAAAATGCCCCAAATCAAGGAATTTAATGAGTGTAAGAGCTAATGTAATATAGTTTCACTGCATTCATTGGGTTACAGCTCTATGTTCAGAAGGTCCTATGTTCAGAAGGTTCTATGTTTGATAGATTTTATATAATAAATATATATTATATATATAATATAATAAATATATATAATACTATATATATATAACATTATTTTACATTATATATATTATATTTTAGTTGGGTGACGACTACTACAATTGGACTGTAACTACATATATACTTTAGTTATTTTTTTCTAACATATTTTTTGTATCCTCCTCCCACTCCCACTTCTGATCAATTTCACTTACATCCACCTGTCTATCCTGTTTCTACAACAGTAGGCAGGTGGACAGGAAGGCACTTTAACTTCATCTATCCCAGCAAACACGACAATGCTGGGTAAGTGTTGGACCAGCGTCAGGGACAGTGGGCCGGCACTGATCCAGTATTGGCTCAATTAATCGTGTTTGCTGGGATACTTTAGTGTTTTAAGTCCTATGTAAACAACAGTTCATTGTCGAACTCAATGAAATGACACAGATTGAAAAATTCTAATTAAATACCCATTTCGTTTATATATATCCATATGCATAGGAAAAAACATATAACATTATCTATTTGAATATTTTGATATCTCAACATGCAGATCAGTCTGAATATCACTGCTTAATACGAAAAGGTCGCCTGCCAAGTAATGTCTGATCGGGCACTTTTGGATCCCACTCATCGCTGATAGGATCTTTTCCGATCCTATTGAAACTCAATAAAAGCATTCACGATTAAAATATCTGGGTTTACAGTCCCGTTTGCCCTAAGATGACGCATGTGGCAACAGTCATAGGATCGTCTAGAGTGCGACACATTGAAGGATTTATTGGACCAGAGAAAAGCTGATTGGCCTAACTGCGCACCGTCTTCTGCAGGAGATGAGACAGGGGAAGGTTTCCCGGGATACGTTCACGTATCGTCATCAAATACCTTGAGGTTAATGACTTAGCAAATGGCACGCCGGTATCACAAGTAGCAGCTAATCTGCAGGAGATAAGCAATCTAATGCAGCAGCAATTGCACACAAAAACAATTGGCATTTGATGTATTTTTCCTCGAGCTGACGCAGATGTGTGGCCTTTGAACGCTTTGATTGAGAAGTTGTGCCAAGCCTCCCAACATCTTGTGGCTGTACGGGCTTACATGTCATTCGTGCAGATGAATGGCATTGTTAAAGTCCACATCTACAGCGACCACGTTCACCTCAATGATCATGGCTATAGCAGGCTGGCCATTTTCATGATGTATGAATTAGGCCTGCCTTCACTTTGATGACAAGTTAGCTTCATCTACAAAAAACGGCCCTTTCCAGGGCCAACTAATTTTACTGGAAGATGCAATGAAACTGTTACTTATTAGAAATAAAATACCTAGCTAATCCATGTGTAGGCCTACACAAATTCTACAAACTGTGTGCTAACATACCTATAAATCACTGTGGTAGGCATGATTTTCGTAGGTTATAAGTGTATACATGATTGTAATGCAAACATATATAGATACAAAACAAGTGATCCTTCTATGCATTTCCTAAGTATAGCTATACATTTTAACTGTAGATCGTCGATTTGAAGTGGCTTCATGCACCACAACCTAAGTTGGTAAAAGTGTTTTCTCTAAATTCTTATTTGGAAATACCAGTATTTCCGCCTTATTCTATTAAATTTAACAGGTGTGCTATTGCAATTGAAGTTTGGCGTCGTCGCAGTATGTAATTTTGGGCTCGATAACTTGACAAGCTTTTGATGATTCCTGCTAAAAGAACGTTGCATGTTGCTAGTAACCACCTCTGTACAAGTTCAATAATGGCAAAATGTAGTTGTGATTTTTTGTATTTTACATAAATAATATCCCCTTGTGGGCGCAATAATGTTTTTCATCTATCCTGCTCAAATTAAACTGCATGTTCAGGGTTTCCACTCTACCAGGCAAGTACATGAATTTTTTTTTCGAAAAATGCCCCAAATCAAGGAATTTAATGAGTGTAAGAGCTAATGTAATATAGTTTCACTGCATTCATTGGGTTACAGCTCTATGTTCCGAAGGTCCTATGTTCAGAAGGTTCTATGTTTGATAGATTTTATATAATAAATATATATTATATATATAATATAATAAATATATATAATACTATATATATATAACATTATTTTACATTATATATATTATATTTTAGTTGGGTGACGACTACTACAATTGGACTGTAACTACATATATACTTTAGTTATTTTTTTCTAACATATTTTTTGTATCCTCCTCCCACTCCCACTTCTGATCAATTTCACTTACATCCACCTGTCTATCCTGTTTCTACAACAGTAGGCAGGTGGACAGGAAGGCACTTTAACTTCATCTATCCCAGCAAACACGACAATGCTGGGTAAGTGTTGGACCAGCGTCAGGGACAGTGGGCCGGCACTGATCCAGTATTGGCTCAATTAATCGTGTTTGCTGGGATACTTTAGTGTTTTAAGTCCTATGTAAACAACAGTTCATTGTCGAACTCAATGAAATGACACAGATTGAAAAATTCTAATTAAATACCCTTTTCGTTTATATATATCCATATGCATAGGAAAAAACATATAACATTATCTATTTGAATATTTTGATATCTCAACATGCAGATCAATCTGAATATCACTGCTTAATACGAAAAGGTCGCCTGCCAAGTAATGTCTGATCGGGCACTTTTGGATCCCACTCATCGCTGATAGGATTTTTCCGATCCTATTGAAACTCAATAAAAGCATTCATGAATAAAATATCTGGGTTTACAGTCCTGTTTGCCCTAAGATGACGCATGTGGCAACAGTCATAGGATCGTCTAGAGTGCGACACATTGAAGGATTTATTGGACCAGAGAAAAGCTGATTGGCCTAACTGCGCACCGTCTTCTGCAGGAGATGAGACAGGGGAAGGTTTCCCGGGATACGTTCACGTATCGTCATCAAATACCTTGAGGTTAATGACTTAGCAAATGGCACGCCGGTATCACAAGTAGCAGCTAATCTGCAGGAGATAAGCAATCTAATGCAGCAGCAACTGCACACAAAAACAATTGGCATTTGATGTATTTTTCCTCGAGCTGACGCAGATGTGTGGCCTTTGAACGCTTTGATTGAGAAGTTGTGCCAAGCCTCCCAACATCTTGTGGCTGTACGGGCTTACATGTCATTCGTGCAGATGAATGGCATTGTTAAAGTCCACATCTACAGCGACCACGTTCACCTCAATGATCATGGCTATAGCAGGCTGGCCATTTTCATGATGTATGAATTAGGCCTGCCTTCACTTTGATGACAAGTTAGCTTCATCTACAAAAAACGGCCCTTTCCAGGGCCAACTAATTTTACTGGAAGATGCAATGAAACTGTTACTTATTAGAAATAAAATACCTAGCTAATCCATGTGTAGGCCTACACAAATTCTACAAACTGTGTGCTAACATACCTATAAATCACTGTGGTAGGCATGATTTTCGTAGGTTATAAGTGTATACATGATTGTAATGCAAACATATATAGATACAAAACAAGTGATCCTTCTATGCATTTCCTAAGTATAGCTATACATTTTAACTGTATATCGTCGATTTGAAGTGGCTTCATGCACCACAACCTAAGTTGGTAAAAGTGTTTTCTTCTAAATTCTTATTTGGAAATACCAGTATTTCCGCCTTATTCTATTAAATTTAACAGGTGTGCTATTGCAATTGAAGTTTGGCGTCGTCGCAGTATGTAATTTTGGGCTCGATAACTTGACAAGCTTTTGATGATTCCTGCTAAAAGAACGTTGCATGTTGCTAGTAACCACCTCTGTACAAGTTCAATAATGGCAAAATGTAGTTGTGATTTTTTGTATTTTACATAAATAATATCCCCTTGTGGGCGCAATAATGTTTTTCATCTATCCTGCTCAAATTAAACTGCATGTTCAGGGTTTCCACTCTACCAGGCAAGTACATGAATTTTTTTTTCGAAAAATGCCCCAAATCAAGGAATTTAATGAGTGTAAGAGCTAATGTAATATAGTTTCACTGCATTCATTGGGTTACAGCTCTATGTTCAGAAGGTCCTATGTTCAGAAGGTTCTATGTTTGATAGATTTTATATAATAAATATATATTATATATATAATATAATAAATATATATAATACTATATATATATAACATTATTTTACATTATATATATTATATTTTAGTTGGGTGACGACTACTACAATTGGACTGTAACTACATATATACTTTAGTTATTTTTTTCTAACATATTTTTTGTATCCTCCTCCCACTCCCACTTCTGATCAATTTCACTTACATCCACCTGTCTATCCTGTTTCTACAACAGTAGGCAGGTGGACAGGAAGGCACTTTAACTTCATCTATCCCAGCAAACACGACAATGCTGGGTAAGTGTTGGACCAGCGTCAGGGACAGTGGGCCGGCACTGATCCAGTATTGGCTCAATTAATCGTGTTTGCTGGGATACTTTAGTGTTTTAAGTCCTATGTAAACAACAGTTCATTGTCGAACTCAATGAAATGACACAGATTGAAAAATTCTAATTAAATACCCTTTTCGTTTATATATATCCATATGCATAGGAAAAAACATATAACATTATCTATTTGAATATTTTGATATCTCAACATGCAGATCAATCTGAATATCACTGCTTAATACGAAAAGGTCGCCTGCCAAGTAATGTCTGATCGGGCACTTTTGGATCCCACTCATCGCTGATAGGATTTTTCCGATCCTATTGAAACTCAATAAAAGCATTCATGAATAAAATATCTGGGTTTACAGTCCTGTTTGCCCTAAGATGACGCATGTGGCAACAGTCATAGGATCGTCTAGAGTGCGACACATTGAAGGATTTATTGGACCAGAGAAAAGCTGATTGGCCTAACTGCGCACCGTCTTCTGCAGGAGATGAGACAGGGGAAGGTTTCCCGGGATACGTTCACGTATCGTCATCAAATACCTTGAGGTTAATGACTTAGCAAATGGCACGCCGGTATCACAAGTAGCAGCTAATCTGCAGGAGATAAGCAATCTAATGCAGCAGCAACTGCACACAAAAACAATTGGCATTTGATGTATTTTTCCTCGAGCTGACGCAGATGTGTGGCCTTTGAACGCTTTGATTGAGAAGTTGTGCCAAGCCTCCCAACATCTTGTGGCTGTACGGGCTTACATGTCATTCGTGCAGATGAATGGCATTGTTAAAGTCCACATCTACAGCGACCACGTTCACCTCAATGATCATGGCTATAGCAGGCTGGCCATTTTCATGATGTATGAATTAGGCCTGCCTTCACTTTGATGACAAGTTAGCTTCATCTACAAAAAACGGCCCTTTCCAGGGCCAACTAATTTTACTGGAAGATGCAATGAAACTGTTACTTATTAGAAATAAAATACCTAGCTAATCCATGTGTAGGCCTACACAAATTCTACAAACTGTGTGCTAACATACCTATAAATCACTGTGGTAGGCATGATTTTCGTAGGTTATAAGTGTATACATGATTGTAATGCAAACATATATAGATACAAAACAAGTGATCCTTCTATGCATTTCCTAAGTATAGCTATACATTTTAACTGTATATCGTCGATTTGAAGTGGCTTCATGCACCACAACCTAAGTTGGTAAAAGTGTTTTCTTCTAAATTCTTATTTGGAAATACCAGTATTTCCGCCTTATTCTATTAAATTTAACAGGTGTGCTATTGCAATTGAAGTTTGGCGTCGTCGCAGTATGTAATTTTGGGCTCGATAACTTGACAAGCTTTTGATGATTCCTGCTAAAAGAACGTTGCATGTTGCTAGTAACCACCTCTGTACAAGTTCAATAATGGCAAAATGTAGTTGTGATTTTTTGTATTTTACATAAATAATATCCCCTTGTGGGCGCAATAATGTTTTTCATCTATCCTGCTCAAATTAAACTGCATGTTCAGGGTTTCCACTCTACCAGGCAAGTACATGAATTTTTTTTTCGAAAAATGCCCCAAATCAAGGAATTTAATGAGTGTAAGAGCTAATGTAATATAGTTTCACTGCATTCATTGGGTTACAGCTCTATGTTCAGAAGGTCCTATGTTCAGAAGGTTCTATGTTTGATAGATTTTATATAATAAATATATATTATATATATAATATAATAAATATATATAATACTATATATATATAACATTATTTTACATTATATATATTATATTTTAGTTGGGTGACGACTACTACAATTGGACTGTAACTACATATATACTTTAGTTATTTTTTTCTAACATATTTTTTGTATCCTCCTCCCACTCCCACTTCTGATCAATTTCACTTACATCCACCTGTCTATCCTGTTTCTACAACAGTAGGCAGGTGGACAGGAAGGCACTTTAACTTCATCTATCCCAGCAAACACGACAATGCTGGGTAAGTGTTGGACCAGCGTCAGGGACAGTGGGCCGGCACTGATCCAGTATTGGCTCAATTAATCGTGTTTGCTGGGATACTTTAGTGTTTTAAGTCCTATGTAAACAACAGTTCATTGTCGAACTCAATGAAATGACACAGATTGAAAAATTCTAATTAAATACCCATTTCGTTTATATATATCCATATGCATAGGAAAAAACATATAACATTATCTATTTGAATATTTTGATATCTCAACATGCAGATCAATCTGAATATCACTGCTTAATACGAAAAGGTCGCCTGCCAAGTAATGTCTGATCGGGCACTTTTGGATCCCACTCATCGCTGATAGGATCTTTTCCGATCCTATTGAAACTCAATAAAAGCATTCATGATTAAAATATCTGGGTTTACAGTCCCGTTTGCCCTAAGATGACGCATGTGGCAACAGTCATAGGATCGTCTAGAGTGCGACACATTGAAGGATTTATTGGACCAGAGAAAAGCTGATTGGCCTAACTGCGCACCGTCTTCTGCAGGAGATGAGACAGGGGAAGGTTTCCCGGGATACGTTCACGTATCGTCATCAAATACCTTGAGGTTAATGACTTAGCAAATGGCACGCCGGTATCACAAGTAGCAGCTAATCTGCAGGAGATAAGCAATCTAATGCAGCAGCAATTGCACACAAAAACAATTGGCATTTGATGTATTTTTCCTCGAGCTGACGCAGATGTGTGGCCTTTGAACGCTTTGATTGAGAAGTTGTGCCAAGCCTCCCAACATCTTGTGGCTGTACGGGCTTACATGTCATTCGTGCAGATGAATGGCATTGTTAAAGTCCACATCTACAGCGACCACGTTCACCTCAATGATCATGGCTATAGCAGGCTGGCCATTTTCATGATGTATGAATTAGGCCTGCCTTCACTTTGATGACAAGTTAGCTTCATCTACAAAAAACGGCCCTTTCCAGGGCCAACTAATTTTACTGGAAGATGCAATGAAACTGTTACTTATTAGAAATAAAATACCTAGCTAATCCATGTGTAGGCCTACACAAATTCTACAAACTGTGTGCTAACATACCTATAAATCACTGTGGTAGGCATGATTTTCGTAGGTTATAAGTGTATACATGATTGTAATGCAAACATATATAGATACAAAACAAGTGATCCTTCTATGCATTTCCTAAGTATAGCTATACATTTTAACTGTATATCGTCGATTTGAAGTGGCTTCATGCACCACAACCTAAGTTGGTAAAAGTGTTTTCTTCTAAATTCTTATTTGGAAATACCAGTATTTCCGCCTTATTCTATTAAATTTAACAGGTGTGCTATTGCAATTGAAGTTTGGCGTCGTCGCAGTATGTAATTTTGGGCTCGATAACTTGACAAGCTTTTGATGATTCCTGCTAAAAGAACGTTGCATGTTGCTAGTAACCACCTCTGTACAAGTTCAATAATGGCAAAATGTAGTTGTGATTTTTTGTATTTTACATAAATAATATCCCCTTGTGGGCGCAATAATGTTTTTCATCTATCCTGCTCAAATTAAACTGCATGTTCAGGGTTTCCACTCTACCAGGCAAGTACATGAATTTTTTTTTCGAAAAATGCCCCAAATCAAGGAATTTAATGAGTGTAAGAGCTAATGTAATATAGTTTCACTGCATTCATTGGGTTACAGCTCTATGTTCAGAAGGTCCTATGTTCAGAAGGTTCTATGTTTGATAGATTTTATATAATAAATATATATTATATATATAATATATTAAATATATATAGTACTATATATATATAACATTATTTTATATTATATATATTATATTTTAGTTGGGTGACGACTACTACAATTGGACTGTAACTACATATATACTTTAGTTATTTTTTTCTAACATATCTTTTGTATCCTCCTCCCACTCCCACTTCTGATCAATTTCACTTACATCCACCTGTCTATCCTGTTTCTACAACAGTAGGCAGGTGGACAGGAAGGCACTTTAACTTCATCTATCCCAGCAAACACGACAATGCTGGGTAAGTGTTGGACCAGCGTCAGAGACAGTGCGCCGGCACTGATCCAGTATTGGCTCAATTAATCGTGTTTGCTGGGATACTTTAGTGTTTTAAGTCCTATGTAAACAACAGTTCATTGTCGAACTCAATGAAATGACACAGATTGAAAAATTCTAATTAAATACCCATTTCGTTTATATATATCCATATGCATAGGAAAAAACATATAACATTATCTATTTGAATATTTTGATATCTCAACATGCAGATCAATCTGAATATCACTGCTTAATACGAAAAGGTCGCCTGCCAAGTAATGTCTGATCGGGCACTTTTGGATCCCACTCATCGCTGATAGGATCTTTTCCGATCCTATTGAAACTCAATAAAAGCATTCATGATTAAAATATCTGGGTTTACAGTCCCGTTTGCCCTAAGATGACGCATGTGGCAACAGTCATAGGATCGTCTAGAGTGCGACACATTGAAGGATTTATTGGACCAGAGAAAAGCTGATTGGCCTAACTGCGCACCGTCTTCTGCAGGAGATGAGACAGGGGAAGGTTTCCCGGGATACGTTCACGTATCGTCATCAAATACCTTGAGGTTAATGACTTAGCAAATGGCACGCCGGTATCACAAGTAGCAGCTAATCTGCAGGAGATAAGCAATCTAATGCAGCAGCAATTGCACACAAAAACAATTGGCATTTGATGTATTTTTCCTCGAGCTGACGCAGATGTGTGGCCTTTGAACGCTTTGATTGAGAAGTTGTGCCAAGCCTCCCAACATCTTGTGGCTGTACGGGCTTACATGTCATTCGTGCAGATGAATGGCATTGTTAAAGTCCACATCTACAGCGACCACGTTCACCTCAATGATCATGGCTATAGCAGGCTGGCCATTTTCATGATGTATGAATTAGGCCTGCCTTCACTTTGATGACAAGTTAGCTTCATCTACAAAAAACGGCCCTTTCCAGGGCCAACTAATTTTACTGGAAGATGCAATGAAACTGTTACTTATTAGAAATAAAATACCTAGCTAATCCATGTGTAGGCCTACACAAATTCTACAAACTGTGTGCTAACATACCTATAAATCACTGTGGTAGGCATGATTTTCGTAGGTTATAAGTGTATACATGATTGTAATGCAAACATATATAGATACAAAACAAGTGATCCTTCTATGCATTTCCTAAGTATAGCTATACATTTTAACTGTAGATCGTCGATTTGAAGTGGCTTCATGCACCACAACCTAAGTTGGTAAAAGTGTTTTCTCTAAATTCTTATTTGGAAATACCAGTATTTCCGCCTTATTCTATTAAATTTAACAGGTGTGCTATTGCAATTGAAGTTTGGCGTCGTCGCAGTATGTAATTTTGGGCTCGATAACTTGACAAGCTTTTGATGATTCCTGCTAAAAGAACGTTGCATGTTGCTAGTAACCACCTCTGTACAAGTTCAATAATGGCAAAATGTAGTTGTGATTTTTTGTATTTTACATAAATAATATCCCCTTGTGGGCGCAATAATGTTTTTCATCTATCCTGCTCAAATTAAACTGCATGTTCAGGGTTTCCACTCTACCAGGCAAGTACATGAATTTTTTTTTCGAAAAATGCCCCAAATCAAGGAATTTAATGAGTGTAAGAGCTAATGTAATATAGTTTCACTGCATTCATTGGGTTACAGCTCTATGTTCCGAAGGTCCTATGTTCAGAAGGTTCTATGTTTGATAGATTTTATATAATAAATATATATTATATATATAATATAATAAATATATATAATACTATATATATATAACATTATTTTACATTATATATATTATATTTTAGTTGGGTGACGACTACTACAATTGGACTGTAACTACATATATACTTTAGTTATTTTTTTCTAACATATTTTTTGTATCCTCCTCCCACTCCCACTTCTGATCAATTTCACTTACATCCACCTGTCTATCCTGTTTCTACAACAGTAGGCAGGTGGACAGGAAGGCACTTTAACTTCATCTATCCCAGCAAACACGACAATGCTGGGTAAGTGTTGGACCAGCGTCAGGGACAGTGGGCCGGCACTGATCCAGTATTGGCTCAATTAATCGTGTTTGCTGGGATACTTTAGTGTTTTAAGTCCTATGTAAACAACAGTTCATTGTCGAACTCAATGAAATGACACAGATTGAAAAATTCTAATTAAATACCCATTTCGTTTATATATATCCATATGCATAGGAAAAAACATATAACATTATCTATTTGAATATTTTGATATCTCAACATGCAGATCAATCTGAATATCACTGCTTAATACGAAAAGGTCGCCTGCCAAGTAATGTCTGATCGGGCACTTTTGGATCCCACTCATCGCTGATAGGATTTTTCCGATCCTATTGAAACTCAATAAAAGCATTCATGAATAAAATATCTGGGTTTACAGTCCCGTTTGCCCTAAGATGACGCATGTGGCAACAGTCATAGGATCGTCTAGAGTGCGACACATTGAAGGATTTATTGGACCAGAGAAAAGCTGATTGGCCTAACTGCGCACCGTCTTCTGCAGGAGATGAGACAGGGGAAGGTTTCCCGGGATACGTTCACGTATCGTCATCAAATACCTTGAGGTTAATGACTTAGCAAATGGCACGCCGGTATCACAAGTAGCAGCTAATCTGCAGGAGATAAGCAATCTAATGCAGCAGCAACTGCACACAAAAACAATTGGCATTTGATGTATTTTTCCTCGAGCTGACGCAGATGTGTGGCCTTTGAACGCTTTGATTGAGAAGTTGTGCCAAGCCTCCCAACATCTTGTGGCTGTACGGGCTTACATGTCATTCGTGCAGATGAATGGCATTGTTAAAGTCCACATCTACAGCGACCACGTTCACCTCAATGATCATGGCTATAGCAGGCTGGCCATTTTCATGATGTATGAATTAGGCCTGCCTTCACTTTGATGACAAGTTAGCTTCATCTACAAAAAACGGCCCTTTCCAGGGCCAACTAATTTTACTGGAAGATGCAATGAAACTGTTACTTATTAGAAATAAAATACCTAGCTAATCCATGTGTAGGCCTACACAAATTCTACAAACTGTGTGCTAACATACCTATAAATCACTGTGGTAGGCATGATTTTCGTAGGTTATAAGTGTATACATGATTGTAATGCAAACATATATAGATACAAAACAAGTGATCCTTCTATGCATTTCCTAAGTATAGCTATACATTTTAACTGTATATCGTCGATTTGAAGTGGCTTCATGCACCACAACCTAAGTTGGTAAAAGTGTTTTCTTCTAAATTCTTATTTGGAAATACCAGTATTTCCGCCTTATTCTATTAAATTTAACAGGTGTGCTATTGCAATTGAAGTTTGGCGTCGTCGCAGTATGTAATTTTGGGCTCAATAACTTGACAAGCTTTTGATGATTCCTGCTAAAAGAACGTTGCATGTTGCTAGTAACCACCTCTGTACAAGTTCAATAATGGCAAAATGTAGTTGTGATTTTTTGTATTTTACATAAATAATATCCCCTTGTGGGCGCAATAATGTTTTTCATCTATCCTGCTCAAATTAAACTGCATGTTCAGGGTTTCCACTCTACCAGGCAAGTACATGAATTTTTTTTTCGAAAAATGCCCCAAATCAAGGAATTTAATGAGTGTAAGAGCTAATGTAATATAGTTTCACTGCATTCATTGGGTTACAGCTCTATGTTCAGAAGGTCCTATGTTCAGAAGGTTCTATGTTTGATAGATTTTATATAATAAATATATATTATATATATAATATAATAAATATATATAATACTATATATATATAACATTATTTTACATTATATATATTATATTTTAGTTGGGTGACGACTACTACAATTGGACTGTAACTACATATATACTTTAGTTATTTTTTTCTAACATATTTTTTGTATCCTCCTCCCACTCCCACTTCTGATCAATTTCACTTACATCCACCTGTCTATCCTGTTTCTACAACAGTAGGCAGGTGGACAGGAAGGCACTTTAACTTCATCTATCCCAGCAAACACGACAATGCTGGGTAAGTGTTGGACCAGCGTCAGGGACAGTGGGCCGGCACTGATCCAGTATTGGCTCAATTAATCGTGTTTGCTGGGATACTTTAGTGTTTTAAGTCCTATGTAAACAACAGTTCATTGTCGAACTCAATGAAATGACACAGATTGAAAAATTCTAATTAAATACCCATTTCGTTTATATATATCCATATGCATAGGAAAAAACATATAACATTATCTATTTGAATATTTTGATATCTCAACATGCAGATCAATCTGAATATCACTGCTTAATACGAAAAGGTCGCCTGCCAAGTAATGTCTGATCGGGCACTTTTGGATCCCACTCATCGCTGATAGGATCTTTTCCGATCCTATTGAAACTCAATAAAAGCATTCATGATTAAAATATCTGGGTTTACAGTCCCGTTTGCCCTAAGATGACGCATGTGGCAACAGTCATAGGATCGTCTAGAGTGCGACACATTGAAGGATTTATTGGACCAGAGAAAAGCTGATTGGCCTAACTGCGCACCGTCTTCTGCAGGAGATGAGACAGGGGAAGGTTTCCCGGGATACGTTCACGTATCGTCATCAAATACCTTGAGGTTAATGACTTAGCAAATGGCACGCCGGTATCACAAGTAGCAGCTAATCTGCAGGAGATAAGCAATCTAATGCAGCAGCAATTGCACACAAAAACAATTGGCATTTGATGTATTTTTCCTCGAGCTGACGCAGATGTGTGGCCTTTGAACGCTTTGATTGAGAAGTTGTGCCAAGCCTCCCAACATCTTGTGGCTGTACGGGCTTACATGTCATTCGTGCAGATGAATGGCATTGTTAAAGTCCACATCTACAGCGACCACGTTCACCTCAATGATCATGGCTATAGCAGGCTGGCCATTTTCATGATGTATGAATTAGGCCTGCCTTCACTTTGATGACAAGTTAGCTTCATCTACAAAAAACGGCCCTTTCCAGGGCCAACTAATTTTACTGGAAGATGCAATGAAACTGTTACTTATTAGAAATAAAATACCTAGCTAATCCATGTGTAGGCCTACACAAATTCTACAAACTGTGTGCTAACATACCTATAAATCACTGTGGTAGGCATGATTTTCGTAGGTTATAAGTGTATACATGATTGTAATGCAAACATATATAGATACAAAACAAGTGATCCTTCTATGCATTTCCTAAGTATAGCTATACATTTTAACTGTATATCGTCGATTTGAAGTGGCTTCATGCACCACAACCTAAGTTGGTAAAAGTGTTTTCTTCTAAATTCTTATTTGGAAATACCAGTATTTCCGCCTTATTCTATTAAATTTAACAGGTGTGCTATTGCAATTGAAGTTTGGCGTCGTCGCAGTATGTAATTTTGGGCTCGATAACTTGACAAGCTTTTGATGATTCCTGCTAAAAGAACGTTGCATGTTGCTAGTAACCACCTCTGTACAAGTTCAATAATGGCAAAATGTAGTTGTGATTTTTTGTATTTTACATAAATAATATCCCCTTGTGGGCGCAATAATGTTTTTCATCTATCCTGCTCAAATTAAACTGCATGTTCAGGGTTTCCACTCTACCAGGCAAGTACATGAATTTTTTTTTCGAAAAATGCCCCAAATCAAGGAATTTAATGAGTGTAAGAGCTAATGTAATATAGTTTCACTGCATTCATTGGGTTACAGCTCTATGTTCAGAAGGTCCTATGTTCAGAAGGTTCTATGTTTGATAGATTTTATATAATAAATATATATTATATATATAATATATTAAATATATATAGTACTATATATATATAACATTATTTTATACTATATATATTATATTTTAGTTGGGTGACGACTACTACAATTGGACTGTAACTACATATATACTTTAGTTATTTTTTTCTAACATATCTTTTGTATCCTCCTCCCACTCCCACTTCTTATCAATTTCACTTACATCCACCTGTCTATCCTGTTTCTACAACAGTAGGCAGGTGGACAGGAAGGCACTTTAACTTCATCTATCCCAGCAAACACGACAATGCTGGGTAAGTGTTGGACCAGCGTCAGAGACAGTGCGCCGGCACTGATCCAGTATTGGCTCAATTAATCGTGTTTGCTGGGATACTTTAGTGTTTTATGTCCTATGTAAACAACAGTTCATTGTCGAACTCAATGAAATGACACAGATTGAAAAATTCTAATTAAATACCCATTTCGTTTATATATATCCATATGCATAGGAAAAAACATATAACATTATCTATTTGAATATTTTGATATCTCAACATGCAGATCAATCTGAATATCACTGCTTAATACGAAAAGGTCGCCTGCCAAGTAATGTCTGATTGGGCACTTTTGGATCCCACTCATCGCTGATAGGATCTTTTCCGATTCTATTGAAACTCAATAAAAGCATTCATGATTAAAATATCTGGGTTTACAGTCCCGTTTGCCCTAAGATGACGCATGTGGCAACAGTCATGGGATCGTCTAGAGTGCGACACCTTGAAGGATTTATTGGACCAGAGAAAAGCTGATTGGCCTAACTGCGCACCGTCTTCTGCAGGAGATGAGACAGGGGAAGGTTTCCCGGGATACGTTCACGTATCGTCATCAAATACCTTGAGGTTAATGACTTAGCAAATGGCACGCCGGTATCACAAGTAGCAGCTAATCTGCAGGAGATAAGCAATCTAATGCAGCAGCAATTGCACACAAAAACAATTGGCATTTGATGTATTTTTCCTCGAGCTGACGCAGATGTGTGGCCTTTGAACGCTTTGATTGAGGAGTTGTGCCAAGCCTCCCAACATCTTGTGGCTGTACGGGCTTACATGTCATTCGTGCAGAGGAATGGCATTGTTAAAGTCCACATCTACAGCGACCACGTTCACCTCAATGATCATGGCTATAGCAGGCTGGCCATTTTCATGATGTATGAATTAGGCCTGCCTTCACTTTGATGACAAGTTAGCTTCATCTACAAAAAACGGCCCTTTCCAGGGCCAACTAATTTTACTGGAAGATGCAATGAAACTGTTACTTATTAGAAATAAAATACCTAGCTAATCCATGTGTAGGCCTACACAAATTCTACAAACTGTGTGCTAACATACCTATAAATCACTGTGGTAGGCATGATTTTCGTAGGTTATAAGTGTATACATGATTGTAATGCAAACATATATAGATACAAAATAAGTGATCCTTCTTTGCATTTCTTAAGTATAGCTATACATTTTAACTGTATATCGTCGATTTGAAGTGGCTTCATGCACCACAACCTAAGTTGGTAAAAGTGTTTTCTTCTAAATTCTTATTTGGAAATACCAGTATTTCCGCCTTATTCTATTAAATTTAACAGGTGTGCTATTGCAATTGAAGTTTGGCGTCGTCGCAGTATGTAATTTTGGGCACGATAACTTGACAAGCTTTTGATGATTCCTGCCAAAAGAACGTTGCATGTTGCTAGTAACCACCTCTGTACAAGTTCAATAATGGCAAAATGTAGTTGTGATTTTTTGTATTTTACATAAATAATATCCCCTTGTGGGCGCAATAATGTTTTTCATCTATCCTGCTCAAATTAAACTGCATGTTCAGGGTTTCCACTCTACCAGGCAAGTACATGATTTTTTTTTTCGAAAAATGCCCCAAATCAAGGAATTTAATGAGTGTAAGAGCTAATGTAATATAGTTTCACTGCATTCATTGGGTTACAGCTCTATGTTCAGAAGGTCCTATGTTCAGAAGGTTCTATGTTTGATAGATTTTATATAATAAATATATATTATATATATAATATAATAAATATATATAATACTATATATATATAACATTATTTTACATTATATATATTATATTTTAGTTGGGTGACGACTACTACAATTGGACTGTAACTACATATATACTTTAGTTATTTTTTTCTAACATATTTTTTGTATCCTCCTCCCACTCCCACTTCTGATCAATTTCACTTACATCCACCTGTCTATCCTGTTTCTACAACAGTAGGCAGGTGGACAGGAAGGCACTTTAACTTCATCTATCCCAGCAAACACGACAATGCTGGGTAAGTGTTGGACCAGCGTCAGGGACAGTGGGCCGGCACTGATCCAGTATTGGCTCAATTAATCGTGTTTGCTGGGATACTTTAGTGTTTTAAGTCCTATGTAAACAACAGTTCATTGTCGAACTCAATGAAATGACACAGATTGAAAAATTCTAATTAAATACCCATTTCGTTTATATATATCCATATGCATAGGAAAAAACATATAACATTATCTATTTGAATATTTTGATATCTCAACATGCAGATCAATCTGAATATCACTGCTTAATACGAAAAGGTCGCCTGCCAAGTAATGTCTGATCGGGCACTTTTGGATCCCACTCATCGCTGATAGGATCTTTTCCGATCCTATTGAAACTCAATAAAAGCATTCATGATTAAAATATCTGGGTTTACAGTCCCGTTTGCCCTAAGATGACGCATGTGGCAACAGTCATAGGATCGTCTAGAGTGCGACACATTGAAGGATTTATTGGACCAGAGAAAAGCTGATTGGCCTAACTGCGCACCGTCTTCTGCAGGAGATGAGACAGGGGAAGGTTTCCCGGGATACGTTCACGTATCGTCATCAAATACCTTGAGGTTAATGACTTAGCAAATGGCACGCCGGTATCACAAGTAGCAGCTAATCTGCAGGAGATAAGCAATCTAATGCAGCAGCAATTGCACACAAAAACAATTGGCATTTGATGTATTTTTCCTCGAGCTGACGCAGATGTGTGGCCTTTGAACGCTTTGATTGAGAAGTTGTGCCAAGCCTCCCAACATCTTGTGGCTGTACGGGCTTACATGTCATTCGTGCAGATGAATGGCATTGTTAAAGTCCACATCTACAGCGACCACGTTCACCTCAATGATCATGGCTATAGCAGGCTGGCCATTTTCATGATGTATGAATTAGGCCTGCCTTCACTTTGATGACAAGTTAGCTTCATCTACAAAAAACGGCCCTTTCCAGGGCCAACTAATTTTACTGGAAGATGCAATGAAACTGTTACTTATTAGAAATAAAATACCTAGCTAATCCATGTGTAGGCCTACACAAATTCTACAAACTGTGTGCTAACATACCTATAAATCACTGTGGTAGGCATGATTTTCGTAGGTTATAAGTGTATACATGATTGTAATGCAAACATATATAGATACAAAACAAGTGATCCTTCTATGCATTTCCTAAGTATAGCTATACATTTTAACTGTATATCGTCGATTTGAAGTGGCTTCATGCACCACAACCTAAGTTGGTAAAAGTGTTTTCTTCTAAATTCTTATTTGGAAATACCAGTATTTCCGCCTTATTCTATTAAATTTAACAGGTGTGCTATTGCAATTGAAGTTTGGCGTCGTCGCAGTATGTAATTTTGGGCTCGATAACTTGACAAGCTTTTGATGATTCCTGCTAAAAGAACGTTGCATGTTGCTAGTAACCACCTCTGTACAAGTTCAATAATGGCAAAATGTAGTTGTGATTTTTTGTATTTTACATAAATAATATCCCCTTGTGGGCGCAATAATGTTTTTCATCTATCCTGCTCAAATTAAACTGCATGTTCAGGGTTTCCACTCTACCAGGCAAGTACATGAATTTTTTTTTCGAAAAATGCCCCAAATCAAGGAATTTAATGAGTGTAAGAGCTAATGTAATATAGTTTCACTGCATTCATTGGGTTACAGCTCTATGTTCAGAAGGTCCTATGTTCAGAAGGTTCTATGTTTGATAGATTTTATATAATAAATATATATTATATATATAATATATTAAATATATATAGTACTATATATATATAACATTATTTTATACTATATATATTATATTTTAGTTGGGTGACGACTACTACAATTGGACTGTAACTACATATATACTTTAGTTATTTTTTTCTAACATATCTTTTGTATCCTCCTCCCACTCCCACTTCTGATCAATTTCACTTACATCCACCTGTCTATCCTGTTTCTACAACAGTAGGCAGGTGGACAGGAAGGCACTTTAACTTCATCTATCCCAGCAAACACGACAATGCTGGGTAAGTGTTGGACCAGCGTCAGAGACAGTGCGCCGGCACTGATCCAGTATTGGCTCAATTAATCGTGTTTGCTGGGATACTTTAGTGTTTTATGTCCTATGTAAACAACAGTTCATTGTCGAGCTCAATGAAATGACACAGATTGAAAAATTCTAATTAAATACCCATTTCGTTTATATATATCCATATGCATAAGAAAAAACATATAACATTATCTATTTGAATATTTTGATATCTCAACATGCAGATCAATCTGAATATCACTGCTTAATACGAAAAGGTCGCCTGCCAAGTAATGTCTGATTGGGCACTTTTGGATCCCACTCATCGCTGATAGGATCTTTTCCGATTCTATTGAAACTCAATAAAAGCATTCATGATTAAAATATCTGGGTTTACAGTCCCGTTTGCCCTAAGATGACGCATGTGGCAACAGTCATGGGATCGTCTAGAGTGCGACACCTTGAAGGATTTATTGGACCAGAGAAAAGCTGATTGGCCTAACTGCGCACCGTCTTCTGCTGGAGATGAGACAGGGGAAGGTTTCCCGGGATACGTTCACGTATCGTCATCAAATACCTTGAGGTTAATGACTTAGCAAATGGCACGCCGGTATCACAAGTAGCAGCTAATCTGCAGGAGATAAGCAATCTAATGCAGCAGCAATTGCACACAAAAACAATTGGCATTTGATGTATTTTTCCTCGAGCTGACGCAGATGTGTGGCCTTTGAACGCTTTGATTGAGAAGTTGTGCCAAGCCTCCCAACATCTTGTGGCTGTACGGGCTTACATGTCATTCGTGCAGAGGAATGGCATTGTTAAAGTCCACATCTACAGCGACCACGTTCACCTCAATGATCATGGCTATAGCAGGCTGGCCATTTTCATGATGTATGAATTAGGCCTGCCTTCACTTTGATGACAAGTTAGCTTCATCTACAAAAAACGGCCCTTTCCAGGGCCAACTAATTTTACTGGAAGATGCAATGAAACTGTTACTTATTAGAAATAAAATACCTAGCTAATCCATGTGTAGGCCTACACAAATTCTACAAACTGTGTGCTAACATACCTATAAATCACTGTGGTAGGCATGATTTTCGTAGGTTATAAGTGTATACATGATTGTAATGCAAACATATATAGATACAAAATAAGTGATCCTTCTTTGCATTTCTTAAGTATAGCTATACATTTTAACTGTATATCGTCGATTTGAAGTGGCTTCATGTACCACAACCTAAGTTGGTAAAAGTGTTTTCTTCTAAATTCTTATTTGGAAATACCAGTATTTCCGCCTTATTCTATTAAATTTAACAGGTGTGCTATTGCAATTGAAGTTTGGCGTCGTCGCAGTATGTAATTTTGGGCACGATAACTTGACAAGCTTTTGATGATTCCTGCCAAAAGAACGTTGCATGTTGCTAGTAACCACCTCTGTACAAGTTCAATAATGGCAAAATGTATTTGTGATTTTTTGTATTTTACATAAATAATATCCCCTTGTGGGCGCAATAATGTTTTTCATCTATCCTGCTCAAATTAAACTGCATGTTCAGGGTTTCCACTCTACCAGGCAAGTACATGAATTTTTTTTTTTCGAAAAATGCCCCAAATCAAGGAATTTAATGAGTGTAAGAGCTAATGTAATATAGTTTCACTGCATTCATTGGGTTACAGCTCTATGTTCAGAAGGTCCTATGTTCAGAAGGTTCTATGTTTGATAGATTTTATATAATAAATATATATTATATATATAATATATTAAATATATATAATACTATATATATATAACATTATTTTACATTATATATATTATATTTTAGTTGGGTGACGACTACTACAATTGGACTGTAACTACATATATACTTTAGTTATTTTTTTCTAACATATCTTTTGTATCCTCCTCCCACTCCCACTTCTGATCAATTTCACTTACATCCACCTGTCTATCCTGTTTCTACAACAGTAGGCAGGTGGACAGGAAGGCACTTTAACTTCATCTATCCCAGCAAACACGACAATGCTGGGTAAGTGTTGGACCAGCGTCAGGGACAGTGGGCCGGCACTGATCCAGTATTGGCTCAATTAATCGTGTTTGCTGGGATACTTTAGTGTTTTAAGTCCTATGTAAACAACAGTTCATTGTCGAACTCAATGAAATGACACAGATTGAAAAATTCTAATTAAATACCCATTTCGTTTATATATATCCATATGCATAGGAAAAAACATATAACATTATCTATTTGAATATTTTGATATCTCAACATGCAGATCAATCTGAATATCACTGCTTAATACGAAAAGGTCGCCTGCCAAGTAATGTCTGATCGGGCACTTTTGGATCCCACTCATCGCTGATAGGATCTTTTCCGATCCTATTGAAACTCAATAAAAGCATTCATGATTAAAATATCTGGGTTTACAGTCCCGTTTGCCCTAAGATGACGCATGTGGCAACAGTCATAGGATCGTCTAGAGTGCGACACATTGAAGGATTTATTGGACCAGAGAAAAGCTGATTGGCCTAACTGCGCACCGTCTTCTGCAGGAGATGAGACAGGGGAAGGTTTCCCGGGATACGTTCACGTATCGTCATCAAATACCTTGAGGTTAATGACTTAGCAAATGGCACGCCGGTATCACAAGTAGCAGCTAATCTGCAGGAGATAAGCAATCTAATGCAGCTGCAATTGCACACAAAAACAATTGGCATTTGATGTATTTTTCCTCGAGCTGACGCAGATGTGTGGCCTTTGAACGCTTTGATTGAGAAGTTGTGCCAAGCCTCCCAACATCTTGTGGCTGTACGGGCTTACATGTCATTCGTGCAGAGGAATGGCATTGTTAAAGTCCACATCTACAGCGACCACGTTCACCTCAATGATCATGGCTATAGCAGGCTGGCCATTTTCATGATGTATGAATTAGGCCTGCCTTCACTTTGATGACAAGTTAGCTTCATCTACAAAAAACGGCCCTTTCCAGGGCCAACTAATTTTACTGGAAGATGCAATGAAACTGTTACTTATTAGAAATAAAATACCTAGCTAATCCATGTGTAGGCCTACACAAATTCTACAAACTGTGTGCTAACATACCTATAAATCACTGTGGTAGGCATGATTTTCGTAGGTTATAAGTGTATACATGATTGTAATGCAAACATATATAGATACAAAACAAGTGATCCTTCTATGCATTTCCTAAGTATAGCTATACATTTTAACTGTATATCGTCGATTTGAAGTGGCTTCATGCACCACAACCTAAGTTGGTAAAAGTGTTTTCTTCTAAATTCTTATTTGGAAATACCAGTATTTCCGCCTTATTCTATTAAATTTAACAGGTGTGCTATTGCAATTGAAGTTTGGCGTCGTCGCAGTATGTAATTTTGGGCTCGATAACTTGACAAGCTTTTGATGATTCCTGCTAAAAGAACGTTGCATGTTGCTAGTAACCACCTCTGTACAAGTTCAATAATGGCAAAATGTAGTTGTGATTTTTTGTATTTTACATAAATAATATCCCCTTGTGGGCGCAATAATGTTTTTCATCTATCCTGCTCAAATTAAACTGCATGTTCAGGGTTTCCACTCTACCAGGCAAGTACATAAATTTTTTTTTTCGAAAAATGCCCCAAATCAAGGAATTTAATGAGTGTAAGAGCTAATGTAATATAGTTTCACTGCATTCATTGGGTTACAGCTCTATGTTCAGAAGGTCCTATGTTCAGAAGGTTCTATGTTTGATAGATTTTATATAATAAATATATATTATATATATAATATATTAAATATATATATAATACTATATATATATATATAACATTATTTTATATTATATATATTATATTTTAGTTGGGTGACGACTACTACAATTGGACTGTAACTACATATATACTTTAGTTATTTTTTTCTAACATATCTTTTGTATCCTCCTCCCACTCCCACTTCTGATCAATTTCACTTACATCCACCTGTCTATCCTGTTTCTACAACAGTAGGCAGGTGGACAGGAAGGCACTTTAACTTCATCTATCCCAGCAAACACGACAATGCTGGGTAAGTGTTGGACCAGCGTCAGAGACAGTGCGCCGGCACTGATCCAGTATTGGCTCAATTAATCGTGTTTTCTGGGATACTTTAGTGTTTTATGTCCTATGTAAACAACAGTTCATTGTCGAACTTAATGAAATGACACAGATTGAAAAATTCTAATTAAATACCCATTTCGTTTATATATATCCATATGCATAGGAAAAAACATATAACATTATCTATTTGAATATTTTGATATCTCAACATGCAGATCAATCTGAATATCACTGCTTAATACGAAAAGGTCGCCTGCCAAGTAATGTCTGATTGGGCACTTTTGGATCCCACTCATCGCTGATAGGATCTTTTCCGATTCTATTGAAACTCAATAAAAGCATTCATGATTAAAATATCTGGGTTTACAGTCCCGTTTGCCCTAAGATGACGCATGTGGCAACAGTCATAGGATCGTCTAGAGTGCGACACCTTGAAGGATTTATTGGACCAGAGAAAAGCTGATTGGCCTAACTGCGCACCGTCTTCTGCAGGAGATGAGACAGGGGAAGGTTTCCCGGGATACGTTCACGTATCGTCATTGATGTATTTTTCCTCGAGCTGACGCAGATGTGTGGCCTTTGAACGCTTTGATTGAGAAGTTGTGCCAAGCCTCCCAACATCTTGTGGCTGTACGGGCTTACATGTCATTCGTGCAGAGAAATGGCATTGTTAAAGTCCACATCTACAGCGACCACGTTCACCTCAATGATCATGGCTATAGCAGGCTGGCCATTTACATGATGTATGAATTAGGCCTGCCTTCACTTTGATGACAAGTTAGCTTCATCTACAAAAAACGGCCCTTTCCAGGGCCAACTAATTTTACTGGAAGATGCAATGAAACTGTTACTTATTAGAAATAAAATACCTAGATAATCCATGTGTAGGCCTACACAAATTCTACAAGCTATGTGCTAACATACCTATAAATCACTGTGGTAGGCATGATTTTCGTAGGTTATAAGTGTATACATGATTGTATTGCATACATATATAGATATAAAACAGTTGATCCCTTTTTGAATTTCCCAAGTAGTTATACATTTTAAATGTGTATCGTCGATTTAAAGTGGTTTCATGCACCACAACCTAAGTTGGTAAAAGTGTTTTCTTCTAAATTCTGTAAATACCAGTATTTCTGCCTTATACTATTAAATTTAACAGGTGTGCTATTGCAATTGAAGTTTGGCGTCGTCGCAGTTTGTACTTTTGGGCACGATAACTTGACAAGCTTTAGATGATTTCTGCCAAAATAATTTTGCATGTTGCTAGTAACCACCTTTGAGACAAGTTAAATAAAGGCAAAATGCATTTGTGATTTTTCGTATTTTACGTAAATAATTTCCCCTTGTGGGCGCAATAATGTTTTTCATCTATCCTGCTCAAATTAACCTGCATGTCCAGGGCTACCAGGCAAGTACCATAAAAAAAAATTGCGAAAAAAGCCCCAAATCAAGGAATTTAATGAGTGTAAGAGCTAATGTAATATAGTTTCACCGCATTCATTGGGCTACATCTCTATGTTAAAAAGGTCCTATGTTCAGAAGGTCCTATGTTCAGAAGGTTCTATGTTCAGAACGTCCTTTGTTCAGAAGGTTCTATGTTCAGAAGGTTCTATGTTTGAAAGATTTTATATATTAAATATATATTATATATTAATATATATTATATTAAATATATATTATATATATGGTCGATTACCACGAAAGTGATGCACATCGACGAAAAATCGACTTTGTTAAATACGTTCTAACTCTTTATAATTATAAAGCTACAACATTGAAGATTTGTCATAAAAAAATCGCTCCTTAATACATAAAGTAGAACACATTTTAGAAGCTCTTAACCTAAGCTCTTAAATGTAGAACCCATATGTAACCCTACGAATACACATAGACATTACCAAGATAACATCATTTATCACAACTCTGTCACTGCAATTGTGTGTGGAAACATGGTAATACTGTTACTCAATAATATGCCCTATCATTTGATAATACTTTTCGAAACATGCAGCTCATGCGCTAATATCTTGAACCAGTTCAAGTTACGCTGTACATTCTCAAGTGTTATAAATTTCAAAGAATGAGACGAATCGAATGTCATAATTTCTAAAATACCTAGTTTAAAACCGAAAAATGCATTGAACATTAACGGGCAGACCCAGTACGTCATTTTTGGGGATGATGCAATGTTTTATTGCTGTAATAATGTTTACTATCACGATATAGTAATGTTATTCGTAGGGTTACAGGGACTCTATAAAACAAAAGAAAACCATTTCTGTTCATATCAATCTCTGACTTTCAAATAGTTGTTGGCGACATCTGTAATATTATTATCAATCAAAATAATAACACATAAAGTACTATTTTTTAAAAAAAGGTTTAGTTCGGGACGATGCACGTGGATCTCAAGCAAATTATACATTGTACATCGCAGAAGATTGATAGTCGAGCGACCAGGTCAAAACAAATGGTAATTTCTGTCTAAAATTAGTGTAGAACATGTACCATGTATAAAATGTAAAGGAACTGATAACATGGACTCGTTTGGATCGGTACAGAATACCTAACAGAGCTGCATTTGTAGGGTTACGTTATTCGTATTACTGAATTTTGTGCGGGCTGTCAATAAGAATAAGCGATACCTTATTTGACTATGGATATGACGTTGTTTATTCATAGCGTATAATAATAATCGGATATGTAATTTACAGAAAAAACACTATTATTTTTATAAATTTTATTAAACAACAAAACATACAGTTAAGTAAGAAAATAAACAGTACAACAAGAAACGTAACATATAACAGTGGAGTTAGAATATGTGTTCTTTTGTGGGTGCATATTCAAGACAAAAAGAGTTTTCACACATTATACACCACATTGGATGTGTGTTCTACCAACAGTCAACACTAAATACCAAAGAAGTTAACGAAAACTTGTGCAACAAATAATATAACGGGCAAATAACTGAATGACAATCAATGACTGAACTGTGGGTTTATGATCGTATTTACCAGATCTTGGTAATACGAATTATGCGAAGCATGACTCAGAAATATACCTGTAAACATGGTAAACTCAACTTAAAATGACTAGGAACAGTTTCATTGACACAACCCAGTGCAGATTGTACTACACAGTGACAAAAATTCCGTGTATATTACGGATGTACATGTAGCCTAATATAAAAATTGTGAAAAAGCATTCATAGCACGTTTTCTATCACTGCTCGAGAGGTTCATAAGAGTTCCTCCTGTGCCCGCCAATACTGGTGGTGAAACTGTACAGAGAATATTTTCCGGATCAAGTAGAAGTTCATCAGTTCGTGTCCACTTCAGTTTTCCCCTGGTATTCTTCATAAAGGACACTAATCAATCACCTTTTTCATTTGGCGTTTTAATAACTTTCCCCACATACCATTTTTTCATATACACAGCACAGACAAATTGACCTATCTGCATCGCGTTTTTAACGTTCAGGATGTTAGAGACTGGTTCATCATTGCTTTTACAATCACTGGTAGGCCTAATGTTGTCAGTGTCTGTATCACGGACAGTGTCGTGGATTGCGTCCAGTGGGTTTTCAACAATTGTGTCCATTGGTTCTTCAACAAGTGTAATGTTTGAAGGGTGGTAATATCAGTTTTTGTCCACCCAGGACAGGAGGGATGAAACGTACCTTTCTCATAGTAACATTGTCCAAAACATGAGGTTTTACGCCAGAAGAAAACACCATCACATTGTACCATGGCATGTGCCGACAGAAGTCCATTCACTGCCGTTATTTTCCATTTATTTATTATGGTACGACACTTAATTACATCATTGGTGGTGACTCTGACAAACTCCATTGTTGAATTAATTGAAGTAAAATGGCTAAAGAATGTGTTTGTTTCGGAGATAATCGCGCCCGCCTTCACAGCATTCTCAGCCATTTTTTTAACACTACCCCCAACACCGTCACACGGACCTTTACCGTGTCCAGCTTCTAACCACTGCCAGCTAGCTGCAGTACCAAACATTTTTTTGTGGTTAGCCAGGAGAGCTACGACAGTTTTATTCCTGTATTGCGAAGATGGAGAGTCTGTAATGTAATGAACTGTATTTAGTTCGGGCAGAATAGCCTTTACTTTGATCTGGATTGATTGGATGAATGCCATGGTGGTTGCGATGGTGTGTGATCTCTCTTCAGTGACACCCACTATGCTAATATGTTGAAGTGTCTCTGTGTCATCTCTATAGTGAATCACCATAGGGTGCAATGACACCTGGTTTCTGTCATAGTGCACAGCGCCAATTTCGTCTTGGTAGACACAATTATAATTTTCCGCATAGTCCATCTGAATGGTACACTCAGTACCGGGCTGCATATCGCTACGAACTTTACGTATCTGTTCATACTGTGTGGTAACTCTACTCGCATGCTCTCGTAGGTCAGACAGAGCCACTTTGAAGTCTGTGATGAATTCTACTTTGTCTGACACAATGTCTATCAGCTTGACTTTTTTTTATGATACTGTCATTATACGTCAAATCAACTCGTCGCCATTGCTTGAATTTCACCTCACCAGTGGGGATGCTTTCAAGATTGTTATCAATTTCATTTTCAGACAGTTTCAGCATGGCATCAATGGATTTGGGTAACGAACGTTGTCTTTTTTTCCAGGGAGCTCAGTGCTATTGTCTTCGCGGCGAAGGAATTCTGCCACTTGTTGTGCTGCTCTCATGCCAACTATTTTTCTTCTAGTCACCATTTTTTTGTCTGTCTTTTTAAATATATTGTTACGACAGAGTGCAGATTTTTTTGAAATTTGCTTAGCGACGCCATGCAGTACACCTTTAGGCTTCACAACATTGAAGAGGCTTCGTTTTACTGAAGGCGTTGCACTGCGAACACATTTCATAGTAGTAGTGTATGGCAGTAATGGTTTGATCCTGCACGGGCGTGGTGTAATTCCCCCTTCTATTAGCAACGATTGTGCTTCTTTGACTGGTGTAGATATACTTGGTGTGTTTGTTGGAGGGCTATGTTCTATTCGTTCCATTGCATTTACTTTTTTCTGCACAGATGGCATCACAACAGTCAGCTTTCTTGATCTGGGTGCCAGGGCAACGAGTAATGGTTCAGTACTACTTGCTTGAAAAGATCTCAAGCTATGCCCACTTGTATTAGATGCAAGTTCTGGCTCCGCACGTAGCTTTTTCTCTGCACATCTAGCTCTAAAAGCCTGAACATCTATGCGTTTTCGTGTTCTGTAAAGGGCTAATTCTTCAGGTGTTTTTTCGATGGCTAATTTTTCATATGTTGCTGTCCTTTTTACTTCTCGCTTAAGAAATGTCCTTTTTACTTCTTGCTTAATTATTTCTCCACTCCTTTGACAGAATCGCATTTTTTAACTTTTGCAAATCAGACAACACCCTTTTCGGCATTTCACCTGGAAACACACAAAAAACAGTTGGTTTCATCAGTAGGTCTAATATGTGAACTTTTAACAACACACATTTTGAGGCAATTCTATGTTATTTAGTTAATTTTAGCACAATCTAACATAAAAAATGAATTAATTCAATTTACCATTGCCAAATTTCACTAAAACACTATATTTGATAGTAAAATGTGAAATAGCATACATATTTATGTTTTTTATGGTAACCCTACGAATGCACATATCATTTAATTATCCATATATTAAATACAAAAAAATGAGTTCAAATTCATATTTTTAAATGCCATGTCAAATAATAAACTTATTGTTGCTAGAAACTTCGATAAAGCTAAATCCAAAAGACATATAATGAAAAACATGGTTGATTTTGAACTTGTCGTGATATTTTTCCAAATTCAAAATATTTTTTATTCGTCATAAAATAATATATAGTAGCTTGTAAAGCTTAAGTAAACGTATGAAGTAATAATCAATTGACTAGTAGCATATTTGCAAGTTAACTGATTATCATTATTTCGATCTAAGGTGTTTTAAATACCTCCAAGTAGTAACCCTACAAATGACACTACAGTGTAACCCTACGAATAACATACAAAACCAGCTGCGGTTCGTTATTGCAGTTTGATACAATTTGTCACATATTATCGCCCACAAAGGTCATACGATAGCTTCAAATTTAATCAAAAACTTTTACTTTTCACATCATTTATATCGTGGGGTATGGCACTATCATTATTTGAACGACGTCGTCATAATTTAAACAAAAATAACGTTAAAAGTTACCTGTATTAATTGAAGTTGCTTCACTTAATTTCTTCGCCATGTGCCGGCCGATTTTACGAATCCTGCGACAAATTTCCAGCGCATTCACCAGGTGACGCTCAGGTCGATAATCAAATTAGCATTCGTAGGGTTACACAATTCTCTTGCACACGTCATCTTCGCACGGGCAGCATTGATAAACTATGCCGTCTATCAACATTCTATATTCTTCAATTTATACTCCACTAGTATGAGAGTATTCCTACTTAATATTTGGCACTAATCTACAATACCATTCATAATATATTAATCATAATTTAAACAAAAATAACGTTAAAAGTTACCTGTATTAATTGAAGTTGCTTCACTTAATTTCTTCGCCATGTGCCGGCCGATTTTACGAATCCTGCGACAAATTTCCAGCTCATTCACCAGGTGACGCTCAGGTCGATAATCAAATTAGCATTCGTAGGGTTACACAATTCTCTTGCACACGTCATCTTCGCACGGGCAGCATTGATAAACTATGCCGTCTATCAACATTCTATATTCTTCAATTTATACTCCACTAGTATGGGAGTATTCCTACTTCAATATTTGGCACTAATCTACAATACCATTCATAATATATTAACTGGAATTGCATTCGTATGGTTACAAAAATGCTCTTGCAAAACACGACATATTATTGTTGAGGAATCCCAAAAAAGTAGATGTGTCCAGTAATCCCTTAAATTTAGCTTTGATGAACAAAAAACATATCATTTCATGGATACAGTGTGATATATTGCAACTAAGTCCACAATTTAATATTTTATTTGACCTAAGGTGGCATGTATTCGTAGGGCTACTCATATTTGAAATTTTAGAAAAATCATCATAAAAAAAATTCTAAATAACATAGACAAAAACTGTTTGCAGATATTGTGTAACTCGATGCCATGCACCAAACAGTCTAATATAAAAGAGTTGGACAGCTTAGCTAAAAAATGAAATGTGATTATCTAAAATAGCTCCAAATGCATCACTTTCGTGGGAATCGACCATATATATATATATATATAACATTATTATATACTATATATATTATATTTTAGCTGGGTGACGACTACTACACTTGGACTGTAACTACATATATATTTTAGTTATTTTTTTCTAACATATCTTATCTATCTTCCTCCCACTTCTAATCAATTTCACTTACATCCACCTGCCAGTCCTGTTTCTACAGGGGTAGGCAGGTGGACAGGTAGGCACTTCAACTTCATCTATCCCAGCAAACACGACATTGCTGGGTAAGTGTTGGACCAGTGTCAGAGACAGTGGGCCGACACTGATCCAGTATTGGCTCAATTAATCGTGTTTGCTGAGATACTTTAGTGTTTTAAGTCCTATGTAAACAGCAGTTTATTGTCAAACTCAATGAAATGACACAGATTGAATAATCCTAATTAAATAGCCATTTCGTTTATATATCCATATGCATATTAAAAAAACATATAACATTATCTATTTAAATATGAATATTTTGATATCTCAACATGCAGATCAATATGAATATCACTGCTTATTACGAAAGGGTCGTCTGCCAAGTAGTGTCTGATTGGGCACTTTTGGATCCCACTCATCGCTGATAGGATCTTTTCCGATCCTATTGAAACTCAATAAAAGCATTCATGATTAAAATATCTGGGTTTATAGTCCCGTTTGTCTCAAGATGACGCATGTGGCAACAGTCATACGATCGTCTGGTGTGACACCTTGAAGGATTTATTGGACCAGAGAAAAGCCGATTGGCCTAACTGCACACCGGCTTCTGCAGGAGATGAGACAGGGAGGTTTTTCCGGGATACGTTCACGTATTGTCATCATATACCTTGAGGTTAATGACTTAGCAAATGGCACCCCTGTATCACAAGTAGCAGCTATCTGCAGGAGATAAACGATCTAATGCAGCAGCAATTGCACACAAAAACTTTTGGCATTTGCTGTATTTTTCCTCGAGCTGACGCAGATGTGTGGCCTTTGAACGCTTTGATTGAGGAGTTGTGCCAAGCCTCCCAACATCTTGTGGCTGTATGGGCTTACATGTCATTCGTGCAGAGGAATGGCATTGTTAAAGTTCACCTCTACAGTGACAACGGTCAGCTTAATGATCATGGCTATCGCAGGCTGGCCATTTTCATGAGGTACTAATCAGGCTTGCCTTCACTAAGAGATAATGTAATATAGTATCACCGCATTCATTGGGTCACAGCTCTATGTTCAGAAGGTCCTATGTTCAGAAGGATCTATGCTCAGAAGGTTCTGTGTTTGAAAGATTTTATATATTAAATATATATTAAATATATATATTATTATAATATTATATATATATATATATATATAACATTATTCTAAACTATATATATTATATTTTAGTTGGGTGACGACTACTACACTTGGACTGTAACTACATATATATTTTAGTTATTTTTTTCTAACATATCTTTTGTATCCTCCTCCCACTCACACTTCTAATCAATTTCACTTACATCCACCTGCCTGTCCTGTTTCTACAACAGTAGGCAGGTGGACAGGTAGGCACTTCAACTTCATCTATCCCTGCAAACACGGCAATGCTGGGTAAGTGTTCTTCTTATTAAAATAATTATTCTAATTAAAATACCCATTTCGTTTATATATATCCATATGCAAAGGAAAAAACATATAACAATATCTATTTGAATATGAATATTTTGATATCTCAACATGCAGATCAATCTGAATATCACTGCTTAATACTAAAGGGTCGCCTGTCAAGTCAAGTAGTGTCTGATTGGGCACTTTTGGATCCGACTCATCGCTGATGGGATCTTTTCTGTTTCTATTGAAACTCAATAAAAGCATTCATGATTAAAATATCTGGGTTTATAGTCCCGTTTGCCTCAAGATGACGCATGTGGCAACTGTCATAGGATCGTTTATAGTGCGACACCTTGAAGGATTTACTGGACCAGAGAAAGCTGATTGGCCTAACTGCGCACAGGCTTCTGCAGGAGATGAGACAGGGGAAATTTCCCGGGATACGTTCACGTATCGTCATCATATACCCTGGGGTTAATGACTTAGCAAATGGCACGCCGGTATCACAAGTAGCAGCTAATCTGCAGGAGATAAGCGATCTAATGCAGCAGCAATAGCACACAAAAACAATTGGCATTTGATGTATTTTTCCTCGAGCTGACGCAAATGTGTGGCCTTTGAACGCTTTGATTGAGGAGTTGTGCCAAGCCTCCCAACATCTTGTGGCTGTACGGGCTTACATGTCATTCGTGCAGAGGAATGGCATTGTTAAAGTCCACATCTACAGCGACCACGTTCACCTCAATGATCATGGCTATAGCAGGCTGGCCATTTTCATGATGTATGAATTAGGCCTGCCTTCACTTTGATGGCAAGTTAGCTTCATCTACAAAAAACGGCCCTTTCCAGGGCCAACTAATTTTACTGGAAAATGCAATGAAACTGTTACTTATTAGAAATAAAATACCTGGCTAATCCATGTGTAGGCCTACACAAATTATACAAGCTGTGTGCTAACATACCTATAAATCACTGTGGTAGGCATGATTTTCGTAGGTTATAAGTGTATACATGATTGTAATGCAAACATATATAGATACAAAATAAGTGATCCTTCTTCGTCTTTCCTAAGTATAGCTATACATTTTAACTGTATATCGTCGATTTGAAGTGGCTTCATACACAACAACCTAAGCTGGTAAAAGTGTTTTCTTCTAAATTCTTATTTGGAAATACCAGTATTTCCGCCTTCTTCTATTAAATTTAACAGGTGTGCTATTGCAATTGAAGTTTGGCGTCGTCGCAGTATGTAATTTTGGGCACGATAACTTGACAAGCTTTTGATGATTCCTGCCAAAATAACGTTGCATGTTGCTAGTAACCACCTCTGTACAAGTTCAATAGTGGCAAAATGTATTTGTGATTTTTTGTATTTTACGTAAATAATATCCACTTGTGGGCGCGATAATGTTTTTCATCTATCCTTTTTATCCATCTATCTATGTTCAGAAGGTCCTATGTTCAGAAGGTTCTATGTTTGATAGATTTTATATAATAAATATATATTATATATATAATATATTAAATGTATATAATACTATATATATATAACATTATTTTATATTATATATATTATATTTTAGTTGGGTGACTACTACTACAATTGGACTGTAACTACATATATACTTTAGTTATTTTTTACTAACATATCTTTTGTATCCTCCTCCCACTCCCACTTCTGATCAATTTCACTTACATCCACCTGTCTGTCCTGTTTCTACAACAGTAGGCAGGTGGACAGGTAGGCACTTCAACTTCATCTATCCCAGCAAACACGACAACGCTGGGTAAGTGTTGGACCAGCGTCAGAGACAGTGGGCCGGCACTGATCCAGTATTGGCTCAATTAATCGTGTTTGCTGGGAGACTTTAGTGTTTTAAGTCCTATGTAAACAACAGTTCATTGTCGAACTCAATGAAATGACACAGATTGAAAAATCCCAATTAAATACCCATTTCGTTTATATATATACATATGCATAGGAAAAAAAATATAACATTATCTATTTGAATATGAATATTTTGATATCTCAACATGCAGATCAATCTGAATATCACTGCTTAATACGAAAAGGTCGCCTGCCAAGTAATGTCTGATTGGGCACTTTTAGATCCCACTCATCGCTGATAGGATCTTTTCCGATCCTATTGAAACTCAATAAAAGCATTCATGAATAAAATATCTGGGTCATAGGATCGTCTATAGTGCGACACCTTGAAGGATTTATTGGACCAGAGAAAAGCTGATTGGCCTAACTGTGCACCGTCTTCTGCAGGAGATGAGACAGGGGAAGGTTTCCCGGGATACGTTCACGTATCGTCATCATATACCTTGAGGTTAATGACTTAGCGAATGGCACGCCGGTATCACAAGTAGCAGCTAATCTGCACGAGATAAGCAATCTAATGCAGCTGCAATTGCACACAAAAACAATTGGCATTTGCTGTATTTTTCCTCGAGCTGACGCAGATGTGTGGCCTTTGAACGCTTTGATTGAGGAGTTGTGCCAAGCCTCCCAACATCTTGTGGATGTATGGGCTTACATGTCATTCGTGCAGAGGTATGGCATTGTTAAAGTCCACCTCTACAGTGACAACGGTCAGCTTAATGATCATGGCTATCGCAGGCTGGCCATTTTCATGAGTTACTAATCAGGCTTGCCTTCACTTCGATGGCAAGTTAGCTTCATCTACAAAAAACGTAATTTTACTGGAAGATGCAATGAAACTGTTACTTATTAGAAATAAAAGACCTTAATCCATGTGTAAGCCTACACAAATTCTACAAACATATCTATAAACATACCTGCAAACATACCTATAAATCACTGTGGTAGGCACGATTTTCAGAGGTTATAAGTGTATACATGATTGTAATGCAAACATATATAGATACAAAACAATTGATCCTTCTTTGAATTTCCTAAGTAGTTATACATTGTAAATGTGTATCGTCGATTTAAAGTGGTTTCATGCACCACAACCTAAGTTGGTAAAAGCGTTTTCTTCTAAATTCTTATTTGGAAATACCAGTATTTCCGCTTTATACTATTAAATTTAACAGGACTGGTGTGCTATTGCAATTGAAGTTAGGCGTCGTCGCAGTATGTAGTTTTTCCCCTTGTGGGCGCAATAATGTCTTTCATCTATCCTGCTCAAATTAACCTGCATGTTCAGGGTTTCCACTCTACCAGGCAAGTACCAAGAAGAAAAGTGTTTCGAAAAATGCCACAAATCAAGGAATTTAATGAGTGTAAGAGCTAATGTAATAATAGTTTCACCGCATTCAATGGGTTACAGCTCTATGTTCAGAAGGTCCTATGTTCAGAAGTCCTATGGTCAGAAGGTTCTATGTTCAAAAGGTCCTTTGTTCAGAAGGCTCTATGCTCAGAAGGTTCCATGTTTGAAAGATTTTATATATTAAAGGGACTGCCCAGGCTAAAATCATTAAAAAATCGGTGATTGCTTCTTAATATGACCATATGATGTAAACATGTCCATAGACTAGAACTGCAAAAGTTATTTAATTTTTGTGAAGCGCATTCACCAGTTAGACTAGATATAGAGACGAAATTCCCGTATTTCTAATTTTTGACATGAAAAAACTAACCATTTATGTTATCTATCCCACCATATATATTTGTAACCTATGAGTTAGGTTCAGACCTATCCTAGTTTTCAAATTATAGCTTTTTAAAAATGGAAAAAAATGTAAAATGTCATTCCAACGCCAAACAGGCTGAAAATCTTAAAGGCCATAAGGAACGCACAATTTGATATGTAGGGAGGGCAGTTGGCTAGAGAAAAATTGTGAAAAAAAATAGTTTGTCGCCACAAAAGTCAGAAAAAAAAGTTTGTTGAAAATGTGGGCAGAAAAAAAAAGTTTGTTGTCGAAATTGTTGAAAAATATGTTGACCAGAAAAAAACACCAAATGGTAGGCCTAACATAGACTAGTCTACATAATAGGGAAAGCATACGACAAAACATAAAAAAAATTGTCGGACGTTGATAGCCAAAAAAAAGATTGTTTTCTCTAGGAGGTAAAAAAAAAGTTTGCAAGCAACAAAAACTCTAGCCCCCCCCCCCCCCCGGATATCTAATGGTGCGTCCCTAACTTTTGAAATATTCAAGCTAGAGACCTAATTTTTTTTATGAAGGCACACTGTAACATCTGCTTTGAGTGGTTTGTTTTATAGAAAATTTGGAACTTTTCTGGGAATCTGGCTATTTGATATGAAATGACCCCTATAGCCTATAACTCTGGAAGATTAGTCCATAATCTAGCCTATAATTACAGAAAGGCAACATAAATAATTATGGGCAATAGACAGTCGGGAAGGAGCGATGGGGCTACAAGACAATCTACTAGGACTAGCCTATACCTAGATCTACAAGAAGTAGAATTTGGCAAGACAGCCTGGATTTTTTCACAGCATGTGTTTGCAGTGTGGACGATGAGCACTAGCTAATAGGCTATCCTATACCCTGGGCCACATTCATTTTGGTTATTCTGTAGCTCATGCTTTTCGTAGATGTCTCCGTCAATTATGAACCGATTTCCTTGAAATTTAGCACAGGTAGACTCTAATTGTCAAGTCATATCCTAACGTCTGTAAAAATTTCGCCTATAACTACAGAAAGGCAACATAAATAATTATGGGAAATAGACAGTCGGAAAGGAGCGATGGGGCTACAAGACAATCTACTCGGACTAGCCTATACCAGGGAAAACCTATACCTAGATCTACAAGAAGTAGAATTTGGCAAGACAGCCTGGATTTTTTCACAGCATGTGTTTGCAGTGTGGACGATGAGCACTAGAGTAGCTAATAGGCTATCCTATACCCTGGGCCACATTCATTTTGGTTTTCCTGTAGCTCATGCTTTTCGTCGATGTCTCCGTCAATAATTATGAACCGATTTCCTTGAAATTTAGCACAGGTAGATTCTAATTTTCAAGTCATCTCCTAACGTCGGTAAAAATTTCGCAAAATTATAGGTCTATTGAATATTGCAAAAGTTAGAGTTAGACCATTGGACATAAAATAGCCTAGCATTCTTAGACAAGTCTAGAATGAGTTTAATGGGTTTAAAGAGGGACATCATAATTTTCATTTACCAGGCCAACATCAGCGTATGTCTAATAGATCCAGTCTAACTTTTGAAATATGGTCTCACCACCCCAAATGCCAGTCCCATTGAAACACATGTAAACTGCCTCAATTCCGCAGGCCGATTTCACCATTTTTCACCCATATATTTAGTGTGACATATCAGGATAAAGTTTGAGAGGTCCTTGTTCGAAAACAGGCCCACCATATGTATGCTTACCAGACAGATTTTGAGCTAAGCCCCATAGTGTGTAAAAAGGTCACTACTGTTAATTGGGCTATAATCCGTACTCTCTTTCACAGAACAGACACACATCATTTTAACCCACTGTATCCTTGCGAGGTTATCACAAACAGTTACATCTGATATCCTTGACAAAGAAGATAACGTGTGCTTAAATATTCACAAAATTATAACTTCTTTTTATTTGTTTTTGTTTCAATAGAGGTTGGAACAGCCGCATTAAAAATATTTTTGTGATGATTCCATCATTAGTAGACACCTCCCTGGATTTCGGCTTATTTAGGGTGGTGGGACCATATTGAATAGGTCTATAATATTACGAAATTTCAGGGATATTAGGACCCGGTTGAAATATGATTCTTTTACACATTCTAGGCCTACACTACCTCTACGATTACATGGACTATATGGGTTGTTTTACAATCAGGGGGCAATTGTCTGAGATAGGAAAAGAATGACCTCTGTACATTTTATAAGGAGAAGACAATGAAAACACATATTTATTTTACAAGTGTATGAGGTCTCAAACTGTATTGATTTGGATGAAATATTAATAAATATATACCAATAAAGATGTATGTGCTTATATACATGTATTTCAGTATTATTTGTGAATATAAATCATTTACTAATTTATTTAGCTACCTTTAAAAACTAAACTAATCTGTGATACTACTGTATCTAATGCGCTGGTTAACACACAACTATGATCAGACTAAAGTAATATTAATTTAGAAATGAGACGTTCACAATTTTATACAAACACAAACAAACACAAGTACAGCTAATCCTGAGCAGAACAGTGTGTGGCTTACTAGACTATTACTTCATGGATCATGATCCATAGCTTATTTTAGGCCTTACTGAATAAGAAGCTTCAATTAGATCAGTCCCAAATTTATTGTGGTAGCTGGTATTAGATCATCTCCTCAGCGGGAAGGTGGTCGTGAAATTTAATTTTAGGCATGAAAAAACTAACCATTTATGTTATCTATCCCACCATATATATTTGTAAACTATGAGTTAGGTTCACACCTATCCTGGTTTTCAAATTATAGCTTTTTAAAAATGAAAAAAAATGTAAAATGTCATTCCAACGCCAAACAGGCTGAAAATCTGAAAGGCCATAAGGAACGCACCATTTGATATCTAGGGGGGGGGGGGGGCAGTTGGCTAGAGAAAAATTGTGAAAAAAAAAGTTTGTCGCCACAAAAGTCAGAAAAAAAAGTTTGTTGAAAATGTGGGCAGAAAAAAAAAGTTTGTTGTCGAAATTGTTGAAAAATATGTTGACCAGAAAAAACACCAAATGGTAGGCCTAACATAGACTAGTCTACATAATAGGGAAAGCATAGGACAAAACATAAAAAAATTGTAGGACGTTGATAGCCAAAAAAAAGATTGTTTTCTCTAGGAGGTAAAAAAAAAGTTTGCAAGCAACAAAAACTCTAGCCCCCCCCCCCGGATATCTAATGGTGCGTCCCTAACTTTTGAAATATTCAAGCTAGAGACCTAAATTTTTTTATGAAGGCACACTGTAACATTTGCTTTGAGTGGTTTGTTTTATAAAAAATTTGGAACTTTTCTGGGAATCTGGCTATTTGATATGAAATGACCCCTATAGCCTATAACTCTGAAAGATTAGTCCATAATCTAGCCTATAATTACAGAAAGGCAACATAAATAATTATGGGCAATAGACAGTCGGGAAGGAGCGATGGGGCTACAAGACAATCTACTCGGACTAGCCTATACCAGGGAAAACCTATACCTAGATCTACAAGAAGTAGAATTTGGCACGACAGCCTGGATTTTTTTTCACAGCATGTGTTTGCAGTTAGGACGATGAGCACTAGAGTAGCTAATAGGCTATCCTATACCCTGGGCCACATTCATTTTGGTTTTCCTGTAGCTCATGCTTTTCGTCGATGTCTCCGTCAATTATGAACCGATTTCCTTGAAATTTAGCACAGGTAGACTCTAATTTTCAAGTCATATCCTAACGTCGGTAAACATTTCGCCTATAACTACAGAAAGGCAACATAAATAATTATGGGAAATAGACAGTCGGAAAGGAGCGATGGGGCTACAAGACAATCTACTCGGACTAGCCTATACCTAGATCTACAAGAAGTAGAATTTGGCAAGACAGCCTAGATTTTTTCACAGCATGTGTTTGCAGTGTGGACGATGAGCACTAGCTAATAGGCTATCCTATACCCTGGGCCACATTCATTTTGGTAATTCTGTAGCTCATGCTTTTCGTCGATGTCTCCGTCAATTATGAACCGATTTCCTTGAAATTAAGCACAGGTAGACTCTAATTTTCAAATCATATCCTAACGTCGGTAAAAATTTCGCAAAATTATAGGCCTATTGAATATTGCAAAAGTTAGAGTTAGACCATTGGACATAAAATAGCCTACCATTCTTAGACAAGTCTAGAATGAGTTTAATGGGTTTAAAGAGGGGCATCATAATTTTCATTTACCAGGCCAACATCAGTAGTCTACATGTATGTCTAATAGATCCAGTCTAACTTTTGAAATATGGTCTCACCACCCCAAATGCCAGTCCTATTGAAACACATGTAAACTGCCTCAATTCCGCAGGCCGATTTCACCATTTTTCACCCTATTAGATATTTAGTGTGACATATCAGGATAAAGTTTGTGAGGTCCTTGTTCGAAAACAGGCCCACAATATGTATGCTTACCAGACAGATTTTGAGCTAAGCCCCCTAGTGTGTAAAAAGGTCACTACTGTTAATTGGGCTATAATCCGTACTCTCTTTCACAGAACAGACACACATCATTTTAACCCACTGTATCCTTGCGAGGTTATCACAAAACAGTTATATCTGATATCCTTGACAAAGAAGATAGCGTGTGCTGTACTGGAGGGGACATTTTTGACGGAGAAGGTTATGTCACAGATGTGATACTACTCAATGGATATTTTTGGCGCTGCTGACTCAATTCAGCCAATTTTTTTATGGTTTAAACTAGAGTATTCCAATTGGCATTTGATCTACAAGCATCAATTATACTATCACCAGCCTTACTAATTTGAAGCAAAATCCAAGTATCAGCTGCAACTAAGGGCCCATCCAAGTTCATTTATGAAGTATGGAAAATATCCAGTGAAAAACAACTAAAATAAATAGATATGAATTTTGAAATTTGCCATTCCGTCAAAAACCATGTCCCCTCCAGTACAGAAGATTCATTGCATTTATTTAATAACTATCAAAGTATTATTACAAAAACTTAACTGGTCAACTGTGTTATGTGTTCAAGTGGCTTAGTAAAGCAAAAAAATTGTATCTAAAGAACTTTACACTCAGCCAGACTGCATTACGGGATGTCAAAAAGTTGTCCCCTCCAGTACAACATTTATTAAATTAAAAAGAAGACCTAATTTTTCGCGTAATAATTTTTTAATCAATGAATTAGAATTGTAAAAGTTGCTTTTATTGTTTAAAACAGATAAGGAAATATAATAAGATAATCGGGTTCTGGTAAAGTAGCAAATGCAGATAGCATGGCTGATAACTATTTAAATTTCTGAAATTATTTTTTACAAATTAATCAAGCATGGTTTGTTGTATAAACTATCTGGATTCTAAGCTGCTAATAAAAAAATCATTTTTTAAAGTGATTAAAAATATTTATTCTGAAATCAATATAAGTTTTTTTTTAAATATAAGTTTTTATTATCATAATCACACCAAAAACTAATCAGCACACGACCAGGGTAGGGTTATTCCTTTGAACCAAGCATGAAACAAATCCATGAAGCTGTTTAAGATCTAGAGAGGTAAATAGCATTTTGGCGGCCATATTGGATTTTGTAGAAGAAGCTTAAAAAATGCCCCAACAATTACTAGGCAGATTTCCTAGGGCCAATATGCATACTTCAAATATTTAGAAATAATTCGAGCAGTGGTGTATAGGCCTGGCTATATTACCAATTTTTTAGGGAATGAACAAAACTGAAATACCGCTAAAATTCAGAAAAGTAAAAAAAATCAATGTTTCTATTATCAAAATCACACCAAAAACTGATCAGCCCATGTGCAGGGTAAGTTCTTTCCCTTAAACCAAACATAAAACAAATCCATAAAGCGGTTCAAGCTCTAGAGAGCGACATAGGATTTTGACGACCATCTTGGATTTTGTTGAAGTAGATGAAAAACGCCAAAAAAATTACAGGGCAAATTTCCCAGGGCCAATATGCATACTGGAAATATTTAGAAATAATCCAAGCAGGGCTTTTTGAGCGAGAGCAGGAACAAAATGCCGCGGCGGCGGGCGGACTCAGCAAAAACAATACCACATAGTAGGTGGAGACTTAAATATGACAAACATAAACAAAAGGACAGGGAGCGAAAAAAGAAAGCTTATGTTTCAAATGATGATGATAAGGATAGTAGAGAAAGGAGAACAATAAGGGTCAGAGGAAAAAAAGGTACAGAGACAAAAGAGCAAACAGAAAGAAGTTGCATCAGGGCACAGTGATTCTAGGCCTAGTTGCCTTCCCAAGAAGAAAATAAAAGAAATGAGAAAGAAAAGAAGGAGTATTTTTCGTATGAAGAAAAAGGAAAGCCAAATAAAATATTCCAAACAGAAGAAGGTTGCTATAAATAAATCCGAAAGGAAACGTAAAGCTGAAGGGAAAAGTGAACACTCGAATTCACAAGGTCCTGGGCAAGGTATCACACCTGACCCTACAGGTCCTAGGCAAGAATTCACATCCGAGCCTAGAGGTCATAGGCAAGGATTATCCCAGGCGCGCATGGTATTAGGCAAGGACTCACACCCGAGCCCGCAGCGTCCTAGACATGGTCTTAAACCCGAGCCTTCAAGTCCTAGACAAGGATTTAGCGTGAGCCCACATGGTCTTAGGCAAGGACTTACACTCGAGCCGCCAATGTCCTAGGCAAGGACTAGCACCCGAGCGTCCTAGGGAAGGTCTCAAACCCGAGCCTACAAGTCATAGGCAAGGTCTTACCATGAGCCCGTATTATCTTAGACTAGGACTCACACTGGAGCCTGCAGGGTCCTAGGCAAGCACTCACACCTAGGCCCTTATGGTCCTAGGCAAGATCTCACACCTCACATGCTGGAATAAGGGTCAAATGTAAGGTATCACACCCGAGCCTGCAGGATAGGCTACTAGGGAAGGTCCCATACCCTATTTATCATGTTTATATATATTTTATGCAACATTAATAGGAGCCCAAATAAGTTTGTTTGTGTTTGAAATAACGAGGCCGTCTCGATGGCCCATGGGGTCGATCCTGCTGTGGCTCGAAACTCATGGCTACTGGGTTCAAATCCTGGTCGGGTCGAATGCTAGTCATCGAGGTTGAGCATATACAGTGTTCCAAACTGTTCAAAGGCGTGGAGTGTGCAGTGATGTCTATGACACTGTGCACTATAGAGAACCCTTGAAGTTGGTCGATAAGAGTAGGGCATAGTCCCTTCCTTCTTTCGAGATATTGCCATGGTTGTGCAAAAAGCAACGTAAAACAATATTCACTTGAAATAACGACACGTCTATAGATGACAGATTTTTTGTAGTGTGGTTCAGCTGGGTAGGTGTATATCCTAAAACCTTATATGGGGCATATAAACGTGTAATATCAATTTATCAATAGTGATAACGCCACCAAAATTGGTATGTGTATGCACCTGAGGGTACTGTGAGAACAGCAAGTTAGCCAAACCTTAAATCAAAATGATCGTGATTTTTCAATATGACCACCATAATATGTAATAATAGCCCTACCTGAATTATTTTATTGACGTTACTCATACGATTGTTTAGTTTGTATTTGATATTGTTATGTTTTAACATGTTTACAGTTTCTATATTGCTACATTTTTGTTTCTATATTTTGACAAAAAAAATCAGCAAACCTGTCGAACTAAAAAATAACCAGCACAAAAAATAATATTGATTATTTATTATGAAAGTTATTTTAGTGCATCTAAAGACATATGGCAGTTCTTTGTTAGATAAGCCTGATTGTGTTTATGCATTATGACATAGTATTTTTCTCCATACAAAAAATTACAATGCCCGCTATTTTTTAAGATGTCTGCTATTAAACTGACCCGCTCAACATATACTTGTCAGTCACCACACTGAACATATGTCCGCAAAAATGCATTCCAATTTCTTGCATCCAATCTCAATCTGTTTTTTTTCAAAACCTTTTTATATCTGATTGATGTCTGCTTTGGATGTAATTGATTTGTCTCATTAGATAAATTGATTTGCTTGTGAATTATGTTTATTGTGTCCCTGCTTCTCGTGTATCTGTTATGAATGAAGAAATCATATTATATTGAGTAATAACAGATACAAATTTACAGAAAATATTTAATTAATTAAATTTTACCTTTGAAAATATACGGAATTGTTAACAACAGGTTAAAGGATGTTTAGTGCTGAAAAATATAATTAGTAGTACCCGGGACACGTTGAGCCATCTTGGTGTGGTAAGTTGTTGTGACATGCACAATGGCACAACGCACGCTGTTGTCACCGTAATAATTTCATGCATCCTAATTTATAATTATTATTATCACATGAAAGGCTGGAGCAACACCGAGGACAATTTACTGGACTAAACCACATAGCATAACCACCCTTGATTCCAGAAATATTTTTTACTGCCGCTATGTTTCCAAATAAAAAAATATGTAGACAAAAAATGACATAATTTCTTAAATTGTTCTTCTTAGTCAATGGCGGTCATTTTGAAATGTGGAATGACATAAGCTTTACAGTGTTAAATCCAAAATTAAGTGTCTCGTGAAAAATTATGCAGAAAAAAAATTACAAAGGAATATATTTGAATTTCTTCATAAGTTACAATTTCAGTATTGTATCAGGCGGCCATTTTGGATTTTTGCAAACAAAACACGAACGAGACTTTAAAATTTAAAAAGTAGACCTGAAATGAGTTCCCCGTAAAAAATTAACTGAAAAAGAGGTATTACAAAGGAATATATGTTAACTTCTTCATATGTTACAATTTTCGAATGGCCTCTGGCGGCCATTTTCGATTTTCGCGAAAAAAAAACATGTTTCGCTCCTGGGAAACTTGGGTCTTTTTACAGGTTATTAAGGATGACCATCTGAACAACTCCTATAATTTTCAGCTTTATATTATTTTTTTCCATCTTTACCCCTGAAAATGCCTAAAATTCCTGGACTATATACAAATAAAATTAATTATAATGCCATTTCTGGTTACCTTCATAACCCCCTCGAGCCATCACCCACAACCCTCGACCCAAAACAACAACAAAATATTTGTTATCCCATCAGATGGTAACCAAATAGCGGTCACAGCCCGTAACCAAATATTTCTACTTCGCGTAGGCCTAATGCATTTATCGGGACGCTTCAAGTTTCCGAAGCTCCCAAAATTAGTTCACACGTTCCGGGAGCTTCAAGTCACCATGCATATAGAACTCACTGCAGGCTGTTAAATCAATTATATAATTATTATATATAATTAGGCCTATTCTGTGAAACACGGGAATTCCTTTAATGGTTACTCGGTGAAAACAGTGCTAGATCTACATACACACCCCTCTCCCAAACTTCATTGTATCAGCTAGCTCGGTGAGCGTGTGCCATTTATAGATTATGACCCCAGTTTCTGGAACATTCATGAGCGCTGTAGCGGGCATTAGAGCCAACACAGGTGACGACACAGGGAATCCACCCAATATTGTCTCAATACTGGGCCAGCATCTCCACAGCTGGCACAACATTGTCCGCACATGGACCCTATGACTTGTAAACGCCCCACACATATAGGAATAGAATAGGGATACCCTTAAACAAGTTCCGAAGTTTCCAAGCTCCGGGAACATCAAGTTCCCAATTTTCAAGTTCCGGGAACTTCAAGTTCCGAAATAAAAGTTAACAAAAAAATGTTTTTTCCTATTTCAACAAAAAACATTTTAGATGCTGCCTTTCCACGCATTATAGATTGCCAAGCTGCGCGCATGAATTTAATTAAATGTGGTTTTCTAGACCGCGCACACTCATTGTTATGTTCAGATTACGAATTAGGCCTCTATGTGTAGGTCCGACGTTGACCCAAAGAGGTAAGGTTTGTCCAACGTCTGTGACCTTACAGCCGCATTAATCCAAGATCGGTTCAATGTCTGTTTGATAGGAGATTACAGCTGGTATTAGGCAGCCATCCACAGAAGAGTTGATCTGAGTAGGCCCAGTTGTTTTCAAAGACTATTCTAACATGCCGCTATATATGCATAGAAAATATATAATGATATATAGTGCCTGGGCCTACAAATCACACCTCGCAGATGACAATGGAATCCATGTAGTTTCAACGTCTCTATATCTAGTCTAACTGGTAAGTGCGCAGCACAAAAATTATAAAAATTTGCAGTTCTAATCTATGTACATGTTTACATCATATGGTCATATTAAGAACCCGAAATAAAATCACCGATTTTTTGATGATTTTAGCCTGGGCCAGTCCCTTTAAATGACCATTCAGAGCACCTAAAAGTATCCATTTGTGGCGACATGACCCATTTCGCCTGCCCACCCCTGATATCTGGGAAAATATCATATTGTAATTACTGATACTCTTCATTATAGATTTTGTATAATAAATTTGCGGTTCTTTTGTAAATTTTATTTCATACCTGTAGGGCTAGGCCCCTATATAGTTAATTTCACATCGTGAAATGTTTGCCAAGATCGCCTATAAACAAAATATAAATATGTGAAAAACTAACTTTAGTGTACAGCACTAAAAAATTAATATTGGGTACCAAACTGTTTTTCCGACAATAACGACTTTTACAAATAATGTTTTAATATATTTTTTTACTTATTTTGGAATTTCAGAACTTGAAGTTCCCGGATCTTGGGAACTTGTTTAAGGGTATCCCAATAGGATATAGGTCTACAGACACAGAATATATCATGCCCTATTCATTGATATAGGGCCTAATAAAAAAACCACATTGGGCCTACAATATAAATATCATTTGACCTTACACGATTAGGCCTATATATTAAACCTAAATTAACCCATTTCAACTTTGGTGGAGGGGGTAATTCGGAATGGTTGTGGGTCGAGGGGGTTGTGGGTCGAATTAATTAATTGCAACTGGTTTATTATTAGAAATTGCCATGGCTCATGTGGCTGTAGGCTGTGGTTACAGTCTATGTTCAGAAGGTCCTATGTTCAGAAGGTTCTATTTTCATAAGGTCCTTTGTTCAGAAGGTTCTATGTTCAGAAGGTCCTATGTTCAGAAATATTTGTTCAGAAGGTCCTATGTGGTTACAGATCGTTGGTCCTACGGGCCATTATCGGTCCTAAGCAGCCTACGGGCCATTGGTCCTAGCCTACGGGCCATTGGTCCTACAGGCCATTGGTCCTACGGGTAGACTTTGGCCTCAAATTTAAAAGACCTTCATCAGTGGCTCATTTTGTTCGACTCACTGTGAGTAGCCTACCTGGTTCGAATCCTGGGCAGGTTGATATAACATCAAGCGGCTGTTTCTGTAAAGTAAAGCCCGGAGTTGATGTCTGGTTCATCGCCCCCGGCCAGTTCATCCCCCCTGTATTATTGACCAATCACAGGTGACCTGACATTTTTTGCGAAATATTTTGAATGCTGTTTGCACTTCCTGGCCAGTCTATTCCCCCTGTCCCGGAAAAAATGCAAGTCTTCGCAAATTTTTAGGAACCAACCCCACCCCCCCCAACCCGCCATTACCCCCCCCCCTCCCCCCCTGTATAATTATTGGTCAATCACAGGTGACCTGACATTTTCAGCGTAATATTTTGAATCATAGGTGAGGTCCATGTTTTAAATACTGTTTTCACTGGCCAGTCTATCCCCCTATAGCCGTGATCAGCCTATTTTAGTCTTTAGAATCTAGTTAAAGGGACATGCCCAGGTCTAAAATCATAAAAAAAGTCAGTGATTTTATTTTGGCTTATTAATATGTATAATGTAAACATGTCCATAGACTAGAACTGTAAAAGGGTTTTTTATTTTTTGTGCTGAGTATGTAGACTACTGGTTAGGCTAGATATAGAGACGAAATTCTTGATTTCTTATTTTTGACAACCATGTCAACCATATCACATGTGACATACATGTATAGAAATTCCTTTGATAGGCTTTTTGACAGCGTCTGATAAGTTGTATATTAGTTTTGTTATCTATCCCACCATATATATTTGTAAACTATGAGTTAGGTTCACACCTAAACTAGTTTTCAAATTATAGCTTTTTAAAAATGGAAAAAAGTGTAAAATGGCATTCGAACCACAAACGGCTAAAAATTTGAAAGGCCATAACTTTTGAAATATTCAAGCTAGAGACCTGAAATTTTTTATGAAGGCACACTGTAACATCTGCTTTGAGTGGCTAATTTTAATTTACCAGGTCTAGGCCTACATCAGTAGTAGACCTAGTCTACATGTCAAATAGTCTGACTTTTGAAATACTGAATAGGTCTATAATATTACGAAATTTTCAGGGATGATTTCTTTTACACATTCCAGGCCATTGCTCCGACGATCATTGCTCCGACGATCATTGCTCCCACAATCATTGCTCCCACAATCATTGCTCCGACAATCATTGCTCTGACAATCATTGCTCTGACAATTGTTTTTCTACTGATTTGTGAGAGAAAGATAACAATCCTTATTCTGCGGTTTCACTTCAGATCTAGCCAACTCCCGTAATTTTCAACTTCACACTTATTTCAATTTAATTATGCAGATAACCGAAAGAACCAAATACATAAAACCTATGTTCGTGCATGTCTTGATACACGCTTAATATATCAAATAAAATATTTTCTTTTGATAGAGCTAATTACACAGATCCGAAAAAAACAAACATTGGCAAAATCAATTCCAGCAAAACCTGTAGGCCTACATAGTTAAGGCCTATATAGACTATATAGTCTACAGAAAGGCAACATAAATAGTCTAATTATGGGAAATAGACATTCGGAAAGGAGGTCAAGCCATGGGGCTACAACTAACGTTTCAAGTACGAGTACAACTACACTGTCTACAGGTACAACACACAGTCACAGACAATCTACTCAGACTAGGCCTACAAAAAGAGGTATTTGGCAAGGATTTTTTCACTGCATGTGTTTGCAGTGTGGACGGTGAGCACTTAAAAAATATTTATAAGATGCCATGGCCTACTCAGTCATGTGGCTGTAGGCTGTAGGCCTACTGTACTGTAGCCTACCTCACTGACACTGTACTCTCAGACTCAGACCTTGGTCACACTAACCCAATAGTCTAACAGTGACACGTTAGACCCTTTTCCCCAGGCCCATAGGCATAGGCCTAGTCAAAACTGCCTATTTATGGCCTTCCTTTCCCTGCATGCTGTATGCATGACGTCGTCTGATCCCTGCTGATTGGCTAAGCCTAATCCCTCATGAGTGGGGATTTCTAATTGGGGTAATCCTTTAGAATAGGGGTCGCTATTTTTATGACGTCGGGACCACATTTTCTGTCCTATATAGCGAGGGAAATGTGGTCCATAATTATTGGACCACATTTATTTTTTAAATAAAGTACTTTTTATGACGTTTGGACCACATTCCTCCCGTATAGAGACGACAATGTGGTCCCTGGACCACATTTTTTCCCCGTGTTTTCGGCTATTTTCTTTAATGCTGAGCGCTCGTCTCAGCGGCCTTAGGCCTATCTGATGAGGCCGCCGGCCTACCTGAAAAAATAGTCCCTTGCTTTTTAGTCTAGTTTTGCCGTATAGACGAGATATTTGTGGGATAACAAATTATAATCATATTGATTTTTCGTCTTTCAGTTTATATTTATTTTTAACTGAAATTTTATGTCGTCTAGACTAGACAATTTCTCTTTAGGCCCTAACTGAAAGACACTATTTTCTTAGACTATTCAGGGACAATGTAGATCTATTACTAGGTCTACCCCAGGTGCTATCACCTTTGAAAAATAGTCCCTTGTTATTATTATCGCAACACAAATATAGTCGCATAATAAAATATAAAAATACCCGTCTTTCAGTAAATATACTTTTTTATAAACTAAAAGACGCACGCTTATTAGTTTTTATATCATTTTAAACTGAAAGACGTTCAATGCTGACAATGTATTACCAGAGATATTATAATAACGAGATATGCCACTCTCATTGGCTGTATACTTGACAGTACTAAACCGGAAGTGTTACTACATGGGCGAGCCAGATGCAGGTTTGGAGGAGTACATTTCCCAAACACAGCCTAAAAAAACTACATGTTATAGAGAAGCCGTGTCGGTACCGGTTCAGAAAACAGGCCAAAATAAACATTACAATGGATGACAACATTACTATCACCTCATTTTATTGAAATAAATGTTTAATAAACAAATTCACATTGAAAATTATACTTATAACGTCGTATTTTATGAAGTAAAATAGCAAAACTGTACAAGTAACCGACTCGCCGATTGCCGCCGATTGTTTGTCAACCGATGGATCGAGTGAGGAGTGACAGCACATTTGAGCGAACCGGCGGTAACAGTGACAGACAGCTAGAAGTTGTACGCTGGCAAACGGGCAAGTGACAGTCGGAAAAATCAATAATATGGATAATATAATCTAACAGTTAGTCTACTACTTTATAATAAAAAAATATTGCCACTAAATTTGAGGCTAATTCTAGTAATTGGATCTTCCGATTTTATGGAATTGTCAACAGGGAGTGACAGTGACAACAGCTAGCGTGACTGTAGCGGGGGACTTTAGGCCTATAGGCCCTACGGGAGAGGGAGGGAAGTTGGGCCACGAGGCAAGTATGGGCATTGGGCACCCCTTCTATTGCCAAATATTTTTTTAATGTAGACTAGGGGGCCTATAGACCTAGTTTTGCAAATTTTTGATGTGTATTTCATTCTCATAATTTTTCAGTACTTCAAGATATAGACTAGACCTGAGCCTAATTTAACTTGAGACCAATTTTGACACATCTACAGGTAGACTAGTCTATCTTTTTTAATAGGTTATAATGAGTCCATATTTCTAAAATGAATTAGGGTCGACTGACATCAGACAAGGTGGTTCACAGGGTTCAATTTAAATAACCAATATATATAGGGCCTACGGATGCATGTGCCCGTAAAAAAAATATTAGGGGCGCATGTGCTATTTGTTTTTCTATTTTTTCAATATTTTGACTTTTTTCTCAAATTTAGTTACGTGAAGATATATAGGGCCTACTGTAGCCGTGTCGTCCTCTCCGAAGCCTGTTTCAGGCACTGGGGCTATATATAACTGCACATGAATAAAGTGTTGATATCCCTCTTGCGCATCGCGACCAAACACCTGAAACTTGAGTGCACAACACCCCTAAACAAAAAGATTTATTTGGCCTGGATCAACCCCCCCTTCCTGCCTTACCCTCCCATTTGATAAAAAAGTAATCCAGACAGAAGTTACAGAAAAAAAAAAAAATTTGCCTTCACCCCCTACTTTTTTGTTCAAATTTGTTTTGAACCACCCACAGCCCCCCCTGGCAAAAAAATCAAATTGGCCTTGTCCTTCCCCGCCGGTAAATAAACGTACACAGAGGCTACTGCGTCAAATGAAAAAAAACCTAAAAATAAATATTTGTTAAAACCCCCATGTGCCCACCCTGCCTGAATTTTTTTAATTGGCCTGTACTATCCCCCCTTTCTGCCTTATCCTCACATTTGAAAAAAAGTAATCCGGGCTGAGGTTGTAGAAAAAAAAAAAAAAAATTGCCTTGACCCCCCTATTTTTTGTTCAAATTTGTTTTGAACCCCCCACTCCCACAACCCCCCATGGCAAGAAAATGAAATTGGACGACCCCCCGACCCCTCAGTCTGACCCTCCCCGCCCGTAAATAAATGTAATCCACAGAGGCTACTGCAATAAATGAAAAAAAGACACTTAAAATAAATATTTGTTAAAACCCTCCATGTGCCCACCCTGCCTGAATTTTTTTAATTGACATGGATCATCCCCCCTTCCTGTCTTACCTTCCCATTCACAAAAAAATAATCCGGACGGACAGACAGACAGTCAGCCGGACAGACAGCCGGACAACCCGACTACATAATGCCTCTGGCAGCAGGATGCCTCCGGCCGCAGGCTGGCGGAGGCATAAAATACACCATAACTACTATAAAAATGAGAAAAAGTCTAAATTTTAAACTTTTTATTGACAATGGGCACTCAAGATTCACTTGAGTAAAATAGACTATCAATTTGTGCCATGAAACATTTTATTGTAGCACTATTTTATGTTATCAAATATTTTCTTTAAATCTAATTCAACCCTGACAATCTCAACATGAAAATTGATAAGCAACACAACTGACATTCTAAAGTCACCAAATACCTTTAACTTGTTTAAGCAAATATAAAGTGTCTTATGTATAATTATTAAATATAATCAAGAATGTGGTTGTATATTCTTGATATAATATGTCAGGTTATCCAAATTGAAGTGGATTATATAATTTCAGGTAAATGATGCATTTGTGATACCACAGTCCTTCATGGGTTATATAAGTCATTATATACAGTAGAGCATGCTATGAGCAGCCACTTTTATGAGCAGCCAACCTCCTATGGGAGGCCACTAGGTCATTCCTCAAAATGATCCTTATCAATGAGCTTGTGGGAGAAATTTGTCATCATCTTCCTGGAAACCATATGCATTGCACTGATGGATGCACAGATGTCCACAATTTCTTTTCTTCCTACAAAGAAATTGATATAAATACAAAACCAATACAATTTTTTTTATGTACATACAGTAATAAAAAAATATTTATGACAGTGTAATAGTACATACATGTATATAATCATAAGGGAATGACCATTTTATTTCCTGGGGGAATTATGAAGGGCTAAGTTTATTTTTACACATACCATTTGAAACCAGATTTGTTTCTCAAGAATTTAAAGTCAGCGTTAACAAATGCATGAATAATTTATTGGGTGATATTTGTGCACTTTCATTCCTCCAAATTATACAAAGCCATTTAAGTAGCAATCATGTCGTACAATATTTTATATTTTACTTCAAGCATTGTCATGATTACCTTTTCATGAAAAATGATAAATGGACATGTTCCCTCTTTTAAGAGGTGAATCAATATCTTTTGAAAGTTATTCAAGCAATTGTCACGCACAAACAGGTTGTGCCAATTTATTTTCTCAGCCAAAAGTGGCACCAGATTTAACCCTGGTGCTGCTGAATTGTTTGTGAGTATTTTTAATTCATTTGAAGCTGGAATTGCTAACACAATATCCAGCTTCAAATGAAATGAAAGAAAAATAATATTATCTATGAAAAATAGGCATCTCCCAAACTGAATTATTTGAATAACTGAGCAGATACCAAAATATATGTTACAAATTTGTTTGGTATTTTCCTTTAATACTCTAAAATTTGCTTGAAAACTTATAAATACAGTCTTAGCAGCACAAGGGTTAATTATATTTTACAAAAAATCTCCCTGCATAATTAAAATGTTGATTAAAATGTCTTTATATAAGGAGGGCGGAGGGGGAGGGGAGGGGGGGGGGGGTTGTCAAGTATTTCTATCTAGAATGTCAAGTAGGCCCTACATGTTACATTTCTCTAATTTCCATTAGAATAATAGGGAAGGTAAATCTTAACTTTTCTAATTATTGCATTGCATTATTATTGAATGTCCAACAAGACTTATTATTATTATTTCAATTTTACGAGCCAATGCCCGGTCCTAGCCTACCTCACATAATAGATATCCTAATTATTGGGTAGATCAGATGATCATTAAAAATCAGTATTTTTATTTTGGCTTCCTGATATGAACATATGATGTAAACATGTCCATAGACTAGAAATGCCTAACTTTTAAAATTTTTGTGTCGCGCCTTTACCAGTTGAGCAGATCTAAAGACAAAATTTGTGTATTTCGTATTTTGGCCATGCACATCCGAAATCTGGAGTTTTGTCTTTATATCTTGCTTTACCATGTTTACCCTGTTTACATACCAAAGACTAGAACTATTCAAGTATTTCTATCTAGAATGTCAAGTAGGCCCTACATGTTACATTTCTCTAATTTCCATTAGAATAATAGGGAAGGTAAATCTTAACTTTTCTAATTATTGCATTGCATTATTATTGAATGTCCGACAAGACTTATTATTATTATTTCAATTTTACGAGCCAATGCCCGGTCCTAGCCTACCTCACATAATAGATATCCTAATTATTGGGTAGATCAGATGATCATTAAAAATCAGTATTTTTATTTTGGCTTCCTGATATGAACATATGATGTAAACATGTCCATAGACTAGAAATGCCTAACTTTTAAATTTTTTGTGTCGCGCCTTTACCAGTTGAGCAGATCTAAAGACAAAATTTGTGTATTTCGTATTTTGGCCATGCACATCCGAAATCTGGAGTTTTGTCTTTATATCTTGCTTTACCATGTTTACCCTGTTTACATACCAAAGACTAGAACTATTTAAAAAAAAATTGTGTGTGTTTTTTGCATGTCTGAAATAAGAAATCAGGAATTTTGTCTTAATATCTCGCTTAACTGGTAAATGCGCTAGACCACACACAAATTTAAAAACTTACACAATTCTAGTCTATGGACATGTCCACTTTATATGGCCATATTAAAATGCGTAAATTAAAATACTTTTTTTTTTTTAAGATTTTAGCCTGATTGTGTCGTTTTCACTTTGCAGGCCCTATCTTGTAATCATAGTCTAGTCTCTAAATTTTCCAACTTTATGACCAACACAGTCACACCATAAACCTTCAATTTATGTCATTTTGGGTTTAGGGATATAGGTACCCTATCCAAATCAAGTCAAAATAATAGACTAGGCGTATGATATTTATAAATTATATTTGCTATTTAAATTGCATGATAGGATGAGGTCAATTTTTTTGGTCAAATCGAAAGCCAGAATATCTTTTCAGAAAATCTTCCAAGCCTTTCGCCCACGATATTATTGTGAATTTCAGGATTGTCACCGGGGAGGGGTGGGGGATTTTCAATTGAACCACCCTTAACTTCCGCTGGAAATATAGCCTACTTTTCGTCATTATAAATTTTATAATTTCTAAGTTATTAAAGGGACTGGCCCAGGCTAAAATCATCAAAAAATCGGTGATTTTATTTTGGTTTTTTAATATGACCATATGATGTAAACATGTACATAGACTAGAACTGTACATTTTTATAATTTTTGTGCTGCACATTCACCAGTTAGGCTAGATATAGAGACGAAATTCCCGTTTTCTAATTATTGACAACCATGTCAAAAATAGGAAATGCGGGAATTTCGTCTCTATATCTAGCCTAACTGGTGAATGCGCAGCACAAAAATTATAAAAATTTACAGTTCTAGTCTATGTACATGTTTACATCATATGGTCATATTAAGAACACGAAATAAAATCACCGATTTTTTTATGATTTTAGCCTGGGCCAGTCCCTTTAACCATCCTTGGACTTGTCACAATGGAAGTACGGTACCCCAGTATGTTTACATGAAATAATATGTGCCCAAAAACACCCTTTTCAAAAGTCTGATGATCCTGGGCATGAATCAGTGAATGGGAAGTAGGCTAGGCCTAGACTAGAATCACTAGCCTATTTAACAGACAATGTTCACAGACAACTGAACTGGCCAATTTCGAGGCCTATTATCAATGGTAGACTAATGACTTCTAGGCCTAGACTAGTAATTAGGTAACGGAAGCAAAGTAGAAGTGGTCCGGCTGTGATACAGGCCTGTTCTGGGGGGTCAGAGGGCATGCTCCCCCTGGAAAATTTAGAAGAAATGAGTTTTTTTACTGAAAAGTGGTCCGGCCAACGTCTTGCTTTGCTACTCACTGAGCTAGACGGGGGGCCTGTCTGGCACTGCACGCTTCACTGAATCAGCAGTGCCATGGAGTAGGTACCGTAAGTGACCATCTGACACACACAGTAACCACTGGTTACTGGTAGGCTAACAGTAGGCTAACAGTACACTGATACTGTGACACTGTCACTAACAGGCGACCACGTCACTCATCAGTTATGTCGCTTAAATTAATCGTGACGATGTAGACTACATATATTCTACCAACAAATATGTACAGACATATCCTACAAATATAATTTGGTGGATTTTATTTTAATAAACTTCACTTTTTCTCAAAAAAAATGTATTTTATTCACACAGGCCAAAATACCGATCGCCATTTCTGTACATTATCGCCCACATTAATGGCATCGGTAGGGTGGATGTTTAAATCGTTTTCTGTGTATTATTTTGATAAAATACAATAATTATGTATCACTTACCTTTCTACGAAACTTCAAAAGATAAATGAACTCAAATCTGGAACATTTTCCGGATTGTTGGATCAACCAGCGCGCACACAAAACTCGATGTGGTTGTGTTGTTTACCAGCTGTTTACAGTCATTGTTAGCGTCGACTTGACAGGTGCTTCACAGTAATATTACTCCTTGGCGGCCAGGTGGCGCTCCCACCCAACGCGGTAACGGAAGTAGCACTCAGTGGAATATCTCGTTATTATAATATCTCTGGTATTACCATAGATTAACCACATATGGTTAATCTATGGTATTACAACGCCGTTTTGTTGACAAGAGCGGGCTTCAAAATGGCGGCCGATTTGAAAGGACGACATGAATTCATCATCTGGGTTTGGACCACATCTCCATCATGATGGACCACATTTACGTCGCTATATAGGACGGAAAATGTGGTCCATTTAATGGACCACATTCACAGGTGAGGACCACATTTTCGTCGCTATTAGACGGAGAATGTGGTCCATCTAACTTTAACTCGATGAATTTGTCAAAAATGACCCAAAACACTGTTTTAAAATGTGGTCCAGAGGCCACATTGTCGTCTCTATACGGGAGGAATGTGGTCCAAACGTCATAAAAAGTACTTATTTAAAAAATAAATGGACCACATTTCCTTCTTTATATATAACAGAAAATGTGGTCCCGACGTCATAAAATAGCGTCCCCTATTCTAAAGGATTACCCTAATTGGTCTACATACTGTCATTGTTGAAGAAAATGGTGCAGTATTAAACGGCTTTGTGTACTCGACGCAGACTCAGACGCATAAAATCTGGGCTTTGTGTACTTGATGCAAAATGTTGATTTAATGCTGGGCCAGCGTCATAAATGGTGGGCCAAAATTAAAACAACATTGTGGTGGGGATAGCATCGGATCCAGCCAAAGCCGGGTGTGGGTCATTATAGGCCTACTAGTAGGCCCCTACTAGTATGGGCCTAGTATTTAGCCTAGCCTACCTGTTTACGGCAAGGCGGTTAATATAACAAATGACTCTCTTTGTTTGAATACTATCATACTATGTCGATCTTTGACGGAAAGGACTGAAGGAGTTCTCACATCCGTAATTTTCGATAGGCTACTGGACCAACATTAAAACAACAAACATATGGAAGCACGAGTTTAGGCTACTTTATTTAGATTCAGTAGGCCTTTATATGCCAGCATCGCCGTTGGTGGACCAAAATTGAGTCATCCAAGGATACTTGAGTCATCATAGGATGAATATCTTGCATTCGTGACAACAACATCGCGGTCTGATCAAGCTTGAGTTTCTATCTCCTTTATCAATGTTTAGCCCCCCCCCCCCTATCACCTAACTATATTAGAGTGATCTATAGCCGACATTTAACATGCTTAGGCTAGGCCTAGACATATATTCTGATATTGGCTGCCATCTGCGGCAGTGATGTCAATAGGTGTTCTAAAAAATTTTTCATAATTTCGGAGCTTTAAGTTGCCGGGACAAACTTTTATGAATGAAAACAAGATTTTCCGCAATGACCACCAAGTCCGAAAAATACAGATAAATGCTCACGGGTGAGCAAATTGCACCAGGTGGTTTTACAATCTAGATATAACAATTAGGCCTATACCTCTGGAGCAAAAAAACATAATACTTTTTTAATTCACCTAAATATGGTAGCCTGGCAAGCCGACCGAGGAACTTTATCATGATTATCAGAACGTGGGAACTTCGGAACATGGGAACGCTCGTCTGCGTCTGATTGTGCGTCAGATTGTGCGTCTGAGTCTGCGTGTGCGTCTGCGTCGGGTACACAAAGCCTATTAAACCTAATTTGCTTTTTTTTCTATCCTCCGACCCAATTTTTTTATTAAAAAATTAAACCGTAGACTATAGGGTCAAATCCATAAATAGTCATCAACAGTGACAAAAAAATAAATTAAATGCTAAACTTTTTTTGTGTTTTCAGGGGAATGAATGAAACTGTGGTGATGGGACGAAAATCATTTTGTCCCTGCCATTGTTTAATTCCTAATAGCGATCAGGTGAAAAATATACAGCTAAGTTGTGCTTTCTAGCGGTATAACCTGGCATAGTTATAACTTAGAAAGGTTCTTGATCATAATATACTATTGAGTTTTTGAAAATAATTCCGTCCCAACACTGTATGGGCCACAATGCTCCCTTTTTTTCAACTCTCTGAAACTGACTATTTATGACCTCCCTTTCCCTGCATGCTGTATGCATGACGTCGTCTGATTGGCTAAGCCTAATCTCTCATGAGTGGGGATTTCTAATTGGTCTACATACTGTCATTGTTGAAGAAAATGGTACCGTATTAAACCTAATTTGATTTTTTTTCTGTCCTCCGACCCAATTTTTTTTATTAAGAAATTAAACTGTATAGACTCTAGGGGCAAATCCATAAATGGTCATCAACAGTGACAAAAAATAAATTAAATGCTAAACTTTTTTGTGTTTTCAAGGGAATAGTAGGCCTACACCCCCTGTGACATATTATTTTGTATTATTCGATCTGTTTCTAAAGTTTAAGCACTGTGTAATTTTATGTTTCATCATCTCCTTGAATAAAACTGTGGTGATGGGACGGAAATCATTTTGTCCCTGCCATTGTTCAATTCCTAATAGAGATCAGGTGAAAAATATACAGATAAGTTGTGCTTTCTAGCTGTATAACCTGGCATAGTTATAACTTACAAAGGGTCTTGATCATAATATATCTATTGAGTTTTTGAAAAATAATTCCGTCCCATCACTTTTTTGGTTGATTAGTTTAATTTACATATGGAATGGGAAAATATATTAGAGAATGAATATGATAAACCATCATTTAATACTAATAGGACTTCAAAAATTATGTTCATTAGCCTTGTGCACCCGACAGTCTCAAACATAGTTACAGGTGGAAAATGAAATTTGGTGATAGGACGGAAAAATGAAATGTTAATAAAAGCATCAAACAACACCTGGTTTGTTACTGGAATAATGGTTATTGACCTATGGCCAATACGGGTCACACTGAATGTAAACTTTTAGTAAATTAATTTAAAGGGACTGGCCCAGGCTAAAATTACGGAAGCGCATTTGGGACATGGAATTTTATTATATATACCGATTACTATTCGGTATATACCAAATAATAATAGGTATATACCAGTTACTATCTGGTATATACCAATTAGTATTCGGTATATAACGATTACTATTCGGTATATACCAGTTACTATCTGGTATATACCGATTAGTATTCGGTATATATATACCGATTACTATTCGGTATATACCGATTACTATTCGGTATATACCAAATAATAATCGGTATATACCAAATACTAGTATTAGTATTCGGTATATACCGAATAGTAATTGGTATATACCGAATACTAATCGGTATATACTGAATAGCAATCAGTATATACTGATTAATATTCGGTACATGTATATAACAGTTACTACAGTGGGACAGCAGGATGCACATTTCCGCGTCACAGTGAGAGCACGTGGCAGCTAGAAGCACTCAAACTGCCCTTTTCTAAGCTGTTTGAAGAATATCAAAAGAACCTGGAGTCATTTTTCCAGTTAAGCAAGGTGAGTCAACATGTTTTCTCAGTTTCTAGGAGGGGGGGGGGGGGGTAAAGGCTGGCGCTAAGGAACGTAGTCAACGAACCGGTAATCTGCCCCCGAAAATGTTACGCAATTATTAAACGGCACATTAAACTTGAAAACTCCTAATAAGGGAGATGGGACTTTTACACATTCAGGCTAGCTTTCTAAAAATCTGAGAAAAAATTCGACAGGCTGGCGATAATATGTGGTTTTGGATAATTGACGTCTTTTATCATCCGAATCTTTCTGATTGGCATGCCATGTGATTTTTTAATAAGGAATCCTTTAAAAATTATATATATATATATATATATATATATAATTAGATATATATCGCTAGTACCGCTAGTGCATTCTCAGTGGATATTTTTTTTAATGTCCCCTTAGGCTTAGGCCTATATACAGATATAGACTATCTCGCTAACGATTAGATATAAGCTTTTATGGCGTTTCAAGGTTTATGTCTACCTTGTTTCATAGAAATAATTCCACAGACCATAATTAGGCCTACGCTGCGTCGCTTAGTTCAAACGCTGTGTAGGCCTATATATCCATTTAGGCCTATATGAATCATGGCTCCGTGCGGTGATCTAGATTAGCCTGAAAGAAATCAGTGTAATTCATAGGGGTGGGCATGATCAGCCTGGAATTTTTGCCCTGGTCGGATAAAATCTACTCATAGTTAAGGAAAAATGGGGATACCTATATAGTGATACCTATATGTCTTAAAACAAGACCAAAACGTTTTGAATTTTGCAAAAATTTTGAATAGCTCCAGAACAAATATATCTGAGTAGGCCTACAGATTTACCCCGCTTTTCGTTCACAGTAGACTACTTCTTTAATCCATTACTGTAACCTTTTCCCATTGAAAAATGATTACTTGATAATTATTTTAAAACCCCATTAATAGCATACTGACTGATATATTTCTGAAGTAAAACATAAAAAACTATTTATCAAAACTCTCATCTAACTATCGGCGAAAACATAGTATCAAAATAAACTTTGCCAATGACATTGAGAAGTAGGCCTGCCGGTATGATAAAATTTAAGTTTTTTTGTTGTTTTAGAATCCATTCTGTGGTCCCGATGTGTGTTCCTGAATGGTAAAGTGCTGGTTTATAATTAGTATCACAATAAAAACATAATAATTAGTATCACAATAAAAACATAATATTAAATAATGAATATAGTTCATATTGGTCATGACCTTGGCTTGATACCAGCTCACCAGGTGTCGCTTCGGATATAGACTAGAGATAAATTTTAATAAATAATGAGTAGGCACCTGATATTTCTAAAATATAGAAAAACTGGTGATTGTAAATTAACCTAACTTTAAATTATCGTTATTTGTCATTTATTAGTATCATGATAGCAAAAAATTACAGAAATACATCACCCTTACATGAACCATAATTTTGATGCATAACTTTAGAAGAGGTCAAACAAATTCATGCTCAGATAGGCCTACCCCGATATTTCATTATCGACAGATCTATACATAGTATCGGGAACATACATAGTATCGGAAACAGTGAGTAGCCCTAAATAATTTGCATAGGCCTTACAGCTCAGGGTCTATCAGCGCACATGTTATAGAAATGGGCCTTATTATTAAATAATTGCAACGCTGTATCGTTATAGACCTACCTACACAAACAACGCGGGGGCGGCGAAACTAAATACAAACCCCGGGCCCAGACGCCGTCCCAGTGAAATTTAACAACTTGGCGGTTGCCATAACCAAACTTGATAGGCCTATCCCTAACGGCATCTTACCATACTTAAGAGCATGTGCAGCGAAGTATTGGCATTTTAATAAGTTCGTAATAATATTGCAGAAATCTGATGATCACGCGGGACTGAAACAGCTTTGTGTAATAGATCTATATAGGGGAAATGGCAGGTATATTGGACATAGCGAGTCAAAGGGGCCGTTCAAAAAATTACGTAACGCCTAGGGGGGGGGGGGGGGGGTTGGTAAAGGGATGCGTTACGGAGCGTAGTCACAACAACAATAAATAGCGGTACGAGGGGAGGGGGGGGGTCAGAAATAGTCAAAAAAAGCGTTACGTAATTGTTGAATAGCCCCAATTGGCCACCCCTTCTCACTGTTTATGTAAATGGCAGTGGCGGCCATCGTGGATTGGCTATTCTGATTCTGTACAGCCGCTAATCACGTAACTAACATGTTTTCTTGTCAACCCTGTACATCCTAGTATGTTGAAAAATAGATGCCAAGTATTAAGAAGGAGGTTGAGGGAGTACTGGCAACCCTGGGATTATTTATCCCATCCTGTTGAAGGTTTAATAGTCAGTCTATCATTCTGTACTCGAGCCTACTGTAGGATGTCTTGTAAATTATTAATTTTTAATTTCAAAACAATTGTATTTGCTCTCTGATCGTTATAAAAACGTGTCCAAATGATTTTTTCCAAATAAAAACTTACTTTTGGATATATTGCTCGCATGTAGGCCTATTTGATAATTAGGCTGGTTCAAGAGATAATAATAATCGTAGGGGGGGGGGGGGGGAGGGGTATTTGTATTAGACCTTTGTGCTTTGACGTCCGTTTTAAATATTGTTTGTGTCGACTTCTCGCTCCGGCTTTCAGATGTCTACCCTGGTCATTTTTCATTGGGATGGACCCAGGCATATGATCAATTAGGGGTTACCTTCATAACCCCCTCACCCACGACCCTCGTCCCACAACCCCCTTGACCCCGACCCACAACCCCTCGACCCACAACCTCGCCAAACCACAAAAAATCTGTTAATCGGAGCTATATTTATGATCAACATAACTGTTATCTGAGGGGAGGGGGGGAGGGTGTGAGCGGTAGATTATTTAGCCTCACATAATTTCAACAAGACTATATATTTCAAATTTGATTAGGCCTACTAAGTCTACATGTTAAAAAAACAGGTATCGAAATAATAAATTATGCAGACTATTCAACGCAGAGTTTGTATTTTAAAAATATTTGTTAAAATATTACCCCCCCCCCCCCCCGGCGATTGAATGATGACAATCTAGAAATGTACCTATAGGCCTATGCTAGAGGCGGGCTTGTACCGGTAGGCTATAGACCTACTTTCATGACTGCGGGGGTTTTTCTGGGAGAGTGAGCCAGGAAACATCTATCCTCAGAAACCACGACGCATTGGAACAATTTGGATTATTGTTGGCCCACCGTTTGCGACGATTGCCCATCCTTAAACTGACATTGTTTCAATGCTTCGAGTTTGCTGGGAACACCGGAAATACAGCAGACCATTCCCGTGCCACGGTGGCTCGAAAAACCCCATCGACCTTCGATTTAATTTTTTTAAATATTTCGTGAGGTTGAACCAATGTCAGGGCAATGTCGGCTGACCGTCTGCTACACTGGGCCACATTTGACCCAATATGTAAGGAACATGCAGCATGGGGAACCATGCACGTGGTGGATTAATATTGGACTGACGTTGCAGACTATTGCCCAACATTGAACCAGCCTAGGCCGAACGCTTCATATTTAGGGGAACTTGCCTAAGACGCCCACCCCTAAGAATCTGAACCCTTTGTAGCCGACACATCTGACTGATCACCAGATGAAGATCAGCAGCTGATTCAGTACGTAACCGTGCACGGCCCGTGATATTTTTAGTATTGCACAATATACACGTGATGAAATATGACCAATGAAATATTTTGGAGTAAATTGACGTTTCAAGAAAGTTGTTCCTAAGAGGCACACCCCCCAATCACAAAACGCCCACTGCCCTATTTTCCATTAACCCATCATGCCCCAAAACGCACACCTTCTGACAATCACTACACGTGGGGCTGTCAGGTGGGCCTTTTAGGCACATGGTATTTAACTAGCCCCAGTGGCTGAAACAGGTTTCAGCCACAGATTGACTGCGTGGAAAATCGTGAGACATTTCTTTGGACTCTCATATCGGAAAATATCGGTGAATAATCAGATTGAAAATAGTTTTTTTAGAATCAGTAACATTTCAGTTCCATGCCCGCATGCTCAGCTCAGAGGTCTCACAGTCAATAAAAAGTTTCAACGTATTAGTCGGCTGTATATGGCTGGACCCTGCTATTAGAAATGTCATAATCGTGCTTCTAAGCGCTTAAAGGGTTACCATATTTCACATCCTGCCTCAGACAGACCGGAAGAAGATATAGGCCATCCACGACCAACACGAGTTTCAGTTTCAGGTCCACCACCTACAACGCTAGCCACAATATCAGGTGACTAACCTTTATTCCCAAAGCCTGCTTTTTCGAAAGCCTATTATTATTCCCAAAGCCCAATGATCCGAAAGATAATTGGTCCAAAAATTGAAAGAAATAGGGCTTACATGTTTCGACGATTACAGGAAACTAGTTTCGTTTCGTCAGTTTCGTTTCGTCAGTTTTGTTTCGTGGATTACAGAAAGCGCGCCCGTGCTATTGTGTACAGTGAGCCAGCGAGGTCGCAGCTTACTATAAACTATAAAGATATACTATAAAGATATGACTGTTTTCAGCATGAAAACATTGAGAGCATCCCCGGAAACAGCATTTAATTGAAAATGTAGATTATAAATTTGAAGGCAATCAGACGATCGGTTGAGGAAATATAGCGTTCACAAGTTTTATTAATAACAATAAAATCACTACGACATATATTGGAAACCGTGGACGATTTATCATCCCGTCCTCTCGCGACCAAAAGGTGTCAGCTGTCAGTGGCAGCTAGCACCCTTTGACCCAAGACGACAAAATAAAAGATTTGCTAACGATTATCTAAACGAAGTGTTTTGCTTTATGTTCCACGAGTTTTCACAAAACGATACAATGACCTAGTGAGGTCATCAGAGGATATAATATATATAAATTTAGCTTCTTCGGTTCTTAATAAAAACCCTGGCATATATTTTTCAGCATCATTGAATAGATTAATACGGGAGGTGTCATAGAAAGTACAATTACATATACAATGTTGTTCATCTTCTATCACACCAGTATTACATAAAACACACTTCCTCTCGGAGATGCTAATGGTAAAACCCAACTGCGCTAATAAAGATCTAACACTTTTAGAAATACTTATCAATATATAGTTTTCAGGGCCTAATGTTGTTTTAAATTTACCATATGATCGTAGTTTTGGGAATGATTTCACTGATGTACTCCACTCTTCTCGAGCTAGCTCCCACACCCGTTCTTTGAGTGACTTAAAATCAAGCTGATCCTGGTTATAAAAATGAGTGTTTTAAAAAGGTGCTACATATATCAGATTGTAAACTTATGCATGCCTAACGCAGTAGGCAAACGCAGAGATGATAACTACTGTTGATCTGACCAGAACGGAACACGACAATCCATGATTGGATCGGGTCAGTAATGGATTGGTCGGTGCAGGCAAAGGTCAGCCGAGCCATCAAGGCTGATGGACGGGCGACCGTCGCCAGGAAATGTATGTTAACTCAAGGTGCCGATTATGATCTAATTATGATTATGATTAGATGTTAAATCAATGTTGTGATTATGATGATGTAAAGTGCATATAAGTGACGGACTTCGTCGAGGGGAGTGATGCGGGCTTGGTACGAGGTTGAGGCGGGCCAGAGTGCTGTCACAGGCACATGGTGCGCGCTCTGGTTTAGAACCAAGTGGTTTTATGTTCTCTGCCACGTTGGGTAGAGTCAACTGACTATGTAATTGTATCTGTATATTATATGTGGTCCACACAGTGAGGAGAAATAAACACGACGTTTTCCTAGATAAGGACTTTGTTAAATAAGCCTGGAGTCTGAGATTGAAAATCAACCCTTCGCCGTCCGCCGTGTCGTGTTGGCGTCGGGATGGCGTCAAGGGTTGACGTCTCTTTTCAAGATGACCAATTATTGCGCCTGATTAGCCAGTCCCATTCAAAAAAATTCTTCGTTTATCCACTGTAGTTGTCACAACTTACCCTGGTCTGGACAAATTGACCACCTCTATATTTTATGCTATCGCGGTAACAAAATCGTATACATTGGTTATGCCACTGTTATGTTACCTAAATGTGCTCCTATTGCTCCCGAGTATATGTATCACCTTCATGAAGATGAAAAAACTATGGGAGCAGGGCGAAATGTGCAAATTGTCACCACTAGCCCCGGTCTCTCCTATCTGAGTTTTCTTATTAAAACCAATTAATAAAATGTTCCTCTAAACTAAAATGTTGGGGGTACAATTATATCTAAAAAAAGACATTATACTCTCTGGAAAATAGTTTGAGTAATTACTCTTTAACTAAAGAAGTTATCTGGAGCCCTGAAACCAGTAGACCTAAAATAGTGCTAGATATCTAATCGGTAGACTTCTTTGAAACATGATGTCAGATGATATAGTACCTGGGTTGTTTTCATCTTTTTATCATCTAGATATTTGTCATCTACTAAAAAAAATAACATACCAAATGCCAGTCACTTCAGCTTTGAAATATTAACAAGGATAATATACATTCGTACAGATTTTTTTTTTTCACTCGGCCGTTTCCTCCCGCTCACATGCCAATGATATACAAAAATGGTTTATCCTCCAGCAGATGAATTCCCAAATACAAAACGTAAAGAATTGAAACATCCCAGTAAGGCTGACATAAATATTCAGCTGCCTGCCCAGTGCCTATACCCCACCAAGAAGATACATTATTATCCATTGGGTACAATATATCTCTGCAGATTATACATGATTGATGCAAGACCACACTCTGATTTTTTTTATACAAATTATCATCTATTGTTAAGGAAATGGTAATCCCTTTCCACATGATCTTTTTTTCCCGTTTAGAATTTATATTTGTATACAGCATTTTTTACTTGGCAATATAAGATGTTTTTGTTTTATAAATCTATACGTGACGTATTCCTGGCCACGCACACCAAAAGAGTGAGCACATTAACCCGTATGTGGATCACTGCACCAATGTAATGACTTGTTTGTGAAACGTCACCGTCCGATGTCCGATGTTGACACGCTCACGAACTATTGTAGCATGTACTTATCAGCAGTACCGTCTCCACCATGTGGCTCCCATCTAAACAGCCCAGGACAGCATGTTTATTCTACCCCTTAATTACTGAAACCCGAATTTAGCTAATTATTACTTAACAGTGTTATATGGTCTACACTGTCAGGTTTCAAGTATTTATAATTAGTATGTAGCACATTCAATATAACTGAAGGGCATACCATCTCCCGATGAACACCTTTAAATTAGGAAAAGAGAGATCATATATTTGATACAACAACACCATTTATAAATGTCACTTCATTTATTGCAGGAGGATGGATGAAGAAGATGTCATGTATAAGTTTTTGAGGGAGAGACGAGAAATATCGGAGAATGTAATCGTGAAAATGAAGGAACATTATAGGAACCTATTATAGGCTTTTTGGAAGGCATATGCAAATTATCAACAGTATTTCTTATTGAATTATTGTGATATGCAATGATCTGAAAGTTTCAATGTGCAATTTTCATGTGCGCAACAAAATGCTATAGTAGCTTCCATAAGATAGTTTTAAAGATTCGAAGTGATGAAATTCAAATATATTGATATGATACATGGTTTTGAGAGATATATCATAGCTCGTCGATGGCTATTTAAATACAGCTCTAGCATATCACATACTTATTAACAACTCAATGCCTGCGGAGAAAATAAGGGGTGTATTAATTTTTAAAGAATTATTCAACTGCAAGACGCGCATGCCTGGGACGGTCAAGTGTAGGCCAACAGTAGCCTATTGAGTACAGATTGACGGCATTAATATAGCCGCTGGACTGATTACAAGATACTACTTAAACGGGACATTGATCCAATGCTGTTTTAATGCTAGGCCAACGTCTGCGACGCTGGCCCAACATTGAGCCAACATTTAATAAATGTACAATGTTTGAGAGAAAGCCCATGTCAATACATGCTTGGGGTCAAGCAGTTTCAACATCCCCGCAGTACTACAGTCAGTTTGTTTGCAAGCAAGCGACCAAGTAGGGGTAAGGGCAAAGAGCTTTGAATTATTAACTCAAGATGTCGCTTAAGTATATATGAACTTTCTGTGATTTGAGAACTTACTCTTAATGAGGCTTTGGGTATGAAACGCATATTTAGTATTATTATGGAATAGAGCATTGGCCTACCCACGGGCACTATTGCCTACTGGGGGACCCTTGTCCCGCGAATTTTGACAGTTGACCACACCTTTAAGTCATAACATTTGTAATTTCGTTGTTATTTTGTTATCGACATTTTTGATTTCATGCTGAATAGTCGAATTTAACGCTTGAGAAAAACAGCTGTAAGAGATTCCTAGGCTTTTAAAATGTAGGATTAGCCACTTAAAATCATTTTTCTAAGTAGATAAAAATAGGAGGTATGATTATGGCCATTATTTTTAGCATGATTATAGTGATATTTATTCATAATCCCAGGTCTGTTATTTTTTTTATATAATCTCGTACGATTTCGGATTTGTTAATAATTTTATATCACAACTAAATATATATCATAATGTTAGGGGTACATAGGCTGGAAAACAACACATTTAAAAATGGTTCATAGCCCATATACTATGCAGCGTGTTCAATGAGATTTACATTATTATTGTCCATACTGAATGACGGAGTCTTTTATTATCCAATCAATCAATCAGCTAGACTCCAGACTCTTACCGGCGACCAGAGCTAGTAGTAGTATTTACGTAGCACTCAATCAACCTATGTAACCCTATATATGATATATATTTGGTTGTATTATAAAATTATCAATAAATTCTAAATCGTACGTGTTTAAATAGCTTTCATTTGACCTTTTTTAATAATAATTACTCATGAGGAACTATTCTGCAGTTGAGGGGTTGCAGTTGCTGAAGAGTTTTTGTAAAATGTCATCCCGGATCTATTGGTCTTACATGGAAACAAACTACCAATCTTGTCAATATTGTAATCAAAAGAACCATTTTGCTCTATTTTGCAGATCGACAGTAGTATCGTTCGTACATTGCCTGCAGCTGATAGTAAGGCTCTCAGCGCGCTCCTGAATTTGGGTGACTATATTGCCCTTCACGCATTTTGCTCTAGTGGGAGAGATGCGCTGTACTATAAGAAAACTGCGAAGAAATCATGCATAGATAGGGTGCGCAGTAAGCTTGGAATGATACAAGAACATGATGATGATGATGAACGTGACGAAAGTAGAGAAAAGATGCGTGCCAAAAAACTGTTAGGGAATACGCGCGCTTCTAAGGAGATGAAAACTATCCAATTCGGGTGGATTGACAACGCTAAAGCAGTTCGGGCGAAAACTGATGGAGGACCAAAGCACTTATCTGTTAAGAGAAACTGCAAACAAGACGCGTTGATAGAAGAAGGCAAAAATATGTATTTCCCAAGTGGATTTTCACGAAACCAATCAGATGCATCGCTGTGCAAATTTAACATATATGATTTCAGTCATTCCCCTGTTCCAAAAGATCAGACTGTTGGGGAATTATACGAGTCGACTGGTATGTTAAACGGACTGCGATATTTCCTGGTTACGACCGGCCCCCCAATAAAAAAATCAATTATTTCAGTACACATTAGCGAGTTATCCAATGCTTCTGGCAACTCATCCGGCGATTTAGACACGAGAGAAATTCACACAGCCAAAACTCAACCTATTGAAACTGTCACACACGTGGCTTCGCCAGGTTCTACAAAGGCAATAGAAGCAGAACAACTGAATATGTCGTCATCAAGCTCGATCCAGGTGTGCTAACTACTCATTCTATTCAGCCAATATGAAAGGGACTTGCCCACCACCGAACTTTCGCCTATGTCGAACCTTGCTAAGTGCATCAATAGCCGATCAATTTTAACCTGATGATATTCTAGCAATAAAAAATAATAATAAAAATTTATCATCAGGCAAGTTCAAACTTTTTGACAACCATGATTAAAACAAGGTGGCGGGCTAGTCCCTTTAATGTGCCTGTCTAAAACACTACGTATTACCCATAATCATATTTCATAGGAAATATATGTTTGCTTTTCTTACCGTAGTTGTGATAACAACGTTATTTCAAGGAACATACATTGTTTTCCCGTTATCGCGAATTCCAATTGCATTCTTCTCAAAATCATGAGTATAAAAGTGCTAATTAATGATAACCTGCACATATAATAATATAATATATATATCCGGGGTTAAGAACATACTGCACTATTTCGCATATCTGCGGGGGGGGGGGGACTGCCCTGATGATAAAAACAAATTTCGTTCAATACCCAAATATAAATCAAGCATCTCACAGGGGGCAATCCGCATGCTTATTGGTTTCAGTGTGTTTTGTGATCGCCGCCGCGTATTTTGATAGCTTATATCTTTGATGACATGAACCATACAGACTATTCATGGTGTTGAGTCTTTTTCGTGATGGCCGTCAATTTACCTTGAGCCACGTTCATTTGTTTTACAGACACCCTTAAGAGAGGCAACGATGTGATTTATGACAATCTAGATACAAATGTATATGCAGATCTTAACAAAAACTCGAACTCTTTGTATATAACTTGCTGTTGTAGGTCGGTTCACCTCCACACGAAGATCATGGCAGAGCATTCGGAAGTGAAGGTGGCTTAGTCCCAGTCTTCAGCGGGGATATGTGTATGGAGAAACCAGCACTCAATATAACTTATTCGAGAACGGTTGATTCGGCATACGACGAAATTTCAAGTACTCATACGTGTTCATTCGGTGATTGTGTTAATGAATCCGTGCAAAACGACACTTTTTATGAGCCATTGAATGACGGATATATAGTCTCTTCAATCTCCAAGGCAGAAAAGGTTTTTCTAGAGCGAGACACTGGCGATGAAAACGTTTTTAAATTTTACAACCATGATGGACGAAGCGTGATTGTCAACCAACCCGCAGAAGTGTGGGGCTACGATGGGGAAAATAATCTAACCATTGGAGTAATGACCCTGGTACAAGCATGACCAGTTAGTGCAGTCATCGTCGGTATGGCTATATAGAGTAAGAGAGCCTGGAATATACTCCTGCCATGTCGACGATGGCACTGACAGTGCATTACAGTCAAACTCAATCCAGTTTGTCAGGATCAGTAAAGAGCATACTCTGCCTGCCTCTGCATCTACCCCTGAGGACTTGATGATCGACGCGAACGCAATCCTGTATTGCGAAGCAGACAAAATTAGCCACGGGTCATTTGGTGACGTTTTCAAAGGGATCTATAAAGAGCAGACTGTTGCTGTAAAGAGAATAAAAACGAAGCCCTGGAAACACCCAGTGTTAAAAAAAGCTACAATTCTTCATAAAGTTAGCCAACCAAATGTAGTACGTTTTGTGGGTGCTGCGAGAAGAGAGTTTGAAATGCTGATATTGACAGAATTTATTGAAGGACCCACAATGCAAAGTATTATATATAATGATGCAATTTACGTTAGCAAACAAGAAAAACTACGCATTGCCGTCGATGTTGTCAATGCCATAGCATATCTCCATGGCTTAGGAATTCTCCACCAAGACATAAAACCCGAAAACATCCTTGTTGACAAATCTTCCCTACAGGCAAAACTCTGTGACCTCGGTTTAGCAAAAATGAGATCACTACAGCTGGCTTCTACCACTGCTGGAGTGCATATACCAGGAACACTTGATTATATACCACTCGAACGTCTTCTTAGAAGACAACGTGCTACATCTGCATGTGACATATGGGCGTTGGGGGTGACGCTCGCCGAGTGGTTTGTGTCCAGCGAGCCATGGTGCTTATTGGAAGCAGACGACGAACCTCTGGTTCATATTACAAGGCTGATGTCTGAGCGAAAGAGACCCCCAATCTTTGAAGCAAACAACCTTGATATATTGCAACAATGCGTTGATTACGATCCAGCACAAAGGCCAAATGCAGAGAAAATACTGCATCGCTTTCAGTCTTCAGATTGTACACTGAATGTGATATAGTTATATTTCATTTTAGAAGCATGCATCTGCTCTAAAGATTGGTGTTGCCTTTTTTGCGAATACATATTATGCTTAGAACAATGAATTTGTTAAATCATTATTTTCGCGAATAGATATCTCATTGACGTGATTGGTGTGTTATGAATAGTTATTGTTGAGAGAGTTGACATAGGACTTAAGAAACAACAAATATCGGCTGTGTCTACACGGACTTTGATTACCCAACAGTGAGTCAAAGAAAAAATATTATTTTGAAATAATTTATATATTTTTATTTTAGATGAGGTCGCAGTACTTAAATTGAATATCGTTTTATGATTGTTTAGTTACCAGCTACGAATCAAGAGTCATTGGTGGAAATGTTATTATATCTATTCCGTGAGCGAATATATATCTCATTGACATGATTGATGTGTTATAAATAGTGAATGTTAAGGTTGTTAATGATGGTAGTGCTAGTATGACATCTTGAAACAAAAAATATCAACCATGTCCACACATATGTACTCTGTTAACTCAACACTGAAAGACACAATGTGCATGATAGTTAAGATATTTCAAATAAAACAAATTCTGGAATTTTGTGCAATGAATTTTGTGCAATGATTTTTTTTTATTTGCTTTTAGAACGTTTTTTAGATCTCCAAATGACATGTTGGGTAGTTTAGACGTAAATAATTCTCTATTTTCTGCAGCCGAGGTGCGTTTTCTCCTTTCACGTTGCTGCCAAACATTTTTTTCGAGGTCCCACGATTGGGGAACGGTTCTTTTTTTTACGATTCGTTAACAAACATGACCTCTATTTCTGCCACCATGCAGGCCGTATAATTATGAAAAGCATAGTTTTAATTTTTCAGCATATGGTCACTTTTACTTACTAGTGCCGTTTTTTACTATATTTCGCCAGAAAACAGGACTGGCATCTTGTATTTGGTTTCCGATGGTTATTAGTTAAAAGGACCAGCCCAGCATCTAGTTTTAGCCAAATTAAAACGTTTTGAGGTGCATCAATAGATAGATAGATAGATATTTTATTGACGACGGGAAGTCTATGTAGACTTATGCGTCAATAAAATAAACAGTATAAATATATGTATAATAATACATAATAGACAACAGGGATAGTCCTGTGAAATCACATGAAAATCGGCATGATATGTAGATTAAAGCTTGCCACTATATTCTAAAAGAAATACAAATATACATCGTGACTACTCAAAACTACAGTCAAAGATCATTCTCATGTCTCAATCTAGTGCTATTTTAACAATAAATAATAAAAGCAAACGACAGGAATTCACCAGGCAAATTTAGACTTTTTGTCAACCATGTTTGACTGAAACTAGCTGCTTTGCTAGTCCCGCTAACTAGCTTTATACCCACTACACATGACTGTGGATAATATGTGACATATAGTAATGAAAAATGATTTTCAATTTTGAACAAAAACAACTTTATTCTAATTGCTCAGTATTTGTACGCATTTGACGTCAATAGTATGGATGGATCGTAAAGTCCTGCATGGTCGATGATCACTTTTTATTGTCTTCTACTGTACTATTAAAAATTAAACACCAACAGATTATTCCAACAGAATAATATTTATTATTCATATGATTTATTCACATTATAGAATTATAGCAAGTTCACAATTTCCTCGATTCCTCCTTCACTATGGATCGCTATGTTATTTCTAGTTTGATAGTTCTTCTAAGATTCGTGTAAAGGGATACAGCTTCGTAACCATTAGATGGAACATCCCAGTATTTTCTTCCATTAAAATGTTACATAACTCAAATATATCGGCATCACACGGGTAAAATCCTTTTGGAACGGTCTCGCTGATGCAAACTTTAACTTCCCTCATGTCCACATCCACTCGATTTTCTACAGCACCAAACGTCTTACGTATTGAATACAATAACATGGGCCTTCCTTCAGCTCCGCCAAATTTTCTGTCAATTCTCATTTTGTGGGTGGCCCAGGTGTGAACCGTTCGATTCAAGTCATCCTGTAAGATATGTGAAAATGATTGTATTACATACTGCAAAACACATGGAATTAATCTACATGGATAATATGCCAAAACAAATATAATCACTGTGCTATTAAAAATCAATTGAGCCAGATCTTTTTAACTGCTTAAGTTAATCATTTTAATTACGAACTAAACTAATGCCACAATAATATAGTATGCATTTACACGTAACAAGCTTTGACCTTTGTAACTCTGAAAGTATACTGAATCTCAAAGTGAACCTCCATATGAAAAACATAAAAATGTGTGTTGATTATTCATTGAAAAGGCTTAGCTGAATCAAATGACTTTATTCTTTGTTCAAGATATAAAAAAAATACATATTTACACAGGGTTTCATGTAATATTAACGATCGGGTTTACATAAGATGTTCCAGTGGAGTGCAGGACGTTATATCTGAGATAGGAGATTTGGACGGTATCATGATGTTGCGGTGATACTTCAATGCAATGGTCTTTAGGCTAAGGGAGCCTTACCGAAAAATGAATGAAAGATGAAACATCTCCCCACATGGGATTAGCACCCCAGCTCATTCAGGCCAGCGTGCTACTGACTGAGCTACAGGAGCTCCATTGTATCACTGTTATGTTAAAATCGAATATGGCTACATGTATCTAAATTCTAGAGATATTAACAAGTAGAAGGGGCACACCCCAAAAAAGCCCGCCCATAAATTCAAGACTTAGTTCCCAAATGTGAAAAGAAACATATTACGAGATACAAATTTGTGAATGATCCATTGTCTCTCGTGGTCAAAAGTGACATTCACCTGATTTTTAAGATCAGAGGTCACGAGATAAAAAAGAAAAACACCATTGCTCATTGCGGAGCTTGTGGAAAATATAATTTACTAAGTTTCGAACATTTTTAATGAGATGGTGTGGTCCAATTCCTAGAAACCATTGGAATGATCCATTGTCTCTCGTGGTCAAAAGTGACATTCACCTGATTTTCAAGATCAGAGGTCACGAGATAAAAAAAGAAAAACACCATTGCTCATTGCGGAGCTTGTGGAAAATATAATTTACTAAGTTTCGAGCATTTTTAATGAGATGGGGTGTGGTCCAATTCCTAGAAACCGCAAATGTCGCCACTCAACCATTTTACCCTCAACATTTTCTAACTTGTCTGCCACATAGGCCAAAGACTACTACCACCCTACGCGCACCCCTTACACATCTTACCCAAACCAACTTTTTTATATGTCCAAAACATGATACGAGATGTTAACAGTTGGTCGTTGCTGTTCTCGTTAGCCAATCTGCACATTATATATACCATATAAATATATTTAAATGCCTGTTCTAATAGTATATAGCACACTGCAGTAGAATAAATAGTAGTCTCTCAACATTTTAGACATATACCGAATACTAATCGGTATATACCGAATATAAACCAGAAAAAATAAAATTCCATGTCCTAAATGCGCTTCCGTATAAAATCATCAAAAAATCGGTGATTTAATTTTGGGTTCTTAATATGACCATATGATGTAGGCCTAAACATGTCCAAAGACTAAAACTGCAATTTTTTTCAATTTTTGTGCTGCGCATTTACCAGCTAGGCTAGATATAGACGACGAAATTCCTGATTTCTAATTATTGACAACCATGTCAAAAATAGGAAAAGCGGGAATTTCGTCTGTATATCTAGCCTAACTGGGGAATGCGGAGCACAAAAATTATAAAAAATTGCAGTTCTAGTCTATCTAGGCCTACATGTTTACATCATATGGTCATATTAAGAAACCGAAATAAAATCACCGATTTTTTTTTTATTTTAGACCTGGGCCAGTCCCTTTAAATTATCAAATAAAATGGTTCAGTATACATGTAGCAATAATTCTGAAAGTAGATCACTGACATAAACATGGTAAATTTAAGAAAAAAAACCCTCTAAGGTGCGAGTTACTCAATGTTTTCCACACGCTCCATCGCCGCTGCTGCTATATAGTCTTTTGCTTGTCAAAACCACTTTTTTATATTTTAATTTTATATCCTAATTGTATATTGTAAATGTTATCAATTGACTCGAGACAATCTAATTGCTGACATTTTGATATCAATGTATAGTCAATCCTTTGATTGCCATGGCAGAAAAAGCTTTTAGCAACAACTGAAAGCTCGGATAAACCTATCATACAAATTTTAAAATGTTGTTTGACAACCATTTAATTTAGCATAGTCTCATTATGATATCATATATATCTAGACTGTCACCCGGACTCACCCCTGGACCCCCACCTCTTCTGGAACCCCCCCGCTCAAATGGCGGAAACACCGGATATCCCTAACCATTCCAAATTTTACAAATTCAAACTGTCTGACCACCACCCATTTAGGTATCGATTTGTTCCATAATTATTGTATAAATTTATGAAACCTTGCATGATATCTATCAAACCCTTGTAAAACAATGTAGGCCTACATATGCAGTGCCCGGTAGGTATTGATTTTATTAAAATGCAGTTAAAAAAATATCGCTGACTGACGGCAATTTTTGAAGCAATAGCGCAATTAAGGACATAATTTGTAAACCACATTAAGCAATGTCAAGCTATATCAAATGGCATTTTATAAATACAAATCCCGTTGTGAAAAGTAAGTCATGACAATAGTCCTATAATATTTAGCTACAATAATCAACCAATTCTATTAAAGTAGTTAAGCTTGAAATCTGCGTAATTTCAGCATATTAGTGGGGTATATTAGTTTAAGCATTATAATGAGATTGGGGAATTTTTTCTTGAATGATTAATCAATGATATTAATAAAAAAGCAAATTTAGTCATCGCATGTTTTTTTTAAAGACCTATCTGAATGACAGATTTTTTAATTTAGATTATCTATACAGCTTCTTGTCAGTCTAATTAATTAATTAACTAGAGGGGGGGGGGGGGGTGTTGTTGCACCCAGCACCGACCATCGCCACTGTTGGAAAGCTGCTGATCATGTAGGACTTTCAAAAACAATCATGTCTGTGGTATAAAAATACATTTTTGATGTCATGACTGCAACCACTGCCAAATGCCCAGGCTCTGTGCATGTCATGCATGCCTCTTGCAATGTCAATATACAATTATTAATTAGAAGATGATTATTAAGATTTCAACTCGGCCTTGCTGCGTTCAATTTGTATTACCGGTAATTTGTAAACTCGCCTATTCGAATCATCAGATTGAAGGATATATGTTAAATCATTTGTCTAATTCATTAGATGTAGAAAAAATATATCATTAAATAATGTTGGCCCAGTAGTTGTATCTATGTGTTACCCATATACACAACGGATAATTTCCGCGAGACACTGGAATGTGGACGCGGCCCTCGGTCTATGTGCAGCTGGAATGTGATGCAGAGAGAGAGTATAGGGTGGTGCGGCCTTTTGCCGGAAAGTGTCGTGCGCGCCGTCAACCTGGCCGCTGCCAGAAACGGCTACGCACAGAGATTGTGACATTTATCTTTTACAATAGCGTTTTTTTAATGAATAAGACTACCCCGTTCTGTTATTATCATGTTTACCATTTACACATGAGACTGAATCCTGGGAAATACTTTTCATCAATAAGCTTAAAACTGTATTATTATCCAGACGTCTTCTCGTAAGATAAACGATCCCATATTTAATATATCAAGTTAGTTTACAAATACCATAATAAAGGAACTAACATGAACAGAACTAGAACCATACAGCAAAACTGGACGAATAGCTGACTCCCATATGTAACCTAACATGTTTGCGCTCGTTGTCAAATTACAAAATCCAGCGCCTTGCATGGCGTAGTAAGCTCTCCTGTACATGTACACTCGGCTTATTCGCCAGGGTGACACCTAGGTATTTAATGCTGTAACTATTAACTAATTCCACACCATTCAAAGACCACGCAAAATAATTTTGACTAAAAGATACACACTCTGTCTTTAAAGGGTTAACGATTCATACAGCTGTGAAACGCGCATGTGTGGGACGGTCAAGTGTAGGCCTAAATTAGCCTATAGAGTACACTTTGACAGCATTAAAGGTGTAGTCAACTGTTAAAATTCACGGGACAAGGGTCCCCCAGAAGGCAAAAGTGCCCGTTGGTAGGCCAAGTCCCTAATTCCATAATAATACTAAATATGAGTTTCATACCTAAAGCCTCATTAAAAGCAAGCTCTCAAATCACAGCAAGTTCATATATACTTGAGCGACATCTATGAGTTTATATTTCAAAGATCTTGGCCCTTACCCCTACTTGGTCGCTTGCTTGCAAACAAACTGACTGTATTATTGCGGGGATGTTGAAACTGCTTGACCCAAGCTTGTATTGACATGCCCAGTAAACACAAGACATTTGTATGACTTTATGCAATGTTGGACCAACGTCGAAGACGTTGGGCCGACGTTGTATAAATGTTATACAAAATGTCTTGTGTTTGCTGGGCAGGCGGACTTTCTATCAAACATTGTACATTTATTCAATGTTGGTTCAATGTTGGGCCAGCGTCGCGAACGTTGGCGTAGCATTAAAACAGCATTGGATCAATGTCCCGTTTAAGTAGTATCTTGTAATCAGTTCAGTGGCTATATTAATGCCGTCAATCTGTACTCAATAGGCTACTGTTGGCCTACACTTGACCGTCCCAGGCATGCGCGTCTTGCAGTTGAATCATTCTTTAATATCAGCGACTGAACTGATTACAAAATACTACTCCAACGAGAAATTGTCCCTTGAATGCTGTTTTAATGCTAGACCAACGTCTGCGACGTTGGCCGACATTAAACCAGCATTTGGTGAGTGTGCAGTGTTGGCTGGGAAAGCTCTTACTGTCAATGTGCTGGTGGGCAACTGTTTCCAGATCCCCACCGCAACACAACCTTTTGTGTTACAACCCAAAGCCAACATGAGAGAAATGGTGCATTGTTTCCTCATAGATTTCGCTCAAGTAAAGTATATAGAGTTTATATGACTTGGGAACTTGCTCTTAATGCGGCGATGGGTATGAAACGCATATAGTATTATTATCTTGGCTGATAACTGTAGATGTGGGGTGATATGTCATTGTGGAATGTCCAGGGGCCACTTTTGCATTCTCGGGACCACATTGTCCCGCGTATTTTGACAGTTAACTACACCTTTAATCATACTCTGCAAGCCAGTGACTGTGAGACTGACAAGCGGAATATCATCAGCGTTACCTTTTTAAACAGGTAATCTGCTAAGTGACACCTTTATGGAGTCACTTAGCTTACCATTCCATTTAATACGCACAGTAATAGAGCTGTACCAGTGAACCATCTCCAGCAGTGATCAGTTACTACATTTCAAGTTTTTTTTTAAAGAACAGAGTGCGGAACTGCATCAAAAGCACCCTCAGCTTCCAACGAACATGTATAAACAGGTAATCCACGTTTTGTGCAATATGAAAACACATCATTAGCCAGAAATGTAGCCATATCAGTGCCTCTACCTATATGGAGTGACATTTTGTTCTTCTATTTTACACATAGTCACTTTTTCCCCTCGTTACACAGACAGCTATTTTATTGACATAAAGACAAGTCATTACAGACTTATTTGTCATAAAAATGATAGAATATTATGTACATATGTCTTGTATAGGCCTATACAAGATGGTTAAAATGCTGAAATCGCACGGGCCAGCAATTTACATGGTACCACATACTGAATTAAAATCATGTTATGGTAATCAAGTTTGGATATTGGAATGTGTTGGATTCTAATGTTAGTGACCTATCGGTGTGTTTTGGTATAGGTCCGTGTTGGGGTCTAGATAGTTTTCAAGCCATCATCTAGATCTCAAGTGAACATAATTGTAGAAAAAACAATAAACATTAGTATTTTTCAAATGTTTTCAGCTCATTTTACCTTGCTGTGACCTGAAGATGACTTCACCATGACCTAATGTAACTGTCCTATAAAGCCCAGCCCATGTCACCATGTGTAGCCTAGTACTTGAGTTGGGTTCCGACCGATTTGTTGGAAGTACTGGCCATTGGCCCAAATATATATTTTTGGATGCCACTCTCAGTGTCACTGTGTATACCACTTAAATGCTTACTATCAAACTCAAGATGCACATTGAATATCACGAGCAGTTGATTTTTATGTCTGTATGCAATGGTACATTTAAATCATCTATGTAATGTATTAAATTGATTGATAAAAATCGATTGATTTGATTTTCATTCGATTAGCTGCTCAATTATATTTTTTAATTAAAAATTATTTATATGACATGTATTTTTAATTTCGACAAATGTTTTTAATTTAAAAAAAAATGTTCAAATATAAGTACAGTGGCAAAATAGCCAGGGTTGCTTTGCCACCATACATGTTTATTTAAAAATCCTATAAATAGAGCCTAAATACAAACTATGCTAAGTATGCAAATACCTTACACAATCACACCTTATTCATGACACTCAATATTGGCACTACAAAAAGAAGGTTTTATACAGCGATAAGAAATATGTAAATAGGGTAGCAAAATAGCCCTGGTAGCGGTGTAGGATCCTGACATCGCTCAATTAATGTGGCGTTTATCCCCAGCCTCCTGGACGCGGGGGGACGGGGATGACCGCCTCGTTTCCATACCGTGGTGACGTGCGCCCATAGAGCAATGTATGCGGCCTTGGTATTTTTCCCGCACTTCAGGCGTTACACTCAGCGACTACGGACGTGCCGTAGCTCGCTCTCGCTAAGTCAATAGAGACGTGCCGTGCGCGGAGGGTTGTGCTTTGCTGTTATCGCATGTTAATCAAATAAACATAACAAGAGAGAAGAGAGTTTTCTGGCTTGTTTGAAACCGTCGACCCGACGGAGGAGGAGGAAGTTTGAGTTTTAATGGTGAGATTGGGCGGAGTCCCTCGTCGGCCGTTGTGACCCCATAATGGAACTCCCGGCGTAGGCCCATCACGCCATACTGGTGACCCCGACGTGATCGTCTACGCAACAGTTTTTTCACCTAGACGCCAGTTGAAAACTGCTGTTTTCAAGGATAGTTTTCATTAATTTTAAGGGATTTTTTGAAAAAAATCAATAGCATTTTTTTCATAAGGTACGTGAAAGCTGTAGGTCAAAATATATATATGCCAGTTTAAATTAGTCAGAAAGAGTTATCAGACGAGAAGCACGTTTCTTTACGTCGAAAACGGCGTAAATTTCTAAACTTTTGGTCGAAATCCCACGTGTTTGGCGCCTTTTCAAGATGGCGACCTTGCCGGTTTCTCTGGAAGAATCCAGAAAATTATTCTCATAGACCTAGTCTATCATTTTTTTTATTGTAAGAGTTTGTTTAATGCCTTCATCCTATTAATGCCACTGTAGGCGAGTAGGAAGTGGGTATTTTCTGTGACTCAATTTTTATCGTTGATTACCATAATTGGGTAACTCGATTTTAAAGTCCATAGACGAAATCTCGTCATTTTTTTCCGATTTTTTCTACTAATCGACAGAAATTTTAAATATCGCTTCGACTCGGGTAACCTTTAATAGGTTTAGGGCCAAAATAAATTGTTTCCCTAAATGAATGTCAATAAACGGTCTTATTTGGTCTGTTTAAAAATATTCCCAGGACCATAGGTCAATATTTTGTACTATTGTCATATGTTGGACGCTGGTTTCCCTAACTTAGCTCTTCGCCCGCCGTGGGCACCCACGTGTTCCCCCCTAACCGGCATGCATCTGGACAGTGAACCTGTGTCGCCGCATCACATTAGCATAAAATAAGCCGCCATTTTGATTTGGTGGAGATCATTTGTCACGTGTGCCAAATTTTACACGGACTGATTGTTATAACTTTTTTTAAATTGTTTGTAAATCTTCTTTTTCAAAACGATTAAGGGAGAAGATGTGTAAATAAGTTGTTTCGAAAACGAAATTCTGCCACTAATTGTGCGAGACCTTTTGGTTCACTTTGAAACGCCTTTCGGTGTTTGTAATCGTGCTAGGCTATTTAGCGCCTTATTTGGGCACACAGTAGCTAATGAATATGCTAATGTGAGGCGAGACGGGGATGCTGACTGTATACTATGTACGTACCGCTCAGAGCTTACCGTCACAGACTATAAGCCACATGCTGCCTGCTGCACAGGCTGTGAGCACCGACAATACACCACACACACACCCACCACAGACGACATAAAAACAACCGCACCGAACACAGTCGGTTTATACGTCAACCAATGAATCGATGCGAGCGATTGATTCGGACGTTTATGAGAATGACTCTGTGATGAACGTACCATTATAAAAAAAAAAACGTGGAATGTTCATCACAGACATCATGGCAATGGCACTGTGTTCATACGACAGATGCCCGCTCCCATCAGAGCCCATTTGGCGAATCAACCCGACAGTGCCACCCTCGAAAGTTTGGCCGTTTTGGCCGACCGGGCACTGGCAGCAGAAGAGGACGTCGAAGAGAGTAAGCCGGTGGTCGCAGAGATCAAAGTCGAAGAAACCACCAAACTAGTTGGTTTGTTAGAGGATCTGTCCAAACGCATCAAGAGATTAGAAACAGTAACAACATCGGAGAGGAAACGAAATAAAGGACGTGGACGAGCAAATAACTACGCTCATGCGCCGCATTTGCCCCTAATGTACAGGCCTCAGGTTTCGTTAGCACCCAACCTGGTCAGTATAGAAATGCACAACAAAATGTTCGACCTTTCGCAACGCAAACTCCGCAAAATAATGTCGCACAACCGCCCGACACAGCCACTGCACAGGTTTGCTATTACCACCACACTTATGGTGAAAAGGCGCGCTTGTGCAGTGAACCCTGTTCATACTATGTCTCATTAGGTCAGCGCGAAGTGGCGAATATCGCGTTATCTCACTCTAAGTTATTATATGTCGCAGATAAAGGACATAAATGCAGATATTTAATCGACACGGGCGCAGCTGTCAGTGTTTTGCCGAAATCTTGCGCTAACGGGATTTCGGACGCTGGCAGTCTCCCCCTGGTGGCAGCTAATAACAGTACTATGAACACTTACGGCAATTGTAAACGCGTCGTCGATGTCGGCTTAAAGCGCGAATATCCGTGGACGTTCATAGTGGCAGATGTGCAGCAACCCATAATCGGGGCTGATTTTTTAATCCACTATAATTTGCTCGTAGACTTGAGAAGCAGATGTCTTCGAGACATGCATACAGACATGCGTACAGGACTAACCATTGCCGCTTCATTATCTTCGATTAAACCTCTGTCATTGAACAGAGTTGATACCGTTCAAAATGAGTACACAAAACTCCTCGGCCAGTTCCCGGAACTGACACGCTCTACGACAAAGGGTGAGACCGTCAAACACGGCATAACTAAAGGTCACCCGGTTTTTGCTCGACCACGACGTTTGGCACCCGATAAGCTGATTACCGCCAAACGTGAGTTTGACGAGATGATTAAATTAGGGGTCATTGAACCCAGCGACAGCGAGTGGTCCTCGGCGCTTCACATGGTGCCAAAGAAAAACGGCGATTAGAGACCATGCGGGGACTACTGTAGTTTGAATGCACAGACCGTACCGGACCGTTATCCGATTCCTCATATTCAAGATTTCACGCAGCGGTTAGCCGGATCGAAATTTTTTTCGAAGATCGACTTAGTCAGGGCTTATTACCAAATTCCGGTGGAACCGTCCGACGTACACAAGACTGCTGTTACCACACCTTTTGGCTTGTTTAATTTCACTAGAACACCATTTGGTCTAAGAAATTCCGGTCAAACGTTTCAGCGATTTATAGACCACGTGACACGCGGACTTGATTTCGTTTTTGTTTATTTGGATGGCCTACTGGTAACCAGCCCAGATCATAAAACGCATAAGAAACATCTACGAATTCTTTTTGCTCGACTATCGGAGTACGGAATCATCATTGGTCCTGAAAAGTGTCAGTTCGGAACAACTGAATTAAGTTTCTTAGATCACCACGTTTGCGCTGAAGGCATTTCGCCGTTACCCAGCGCCGTTGACGCGATCGTTAATTTCGTTAAACCCGAAAAGCAACGAGCATTGCGTAGATATCTGGGAATGGTGAATTATTACCACCGTTTCATACCGCATTGCGCCGCGAAGCTGACGCCACTCAATAATCTACTGACTTCTGCCAATGAAGGCCATACCAGACTGTCACCGAAATCAAATTTCGATTTGAAGTGGAATAAAGAAGCAGAGTCAGCATTTTCTGAGTCAAAACAGATATTGGCAAACGCTACGCTTCTGGTGCACGTACCATTAGAAAAAAAAAACGTGGAATGTTCATCACAGACATCATTTTTCAGCGAAATGATATACTTTATCATTTATCAGCATAGACTACTGTCAGTCACGTTTTAGATATTATTCTTAAATCATAAATGTCACTGTTTTTCTTCGCAGTCACATTTAGTCTATCAGTTTGAGAACGAAATTTTTTCACGATAGTTATTTCTGAAGTTTAATTTTTTTATAAATACAGAAATATTCGATTTGACAGTTGCGCTATTGCGAAACATTGCAAATATTTGAATGTGTTTTTCGACTTGTGTGAAAAAATATTTTTTTTCACCCAGGTCGATTTACAAAATACTATTATCCTAGCTTAGCATAGCTTATCACAGTTGTATCTGGCATATTGTTTTTATGTACCACTGCGACCTACGGTTTTCACGGTACCATTTTTTTGCATGTGTGTGACTCAGTGAAAACGTTTTATGTCTCATATAGACCTTCAGTTTTCACTTCAATCAATACATACCTTTTGTGAATTTGTGAACAGCACTTAGGTGAAACTTCAACGACGCATATTTTTTCAACTATTCTGCAACCCCCGTTTCTCGCACCATGCGACATAGCATGAACATTTTCTACAGTCTACACTTCTAAGCTTCAACATATTACAGACATTTTTCATCTGATTTTCACGGCATTGCACAACCTGTCCGCGCACGGCGCGGCAAAAATAGTTGGCATGTGTTAATACGACATGCCATTTTAAACACATTTGGGATAGACGCAGAGCCAATAGGCCAGCTATCTCAGATGCTTCATTAGTTAAATAATTTTACAAACACTACTTCATAATGTCAAAGCAGTACGACAGTGAAGGCTTCATGTCAACGCCTCTAGAAGGTTCGGGTGCTAGACCCAAAGATAACTATCATCCCGACAGTGAGGACAATGAGGTTCGATTCCGAGAGGCGGACGAGGAATATCAACGCCTCAAAGCTGATTTCGCTCGAATTGCTCGAGCTAGACGTCTGAATTCCCACTCGAGGAGCGACTCCTCAAGGAGTTCTTCACCGCTTGGTAGACAGCCGCAGAAACGTGCTACGAACTTACCAAAGTTCAGAATCGCAACTTTCTACGCCTCGGATGTAGAGCTCTGGTTCAATCAAATCGAGACTCAATTCGCTCTCCACCAGATCGAGGATGATGACGAGAGGTACAGTTTAACCTGCGCTGCACTTTCGGGCGAGATTGCATCGGACGTGAGGGACGTGCTGCTGCAGCCTTTCAGGTCCAACAAATATGACAGCCTGAAAGCAATTTTGATTGAGAGGCGAGGATTGACAACACCCGAAAGGGTCAACAAAGTTATCTCTGGCGAGAAGATTGGAAATGGCACTGTGTTCATACGACAGATGCCCGCTCCCATCAGAGCCCATTTGGCGAATCAACCCGACAGTGCCACCCTCGAAAGTTTGGCCGTTTTGGCCGACCGGGCACTGGCAGCAGAAGAGGACGTCGAAGAGAGTAAGCCGGGGGTCGCAGAGATCAAAGTCGAAGAAACCACCAAACTAGTTGGTTTGTTAGAGGATCTGTCCAAACGCATCAAGAGATTAGAAACAGTAACAACATCGGAGAGGAAACGAAATAAAGGACGTGGACGAGCAAATAACTACGCTCATGCGCCGCATTTGCCCCTAATGTACAGGCCTCAGGTTTCGTTAGCACCCAACCTGGTCAGTATAGAAATGCACAACAAAATGTTCGACCTTTCGCAACGCAAACTCCGCAAAATAATGTCGCACAACCGCCCGACACAGCCACTGCACAGGTTTGCTATTACCACCACACTTATGGTGAAAAGGCGCGCTTGTGCAGTGAACCCTGTTCATACTATGTCTCATTAGGTCAGCGCGAAGTGGCGAATATCGCGTTATCTCACTCTAAGTTATTATATGTCGCAGATAAAGGACATAAATGCAGATATTTAATCGACACAGGCGCAGCTGTCAGTGTTTTGCCGAAATCTTGCGCTAACGGGATTTCGGACGCTGGCAGTCTCCCCCTGGTGGCAGCTAATAACAGTACTATGAACACTTACGGCAATTGTAAACACGTCGTCGATGTCGGCTTAAAGCGCGAATATCCGTGGACGTTCATAGTGGCAGATGTGCAGCAACCCATAATCGGGGCTGATTTTTTAATCCACTATAATTTGCTCGTAGACTTGAGAAGCAGATGTCTTCGAGACATGCGTACAGACATGCGTACAGGACTAACCATTGCCGCTTCATTATCTTCGATTAAACCTTCGTCATTGAACAGAGTTGATACCGTTCAAAATGAGTACACAAAACTCCTCGGCCAGTTCCCGGAACTGACACGCTCTACGACAAAGGGTGAGACCGTCAAACACGGCATAACTAAAGGTCACCCGGTTTTTGCTCGACCACGACGTTTGGCACCCGATAAGCTGATTACCGTCAAACTCACGTTTGACGAGATGATTAAATTAGGGGTCATTGAACCCAGCGACAGCGAGTGGTCCTCGGCGCTTCACATGGTGCCAAAGAAAAACGGCGATTGGAGACCATGCGGGGACTACCGTAGTTTGAATGCACAGACCGTACCGGACCGTTATCCGATTCCTCATATTCAAGATTTCACGCAGCGGTTAGCCGGATCGAAATTTTTTTCGAAGATCGACTTAGTCAGGGCTTATTACCAAATTCCGGTGGAACCGTCCGACGTACACAAGACTGCTGTTACCACACCTTTTGGCTTGTTTAATTTCACTAGAACACCATTTGGTCTAAGAAATTCCGGTCAAACGTTTCAGCGATTTATAGACCACGTGACACGCGGACTTGATTTCGTTTTTGTTTATTTGGATGGCCTACTGGTAACCAGCCCAGATTATAAAACGCATAAGAAACATCTACGAATTCTTTTTGCTCGACTATCGGAGTACGGAATCATCATTGGTCCTGAAAAGTTTCAGTTTGGAACAACTGAATTAAGTTTCTTAGATCACCACGTTTGCGCTGAAGGCATTTCGCCGTTACCCAGCGCCGTTGACGCGATCGTTAATTTCGTTAAACCCGAAAAGCAACGAGCATTGCGTAGATATCTGGGAATGGTGAATTATTACCACCGTTTCATACCGCATTGCGCCGCGAAGCTGACGCCACTCAATAATCTACTGACTTCTGCCAATGAAGGCCATACCAGACTGTCACCGAAATCAAATTTCGATTTGAAGTGGAATAAAGAAGCAGAGTCAGCATTTTCTGAGTCAAAACAGATATTGGCAAACGCTACGCTTCTGGTGCACGTACCATTAGAAAAAAAAAACGTGGAATGTTCATCACAGACATCATTTTTCAGCGAAATGATATACTTTATCATTTATCAGCATAGACTACTGTCAGTCACGTTTTAGATATTATTCTTAAATCATAAATGTCACTGTTTTTCTTCGCAGTCACATTTAGTCTATCAGTTTGAGAACGAAATTTTTTCACGATAGTTATTTCTGAAGTTTAATTTTTTATAAATACAGAAATATTCGATTTGACAGTTGCGCTATTGCGAAACATTGCAAATATTTGAATGTGTTTTTCGACTTGTGTGAAAAAATATTTTTTTTCACCCAGGTCGATTTACAAAATACTATTATCCTAGCTTAGCATAGCTTATCACAGTTGTATCTGGCATATTGTTTTTATGTACCACTGCGACCTACGGTTTTCACGGTACCATTTTGCATGTGTGTGACTCAGTGAAAACGTTTTATGTCTCATATAGACCTTCAGTTTTCACTTCAATCAATACATACCTTTTGTGAATTTGTGAACAGCACTTAGGTGAAACTTCAACGACGCATATTTTTTCAACTATTCTGCAACCCCCGTTTCTCGCACCATGCGACATAGCATGAACATTTTCTACAGTCTACACTTCTAAGCTTCAACATATTACAGACATTTTTCATCTGATTTTCACGGCATTGCACAACCTGTCCGCGCACGGCGCGGCAAAAATAGTTGGCATGTGTTAATATGACATGCCATTTTAAACACATTTGGGATAGACGCAGAGCCAATAGGCCAGCTATCTCAGATGCTTCATTAGTTAAATAATTTTACAAACACCACTTCATAATGTCAAAGCAGTACGACAGTGAAGGCTTCATGTCAACGCCTCTAGAAGGTTCGGGTGCTAGACCCAAAGATAACTATCATCCCGACAGTGAGGACAATGAGGTTCGATTCCGAGAGGCGGACGAGGAATATCAACGCCTCAAAGCTGATTTCGCTCGAATTGCTCGAGCTAGACGTCTGAATTCCCACTCGAGGAGCGACTCCTCAAGGAGTTCTTCACCGCTTGGTAGACAGCCGCAGAAACGTGCTACGAACTTACCAAAGTTCAGAATCGCAACTTTCTACGCCTCGGATGTAGAGCTCTGGTTCAATCAAATCGAGACTCAATTCACTCTCCACCAGATCGAGGATGATGACGAGAGGTACAGTTTAACCTGCGCTGCACTTTTGGGCGAGATTGCATCGGACGTGAGGGACGTGCTGCTGCAGCCTTTCAGGTCCAACAAATATGACAGCCTGAAAGCAATTTTGATTGAGAGGCGAGGATTGACAACACCCGAAAGGGTCAACAAAGTTATCTCTGGCGAGAAGATTGGAAATGGCACTGTGTTCATACGACAGATGCCCGCTCCCATCAGAGCCCATTTGGCGACTCAACCCGACAGTGCCACCCTCGAAAGTTTGGCCGTTTTGGCCGACCGGGCACTGGCAGCAGAAGAGGACGTCGAAGAGAGTAAGCCGGGGGTCGCAGAGATCAAAGTCGAAGAAACCACCAAACTAGTTGGTTTGTTAGAGGATCTGTCCAAACGCATCAAGAGATTAGAAACAGTAACAACATCGGAGAGGAAACGAAATAAAGGACATGGACGAGCAAATAACTACGCTCATGCGCCGCATTTGCCCCTAATGTACAGGCCTCAGGTTTCGTTAGCACCCAACCTGGTCAGTATAGAAATGCACAACAAAATGTTCGACCTTTCGCAACGCAAACTCCGCAAAATAATGTCGCACAACCGCCCGACACAGCCACTGCACAGGTTTGCTATTACCACCACACTTATGGTGAAAAGGCGCGCTTGTGCAGTGAACCCTGTTCATACTATGTCTCATTAGGTCAGCGCGAAGTGGCGAATATCGCGTTATCTCACTCTAAGTTATTATATGTCGCAGATAAAGGACATAAATGCAGATATTTAATCGACACGGGCGCAGCTGTCAGTGTTTTGCCGAAATCTTGCGCTAACGGGATTTCGGACGCTGGCAGTCTCCCCCTGGTGGCAGCTAATAACAGTACTATGAACACTTACGGCAATTGTAAACGCGTCGTCGATGTCGGCTTAAAGCGCGAATATTCGTGGACGTTCATAGTGGCAGATGTGCAGCAACCCATAATCGGGGCTGATTTTTTAATCCACTATAATTTGCTCGTAGACTTGAGAAGCAGATGTCTTCGAGACATGCGTACAGGACTAACCATTGCCGCTTCATTATCTTCGATTAAACCTCTGTCATTGAACAGAGTTGATACCGTTCAAAATGAGTACCCAAAACACAAAACAAAACGGCATAACTCACAAGATTGTGACTGAAGGTCACCCGGTTTTTGCTCGACCACGACGCTTGGCACCCGATAAGCTGATTACCACCAAACGTGAGTTTGACGAGATGATTAAATTAGGGGTCATTGAACCCAGCGACAGCGAATGGTCCTCGGCGCTTCACATGGTGCCAAAGAAAAACGGCGATTGGAGACCATGCGGGGACTACCGTAGTTTGAATGCACAGACCGTACCGGACCGTTATCCGATTCCTCATATTCAAGATTTCACGCAGCGGTTAGCCGGATCGAATTTTTTTTTGAAGATCGACTTAGTCAGGGCTTATTACCAAATTCCGGTGGAACCGTCCGACGTGCACAAGACTGCTGTTACCACACCTTTTGGCTTGTTTAATTTCACTAGAACACCATTTGGTCTAAGAAATTCCGGTCAAACGTTTCAGCGATTTATAGACCACGTGACACGCGGCCTTGATTTCGTTTTTGTTTATTTGGATGACCTACTGGTAACCAGCCCAGATCATAAAACGCATAAGAAACATCTACGAATTCTTTTTGCTCGACTATCGGAGTACGGAATCATCATTGGTCCTGAAAAGTGTCAGTTCGGAACAACTGAATTAAGTTTCTTAGATCACCACGTTTGCGCCGAAGGCATTTCGCCGTTACCCAGCGCCGTTGACGCGATCGTTAATTTCGTTAAACCCGAAAAGCAACGAGCATTGCGTAGATATCTGGGAATGGTGAATTATTACCACCGTTTCATACCGCATTGCGCCGCGAAGCTGACGCCACTCAATAATCTACTGACTTCTGCCAATGAAGGCCATACCAGACTGTCACCGAAATCAAATTTCGATTTGAAGTGGAATAAAGAAGCAGAGTCAGCATTTTCTGAGTCAAAACAGATATTGGCAAACGCTACGCTTCTGGTGCACCCAGATTCTACGGCCCAGCTTAACATCACGTGTGACGCTAGTGATGTCACCGTCGGTGGCGTTTTACAGCAATTTTTAAACGGTATGTGGCAGCCGCTTTCGTTTTTCAGCAAGAAGCTGAACCTCGCAGAGACACGCTACAGCGCGTTCAATCGTGAACTTTTGGCAGTATACGCTACAATTAAACATTTCAGACACAATTTAGAAGGACGAAATTTTTTCGTTAATACAGATCACAAACCGTTGACATTCGTAATGTCATCCGTGACTGAGCGCGCATCCCTACGACAAACACGTCATTTAGCGTTCATCGCTGAATTCACCACCGATATTAGATATGTAAAAGGAGAGACAAATTTCGTCGCTGCTGCGCTGTCACGACCATCAGTGTCAGCAATACACGATGGACCAGCGATAGACTATAAAGAGTTAAGTCTCGACCAAGCTAATGACGCGGAATTCACGCTTTTGAGACACTCGACTACATCAACTATGAATTTCAAACTATTGAAATCGTTTGATAATCAATTGATCTGGTGTGATGTGTCCACGGGACACAACCGGCCGTACCTTACCGCGAAATATTGCCGAAAAGTTTTTTCAAACTTGCACAGTTTAGGCCATCCATCGCATAGAGCTACCAGACCTTTGATTAATACCCGATTTGTATGGCACGGCATGAACATAGATATTGCTAGATGGTGTCGTACCTGTAAGGGTTGCCAGACCGCTAAAGTTTCACGTCACAACACTCCAGTTTTCGGAAAGTTCACTGAACCTACCGAGCGATTCGATCATGTCCACGTGGACATAGTCGGACCTTTACCTTATGCCGATGGTTTTAGATATCTACTGACTTGCGTCGACCGTTTTACACGTTGGCCCGAAGCTATACCTATGGTAGATATTAGAGCCGAAACGGTCGCCGATGCCTTCTTCAGCGGGTGGATAGCACGTTATGGTACCCCAGCCACTATCACCACTGATAGGGGCGCTCAATTCGAGTCCAAATTGTGGGATAATTTATGTAATCAATTCGTGATTATTCGGAATCGTACCACGAGTTATCACCCTCAGTCGAATGGCATGGTCGAACGTTTCCACCGTCAATTGAAAGCCGCCATTATGGCGCACGAGTCACCGAACCCGTGGACTATCACGTTACCTGCTGTACTTTTAGGAGTTCGTTCAGCCTATGACCGCCCCTTACGACGGACCATACAAGGTCGTCGCGAGGAGTGGCAGAGTAATGAAAATCCTAGTTAAAGGCAAGGTTGAAACGGTCTCTTTAGATCGCGTTAAACCCGCACATATGGAGTGCGAGCCTACGACAGGTACGACAACACAGCGTAAACCGCCAAGCAAACTATGCTTAGTTATAAGAGGTTACATATTTTACAACCCCGCTACTTGCACGAAGCAGTCTCCTACACGTCAGTTTGGTCCTACGTTATCACTCACCCGGGGGTAATGTAGGATCCTGACATCGCTCAATTAATGTGGCGTTTATCCCCAGCCTCCTGGACGCGGGGGGACGGGGATGACCGCCTCGTTTCCATACCGTGGTGACGTGCGCACATAGAGCAATGTGTGCGGCCTTGGTATTTTTCCCGCACTTCAGGCGTTACACTCAGCGACTACGGACGTGCCGTAGCTCGCTCTCGCTAAGTCAATAGAGACGTGCCGTGCGCGGAGGGTTGTGCTTTGCTGTTATCGCATGTTAATCAAATAAACATGACAAGAGAGAAGAGAGTTTTCTGGCTTGTTTGAAACCGTCGAACCGACGGAGGAGGAGGAAGTTTGAGTTTTAATGGTGAGATTGGGCGGAGTCCCTCGTCGGCCGTTGTGACCCCATAATGGAACTCCCGGCGTAGGCCCATCACGCCATAACGGTACCCGATTGTTGACGTTCTATGAGTCAGATGATTTACAACGCTGAATTATTTGTGAATAAATCATGGAGACCAAGGGGTTATTTTCAATTTGAAGTCATCATAAATGTCTTAGTAGCTCTTTCCGATTCATTTGAATACCTATGTTATGGGTCTACGGCCATTAGATATATTTTAATTCTGTCAGTGCGTGGACCATCTTTATATGTCAGAATCTCACGTAGGGGCCTATAAAGACGGTCCCCGAACTGAAAGTGTTAAATGTATACAGATTTATCTGATTAAAAAATGCATTATATGAATTTGATATTGGAAGATATTTGTATTGGAAGAACTAGAAAAATTAAACATAAAAGAAAAACCTATTTTCAATGAATTTCTGGACGCAATGATATTTCATAGCTTCTACCCCAAGTTCACTAGATACCTACCAGATTAACTGCTCGTAAAGGCACGTTGCTTGACACTTTTTTTGTAAATTGTTAAAAGCCACATCATAAATGAAAACATGCATTTTGGTAAGCGAAATCTCCGATCACTTCCCTTACTTCATGATATTAGATATAAAAAAAACATAAAACTCTAATAAATATTCACCACATGACTATTCCAAATATATCTCATATAGATAATATATATATTAAAAAAAAAGAAATTATGAAGATAACCTCCAAAATATAATAAGTAGGGACCCTAAAGCAGACCCAAATATAAACTACAATATAAGTGACGTACCTATCACTAAGGCAATCAGAAATGTTGACAAAAACAGCTGAATTTAACAGACGAAAGCACAAGCGATCAAAATGGATAGCAAATGGCGTAATAAGATCTATGAATACTAGTAACAATATGTATAGAAAACTGAGAAAAACTTCATTTGACTGAAGATTTTCAAACGTGAACAACTTACCTTAAAACTGTGCATACTATTTTGAAAAGAAGTATCCACACAGCGAAGAAACAGTATTACAATTGCTGTTTTGACAAATATAAAAATAACATTAAACAGACGTGACCGACTATAAATAATATTCTAAATAAAAATAACAAGAAACATAAAACTCTCAGATTTGTTTAATATAAACGGGTTATTACCAAACAATAAAAAAAAAACATTGTAAATAGCTTTAACTCATATTTCTGTAACTTAAGTCCAAAATTGGAATCTGCAATCACACTTGATACAAACAATTCTTACAACCATTACTTAAAAAATCCCGAAACTACTGCATTATTTCACTTTTATCCAACAAATAGCACATCTGTCACTAAAATAATCAATGAACTTAAACCAAGACATAGCATCGGTCCGGACGGATTATCCACAAAATTATTACAGAATATTAAAGAACCCCTAATTGAAACAATAACTATCGCTCTTAACCAGTCTCTAAATACAGGCATTTTTCCCGAAAAAAAAGAAAAATTGCACAGGTGATAACAATTCATAAAAAGGATGATCCATCGTTTTTAGAAAATTACCGACCGATTTAAATCTTACCATCATCTCTTAACATTTTCGAAAAAAAATATTTGTAACCAAACTAATGATTATTTCAACTTAAATAATTTATTCCATAGCGGTCAATACGGCTTTAAAAAGCACCAATCAACCAAATTGGCTGCTATGGAATTAATTGACAGAACAACACAAGATATGGATACAGGAGAATCTCCTTTTAGTATATTCTTAGACGTCTCTAAAGCCTTTGATACCCTGAATCACACAATACTCACACAACTCTCTAATGATACCACACATTAACTATTGCGAAAACAATCGAATTACAGAAAGACCGGTACGAATAATACGTCAGGACACAGATCCGATATTTTTAAATTGAACCTCCTAAAAATAAACGACTTATATCCCCTCCATCTATTAAAATGTTACTTTGAATATGAGCATAATTCACTCCCGAAATACTTTGATGTATTGATTTTGAGGCCTAATTCTGAAATCCATGCTCATAATACAAGAAATCAGCATAGATTATGCATACCTTTTGTAAAACATGATTTGCCAAAGCTTGTGCTCGATATCAATTGCCGAAAACTGTAAATAGCATGTCACGATCAATAACCACTAAAGTACACACTCATAAAAATGAAATGAATCGGGCTTTAGGCCACCGTTGTGCACATATAGGCTAAACTGGGCCAGTATAGCCTCCTGAGGATGGTGATATGAATCAGATGACACTGTCCTCTAGACACAGGATTCGAGCCCTGGCGGTCTGAGGCCGAGCACGCTACCTCTTGGTCACGGAGGCTCCCCACAATACTGGGTTTCACACGTGGATGGGGAAGAAACATTTTAGTTTCTTTCAAACCGCCGAGACCGGGAAGTACACTCATAGTTTTAACGGGTTTTCTACGTATGTTATAGAAACATATGCTACTGACTATAATATCTCAAACTGTTATGTATGCAGTATCAATTTGAACTAGTGAATTCTGCTCTGCGGGGCAAAACGGCAGGATCTGCCTCTTTTCGATTCTGCTGAGAACACGTGTGATACTGAAGTTTTTAAAGGTGTGGTCAGCTGTCAAAATTCGCGGGACAAGGTTCCCCCAGAAGGCAATAGTGCCCGTGGGTAGGTCAAGGCCCTATTCCATAATAATACTAAATATGCGTTTCATACCCAAAGCCTCATTAAGAGCAAGTTCTCAAATCACAGCAAGTTCATATATACTTGAGCGACATCTATGAGTTTATAATTCAAAGCTCTTGACCCTTACCCCTACTTGGTCGCTGGCTTGCAAACAAACAGACTGTATTACTGCGGGGATGTTGAAACTGCTTGACCCAAGCTTGTATTGACATGCCCAGTAAACACAAAACATTTGTATGACTTTATGCAATGTTGGACCAACGTCGAAGATGTTGGGCCGACGTTGTATAAATGTTATACAAATGCCTTGTGTTTGCTGGGCAGGAGGTCTTTCTCTCAAACATTGTACATTTATTCAATGTTGGTTCAATGTTGGGGCGGCGTCGCAGACGTTGGCCTAGCATTAACACATTATTGGATCAATGTCCCGTTTAAGTAGTATCTTGTAATCAGTTCACCGGCTATATTAATGCCGTCAATCTGTACTCAATAGGCTACTGTTGGCCTACACTTGAACGTCCCTGGCATGCGCGTTTTGCAGTTGAATAATTCTTTAATACATAAACATAATTATGCATATTTATGTATCTGTAGGTTTCTACGCTTTCCAGAGTATTTTTTGCTACTACATATCATATGTGTAATATACATATAGTAAAAGTCGCTTTAAATTTGTCACTTTTGCGTTGCATGCTTTTCGCTAATTACTCACGCAATTTTCATCCGATTGTCAAGAAATTTGGCAAGCATTATTTTCTAGTCTTACGGCAACTTTCCTGGAAATTTTAAGAAAAAATATTACGTACTTTAAAAGTTAGACCATTTGACATCTAGTAATTTTAAATTATGACGCTCCTCTATAAACCCCTTAATTTAATTCAGCTTTTAATCTCGAAATTATACTACATGTCAAATGGTTTAACTTTTGAAATAACGACTCAAATTTCACGAAATTTTCTGGAATAGTTGCAAAGAGTGCTTGCAAAATTTCATGTAAATTGATCAAGAATTGGTTGAGAAATAGGCGAAAAACACCCAACGCTGGTGGAAGTTGACTGCAACTATAGTAGCTATTTGATCTCTGGTTTTGGTGCGGGAAACACATTTTCTTAAAATCCTGTTAATGCCAGTTAATTATACATTACATAGTCAACATTAATATTTTCAAAGCATCCTGTGTTTTATTATGGCAATGTCACCTAATATTTTAATTCTGTATGTGATTTCATCCAAACTAACCATGGCAATAAAATATATATACATCCAGCTAAATACCTTAACGTATATAATCAAGAATTATAGTAAATGTATTATTTTATTGTACTTTGCTCGTCATGTTTGTCCGTACATACCATAAATTATTTTTTCTGTTTATATTCATTTCATGTATTTATATAATGTTTTGAGGGCCCCAAGGAAGATGGGTGAATGCTCATTGGGTTTACCCTCTTGAAATAAAGATGTTATCATCATTATTTGTATAGTAGGAAGGGTTTCCGCCAGGATTGTTTGAGAGGGGAGGTCTGGGGGTCCTCCCCCAAGATAAAAAAAATCAAGAGTTTGCAATTTAATTGCTTAAAATGGCCTATTTCAACTGAATGACAGCAAAATATTGAACATATTTTATTTTCTCTGCCAACAAAGGGGGTATCCCCCTCTGTGGTGCTGAGTGGGGAGACCCCCCCCCCCCCTTGTGGAAACCCTGGTAGGCAGATGCTGCTTTTTGGCTTTGCACGACATAATCAAAATTTATTTTACAAACTTTGTTTTATATAAATACTACTTTTATAGGTTAAACTTTATAGTAAACCCATTATCTTCGCTCACTTCACACATAGCCCATGTATCTGTATACTACTCATCATTTCAAAATGGTATATCATGTTTATATAGATGACATCATGGGTGGCCTCCATGCTAGCGACCTTGTGGCCTTAATGGAGGTCTCCCAAACGACCCTAGTGATAGTGAGCCATTTTTAATTTTAACGAGTACAATTTTCAGATCATGTACTGAAACTCATAGTAATGGTCTAGCAATCTGGCAGTTTTTCAAATATTACGCGTATTAAAGTTGGTAATGGCTTCAAGTCGCCAATCGAGTTGAAATTTTCCATGGCATATCACTCCCTGAAACCGCACATTTTATTTTACGGTAATTTTCTAGCTATCTTGTATGGTTTACCAGATATCAGGCATACTACTGTAGCTTCAATAATGGCCGCTTTTTGGCCATTTGAATTTGATTGGATTACAATTGTTCAGGGCATATCCCTCACTGAAAACTTGCATATAAAAAATCTCATCTAGCTATGTGCATGGTTTTGCAGATATTATGCATATTAAAGTTGGAAATGGCTGCATTCCGAATTTGATCCGACTCTCGGTGATTATTAACTGTATTTTGCTTGATATCTGGCAAACCGTGCCAGATAATTAGACATTTACTACAAAACAACATGTGTTGTTTTATGGAGCGATATGCCCTAAAATAATTTCTAATCGATCAAATTGAAAATGGCTGATTTGCAGGCATTATTGACTTTAATATCCATAGTATCTGGAAAACTGCCAGATAGCTGGACCATTGCTATAAAACAAAATGTGCGGTTTCAAATGGCTATTATTGACTTTAATATGCCTGATATCTGGTAAACCGTGCCAGATAGCTAGACCGATACTATAAAATAATATGTTAGGTTCCAAGTACGGATATATGCTATGAATCATTCAACTAGATCAAATACAAAATGGCCGACCGTCATCCCTTATTGACTTTATTGTGCCTGATATCTTGCAAACCGTGCCAGATAGCTAGACCATTAATATCAAATACAAATGTGCGGTTTCGGGGAGGGATATGCCCTGAAAATATTCCACTCGATCAAATTCAAAATGGCCGACTTAAGACCATTATTGACTTTAATGTGTGTGATATCTTGAAAACTCTGCCATGTCAGCTACACTATTACATTAAACAAAATGTGCAGTTTCAGAGAGGGATACACACTGGAAATTTCAAATCGATCAAATTCAAAATGGCCGACTTGTGCAATTATTGACTCTAATATGTGTAATACCTGCAAAACCTTGCCATGTATGATACAAGAAACCAAATGCGCGGTTTCAGTTAGGGATATGCCTCGGAAATATTTAAATTGTTCAAATTCAACATGGCCGACTCTCGGCTAATTATATTTGGGCTATGCCCAAATATATTGAGTTTTTAACGGAATTTTGAACTTATTAGTCTTGGCACGTTTTTGTAAGACGCTATTTCTCCCTGAGTTTTTATCTAATCAACTTGAAAGTTTGACACAGCATATCCAGAGTAGTCAGGAGGGGTGCTATGACTTTTCTAAGACATCCATCGTGTTGTTCCGGATTAATCCAGGATTTTCTGAATCGCTATACTCTTGATTGGCAAAAGGCAGTTTCTGCTTACTTGTAAAGTGAGCAGATACCGCACTATGCTGCTCTTTAAATGCAAAAGGCAGTATCTGCTTACTTGTAAAGTGAGCAGATACTGCCTTTTGGCTTGCACGGCAGTTGGCCTATAATTGGGCACAATGTTGGTTCAATAGTGGTGATTCTCCATTCATTGCCAGGAGGGTGAACAGGGTGTCCCTATGTCCAAACATACTCCACCCTTTAGTTTCTAGATTTGATAATAAAAATACATTTATCCAATGTTTCAATTCCGGGTCAGCTTCGCAGACGGTGGCCCAGTATTGAACCAATATTTTGTATTTGGTATGGACAGTTGAAGCCTTTCAAATGCTACAATTAAAATAACAGTTGCAATTCTTTTCAAACACAAAACGTTGAATTAATTATAATGTTGTTTTAATTTTGGGCTAGCGTCGCGGATGGTGATACAACATTAAATCAACAGAGAGACAAATCAATGTGTGTACTGTGCACCCTGAATGCGACTCCATTTCACAAAAAAATTATATCTATTTAAAACTAAAAAAGCTCAGTGGGGACTTCTGAAATCTGAAGATCGAAGTCTAAAATTACAGTTCAGAATGGCTGCCAAAAAACTCATACGCGAAATTCCAATCAATCTGTCATAATAAAAATAACCCAACCAAATTCAAAATAGCCCCCACAAAAACTCATAAAACCTAGCCCAAATATTATTGTTACTTGAAAAGTCACAATTCATGTCTAGTTTTCGCTTTAAAAAATGAAAGAATGATGACACGCAGGGGCAGATCCAGAAATCTTAGTTAGCTCATTCTGATTCATTTGAATACCTATGTTATGGGGTTATGGCGATTATGACGTCTAAAGTCTATCCCCACGCTGTAAGGCTTGAATACCCTTGTGACTTTTTAATGTTAAATACTGATATTTTGGCCATTTTGATCGATGTTTAGGCAATTTAGTCTTGGAAAAGAGGGATCATGGGGTCTAGATCCGCCACAGACACGTATTGTATTGTTATTATGGTGATTTATGGTTATTATGGTGATTCAACAGCCTCGACAAGCCCTTATGTAAAAAAAATATGGGTGTAATATTTGACTCTAATCGCAGTATGTTTAGGCAATTTAGTCTTGGAAAAGAGGGATCATGGGGTCTAGATCCGTCACAGACACGTATTGTATTGTTATTATGGTGATTCAACAGCCTCGACAAGCCCTTATGTAAAAAAATATGGGTGTAATATTTGACTCTAATCGCAGTATGGAGCAACAAGTCACCGATTTTTTCAGATTTTAGACCTGGACATGTCCATTTAAGAAGCCAAAATAAAATCACCGATTTTTTTACGATTTAAGCCTGAGCCGGTCCCTTTAAGCTTGGTTTAATTTATAACTATACTGCTGATCTTTGCTTATAACTGTGCGTCAACGCAGTTGTTCCAGTTTTAATCACCCAAACATATATAATTCAATATTTGCGAAACATAACAATTTCTAAATCTGATAGTATTACGAGAACATATTTATTGTGCAACCATTAAACAGTTTTGGTTACATCTTTTATAATATTTCTCAATATATGTTTCATAATAAACAAGCGATGAAAATTCATCAACAAAGGTGAATGAATTTCGCGGATACCTCAATCAATTCTAAACCTATTTTTACACACAGTAGTTTCCTTTCATGTCGCGAATACGCTGAAAATTTCGCGCGAAGTTTTTATAAGTATTTCAGAAGTTAGACCATTTGACATGTAATACAATTCTGAGACGAAGCTAATGGGTTTATAGAGGGTGACATTTTCATTTAAATAACTTTTAAACTGTGTAATATTTTTCAATGACATTTTCAGCGTAGTCGCACCATGAATAGAAAATATTGACTATACATGTACCATGACAATTGTCTAAATGGACGAAAATCATTTACCACGGTTAATGTGAATCCGACTATAATCGCAGTGCTTTAATGTGGCATTATTTGCCTGATAAGATCATAGGTATCCCTTTTTCACACACAACCCTCCACATACTATATTTTGTAGAGGGAGGGTGTGGAAAGGGGATGCATATAATGTGATATACAAATACAGTTTATCTTATATATTTTAGGCCTATGGCCTACTGAATGTTTCAACAGGTTCATTCTAATGGTTTCGTTAAGAGGCCACCATTCAATCTACACCGGGTGGGGGGCTGTTTTTTTTTTTTTAAATAATTTCGGGTAGACTTTGTGTGAAATAAATAATTTACGTCTTTATAAAAATGTAATAAAATTTGCAATTTTCAGCGCGCCGCCTACCTTAGTCGAAATAAATGATTTGTCCACAACAACAACTCCAGCACCCCCAACCCCCTCCCCCCCCCTGGTGATTTGATGGTGGCCCCTAATGACTTTCGAAACTTTAACCATTGATACAATAACATGTTTATTCTAAAAGAGCCATAATGTTTATTATTAATTAAGTTAGGCATCATAATATCATGGTCATGTTACTAAATCAAAATTCGTGAAATTTGAGGTGATTTCACATCCGTCATATCAAATATTTTAATTTGTGGTGTAAACGGGATATCCAGGATGTTCAATAAAGTGCGCATTAGATTGCTTAATCCTATAAACATAAGTTTAGACACAAAAATAATGATTCTTCATTGATTATTAGCCGAGATATCGCCAAAATAAGACTTTGGATTTATGCAAATTAGACACTCTTCTACTACTTTTATTCTATGTGACTTTTAATATGTTGTTATATGATAATTTTTGAGATTTTTGGTGAAGGAATAATTTCTGTTGCAATTAGTGGTGGGCTGATCCTATTTTTGACATCGCTGTCCTGGACTAATACCCTCGTACACTCATTCTGTTCTGTGAGTCAACAAATGAAAAAATAAATGACGATGCATGAGTCTTTTAAATAAAATTATACAATAAACAAAACAATGAAAAATTGATAAGATGAAAGACAAAACGGCACATGTTTAGATAAATCCTAATTAATAATTGGTTGGTTTGAACTGCATTGATCATCGTTTTCGTTTTCCTTTTATATATTTATCAAATGTATATCCAAACATATCAGCATCAGCTTGGTATTTGTCCATAACAGGCTGCAGAATGGATTGAGGAATGTCATAATACATTTTCTTGTATGACGTAGGTGCTCCTCTATTAACATTGGTTTCTGGAAATTTCTTTTTCAGTTTGACGGACTGGAATTTCGGTAAAATTTGGTCCAGATCTGTAGGTAAAGTTTCCAGCTTAGCCACGTAGTCATATCGGATGTCACAAGGCTCACATAATGTCTGTTTAGAAAAAAAAAGTATAATCATACATTTATTATGAAGATAGAGGAATCTTGTTCCGGTCTCATCAGATAAAGAATCAGCACATACCGTCCTTTTGGATATGAAAGGGTGTATCTGCCACTTTTCAAAGATGATATATTGTCATTAAACCTTCCTTTTAACCTGCTATGCATGTTGCCTGATTTTTTTTTATTAGTTTGAAATAACAGTATTTTGTGAAGTTCCTTTTGATAGAGCTATGCAACTAAAAAGCAATATGATATATTCAACTAACAAAAACGAGAACATTTTGTAAATATTGAGTCTATGTGTCACTAAGCATCACATTTTCTTAGTTTATTTTAAAATTTTGTATATTAGAATGTCAAATACAGGTGACCAGCATCCTTACTACGTTTGACACCCGGGATAAAAAATTATATATACTTGAATTCAAGTTAATGTGTAAAAGATAATTGTTATACATGTATTCATACTATTATACAATATATGTTTCCCGCACCAAAATCAGAGATAAAATAGCTACATATTATCATAGATAGTACCAAAAAAAGACTGGAAAGCGTAGAAACCTTTAAAAATAATATGAGAAATGCTTACCACCACTACTGTTACTACTACTACTAACCTGGAACGTTTTGAAGTGGTCATTAGGAAATTCTATCATCTCTTCATCAGGTACCGCCTGCAAAATATAAAAATATCCCAGTCATTATGCTGTCCCATGAAGGTAATATTTTACGATTGAGACTATGCAGCGGAGAAATTATGGATACATTATCCGTAAGTGATATATTGTTTCTGGTTTAATTTATTTACATCTACCATTTGGCAAACAGAAAAACTGGAGCAGCGTTTGCTAGGTCCGCACAACATCGGGAAAACTCAGGAAAGGTATCACGTGCGAGGCCTAACCCAACAAGCACGAGACATAGAGCCAATTTTTGGATAATATTGGTTCACCGTTTTCGACGCTCACCCAAAATTAAGAGTGATAAAAATTCGGACTATGGATTATTTACCGCAATAGATTCAAGAGTTCATTAAATACAGTGAATCCAACCAGGTTACTAAGCAACCCAATGCTGATTTAATGTTGGTCCACCCTCTCAATACTGCCCCAACTCAAGCCAGCATTGACTCAACATCTCGTGTTTGCTGGGTGTCTGATGACGACTTGAATGAGCCACACGTCTTGGAATTATCGCTCCACACGTCGCTTTTAGGAATCAGAAGGATGTATTGACCAATTTACAGGTATTACCCTGACTCTCTAGGGCACGATATCTTCATCCACAGAACAGGATGACCAGTGACACGTGTAATGCCACAATAATTATGTCATCTCTACTTACCGCGTAAATCAGAAACTCTTTGAAAGTCACTCTGTCCCCGGGTATTTTTCCAGTGATATTTCCCACTTTTTCCTGCAAATAAAACGTCCACATTTAGATGAGTATAAAATAACTGTAGTCTGACATTGTCAATACTTCATTATTATATATAACACAAGTACAATCAGCACTGTTGTGGTCATATGACTATGATTATACTACTACTGGCACAACTGACCCCAGCTGAATGTAATATCATTTTTACATATCACCTGATAATTTCTGTAAATACGTCTTAGCTATCCTTTTAAATCATTATGTCTCGTCAGGTTGTAATATTCAGTTTGGTTTCTATTTTTATTTGACCACTGGTCAGTGTGGACGTGATAGAAAGTGATCATGGTAATCGTGATGTGGGTAAATAGAGGGGTCATGTCCTTCACCTTGGGATTAAAGTGTCACTTTGAAATCTGTTACTCCCATCACTTTTAGTTGAGAATCAAGCACTCAACACCCAATTAAGACAAGATTCAAGAAAGCAACCGGTTGGTCTATAATAAATTCATATCAGTTTATTACTGTTTCGGGTTAGTTACAATGACACAGTTATTTATTTATTTATCAAAATTATTGTATTATATGAAATAGTCTATATTTAACCAGTATAAAAATGGATTGTTTATTTGAACATTGATCATTACATAACATGATCATTATTATTATGCGAGCTCATTATACAATGCAAGCTTCATTCAGCTGTCACAACCCCTCAATACGTTTTTTCTTTATGCTGGCTGTAGGTAGGTCATTACGTTCCATTAATATTCACTCGAATTATCATCAGATTAAAGCAACCAGTAATCGATATTAGTTCAAACTGACTCACCAAAGTTGTTAAATTTGAATTATTATTGAATAGAAATTGTTTCAATATTTCATCTGTGTGTTTATTGCTTTGATCTAGCCATGTATGATGTATTTATTATGTATTTTACTTTTGTAGATATTTATCGGCAGAACAATAAAATGCTGAATAAAAGCCTTCGCTGCATTATTGGTTTGGGTGTTTCATTTAAATCCCTGAAAAAAAATCAAGTTCAAATCAATATTATGGGATTTTTCAAAGCTGTTAACATGAGGTGGTAACACCTTCCTACCCTGATTGTGCGGGGGCCCTAGGGTAGTGGTTAGCACCGCTGCCTTTCACGCCAGAGTTCGGGGTTCGGCTCCCGGTCTCGGCGGTTTGAAAGAAACAAAAATGTTTCTTCCCCATCCACGTGTGAAAGTCAGTATTGTGGGGAGCCTCCGTGACCGAGAGGTAGCGTGCTCGGCCTCAGACCGCCAGGGCTCGAATTTCGAATCCTGTATCTGGAGGACGGTGTCATCTCAATCATCTCACCATCCTCAGGAGGTTTTCCTGGCCCAGTCTAGCCTATATGTGCACAAAGGTGGCCTAAAGCCCGATTTATTTCATTTCATTTCCTACCCTGATTATGCCGACTAGAGCTCGCTTGTTTACTTTGGAGTGGTAGGCTGAGGCGAGTCTCTCCAGGGGATGTCTGACCTGGATGAACCGGAAGTAATCCTCTCTGGGGTCAGGTAGACCATCATGCACTTCCCGGTGAAATTCTCTGGTCTTTGACAAGCGATTAATCCCCAGTTTATGAAATTTGCTGCAAAAGAAAAGGATTTAGTTTATGTATAGTGAGCTGTGAAAAAGGAAATAGTCAAGTATCACTGTGATTAGCAGGGCCTCCAATAAAATGAACTACCGTCTGTTTCACCAGATCCTGGTAGCAGCCTTTTTTCAATTTCCTCCATCTCCATCGCTGGGCCATTTGACAAGTAGGCTAATACAATTTTTGGGTTCCACGGTAACGGTGAGATGAGACCTGTCATTTTGATATTTTACTACATGCCACAGATGCGAGAAAAAAAACACATAAAAATTTTAAGCAGCAGCTGTGAAAATAAAATAAAACATACTCTTATGATCTGGTAAAACAGACTAGTAGGCCTACTCACAGCCTGTTTCACAGACATCGGGCTGTAGGCCTGACTCACCAAATTCCAACACATTTCATTTAACTATTATATAAGCCTACTATACATCTTACCTCCATCTACTCTTCGTCCTTCTAATGTACCAGGGATAGGAATGCTTTTTGAACCACTTAGTGCGTTCTTTCTTCTCTTTCCCAGTCATTAACATAAAAAAGCTTCGCCAGCTTGTTGTCCCTGTTTTTCCAATGTCACAATAGAGAACACGGTGATAGTTATCTACAATGCCTTTAGGTCTTCTGATGTTGCTGTCATAGGTTTGTGGTACGTTATAGGTACCGTTCCTGATCAGGTCACACACATGATCTATTCTCTGCCTGTGAGCAAGCTGTATGGTATCAGAATGTCCTGGAAGAAGAAAAGGAAGGTGCATTAATCCTTAATGCGATAAGTTATAGAATTAGAATTTATTTTTATAAGTTATGTCTCGCTATCGATAAGTATACTTTAAATCTAAGGAAGCCGGCACAATTAGATTTCCAGAGGCGGGGCTGGATTTTTTGTCACGGACAAATTATATATTTCAAATTATTTATTTCAAAAATACCCCACCACCCCCCCCCCCATTAAACATTAAAGCGCCAAATTAAATAATTTAAATTTGCACCCACTTGAAGTTGTATCTCGCTACCGCGACACAAACTTCGAGAGGGTGAAAATTACTCATATTTGTTTAATTTGTTGACAAACATTTGCAAATCTTGATGTTTAAACACCCATTTCTTTCCCAATAAATGCGATTTAAATGGCTAATCAAACAGATTAACAAACTATCACAGTCGCGCTTAGCGGCGGAAGAGTTAACAGTATAGGGAGGCCTACCTATCAATCACATCAATGGCTGGTTTGTCATATCTTGCTATGACGTAGGGGCTATAACGCATCGCATACGGGTCTATGACATAGGTGCTATGACGTCGCGGCCTATGATGTAGGGGCCTATGGCCTACGGGCCTATGACGTAGGGGGCATGACGTAGGGGCCTATGACAAAGGGGATCATGACGTAGGTGCCTATGACGTAGGGGCCTATGACGTAGTTCTAGGGTATGGGCCTATGACGTAGGGGTCCATAACGTAGGGGTATATGACGTAGGGGCCCATGACAAAGGGGCCTATGACGTAGGGGTCTAGGACGTAAGGGTCTATGACGTAGGGGCCTATGACGTAGGGGCCTATGACGTAGGGGCCCATGACGTAGGGGCCTGTGACGTAGGGGCCCATGGCTTAGAGACCCATGACATAGGGGCCCATGACTCATTTACACCTGAGTGAAGTGAAACACTTGAGGGTAAACTACCTGGCCAAGGACACGACATTGATTGTCCCAGTGTTGAGAGGGGAGAAACATGATATTGCTTTAAAAATCTTGCACCTAGAAAGCCTCGAACTCGCGCAGCAGGCAGCGACATTGGCAAAGCTCCGAGCTCTGGCCATTGCGCCACGTCCGTCTCAGCACGTGTGTTTACCTTTCTTGGCTAGATTGTAACAGCCCGTATTGTAATCTTACCTTTCCTGGAAAGTGGGATTTTAACAGCACGTTTTTTTACCTTTTGTGGACGGTGAGGACTTATTTTCAGGCGAGATTGGAAAATCACGTTTTATTTTCTTACCTTTCCTGGACAGTGAGGGCATAGGCGTATTCTTCGCATGATCACCGAGGCCAAGTGGAATCTGTTGAACTAAGAAAAATAACATTTCAAAGCCGAATCTTGAGCACACCAATGGTTGTTCAGTGTAGAAAGAGATGTTAACATATACATACATCTATTTATGTCAACATCTATTTTAACAGATACATAGATTTTTTATTGGCCTATATCAGAAGTTTACTGACTCATTTGTCATAGTAATATATGTACATGTATATACAATATGGTTAGTTTGGTAGAATAACACGAGAATATACATGTTATCACTTACAGAATTAAAATCGTAAGTGGCATTGCCATATTCAAACACTGTTTATTTTGAAAATTTAAATGATGACTACTTAATATCAAATTAAATGGCATTACCAAGATATGAAGACAGATGTTTCCCGCACTAAAACCAGGGATAAAATGGCTATTATCAAGGTTATATATTCTTGCTACTATATAATACACAAATGATATGTAGTAGCAAAAAATAAACTGGAAATCTAACGACGCTGCTACACCTGGCCAAATTATTCTACGATTTTAGTCAGTACCAGATTAATAGTATGTGTAGTAGTAGTAGTGTAGTAGTAGGTAGTAGTAGTAGTGAAATAGCTTTACGTCATTTTCCATTTAACATGTTAAAAACAGTATGACCCTAATGACCCTCCCCAGGTGGGGGTGAAAAGTACTGCTACTAGAACTTGCGATGCTGGCCCAACATTAAACCATTTTAACCCTTCACCTCCCCTCCCCCCCCCCCCCCCCCACTCAGCACGGCAAGAAAAAATAAAATATTTTCCTTATTTTACTGTAATTTCAGTTAAAATAGGCCATTTACAGCACCAAAATTAAAAAAATTTGAATTTTTTTCTCGATTAAAGTCGTTTTTAATCTGTTTGATTAGCAGGTTAAGTCTCTGTTATTGGGAATTAAATTGGTGTTTAAACAACAATATTTGCAAATTGTGTGAAATAAACAAATATTTTCCACCCACTTGAAGTTGTGGGTCGCGGTAGCGAGACACAACTTCAAATGGGTGAAAAATTACATTATTTAAAATAAGGTCAAAGCTTCGCTGATCAGTAATATTTATTTTATGATGGCTCGCTCTTCAGAACAGTGTCCACGCTGCGCATGTGGGTTGGCCTACAATCTGTGGTCAGCGAATCGTGGCAACCCAAATGTTTGGTGTGGAATTAAACAAATTTGAATAATTTTCAACCACTTTAGGTTGTGGGTCGGGATAGCAAAACAAAACTTCAGGTGGGTGAAAATGTACATTATGTTACATATACCTTCTATGGTGTTAAAGCTGTCACCTGCAGTGTAGAAAATATAAAGCACTAAAACGATGGCAGCCAAGCTTGAGGTGATGGCAACCTCCTGAAACCACACAACATTGCTTGCACTTACTCTTGCATTTGCGTGACAGAATAATTGATGTTATTCTCACATAAGGTTTTATTGAATAAATAATGTCTTTCTTTTGAAACGGCCATTATAATTTTATTCTTTCAGTGCGGGGATCGAATTTAGACGTCAGATTCTGACGTCTATAGACGTCAGATTCTGACGTTTAAAGTCGGTCCCCTCACTGTAAGGGTAAATATCATAGCCCTCGCTGTCTGAATGTGCGTCGAATGTAATCGACAAGGTTCTAGATATATATAAAACAATCTAGACCAAAAATTAGACTTTAACCCTTTAACCGCCGGTGCCGCATATAGTCGGGTTTTCATTTTTTATTAGCACATTAAGTACCACATTTTAAATATGTTAAAGATAAAATGTGACATCAACCAGCAAGATTTGAAAACAGCTGACCTCATTTTGTCAAATCTGAATAATTTTCACTCACTTGAAGTTGTGGATCGCGTCAGCGAGACACAACTTCAAGTGGGTGAAAATTCAAATTAAATAATTTGGCGGTTAAAGGGTTGATGAGAGACATGAGACGCTGATTTTTTAGCACCAGTCATTAACCCAATGCTGATTTATTGTTGGCCCACCGTCTGCAACGCTGGCCCAGCATTAAACCAGCACTGGTTCGATGTCTGGGATCAGACTCACCTTACATCGTGTGAACATGTTTTCAACATCAGAAAAAAATCACCGAATCTCCCTCATCTGCAACAATAAAATCAACAAAAGTAGAAATAAAAGATCTGACGTTAATAAATATGCGATAGAAATAAACCACTGGGATTAGTTGGACGCCTTCATGCACAGCTGGACCAACCCGTTTTGAGATAAATGCAGTTGAAGTAGGCCTATACTTGTAGCCTAGGGTCTACTGTAAATTCAAGAAAACGAGTGAGGAAAATATTGGGTTTCAACAACATACGACATCCACATTCTATATTCATAAAAAAATATCCCCACCATCGGGTACAATTCAATTTCAGCGGTGGGCAACACAAGGCCGTAGGAGCCGTACCGGCCATACCGGCCATGGCCGGACCACTTTTTCACACACTAAACTTTTATTGCAACTACCAAGCAAACACGACACATTGAAACAATGATGTTTTAATGTTGGGACAGCGTCGCAGACGTTGGGGCAACATGAATACATCGTTCTTCCAACGTGTCGTGTTTGCTGGGTAATCATACCCACTGGTTTTAAAAGTGTATAGGCCTCTGTTGGGCCTGGGTCCTGATATAGGCCTGTGCACATTGATAATGGATCGTAAGCCTATTTATGACTTGTGTAGTGTGTAGGCCCTATATATTGCATCCCGGGCCCGGGATACGGGACGTCCTATAATCTCCCCACTTTATAACCCTCACACACATCACAGGACATACAGGAAATAAAGTAGCACACGTGCAGCAGCGTCTCTCAGTCTGTCATTATTATTATTTTATAACATTGTAGGCTACGTGTAGCTCAACATTGTCTGTTTAACTTCTGTTTTACTTCAGGTTCTTATACTTGCATTCCAATTGAAGTCTGGAGATGGTAAGGGGATAACAATGTCTTTTAGGCCTATAATAATAATAATAATAATAATAATAATAATAATAATAATAATAATAATAATAATAATAATAATAATAATAATAATAATAATAATAATAATAATAATAATAATAATAATAATAATAATAATAATAATAATAATAATAATAATAATAATAATAATAATAATAAGAGGCCTAATAATAATAATAATAATAATAATAATAATAATTGTGATATCAAGCCCATCTGTGGGCTACTTGGATGTAGGCCTACCTGGTCAATGTGTAGGTGTCCCCAGCGAACACGAGACACCGGCTCAATGTTGGACCAATGTCTGCGACGCTGGCCCAACATTAGGTCGATGTCTCGTCGTTGCTGTGCAGTCTGTCGACTGTGCCGGTATTGACATGGTGGAGGCTGGTCCAAAATGAAAGTTAGCTTTTTGGGTGTACTCATTCAATTCTCAAGCGATTTTCACGAGATTTTGAGACCATTCTTACCCTGATTCTTACCTATACTTTAGCCTACCCGCCGTCATTAACTTGTATCGCATGTTTTTCGCCGATTTCTCAGTCAATTCTCAACAGATTTTCATGAAATTTTGCAAGGACTATTTTCGAATCATGCGGCGACTACGTGAAATTTTCATTAAAAATTATTATATAGGCATAGTTCAATAATTAGACCATTTGACATTAGTAAATTTGTAATTACGACGTGCCTCTAGCAAACAGGTTAAATTAAATTTTGTTTTTAGCCCCGAATTGTATTACATGCCAGATGGTCTCATTTTTTGAGCTATACAATATTTTCCGAGGAAAACCTCGTGTACAAGTAGGCCCCCTATCCACGATAACGTGGCATTAAGGTAGGTCATCGAAATATCTAAATTAATGGTATCCCGTGTGTTTATGTGTACAAGATCGTTGAGTGACTGATCATTCGATCTCCCTACTGATTAGTGCTGTCAGTGCACAAAATTGTCAGAGTTGGCCAGTTGAGCAATTTTCTTATATTTCTTGGCATGTGGCCTGGCATGTGGCCTGCGTGGCTTTACAGTGCTAGCAAGCCAGATATTGACAGCAGGCGTTGGGTCATAGTGCTCGGGCTGAGGGTCATCTTCATTGAGCATCAACCGTAGTTGGTCAGTAAGGGTCTGTGGCAGAAGAGTATTTTATAACATGTGTTAAACGACTTCGAGACTGTTAGGCTTAGTCCCTATAACATGTTTTATTTCGGTTTGTGCAGGCCCCCTAATTAATTAACGTTAGTGTCACAAAATCAACGGCGCGACCTTCTTTAAAACAGTCCTCAAAATCTTAGCTGTGCCATTTGTAGCATTCGCGACGGCACCGGCCGCGTTTATCATATCCTAGCAAACACGATGCATTCACCCAATGTTGTATCAATGTTGGTCCAGCGTCGAAGACGGTTGTCCAACATCGAAACAGCATTGTTTGCTGGAATGTCACATTGGACCTCGCCGGTAAATCAGCATTGAGTTATAATACAATGCTGGTTCAATGTTGTACCAGTGTCGTTGCCGGTGGGCCAACATTGCACCTCTATTGGGTTATTGTCCCGTGGTTGCTGGTTGGTGTGGGCCTACACATGTACCTTCCAAGTATTATATAGTCTGCGGCTGTATAGCTTGGCTATTTAAAGGGACCCCTTGGGATGAGACATTTTCAATTTTGTCACAAAAAATGTGAAGCTATACAGCCTACTGATCTTAACTAAGAATACAAAAAAGTCAAAAAACTATTTAAAAGCACCGAAAGAGAGTCAAATAGTTAAATTTCCAGGTCGTATATTGCCATGTAAACAAAACAAGTCAGCAATATACAGCACTTTAAACCACATATTCCCACGTCTTGGACGGGGAGATCAAAGCAATCGCCCCTAATTGGTGTCTGATTGGTGTCTTGTAGCCAGGACATGAGGTGATACACCTGCCAAGACATGAGGTGATACACCTGTAACACTGATTGTCTACCCAACGCTGGGCCGACGGCATCACCATGTGGCCCAATGCTGTAGGAACATTTAACCGTCCTTTAGCAAGTGCAAGTGGGTTTTAAGCGGTTTCGTAGAAATGTTGATAAAAAATACTTTTTAAAATCTAAAAATCCTGAAAAAAATAAAATCATGATCTTGGGGATACACTACTTCATTACAAAACTAAAAACGAAAATTGATGTTATCCCAAGGGGCTGCTTTAAATTAAACTATGTTGGGGCCGCTGACAAGCCAGCGTGCAAGCAGGACATGCTGGGTGTTGAGGCCAGCGTGACACGCTTCAAAATTGAGCACTGAATTATATGCTGTTACATGACTCACTCTGAAAGTATTTTGTGTTGAGAAAATCGCTCAGATGGCATCTGAAGCAAGGGGATATTAAAAAAAATCCTGTGGGGGGAACCCAGACCCCCCTCCTGTCCAGGGTCATCCGGGCCGCCGAGGACAGGACCACTTGAAATTTCCTTCCTACGGCCTTGCAACATGCCTGTGCGCATACAATAATAACTGCAAACAGTGCGCGAGTGTACAGCATTATGATAAATATTGTCAATAACATACATTCAATCAAATGCGTGATAAATGGGGGTACCACCCCAACAAACACAACATAACTTCTGGTTCGATACAAGATCAGGGTCAGAGACGATGGCCCAAAATCAAAACAAAGTCGAACAAATCGATTCGACCCGCACCCCAGCAGGCACGGCATGCCGACAAATGCCGGGTCAGTGCTGGCCCGGCGTCAGCAACACCGAACCACCAAAGACCCACACTGGAGCCCTGGCCATGCAACCCCAACGCTGGGCCTCCGAGCAGCGGAGGCCCAGCACTGAGGCAACACGGTCAGAGATCATCAGACCATATCGTCTGCTTAGATTTTAGATTTTTTTAAATGCAATATGCGTTTACAAAATCCTGTTTGTACACGTTTAATGGCAGCCGCCGTGTGAAAACCCCATACTTCAGAATTGGAGTAATTAGTTTGTCGAACAGTTGACATGAAATCTGGTTTTACATCATTAAAATGGTACAACATTCTCTGTAATGAAAATTCTGCCTTTAAAGCTTGGTGAGCAAGTGTACTTTGAGCTTGCGACCATTTACCAGTAGATGAAAAAAGAACACCCAAATATAGAAATGTATCAGCGGTACATAGACGCTGATCACCATAGAACCAGTGGTCGTCATGTGATAACCTGCCACCTTTCCTAAAAACGACTATTTTAGTTTTATGTATATTAACTTCTAGGCGCCATCGTTTACAATAATCATATAATATGTCTATACCATGCTGTAAATCCTCTCGTGTTTCTGAAAATATAACTGCATCATCGGCATATAAAAGAAGAAACATTTCAAAGTCCGATATAGTTATCCCTTTCATACCCTTTTCTACAAATTATTTTTCCAAATCATTAATATTTATAGAAAACAAAAATGGGGATAAACATTCCCCCTGTCGTACACCTATATAGCACTCGAAAGACTCTGACAATTCCACCATTTATTTTACCTTTTGATACCACTGATTCATACATATTACGAACTATATCGTACATGTTTCCAGATATTCCATTCTTTAAAGGGACTGGCCCAGGCTAAAATCATAAAAAAATCGGTGATTTTATTTTGGGTTCTTAATATGACCATATGATGTAAACATGTCCAAAGACTAGAACTGCTATTTTTTTTAAATTTTTGTGCTGCGCATTCACCAGTTAGGCTAGATATAGAGACGAAATTCCTGATTTCTAATTATTGACAACCATGTCAAAAATAGGAAATACGGGAATTTCGTCTCTATATCTAGCGCCTAACTGGTGAATGCGCAGCAGAAATTTTTAAAAAATTTGCAGTTCTGGTCTATGTACATGTTTACATCATATGGTCATATTAAGAACCCGAAATAAAATCACCGATTTTTCGATGATTTTAGCCTGGGCCAGTCCCTTTAATAACTTATACCACAAACAATCCCTACTTATATAATTGAAAGCCTTGCGGAAATCAACAAAAGCACAGTATAATTTCATTGAATTGTTCAAACAATTTTTAATAAGACCATGTAAAATAAAAATACTATCAATCGAAACCCCCCTTGTGCATCAATAAGTACACTATAGGTATCTGACCAAAAATTTAATCTATTATTTAACACTCTTGTGAAAAGTTTCACCAAAGTATAGGCCTACTCAAAAGCGTGATTTCTCTGTAATTGTCTACCTTATCTCTGCTTCCCTTTTTTGTATTGGTATAATAATTCCCTCTGACCACGATGTTGGGAGAAGCCACTTTGAAATACTGTATTAAACAAACATACTAGTTAAGGGGTAAGTATATCCATAGCATTAATATACTATTCATTTATAAGTATATCATGCCCTGCAGCCTTCCCTACCTTTATATCCGATATAGCTTTTTTCACCTCGTATTCTGCAATGGCATCATTTAGTTCTGCATAAACGCCGACCTGGTCAGCTTCAGCTAGTAGCTGCATGGACTCATAAATATCATCATCATCTGTGTACATAATATCACTTGGATTACTAAGTGCTTTAAAATACTGAAAAAAAATCACATGCTTTCAACTGTGGAGTTTTATCAACATTTATATTACTCCGTAATAGATGCCAAAATGCTTTGGCATCGACATGTTGTTTTTGCAGTAGATTATTCATTTGACATTCATCATATTCTTTCCTACATTTTCTGGCACAATTAACATAGGCGGAGCGTGCCGTTACCATATTTATGCGATTTTGGTCACATTGGCCAGTTCTGTAAATATTTAAACATAGTAGGAAATCATCTCTTAGTCGAAGACATTCATTTGACATCCACGAAGCCTTTTTTACTGATCCTTTATTGTAATTTATTTTAATGTTTTTACCAAAAAGTGGATTCGCAATATCACCAATCAGAGAAGTAAAATTATTTACCAGCATTTCGACGGATTCCCGACAGTTACCAACATCATTAAACATTTCTACAATTTTTTCTTCTGTTTCTTCACTACTGATCTGATTTATATACAAGTCTTTATCAACATCATTCCACTTTAATTTATAATCTTTTGAGTTTGCCGTACAGTTATCCAATGATGCATATTCTGAATCATTACATATTATTTTGACCGCTATAATATTGTGATCACTGTATAAAGTTGGTATTCCGACATCAAAATCATGAATTAACTGAAAATCATTAGCTGTACATAGGATATAATCTACTACACTTGAACCATTCGGATTGACACACGTATACTCTCCGACAGTAGCATCGGCTTTTACTCTACCATTAACTATTCTCAATTGTGATGACTTGCACAGATCCAATAAAGAATTACCATGCGAATTGTTTTTTTTTGTCCCTTGATACACGAGGGTTTACAGCATTATCAATACGATAATCACAAGGTAAAGGTGAATGATCTTCATTATCATGCATAACATAGTCATGTTTATCAAAAGTTCTGGCATTAAAGACGCCGCCTATTAAAATACAGATATCATCTCCGAATTCCCCGTACAACTCCCGTCATATCATTCATTAATTTATCGAAAACGTCACTGTTTTCTATAGCAGTACTTCCAGCAGGTATGATGTAACATGCACAAATAAACATATCCTTTTCATAACCTGGTAAACATCTATCAACCTTTAACCACATTACATTTAATATCATCAGATTGCTTATACAAACTTATAAATGGTGATAATACAGATTTAGAATAAATGGTTAGCGCGTTTTTCGGTCTAGGTCTGTATACAGAAAAATGTTCCAGACCAGGGACTGACAAATCACATCATGGATTGGCCCAGGTTTCAGATAGTAGAACGATATTGTGCTGTTTTAATATCTCAACCAAATGTTCATCTTTTAATTTAAAATTTCGTTTTGAACCAAGTCCATGTACATTCCATGCTGCAATGCTAATATGCTTGCTTGTATTGTTTGTATTGTTTGTATCGTTTACCTGGTTTGTCTGTGACTGTCTCTGCTGCTGGTCGTGGCCATTATGATGATTGCGTCGTCTTGGCGTGTTCGTCTTGTGCGTTTATTAACTTGTCGTGTGTTCTGTCCATCGTGATAAGTGTCATTTTGTGCTGTATTAACGTTGTTTCTCTGAGGTGCTGGTGCTTCATTTATTACAGGTGTAGGTTGTGCTAAGTAATGCAAGTCATGTTGACATCGTGTCCCCGCGCCGTACCACTAACCACGTAGAACATCATTCCAGTCAGGCAGCTCGTCCTTTATCACCGCACCATCAACCAGCAACTTAGCAGGAAACGCGATAGTTGGTTTCTTCCCAGATCTTCTGACCATCCGTCTTTCCACCTCCAGCTTCTTCCTAGCCACTCCCAGTAGGGTCTGTAACAGCGAGAGTGAAGTCTTTATGATTCTAAAGTCCCGCTGACTGTAACGCAAACTTGGTGATAGGCTACGCAAACTTGATGATCCTGTACTACAGAATGAAGAGCAAGTTATGTTTTGTCTGTATTTACACGAATAACAGTCTCTAACCATCATCAAACTAACACAATCTCATGCATCAATGTATGTTGCCATGTCAACGAATATTTCACAACCCTGTGATTGCTATACACTCCCGTTCAGGCTGTTGTGTAAGCACCCTATACTAAGTTGTGATTGTTGGTCGGCACACAGCAGAGATCTCCGATTTCTATCGATATAGCGGTGGGTTATAAGCATAAGAATAAATATATGTAATAAACTTTATTGTGTGATGTGTTAGAGCTGAAAAAATGCGATTACAGTTATATTTTTCACTAAAAGTGTGTAACACAAACTTGATGATAGTAATGGGATGAGTAACAAAGTCTTCATGATAGTGTAACAACATCTTGATGATAATGTAACGAAGTCTGTTTGATTATCGCAGATATGGAATTATCCTGTGCAAGTTCATCCAGCATTTTCCTGGAAGAAACAGACATCGCTGCGAATCTGTCCTTGTCATTGCCTCCGATGTCTATCTATATACCGGTGCGAGCTTTCCCATATTCCTATTCGAGTCACCGTAGAGTAGGCCTACTCCCACGAAACGCATAAACTTTGCATGAAAAAGATGTCTTAAAGATGACTTATTGACCAGAATTGTTTTACATCCTTGTGAACCGCGTGCTACAATTGTGATTTATTTAATTTTACAACATCCCAGAAAAGCTGTGATGCAAGGTGATTACAATAAAGCTACCAGAGTAAACCATATTAAAATAAAACTATTCCAAAAGATTGTGTTCTGTCATACGTTTGGTGATAAGAGGTAAAAGTTTGTTTAAATCTGCAGTCACTTCAGCAAACTCTGTTGAATGTTCGCATCCAATCGTTCTACTGTCACATTTCATTGTTCACCAGCAATTTTTTTTTTAATGACAACCAACCGATCCGGGTAGGGTCGAAACTTAGCTGCCAATTATTCTGGTTAATATTCTTAGGTCACAATTAGCCCGGGCCCCATCCGAGCAGTGAGCGCGTCTGGTCCCTGGCGGGCCCCGGGCACTGTATACTGTGGTCATGATCAAATCGTGTTTTCCAGATATTCTGCCGGAGTTCTGGCGGGTCCCGGCGGGCGCATCCCGGCTATTGAAAGAGACTTGTCCTCATTTTTCTGAAAGCCTCACCGGGGCCCGCCCGCTGCTCACAAGTATCTGTCACGGGACCCGGCCGAGGGCCGTAAGGTGTAAGGGATTTCGTGCGGGCACCGCCAGCACATCGGCAGCGTTCCTGCAGGGCCTCTCAGGGGTCCCGGCAAGGGTATAGGGATGTGTCCCTCTTAATTGTTTTTTTTTTTATTAAAACATGTTCTGTAGGAGATGCAAGCTGCTGACAATATAATATTTCCAGCCCCGAAGGCTCATTTAGTCCAGTTGTGGCTCGAAAGAGAACCCTTGAAGTTATTTGATAAGAGTAGAGTATAGGCTGACTTTGGGCTTCTTTATGTCTCGATATTGCCATGAGTGTGCCGAAAGTGTCGCAAAGCAATATTCACACTGCTGACAATAGTTATTTAGTTGGCCTCGGGCTTATATCTTATATTAGGCTTGCAACAGCCCTAGACCGTTACAACGTTAGCTTTGTGGCATTGCTTCTAGAGCAAGAAATATAGACATGTAGGATCCTGACTTCGTTTAGTTTAGGTGGCAGTTATCCCCGGCTTCTCGGACGCGGGAAGCTGTGGACGACCGCCTCGTTTCCGTACCTTGGTGACAATTGCAGCCCGTGCGGCATTGGTACTTTTCCCGCACTTCAGACGTTACACTCGGCGACTACGGACGTGCCGTAGGTCGCTCTCGCTAAGTCAAACAGGACGTGCCGTGCGCGGAGGTTGTGCTTTGTTGTTGCCAGATGTCTAACGAATAAACATGACAAGTGGAGAAAGAGTTTTATGATTTATTTGGAACCGTCGACTCAACGGGGAAGGAAGTTTGAGTTGAAATGGTGAAGATTGGGCAGTTTCCCTCGTCCGCCATTGCGACCCTACACTAGAGACTCCAACAGTCACTTACAGGTACTTTCGGCGCGAGGGGCTCTCTATCACACCATACTGGAGCCCCCGACGTATCCCACCATACTGGTGACCCCTGACGACTGATAGTCTACGCAACAGTGTTTTCACCTAGACGCCAGTTGAAAACCGCTGTTTTCAAGGATAGTTTTGATTAAACTTTAAGGGATTTTTTGAAAAAAATCAATAGCATTTTTTTCATCAGGTACGTGAAAACTGTAGGTCATTCTTTATATGCCAGTTTAAATTGGTCAGAAAGAGTTATCAGAGGAGAAGCACGTTTTTTTACGTCGAAAACGGCGTAAATTTCTAATTTTTGGGCAAAATCCGACGTGTTTGGCCCTTTTTCAAGATGGCGACCATGTCGGTTTCTCTAGAAGAATCCTGAAAATTATTCTCATAGACTTAGTCTATCATTTGTTAAATGTAAGAGTTTGTTAAATGCCTTCATCCTATTAATGCCACTGTAGGCGAAAAGGAAGTGGGTATTTTCAGTAACTCATTTTTTATCGTTGATTACCATAATTGGGTGACTCGATTTTAAAGTCCATAGACGAAGCCTCGTCATTTTTTCGATTTTTCAGCAAAATCGACAGAAATTATTAATATCGCTTCGACTCGGGTAACCTTTAATAGGTTTAGGGCCAAAATAAAATTGTTTCCCTAAATGAATGTCAATAAACGGTCTTATTTGGTCTGTTTAAAATATTTCCAGGACCGTAGGTCAATATTTTGTACTATTATCATATGTTATTTCAGAGAATGCTGAATATTGTACATGTATTTGGTAGGTGAGCGCCATTTTGGACGCTGGTTCCCCTCACTTAGCTGATCGCCCGCCGTGGACAAACACGTGTTCCGCCATAACTGGCATGCATTTGGACAGTGAACCTGTGTCGCCATATCACATTAGCATAAATTAGGCCGCCATTTTGATTTGGTGGAGCTCATTCCTCACGTGTTCAAAATTTTACACGGACTAGTTGTAATAATTTTTTTAAATTATTTATAAATTTTCTTTTTCAAAACGATTGAAGGAGAGGAAATATAAATAAGTTGTTTCGAAAACGAAATTGTAACACTAATTGTGTGAGATTTTTTGTTCACTATAAAACGCCCTTCGGTGTTTGTAATCGCTCTAGCCTATTTAGCGCCTTATTTGGGCACGCAGTAGGTAATGAATATGCTAATGTGAGGCGAGACGGGGACGCTGATCATGTTTCTATGAACACACCGTTCCAAGCATGCCGTCACAGACAGGAAGCCACAGGCTGTTTTTCGACTTGCGTGAACATTTTTTTTTCACCCAGGTCGATTTACAAAATACTATTATCCTAGCTTAGCATAGCATGTCATAATTGTATCTGGCATTTTTTATGTACAATTTCGACCTACGGTTTTCACTATACCATTATGCATGTGTGTGAATAAGTGAAAACGTTTTCTGTCAAATATAGACCTTCAGTTTTCACTAAAATCAATATATACCTTTGTGAATTAGTGCAGAGCATTTAGGTGCAAGCTCAGCGACGCATTTTCAACTAATCTGCAACCCCTGTTTCTCGCAACATGCGACATAGCATGAACATTTTCTACAGTCTACATTTCTAAGATTCAGCATATTACAGACATTTTTCATCTGATTTAGACGGCAACGCACAACCTATCCGCGCACGGCGCGTCAAAATAGTTAGCATGTGTTAATACGACATGCCATTTTAAACACATTTGAGATAGACACAGAGCCAATAGGCCAGCTATCTCAAATGCTTCACTAGTTAGATAATTTCAAAACACTATTTCATAATGTCGAAGCAATACGACAGTGAAGGCTTCATGTCAACGCCCCTAGAAGGTGCGGGTGCTAGACCTAAAGATGTTTATCGTCAAGACAGTGAGGACAATGAGGTTCGATTCCGAGAGGCAGATGAAGAATATCAACGCCTCAAAGCTGATTTCGCTCGAATTGCCTGAGCTAAACGTATGAGTTCTCACTATAGGAGCGATTCCTCAAGGAGTACTTCACCGCTCGGAAGCAGTCTAAGAGACGTGCTACGAACTTACCAAAGTTCAGAATCGCCACTTTCTACGCTTCGGATGTTGAACTCTGGTTCAACCAAATAGAGACTCAGTTTGCTCTTCACCAGATCAACGATGATGATGAGAGGTACAGCTTAACCTGCGCTGCACTTTCGGGCGAGGTCGCATCGGATGTGAGGGACGTGCTACTTCAGCCTTTCAGGTCCAATAAATACAAAAGCCTGAAAGCGATCTTGATAGAGAGACGAGGTTTGACCACACCCGGAAGGGTTAACAAAGTGATCTCTGGTGAAAGAATTGGTACTGACATTCCCTCGCGTTTCATGCGGAGTTTACAAAAGGCTGCTGGCTCCGGACCACGAGCCGTGGTGGGGAAAGCAGTAATTCGTCAAGCGATCATCCGGCAGATGCCCGCTTCAATCAGAACTCATTTGGTAACTCAACCCGACAGTGCCACCCTCGAAAGTTTGGCCGTTTTGGCCGACCGGGCACTGGCAGCTGAAGAGGACGTCTAAGAGAGTAAGCCGGGGGTCGCAGAAATTAAGGTAGAAGAAACCACCAAGCTAGTTGGTTTGTTGGAGGATTTGTCTAGGCGAATTAAAAAACTAGAAACCGTGACTACATCAGAGAGGAAAAGAAATAAAGGACGTGGACGAGTAAATAATAACTATGCTCCTGCGCCTGCATTTGCTCCTAATGTTCAGGCCTCAGGTTTTGTCAACAACCAACCTAGTCATTATAGAAATGAACAGAATAATGCTCCATCTTTCCATCAGGAAGTCCAGTTTTAGAACAGTTCTAGAACAACCCTTCCAATGTTAGTTCAATTTACTACCTGTTCGGCCCCTATAATGAACAGGTCTATCGCGTTGGAAACTAGAACTGATATAATATTATGAGGGTTGTATATAGGCTGTAATAATCGTGTGTATTTGATTATTAAATAAAGAAGTGAAATATCCAGGTTTCCAAGCGTATTCACAGCGTTTATTATAAAGTAGATATATATATATAGCTGGTATATGTGAAATATACAATCCAGTAAAACAGGTAGGTTGGATTAGTCACGAATGACTTCAGTCAGAATATAACAGAGTACACAGACTAAAGATATTTAGAATGTCTGAACTTTAATAATTTTTGTGCTGCGCACTTACCAGTTAGACTAGATATAGAGAGGAAATTCCCGCATTTCTTATTTTTGACATGGTTGTCAATAATTACAAATCAGGAATTTAGTCTCTATATCTAGCCTAACTGGTGAATGCGCAGCACAAAAATTATAAAAATTTGCAGTTCTAGTCTATGTACATGTTTACATCATATGGTCATATTAAGAACCCGAAATAAAATCACCGATTTTTTGATGATTTTAGCCTGGGCCAGTCCCTTTAATCCCTAAACTCTACATGTAAAATACTGATAACACATTCCAGCAGCGCGTATAGTTACAGCAATGGTGGGGCACTGCTGGCCAACGTCAAGACGCTGGACCAGCAGAGATCCAACATTGGGGCAGAGAGCATGCTACTCACAATGCCAGTACAGTGCTGGCCAGTATCAAAGACACCGGCACAGCACTGACTCAACATTGCACTGGGGCGCTGTGAATGGCATAATACAGCTTGTTCATTATAGCGGACGCTGTTAGGAAGAAATGTAACAATAGCTGATAACAAGTAAGTTTATGAGGTGAGAAAACAATGGAGAACTAACCCGTGTAGATTGTTAATGTTAACAATAAAATGGCGGCGAAAATAACAACTAGCCTAATTGTGATTAATGAAGATTATACAATAGCAAGAACTACTTGTGATTGATAAAATATAAAACAAGTACTACATACTTGTACATTCCTCCATCACCCCGCAGGTGAAAAGTCCACCATGACTTTTCACCTTCAGGTGTTACATATAAAATGCGTTCACATTGTACTTCAGCTGCATTGGTTTGAATCTCATGCATTTCTACTGCTTCAATTTCGTCAACGGTATTTACTTCTCTGGTGAATTTCACACAGGGAAAACGTAAAATACCATAGGGAAGAGAAAAACACTTGCGATAATAAAGGTTACAAAATACAATAATTACAATCGTAAGAAGACCAATCCCTCCTAAGATTAACATTATTTCGTACCTAACATACCAATGAAGTGATTCAGTAGATTTAAATGCATCCGTATAATCAGTAAGCGGTACTCTCTCATGTCCAATTTTACTAAGTGGTGTTAACTCAGGTAAGCTGAGTTTACCATGAGAAGTAAGAATATCAGTTAAAGCCCTTTTGGTAAACGAGCACGAGGAACATCTCGGAGAGTAAGTTTACCCATTATTGTGAATGTAGCGATTAACAACCATCCATCTCCTATAAGTCGACATGGGTGAGACAATTCAATGTGATAAACTCCACCTTTCAAGGCAACATTATGCGACGGTTTGTCATGACAGACAAGTTTAACTATCACACCACTGGTTAACAATACATACTCGTTATAATGGATATGATAAATAACATCTTTTTGATTAGAATTCACTTCCCTTCCATCCATAACCACAGAACCGACGAGAGCTGAAGTGAATGCCTGAGGATAATGTGATCAGATCAACTGACATGAATCATGATACGTAGGCTGGTCGGCAAGTAAATTAGAAATACAAGGAAAATCTTTTACTGAGAAAAGTTCGGGTACACGACACACATAATTAGTATAACCTAAGCATTCAGTATGTAAAGTAATCTGACTAGTGTAAGTGTTACGTAATACTATTTCTGGAAGATCGAGCATCGCATAGTATCCAGCATCCGGTACCGGGAATTGCTGAACACGATAATGATGCCAATCAGTCCCAGAAACCAAAGGCAAAAATGTTTTGTAAACAAGTTGGTCTGACATCCACAATGGAGTTATTATTACATTTTCATAATACCACTCAATCGGAGTAACAGGTTGAGCATCAAAATTCGGTGATGAAGCCAATATAGACAGGAGCTTCGTATGCGACAACAAATGTTCAGTGAGGTGGCCAGCCTCCATATGCTGTCGTTTACGTAACCAGCTATCATACAGGCGTAAATAGTCTCTACAATAAAGTTCAAGTTGCGTAATCGCCTTATCAATGTTTCCTTGCCAATAAATAACTCTAACAGTTGAATGTAATGAATTGATTTGCTTATTTATTAATTTAAAAGCTTCAGTAAACTTTGTCGTCAACAGATTAATCCGTTTACGATTCTCAAGCATATGATCATAAGCAGAGTTTATAATAACAGTCAAAGAATTAACATCTTTAATCAAACGCTCACTTACAGTCTCAATATTTTTAATACAATAACGAGCATCACGCACTTCAGATTCCTGAGCGGTTCCAAACAGGAATTGAATACCATGTCCGACAAGATTAAATAGTCCACGTTTAGAACGTTTAGTTCCTGTAGAATGGGAATACCAGTCCTGAGGTTGCGTAATCATATTCTCAGCTTGATCCAAACGTCTTTCACATTCATCTCGGAATGACGTACTCATTGCGACGGCAGGAGCAACAAGGTGCGACCTTAATTTAGAGACAAAATCAAAGAAATCTGTAGGCACAACCATCGCAAGCTGGAATGGCTGCAACAGTTTGTTGCAACCATAGCAGAAGATTATGCTCAAGCTGCATATTGTGTTGTTGACGCTGTAGAGCTCGGTCCTCCTCACGCAGCGACTGCAGAATATGTTGAAGCTGATCAGCAGATATGCCTTGAACATTTTCCGCATTATCAACGCCAAATCCATTGGAGGAAGTGTCTGGCTGATGAGAATCTGGCTGTCCCTGCATTTGAGATGGAGAGCTGGGTGGCTGGGTAATAACTACCTTTGGCGCGTCGTCGTTCTTTGGGCCATCGTGTAAAAAATATTAAAGCTGAGAAAAACTTACTGTTGAGAAGGTAGGCCTATAATATGTCCAAAAACACGCTAAGAAGAAACGCTTGTAGCACACAATTAATATCCAACCAAAAATCCTGTTGCAAGCCCGCCAATGTAATAATCGTGTATATTTGATTATTAAATAAAGAAGTAAAATATCCAGGTTTCCAAGCGTATTCACAGCGTTTATTATAAAGTAGATATATATATATATAGTTGGTAAATGTGAAATATACAATCCAGTAAAACAGGTAGGTTGGATTAGTCACGAATGACTTCAATCAGAATATAACAGAGTACACAGACTAAAGATATTTAGAATGTCTGAACTGGTCAGTTTACAGGGCAGAAAGCGCGCACAATTGCAAGTGTGCCGCGACTTAATCCCTAAACTCTACATGTAAAAATACTGATAACACATTCCAGCAGCGCGTATAGTTACAGCAATGGTGGGGCACTGCTGGCCAACGTCAAGACGCTGGACCAGCAGAGATCCAACATTGGGGCAGAGAGCATGCTACTCACAATGCCAGTACAGTGCTGGCCAGTATCAAAGACACCGGCACAGCACTGACTCAACATTGCACTGGGGCGCTGTGAATGACATAATACAGCTTGTTCATTATAGCGGACGCTGTTAGGAAAAAATGTAACAATAGCTGATAACAAGTAAGTTTATGAGGTGAGAAAACAATGGAGAATTAACCCATGTAGATTGTTAATGTTAACAATAAAATGGCGGCGAGAATAACAACTAGCCTAATTGTGATTAATGAAGGTTATACAATAGCAAGAACTACTTGTGATTAATAAGATATAAAACAAGTACTACATACTTGTACATAGGCCTTAAACATATTTACTTATCTATGAATCTTATAAAATTATACAATATTTCACAATATGTAAACGAATGAAGCAGGTCATTTCACCTTTAAGCACGATCAGATTATCGCGTGTGTAGACATTGCCTAACCTGTGCAACAGTCCTCTCATGGCTTTTCACTGACGCTTGAGACGGATTTTCTGTCTAGACATTGCCGCGATTATTATCATTTCATATATTTTGAAACAACTAATTTTAAATATATATCCGCTCTTTCTTACATTTATATTATAAAAATTATATTGAGTTGAAGTACCTAGTTTTTATTGGTTAGCGAGTTCACAGCTTACCAATCTATCACTCACAGTTTCATTCCAAGCTTACACCCCAGCCTTCACAACTCACCAGTTGTCATCTGCTTGTAGTAACACTCACCTTCTCCGAGGTACAACTTGTGTCATCTGTACAGGATTGGCCTATACCACTGCTCACCGAGGTGCAACTCCCTTCACAACTCAACTTGTGTCAAATTGCTCTGTAGTAATGCTCACCTTCTCCGACGTATATAACTTCCATCACAACTCATTGTATCATGTCATCAAATTAATTAAGTTAATTACATAAATGACTTTTAAATAAAAAACACGTTTGGCGTAGATATGAAATAGGCCTATACGTAGCCTAATCTTTCTCAATTAAAACGTGATTGTTTCGAATAACGTGATAAAATGTCTGTTGTGATTATACATGTCTATTTATGACAACTGTATATATATGTCTATGCATGTCTCAGTAACACGGATGAAGTGAAGAACAAGTCGGTGACTATATAATTTTAACAAAGTGTTTAATTTAACATAAGTCTATATAAAAATAATGTTATATTTTAGATCTATAATGACATATTAGTTGAAATCTCACATGGTATTGCCCTACCCTAGCAGTCAACACGATACACTGACCCAATGCTGGTTCAATGGCGGACCATCGTCTGCGACACTGGGCCAACATCAAGCTGTCATTGCGTCAGTGTATCGTGTAAGGTATATCCGAGCAAACACGATACGTTTACCCGATGCTGGGACAATTTCATATTGATGTATTTCAACAACAATTTCATCGACCACAACAGCCTGATTTTCCAACATCAACAACCACAGTTAAAAAACTACTAGGGTCTGCCAATGTAAGGAACATTGACAGACCATTTGTTGCATCCCACCAAGATTGTGTGCCTCTTGACAATAAACATATTCAAACAGGACAGTATCGGACCGGTGAGCGGTCTGACAGGGCTGCCAGATTCTCAGAAACGTATAGTAGTGGTGTATCACGTGGTGTCAACAAAGCCCCCATCACTGCTACGGCGATATAGTCCTTGGGCCAGGGGCCGAATTTTTACGATTTAGTACCAATTTGGGTGACTAAACTTTGTTGTGATTTTCAGTTAGATACATATATGAGGGGTCTAAAAAAGTATGATGGCCCTTTCAGAACGGTAGCTTAAGGGCAGTATTCCCAGTTTTAAAGAGAGGGGGGTCTCTGAACCTAAAAGTAAATATTAACTATATCTTTTCATCTATGTGTCCTACAAAAATCCATAATATATCGTTTCTGGCATAATTTGGGTCAAGGAATCCGTTTTTGATGTTTTGGAAATGATCTAACCAATATTGTGCCAATAAATCCAAGATGGCCGCCAATTTTAAGCTGTATTTCACCGCTCTATGATATAACAAGTTTATTTACGTCTATGGTGTTCGACTTTTTTTAAGCAAAGATTCTAGTTATGGGCGATTAGTCTAGCATTAAATTAAACTATTTTTTTGTATATCTTGCAAATTTATATAAATTCAGTTCAGTTATCCAACAGACGTGTACTTTATAACACTTAAGGATGTGGGGACCGAAAACGTATCTCTATGAAATGTGTAACAATAAGGCATACATGTCCAATGTTGGTCTATATTATCTATTCTTTTCTTGGTGGAATAAAATAATACATATCTATATTTTTCCACAAATTTTTAAAAAGAAACACAATTATAAATAAAAAGCATGATAACAGGGTTCTTTACTTTACACATTTCAGATTAGATACGTTGTAATCATGGTAATAGTGGCATGTTATATGACTGGGCCAAAATTTAATACTTTCCGGGGTAACTAGAAAAAAACTACTCTAGATAGCTTCGTATGCCTTAGACATGAACAAAAATGTATGATGACCTTTTCCAGAACGGTAACTTAACCCTTAAAGCGCTGAAATATTTTTGCATAAGCCATGGAAACTAAAGTAATTTTTCAATTTGAAATCATCATAAATGTCTTAGTTATCTCTTTCCGATTCATTTGAATAAACCTATGCTGTGGGTCTACGGCCATTATAAAACAAAGTATTTCTTTCAGTGCGGGGACCGTTTCTATACGTCAGAATCTGTATACTTCAGATTTTGACTTATAAAGACGATCCCCGTGCTAAAAGGGTTAAGGAAGTTATGAGATATTTTGTGTTTCAGAGAAGAAATAACATACATATATGTACATTCGAAATCTCGATATTTTTGCCGCGCGTTCAAAAAGTAACATCCAAATGTAACATCCAACGAAACTGTCACATATAAATGGCTTTAGCTTTACTAGGGGTGTAATAAAGGCTTTAAGTTAAAATGGTAGCACATATTTGGCCATTTTGTCTATTTAGACCGCGTTACGTCAGTCAAAACATCACTTCCTTAGCTCACATATCAACATTTCTTATGGAGGGTGTGGACCCTGGTTTACTTGGTAAAACTGTTTGATGCAGGTTCTTCACCCACTCTAACATCCATGTTTTGAAGAAAAAAATGTTTCTTCCCCACTCGCTTGTAAGCAATCAGTATTGTGAGGATACTCCATCAAGAGACTTCATGAAAACACCATGAAAGAATGAGTAGAATTCTACTTAATCTTTCATGTAGACTAAATATATGAGGGTATACAATTCTCAAATTATAAGACTTTCAGAGGAACACCCGAAAATTTACAAATATTTTACAGGTGGAGGCTTCAGCGTTCAAGTTAATTAGCAAAGAAACCCTCTTGGTCGAATACCTGTTGACGAAGCTATTGAAGAAACCACAAACAAGGATACCCCAAACGGCATGGGGTGCCAAAGGTGTCAGCACAAAACCATCTGCAGTGAGTAAATGCTACCTCAATGCTGAATCTAGAAATACAGCCACAAAGCAGCTGTGTTATTGAAATCGACTCTCCACATAATACTTATTTAGATCTTCAGCCATCACGTGTTAAAAAAGATGAAGCTGACATCCAGTCCGTTGTAAAGCTACTGCAAACCAGTTGGACAAATCCTTTTAAAAAAATCCGATGTAATTAATCTTTCAGCTGGTACAACTGAAGAAGTAGATACGCGTATGCTGCTTCATGCAAAACATGCCGCTGAATATTAGACCTACAATGATGTTCTTGTGGCAGATGACACTGATATCTTCATTATTAGCCTTGCACTTAACACTAACATACAGTGTCATTTATATATGCAAAGTGGTACGATAGAGATTGATAGATATTACCTTATAGGATTACATTTATAGTGTTACATTTATAGGGCTACATTGTTACACAGGATGCGACACCACAAGTTCCTTTTCGGGTCAAGGTATTAAGCTTGGTGCATGGACACTAGTCATAAACAATCACAAATTTAGAGATGCATTGGCAAATCTTGGTTAAAACTGGGCACTGTCACCAGATCTCTATGACGCACTCCAAGAGTTCACATGCCGTTTATATTGTCCAAAAACATTAATGTGTGATATAAAAATTTCCAGGGATAAGAAGGGCATCATGCGGAGATAGCTATATACCAGCATGCCAAATATCAAGCAGGCATATGTCACAGGAGTTTGGTTATCTGTCCTGATATCCCTCGTCCTGATGATGATAGCGGCTGGATTTTCGATGCTTAAGATAAAAACTTAAATGTATATCTAGTTCTTCTGCTCCAGATGCTGTGCTAAATCACCTCTCGTGTAGGCCTACTTGTAAGCGTATTTGTAAACTGCCAGTGTCAACGTCTTGAAAATAGATTAAAATGTACAAATGCAGAACTGTATAAACATGTAAGATGAAAAGGCACTCTTCGGATGATGACACAGATGATGATAAATTATAATACTAAACACCCAAATTTCTTGTGTGATAGATTGAAAAGTTCGTTCAACGACGTGTTCACACTTTAAACAAAGACAAATGCAATTAAGGACATATTCACCATTGCATTTACAGCTTGTGTGTAAATATATATATAGTGTATCACATGATTGGATCACATAGCTAAGTAGTAGGCCTACATGGCGATATTTACATGTATTGTACACCATAATACTGTAGTTTTTTTACACAGCTGAATGGTGGTAATGATTTGGGTAGCATGATTATTTTAACTTAGTTCTGATTTAACACTAAAAAAGAACACTTGGTTTCTGTTCTGTTTTAAATCGTAAACAATGATCAAGCTGAAAAAAAACATTCTTTATGATCATCATTACTGCTGAATTCAAATGTATACAGGTGAAACGTATTTAATACATTACGCTGAAATCAAAGAACTATACCTTGTTATCCTATTCAAACTACTATATCGAGCTACCATGGCTACTCAGGTATATACTATGTTGATAATTAATAAAGTTGATAAATAACCACAATGCTACAGATTCATGATAACAACCGAAGAAATATATACTAGTATTACCATGATTACAGTGTATCTAATCTAAAATGTCTAAAGAAATGAACCCTGCTATCATTAATTTATTTATAATTACATTTATTTTTTAATTCGTGGAAAAATATAAATATTTATTATTTGATTCCACCAAGAAAAGAATGGATAATATCAACAAACGTTGAGCATAAAATAAAAGGCCGTATCGTTACCGTTCTGAAAAGGCCATCATACATTTGTGTTCATGTGTAAGGCATACAAAACCATTTAGAGTAGTTTTTTCTAGTCACCCCGAATGGTACTAAATATTGGTGTGGCTCAATCACATAATTATGATAACAACCACAAAATAGCATACCACTATTATTATAATTACAGTGTATCTAAATCGAAAACGTCTAAAGAAATGAACCATACATGCTATCATTAATTTATTTATAATTAGTGTTTCTTTTCAATTTTGTTGGAAAAATATAAATATTTATTATTTGATTCCACCAAGAACAAAATAAATAATATAGGCAAATATTAGACATGTATGCCTTATTGTGACACATTTTATAGAGATACGCTTTCGGCTCGCACAACAAGTGCTAAGAAGCACGCGTCTGTTGGATAACTAAACTGTTTTTATATTTACAAGATATACAAAAAAATTGTTTTATTTAATGCTAGTTTGATTGTCTGACCAGAATATTTACATACAAATTTTCGAACCTTATATAGACATAAATAAACCAGTTATGCCATAAAGTTAAGAAATACAGCTTGAAATTGGCTGCCATCTTGGATTTGTCGGCGAAATATTGGTTAAATCATTTCCAAAACATCAAAAACGTATTCGTTGGCCCGAATTATGTCAGAAACGATGTATTATGGATTTTTGTAGGACTAATAGATGAAAAAAGATATAATTAATAAATACTTTTTGATTCCGAGACCCCCTTTTTAAAACAGAAATTACTGCCCTTAAGCTACCGTTCTGAAAAGGCCATCATACATAGTTTAATTTAATGCTAGTTTGATTGTCTAACTAGAATATTTACTTACAAATTTTCGAGCATTATATAGACGTAAATAAACCAGTTATGCCATAGAATTGAGAAATACAGCTTGAAATTGGCGGCCATCTTGGATTTGTTGGCGAAATATTGGTTAAATCATTTCCAAAACATCAAAAACGTATTCCTTGGCCCGAATTATGTCACAAACTATATATTATGGATTTTTGTAGGACTAATAGATGAAAAGATATAATTAGTAAATACTTTTTGATTCCGAGACCCCCTCTTTAAAACAGAAATTACTGCCCATAAGCTACCGTTCTGAAAAGGCCATCATACATAGTTTAATTAAATGCTAGTTTGATTGTCTAAATAGAATATTTACTTACAAATTTTCGAGCATTATATAGACATAAATAAAATAGTTATGCCATAGAGTTGAGAAATCCAGTATGAAATTGGCGGCCATCTTGAATTTGTCGGCGAAATATTGGTTAAATCATTTCCAAAACATCAAAAACGTATTCTTTGGCCCGAATTATGACAGAAACGATGTATTATAGATTTTTGTAGGCCTAGTAGATGAAAAGATATAATTATTAATTACTTTTTGATTCCGAGACCCCCCCCCCCCCACTCTTTGAAACAGAAATTACTGCCCTTAAGCTACCGTTCTGAAAAGGCCATCATACATTTTTAGAGCCCTCATATATTTATCTAACTGAAAATCACAATAAAGTTTAGTCACCCCAATTGGTACTAAATTTTGGTCTGGCCCAAGGACTAATAAGCAGTGCTACTGAGCGTGGTCAGTCACGGCAACACACCAGCCTGTCACAGCAGCTTCAAGAGAAACAGCCTGCGCATTCCACACATCCCTGTATCAACACCGTCCAGGCACAGTTACTGCAAAATTACATCCCCATATTGGTGAACAATCACAGTACACATGCGTTGGTTGACAGTGGTGCAGATATTTCTGTGGCCAACGTAAGTGTTTTGAACAAATATAAATTAGATCTTAAAGTTTTTCAAAGTGACAAAAGAGGAATACAACTTGCAAATTCAGAATTTTTGGTATGGATTGGCTATCCAGCAACAATGTTACTGTAAATTTTGCAAAGAAACGCATGTACATTGATTCCAAACACCAAATGACTGCTGCTAAAAATACTACAATACCTCCAAATACTAAACAACTAATTCTAGCTCATATCAAGGGAACATCTTTACCTCATGGAGTGTTTGGTACGACTACACCCTCACCAGTCATACATAGTTCTGGTCTTCTTTCTGCTAAGGTTCTCGCAGCTGTGAATAAAGGATCTGTCATTCAAAGGGTTGCCAATATGTCAGAAGAGCCCGTGCAACTTCTCAAAGGTACATGCCTTGGTTCATGATAATGATGTTTCTGATCCCGAAAGTGATGATGATGTTGATGATACCAGCGGTGATGAGATAGAAACTGATATACATGTAGATATTAAAAACTTGGCTGCTCTACAGGCTAATGACATTAATTTTCGTGACGTCATCACCTATCTACAATCAGGGGATCTTCCTGCTAATCCAACTTGTCGAAGGAATATTCTAAATCAACACACAGATTACTTTCTCCACGACGATATTTTACATCATATCGGGATTAAAGGTGGCAGGGGACACCGTAAACAACGCACTCACATTCAGGTGGCTATTCCAAGTAGTTTAGTGCCTATTGTATTGCGTGACACCCATGACTCGCCACTCACTGGGGGTCATCTCGGTTTTGCACGCACAATAGAGAGAACAAAAATGAGATATTTTTGGCCACGAATGTGCTCTGATATTATAAGGTGGGTGAAAACATGTGAGATATGTGCTCAAAAGAAACGTCCAAAATTATCCATCAGGGCACAGATTACTCCTATGCCATCAAGTGATCCTTTTGAGCGCATTTCTACAGATATACTGGGACTACTACCACTTTGTACAAACAGCAAAAACCGATATGTGCTAGTGTTTGTTGACTCTTTTACCAAATATATTGAACTTATTCCATTGGCTAATATCCGTGCTACCACGGTAGCTCGCGCATTTTTGCACACAATAATATGTCGCCACGGTACTCCACGATTTTTACATTCGGATCGTGGAACTAACTACTTATCCCAAATTGTGAAGGAGACATGCAAGTTGTTGAATATTAAGAAAACGCAAACTACAAGCTATCACCCTTCCTGTAACGGTCAAAGTGAGAGAATGATGTCATTTATCACAACTTTTCTTGCCAAATATATAGATGGAGCACAAGACAATTGGGACGAGCTAATTCCGTTCGTCCAATTTGCATATAACACTAGTCCATGCTTGGACAGTTCGGAATATTCACCATACTTTTTAGTTCATGGGCGCCACCCTGTGATGCCCAGTGATACATCCCTCAAACCACCCCTTAATGTATCCAAAGACACTGCATCATTTGTGGGGACATTGCTTACCAACCTGGAAGTGGCCCGAACATCGGCAAAAGACATTCTCAAGGAACGAAAAGAAGCTATGGCCAAGCGAGCTTTAGAAAAAGCAAACCATCCTCAGTTAAAGGTCGGAGACGTGGTGTACCTGTACACTCCGGTGGTTACTACAGGTAATTCTACTAAACTTTCCAGACCCTGGGTAGGACCTTACTATATCGTAGAGAAATTGTCAGACATTCATGTTACTGCTGATCAACACGTGCGTGTATGACGCGCCGGAATGTGGCGTTGTGCCAGTTTTGTGACCCCCCCTCCCCGTGTCTCTCTGTTGTTGCGATCCGATGCGATATCACTTATGCATGGAAGGAAAATAGTATCTGACTTAAAACAGCCTATTCTACCTACAGTAACTTCCCCAAATTCCCCTATTCGTAAAATTTTATTTTATAGCTATTTATCTTGACATAAATTATACGGAGTTATACATTATTCTGATATCCGTTGTTCATAGGCATAATTTAAATACTTCTACTGCTCCAAATTTAATTTCTCGCGGATATTATTATAATTAGGTAGTCTGCTTGACACAGTTTAAAGGACATGCAAATATTGACCAGCGGCGTTCTCGAAATAACTTAATTTATGCAGCCGAGTCGGATCGGTATTTTCTGTGAAAACAAGATGGCGGAACTCGGAATTCACCGAATCTCAACATAAACAATGGTCGAATCGTACACAAATATGAACGTTCTGACAGAGATAGAGCGATTTAAACTAGAGCAAGTGAAAGAATATAGTCTTTAGAATATACCACATAATTTTCAGAAACATACGACAAGAAAAAACACTAATAGCAAGCCAATATCAAAGTGTTGTTTTCCCATATAAACGGATGCACGTCGTAATTACGCTGGCATTGCTACTGGTAGCCCGCCGGGCTCTGGCTGCTACCGTTCTGGTAGCCCCCCTAGATCAACTGGTAGCCCCGGGCTCCCGGGCACCCGATTTGACGAGGCCTGCCTCCTATTTATCCTTATTATTGTCCTTGACACTACCAGCATCAGCATCATAAAACGCTTCATCATTGAAATCACAAAAATTAAACAACTTTTGCAGTTCTAGTCTATGGACATGTTTACATCATATGGTCATATTAAGAAGCCGAAATAAAATCACCGATTTTTTATGATTTTAGCCTGGGCCAGTCCCTTTAATGGCGGCCTCGTCGCGTTAACCCTTTAACCGCCAAATTATTCAATTTGAATTTTCACCCACTTGAAGTTGTGTCTCGCTGACGCGATCCACAACTTCATGTGAGTGAAAATTATTCAGATTTGACAAAATGGAGCTCAACTCTTTTCAAATCTTGCTGGTTGATGTCACATTTTATCTTTAACATATTTAAAATGTGGTACTTAATGTGCTGAGAAAAAATGAGAACCCGAATATATGCGGCACCGGCGGTTAAAGGGTTAAGGTTGAAACCGCCTTCTAAATATTTAAAGATGAAGCACTTTGTAAAATCGCTTAGAAATAGTTTAACAAATTCTACATATTTTTACCAATTTCACAATCAGCTGTTCACTTGGTCGGGTGCGCCCACAATGCTCAGCGAATCATGGGGACCCACCCACTTTAACCCTTTAACCGCCAAATTATTTCACCCACTTGAAGTTGTGTCTCGCTGACGCGATCCACAACTTCAAGTGAGTGAAAATGATTAAGATTTGACAAAATGGAGGTCAGTTCTTTCCAAACCATGCTGATTGATGTCACATTTTATCTTTAACATGTTTAAAATTTGGCAATTAATGTTCTAATAAAAAATGAAAACCCGAATATATGCGGCACCGGCGGTTAAAGGGTTAAGGTGTCTAATGTGAGAAAGTGTGCTTATATTTTTTCGAAAAGTGGTAACCAATTTTACTGTCAGTTCTACAGGCCTGTGTCTCTCTATTTGAGAGTGTCAAGAAAAAGGTTACAAATTCATTTTTTGTGGTGTATGGAAAATGCTGCACCTGTCCGATGAATAAATGTTCGCCTAAGGGCTCACACCTTATTCATTGAGCGAGTGTCGCACTCAAATGAACACTGTTTGCATATCCTGTCAAAATGTCAAGTAATCTGATTCCACTAAACACAAAACATTTGGGCCGACGTTCAATTTGTATAATCTTGCTGGGATGTGATATTACTATAATCTACAAACAATATGCTAAACTCACCTTTACGTATATCTATCATAATCCAGAAAAAAAATCCAGGGAAATCAAAACAATCCTGCTATTAAATAGTGCCTAGGCCTATATAAATCCCAATGTGCCGCTGGGGTCCTCTGATTATACACAGTAAGTATCCCCGGTCAGGACTAAAATAAGTATATCCCTGGCTGGTCTGGGTGTGTCACCCGTCAAGTCAGTCCGTGTCCTCACACGGGCCATTGAACACAACGGGTGGACGCTGGGCCAACGCTAAAACAACATTGGATTTACGTTGGCACAGCGCCTACGACGTTAGGCCAACGTTAGACCAATATTGGTTTAAGATCTGGTGGAGGGACTACTTATCTTTTGTATTATGCATGTATATAATGCTGCTGCACTCGATATACACAAAATTTTGAAATAATGTTGGTTTAATGTTAGCCCACCGTCTGCGACGCTGGTTCAACCTTAAGACAACAATAGTCACCGTCTTGTGTGTGTGCGTGGAGGGGAGGGGGGGGGGGGGTCTCTTTATCTTTTCTATTATACTTGAGTATAATGCCGTGGTTATCAGGTCCCACACTACACTGTCTGGTTGGAACCATACACGCCCGCACGCTCAAAATAGGGGCTATTCAGTGCCACTATTCTATCGTGTAAACTTAAAAGACAGTACCTTCTCAATATAATAGTAAGCTGAATACTGCAGCGTATTATTCACGACATGTCTCATTTTGTTGGAAATAGTGCTTCTGTCAGAATCGAGCTCGTAAAATGATTATTAGTGCACATAAATTATGAGATTTCCGTTTGAAAATTCATCAATAATTTGCTACAAGAACTAGGTATGCCAGGGTAGAATTTGTTTGGTAGAAAACAAAAGTCTACATAGTCTATTTCTCATTTTAAAATGACGAGGACTTGAAAGTTTCCCCTCCCTCAGTAGAAGTATAGACATGGCAGTGATTGTCACCGCATAGACACATCCCAATTTCCCGTGGTTGGAACAGGCTGCACAGTGCTCTGTGTAGTCGCACTCAGGTCCCCAGCAACACCTGAACACGGCAGCCCGCAGTTTACATCGCTGAAAGGGGGCCTGAGGCCACCATGCCACACAAACCTCTTTACTCATATTTTGTTTGAATGTATACATCCGCTAAGCGAATTTTTTTAAAGTACATGTTAAAAATAATTATTTCATTACTCTGTGGACCCTATAGCCTACTATTTGTATACATAAAACAAGTAACGTAACTATCTAAGAATAAATACACAAAGTTTGTAGCCTGAGCATAGACTCTTGCAGTGCGGGGATCAACATTAGACGTCAAAAACTTACCGCGCCTTAAGGCTTAAAGTCTGAAACATTTGTTTATTGTTTGGAAGAGCGCACACTGTTCCACTGTCTACGACACTAGGCCAGCATTACCCCAGCATTGACTCAACGTCTTGTGTTTAATGTACACTGACCGTGTCAAACTATAACCGCTGAAGGTCGACGGCCACTTAACTATTCATAAAGCTGTGACAGGTAAACGATATACGGACCCAACGTGTGATCTTTTGTGCAGCCATCCTGAACATAACCTGATTACTGTGTCATATAGATGTAGGCATACATATATTACATTGATATGCCACACAATACATCAAACAGCATCGAATACCAGTTGAAATCATAGAATAAACCGTATTCTGTTCTTGTCCAATTATGATCAAAAGTGTGATTAGTAAGCTGAAAAATAGTTCAAAATGAGACACATTCAATTTTTTTTCATGGCTTATATATTTTTTTAGCGAAAAGGGAAATTTACCAAATAATAAAATATTCACTTATTAAGCGGACCATTTTATGATGGTTTGTATATTCTGGCTATTTGTATGCGCCTATAAAACAATATAACTATGCCAAATGCTTGTGTTGATGATTCTAATCATCAAAGAGAAGATACGCATTGAGGTGAAAATGATTTGACAATACCTCTTCAGTATTGCATTATTGTCACGGTGTACAGTGAGCCGCTTATTGGCAATATGTCTTTGTTAATGTGTAAATAAATACACATGTTTTTTCCACACGATAAGCTCAATAAATATTGAACTCATACATTTACAATGATTCAAGTAATTTGGTAATTATCACTAAAAAATGCAAACGTATAGCTGATTTATATTCTAAAAATATAATATACTATAAATCGCAATAATGTATTCCCATGTATCATCATGTCAAGTATAAATTATTCATAATTGACATGCTCAGCAGCGCGCATTGGATATATGTCACTTTGTGTTGCCGAATATTTAAGTTATCATCACTATCACACACACTGTAAACTTATATCAATGATTCCAGACGCTTTTTAAGCCCAGTTAGAGCTACATTTTATTCGTGGTTTTGCTTTAATATTCATGTTATATATCTGTCCAATACACTAACAGCAAATAAAAATTGTGTCATTTCGTGTCAATAGGGTAACACATATTATAATAATTATTGACTAACAGTTATACCATGGCAAAGTTCATGTTTGAATTGCAAGATTCCTATCTAAAATCAATGTCTATTAAAATACAAAAATGCCTTCATGTGCAACCATGCACACAACAACATTAGAGACACATGTATTGTGAATATATATTTTTATTTTCTTTTTAATATCACCTGTGAATATAAAGGGGATATCTTATTAGAAAATACAGAGTACGATGTGAATCATATATCATTTATCATTAGCAAATTTAATTGGATACTATCACATAGCAGTTGTATTATTGGTTCGTGCCGAGCCAATTATAGTGCATTAAATATATTTAATCCGCTTTGTACAAGTTTTACTTTATTTATGTGTTTTTCGAATTGAAACATGTAGAAAGGTACATCATTAACTAAAAGCTTCCAGCATGTTCTAGATTTTTCTTAACAAATCGAAAACCTATTCTTACACAAATGAGACATAGGCCTACATGATACAATTTTTATTTTTTATAAGATACATGCAGCTGTGCATAGACGACATCATAGACATTATATCACACCTGCATGTCTGAGACTATTTTTTTACGTTTACTGATTTATTCTATCCTCAATGTTATCCAGTTGATTTGGTGTATCGGTATTTTATTTCTATTCACCAATTGCAGTAGCACAAAAAATATTGTAGTACAATGTTCTTCTTATTATGGGCATATTTGGATGCCTCGGCTGTGGTGAAGCAGCTGACCACAGCAGGGAGGTTCCCATCAAAGTCTGTAATCCGTTACTTTATTGGTTCCTTCTTTTCGTTTGTTCTTTCTTCCTTCATTTCTGCCTCCCATGCGCTGCCTGAAACTAGCCCAGCCAGCTGTAGAATGTTGAAACTGGCCAGGTTCCATCCTGAGCAATGTTATACCACGTACAGTCATTTTTCCAGCCTCCTGAGTTGCTGGTCATCCTCACGAGGCAATGATGATCATGTTGGCTAGCTAATGAAAAGCTGAGAATCCAACTTTGTCATTTTACGTACCTCATGAGGTGATAACACTCCTCCTGAGGTGATGACACTCCTCCTGAGGTGAGAATAATCCTGATAGCACTGTTTGTCAATAAAAAGTGTAGCTCGCCAATTAAGCTGATTGCCTAGCTTAATCATTGTTCGTACCTCTGAGATGATGACATTCCTCCTGAGGTACTTATCCTGAAGCAACAGCTCGCCAATGAAAAATCCTAAAACTGCATGCGAGTCCAATTAAAAGTCCACGGATTAAACAATCTAACGCATTCCAGATTCACCAACGTCGTTGGATTTTATAACGGGCTTGTTGAAAACAAACACTTGTGCTGGGTCTCATGGTCAGGATCATCTTCTCACCTCTTTATTAATGCAATTACATCATGGTCATAACATGCTCACAGACAATAGTCAGTCCTTACTCTACGAAGGTTCGTGCATCTCTCTCAGAGCTCTCTCGCTCTTTGTCTCTGGCTGTCTCTATGTTATAAATTCTGCGCCTGCGCACTGGCAGACTTCTCTGAGTATAACATAGAATAACTGTGCCATCCTCTAGCCTTGTTCACACAAGTAACTCAGCTAACAAGAGACACTGAGCCAATGCTAGCCCAATGCTGGTCCGACGTCTTAGACAGAACAAAACAGCATTATTTGGTCTAGCTGCTCACAATCATCTCTGCCATCTTTCCACCTCTGAAGGTGGGGTCTCAGAGATACGTTTGCATGACCACTATCGACCCTTTTATTTGAATCTAATTACTACTCACAACTATATACTCAATTAAATAATAAGGATTACATAATATATCTATTATCAGTGGGCAGACTTGTAGCTTCCGACGACACGTTGTAGACCTTGGTCATGGCCTTCCATTCGTGCACTGGATCCACAAATGTCTGTTTTGCAGAACATCCTCGCTATCACTGCTATATTGAGGTATGTTCGCACCTGTACTTGTGGCAACGCTGGCACAACGCCGGCCCAATGCGCTCAACTCTGGCATTGCTGACCCAACGTCGGCCCAACTTAATACATAAATACAATTGTTTAATAATAACTGTTTCCGTTATACATTCAGCTTATATAACACACTGCTCAACTCAAATAATTCAACTGCATTCTAAAACTATTATTAGTGTTACTACAGGTCAATAGTTTTCAACATGATCACTAAAAAAGAACGGACTTCTCTAACCCCTTTTTTTGCCACGTACATGGTAGTGTATGATACATGTGATTATTGTACTATCAGAGGCGGATCTAGCTTTTCACTGAGGAGGGGGGGGGGTGAAATTTGAAAAAAAAATATATTTACTTTTAAGGGGGTCGAGGGGCCCGCCCCCGGGGACATTTTTGAGTTTCAAAGTTCCAATCTGAAGCATATTGGGCACTGTTTCTCACATCACCAAATCATAAGGAAACCCCTAAATTAGATGATGATTTTTTTTCTGAGGGTTTTTGAGGGTTTCTGAGGGTTTTTCAAATCCTCCCTCCCCCTCTTGGATCCGTCACTGATTATATTACTTACTACCGATGTGCCTAATCAATGTAATGCTAATATTGAATTCGTAAGCAAAATAAGTCATACAAACGGCTTTTTTGTAAGTATTATGAATACACAAATGTATCCCTGCTTCCATTTAAGCTAGATGTGATTTTATATAGACCTAGTAACCATTCAAATTTGAACTATGACATGAAGATATATACTTCATTTTTGTTTAATTTACCATTTTGACACACTATTTAAAAATTAGAATAAAATGATAAAAAATATATTGAGTCACATGAAAGAAAGGCGCATTTTTAAAATCTACAACAGACAGATTCATAATCTGAAGAGTTTTACCTTTCCAGTGATACCACATATGCAAATATATATTGCATGCACACGAAAAGTACAAAAATCGGATTTGGCTTCCTGACTATTAGAATTGCTGTTCAATACCATTCTTACCAACGGGGAATATCCATCTAGATGGGCTACCGATATAATCCACCCTGTCTACAGGGGGTCCATGGTGTTCCAGATAATTACAGGAAAATCACAGTCATGCCGTGTATTGGGAAACTATTTGAATCTATACCTAATAACAGACTCTCATTTAAAAACCAAGTGTGTAATGATAATGATCCCTATCAAGCTGGTTTTAAAACCAATTCGCGAACTACAGACAATATATTCATACTATGTGCCATCATAGATAAACAAAGGTGTCTTTCTAAATCCCTGTATACATGCTTTGTCGATTTCACAAAAGCATTTGACTATATTAATAAAACAGCATCATACTACAAATTATTGAACAGAGGAATAGACGGCAATATGCTAAACGTAATAAGAAGCATGTTTTCTAAAGCAGAGTGTCGTGTAAAATGGGACTCGCGAATCAGTGACATATTAAAAAGCGAGTTTGGGGTTCTACAAGGCGGTATGCTCAGTCCCAAACTATTTACGGAATTTTTTCAAGACATTTCCACATCATTTGACCAAGATCAAGGTACCCCTGTGGACACCATACTAATGGTATATCTTTTATTTGCAGATGACCTTGTCCTTTTTTCAGAATCTGATGAGGGATTACAAAAACAGCTAACTGCTCTGTATTCGTATGCTTCCCTTTGGCATATCATAGTAAGCATTCCTAAAACAAAAATTCTAATCTTTAATGAGCGTTACATAAAAGTACGCAGAAGCTTCCACTATGGTGATAACATAATAGAAAAAGCTGAACAATATAAATACCTGGGTGTGGTGTATAGCACTATGTCTACTAATAACGTGTTAAAAAAAACTTTTTCTCATCTACGTAAACAGTCCCATCCTGTCGTCGGTAAATTGTCACCCACTATTGCGTTCAAGGCATTTGATTGTCAAATATTGCCCATACTAGAATATGGAAGTGATATATGGTACACAGGCGATGATGTTAACGATCTGGAAAAAAACCATCTGAAATTTATTAAATCTACACTTGGAGTTAGAAAGCAAACACCTACACCTGCAATATATGGGGACACGGGACGATTTCCACTGATCATCCGACAACACATAAAAGCCGTAAAATATTGGTGAAGAATTCTAAAACCATCTCAGAGCCATCCAGTCAGAAATGCCTACAATATGCTTCTTGAGCTGGATGGCATTGGCTTCACAAATTGGTGTTCCCGTATTCGCTCTATCCTCCAACGAACCGGGCTTGATCAAATTTGGGAATCGCAGAATATTGGAGATACAAATAAATTCATGCTTTTATTTAAAGAATCACTTGTTAGAATATTTACACAGCAGTGGAGGAAAGATATTGAGAGTTCGAGTAAACTGCGCACTTATGTATTGGTAAAAAAATATTTCTGTGTTGAACCATATATCTTACACATAAGGGGGAACCATCTGATAACATCGATGGCGAGATATCGAATGAGCTCACATGATTTAAATATAGAAAGAGGAAGAAACAATAATCCAATCACTCCAGTAAATCAGCGAATATGCACAAGGTGTGAATTAAACGAAATTAACGACGAAATATATCTTCTTCTCCACTGTAGCGCTATGAATAATGAACGCAAAATCTTGTTTGATTATGTAGCAGCAATTATCTATATACAACCGACAAATGAAATGTTTCTACGAATTATGGCATCCAGAACCATAACAGTGGTGAAGTCACTAGCGCAATTTATCCATGGTTGTTTTAAACAAATTAATTGTTAAGACACTGAGTATAATAAATCACAAGTCACCTGTCGCTATATTATCCATATTATCATGCTTTCATGATCTGACTTGGGTATTACCACATATCGTGACGGCTGTTGCTCTCGGATTTATTATTCGGCTTTTTAGGGCCGGTTAGGGACGTTTCCGTCGCCTTTGTTATCAGACGAGGTGGGGCCTTATAGAGGATTTCAGAGTTGCAAAGTCAACTGATTTTCTCTATGAGGTCGGGAATGTTTTTCTTTGATTGTAACTCCGGGTATGTGGTACTAACTAGGTCGTGATTGAAATAGTATGAATTAAACAATATAGTGAATTAAAATAAGATGTACTGTTTTTGTGCGAGGGCCATGTTCAGTGTGAATTGCACAAATAATTATTAACCGCCATTATTACTGTTACTAGTTGTCAAGTTAACAGGTTAATATCAGGGAATCTACGAGCTCATAGCGACTGTGCTTGCATGGTCACATGGCTCGTAGCTACCTGTTTTGCGGATTGCCACATTTTTTGTACCGCTTTATATTATATTTGGTTTCTAAAAATACCATATAATTTTTTACCATTTTCTTATTTCATACTCCAATTACTGTAGCATAATTATGCACTTGTATATATTTTTTGTCTCTACGCTTTCCAGGGTGTCTTTTTGCTACTATATAATTAGTGTGTTATACATAGTAGCTATTTTATCGCTGGTTTTGGTGCGGGAAACAAAATGATAGACCCCCATGTTATCTTGGCAATGCCTTTTAATTTATATCACCGAAATACCCAGTTTTTATTATGGTAATGCCACTTAACATGATTTTAGTTGTTCATCATACCATGTATATTGTCATTTGATTTTAACAAACTAACATTATTGTATATACATGTACATATATCTCTCTTATTACTATGACAAATAAGTCTGTAATGACTTTTATTTCTGTCAATAAAATATCTGTCTGTCTGTCTGTGACACCGCCATGATAACTAACATTGCTTTCCCTGTTTAAACAAATTTCACAATCCACGCCCACATCTTCACGGTGTACAGCTGTCCACGATTCCACGATCATTTCAAAATGTCGAGCTTATTACATATACTATTTGCCTCTTCTCATATGGACAATTCTAGTTGCATCAGAGTGTCTCTTTCTTGTAATGTGTCTGGCCGCACCATCTTCTTTCTTGAATCTCTTTCCAACCGACATTATGCAGATTGGTTTGAGCAATGGAATAAACTATTTTTCAGAGCGCTTTTGGGGGGGGGGGGGGGCTCGACCAATGACCGGACCATGTAGCATCAAGAGTTTCCCGTTGCAGTATCTTATGTAGCTTTATTTTGTTATTCCCAAGATCGTCACATCTGTTTTTCTGTAGTTCGACGCATTCTCGATGTCTTTAACTGCCTCTTTAGTTTTTCTTGGTGCATCAGCTGCCAACGTCGTGTTGAAATCTGTACATCCCTAATATCAGGGATTCTGCAGATAATTTCATTCCTAAATCGTGACCAAGACCACGTTTGATTACCTTGGTAGCATGACCCTCAGAGGAGTCACGGTCAGCTGAGCTCAGCTGCATATCAGCCTTTCTGTAGAATTTATCCAGGCACGATCTGTGATATTCAGCATTATTTTCCATCATTTCCCTTGAAAAAAAACACTTTTATTGTCTGAATCACCAATTTTGTGTGCAGCACCAGTCACATATAATTTTGATGAAATGTAAGGCTTTCCGTCAGTTCTTCTTATCACCGGATGGCTTCTTGTCGAAAAAGCATATTATTGTCGCTGGGCAATACATGGACTATACTGGAAAGTTTAGCCTATATGTGCACACAGTCCTAGTTCAGTGTGTCCATGGCATATGTTTCTGTCATATTAATGAATTAATGCATCTATCAATCTTGAATGTACAAAATTGTAAAGCTATGGTAATATTTAGTTTACAATTCTATGAATTGTCATACTAAGATGGCAGGACTCATTTTCACCAATGAAAAATTATTTCAATTATTGACAATTTCAAAAAGGCCATATTGCATTTGTTACTCTTGTACAAAATTGTAGGCAGATGGTAATATTTAGTTTATAATTATATAAAATGTCATACTAAGATGACAGCTAGACTTAGCCATATTGTATAGGTCACCAATGAAAAATTTGAAATCAACAAAGACTTGTCAATTTCAAAAAGGCTGTATTGCATTTGTTATGAAAAAGGTTTCCCACCTAGGGGAAGAAGTTAAATCAATGTTTCACAGAAGTGTTTAGCACTGTGTGTACTTAAAACATAATAGGGGTCTATAGGTGTATCTAATATTAGATTAAAAGGTCCAGATGGCTAAATTTAATTTAGGTGCTTTTTTCTATCATTTGCAAGTGTATATGTGGATTATGCAGCCACAAGCTAAAAAACATCCTTCTCACTTTACATCCAGTGTGTTTAACTAAGAATAAACATAGTTTAGCAAATAAATACTGCTACATAAATAGACCGGAGTGGACACACATAAAAGAATAAAGTAGATCTAAAACAATTGTTCAACAGGTTAATATTACAACTTGACTTGTAATAATGACAGTCTCAGCGTACAGAAGGATTATCACCTGTGCAGCGGCCTGCAGAGGAGACATGTACAGCCATGGCCATTGGCCATACTCTCATTATAAACTCAATCAATTTTAGTCTAATAAAGTTTACTAATGAGTATGGTATCAATGTACGGTAGATCTACTGTCGTCTGTCGCTGAGATAATTTGCGACTGTGGGACATAGCGAGCCCACAGTATGCCTACTATAAATACTAGTAGGGCCTAATGAGTCACAAAGACAAGAAGGATTATAAGTGAGTATAATTATAGGTCTATGCACATTAGTGTGATCATTTTTTTGTTTGTGATCTGTGTTAGTCTCGGTAGCTTATTGACGTCATAGGGCTTACTTTCTCAGACCCAAACTCTAACAAAAGGAGTGGGACTATAGGCCTACATATCCCAGCAAACACAATACGTTGACCCAATGCTGATCCAACGCTGATCTGCAACATTGGCCCAACATTTAATCAACATTGGATCAATGTTTGCTGTGATAGATGGGTAGGCATATTCTCAAAGTCGCCGAATTGACTAGCCTACAGGGATTTCTCAGGTAGGCCTATGTGATTGGCCAAAATGGTTATCTTGACCATTCAATCACTTGACTGAAGCTTGTATAGAAGCACTAACTTGTTTGCAGATCCAGCAAACACAATACGTTGGTGGTTTTAAATGTTGGACCAGCGTAACGTCCAACGGTGGGCCAAGATCCTGCTCAATGTTGGCTCATCTTGATTGCAGTGTTCCGCTGCTGGCCCTGTTGTTGTTGGCTGATAGGCCTTATGTTATAAGTTGAACGCCGGCCTGCCCCAGAAAATAATAGGTTGAACCAATGTTGATTTAATGCTAGCCCAGCATCATGGACGGTGGACCAACATTAAGCCAACATTGGTTCAACGTTTTGGTTCTTTGCTGGGACGTTCTAATTTGAACACCGAACGGCACATGGAACGGCGTTCGAACGGCCGTTCTGGTTGATTATTTTCACAGGGTTAATACATAGGGTTAACCACGGTTTTTAATATCAAAATCGGTGAATTTGGGCTGATGAGACGAAAGGGTTGTCATGACACAGTCCTACACAGCAACACATTATATCTGTATTCACATGATATAAAAAGACGAACATTGGCTCAATGGAGTTCCAATGTCTTGGGAGCCGGACAAGAATTAGACTATCGTTGGTGCAATTAAATTGATAGATAGACTAGCAATTAGATTTCGCTTTTATCTTTGATAATTACACCCTTGACATATCCTACTTGTTAGCTGTTCACGCCTCACTGATTTGGGAACACATGCCCAACACAGGCGTACCTAGAGCACCATCTAATTCACACATTTTGAGGCTAACATCATTGATTATAATGCTATGTTAAAAAAAAATAGGTATATACAAATATTAGATACCTTAGGGGGGCCACCATTAGATTCCCAAGGGGGGGGGGGCAGGAGTATTTGTCGCGGGCAAATTATTTATTTCAACCGGGCTCGGCGGCGCGCTGAAAATTTCACATTTTGTTACATGTTTATATGGAACAGTTCTTGAAAAAAATGTATTTATTTCACGCAGAGTCCGCCCGAAATTATAAATTTCAAAAGTACTCCTGCCCCTCCCCCCCCCCCCTGGGAATCTAATGGTGGCCACCTTAAGTGCCAAATATGAAATACAAGCTTTGTGAGATTGTACTGAAGATAAACACTTTTAAGCATGATTTTGACTTTTTAATGCCCAGTAAATTAGCTTGGTGAACCTTGTGAAAAAAATATATTTGAATTATTTTTGATCAAATACATCAAATACAGGGATTAAGTACAAATACAAATACAGGTTTCTTCAAAAAATCAAATAACGTATTTGACCCCATCCCTGAAGACGGCTGATAATAAATTATTGGCAAACATCACGGTTTGATCAGAAAGAAAATATAAGTGACAACAGTTTATTACCTTAATAAGAGTCCAATTTATTAAAGAAAAAATAATCATTGAAAACTGATCTACGTACGCGTAGGCCTCTACAGATGATTGGGAAGATTCGTCATGGCTGGTTATTTAGACAATTTACTTTAATGACGAATAGCGACTTTGGGCATACCCAGGTTAATATATATATAAATAAATAGATATGAAAAAATTGGTGTAGATATTAAAGGGGTCCATTGGTACAGTATAATGTAAATATTAAAGGAGTCCAATGCCCCCATTGAATGAATTTATGGGCGTATATCTGTCAGTGACATCAAAATGTTTGTGATGGAATAGAGTGTGAATGTCCGTGATATCCAGAAATGAGGTGACGAGAAACCCAACTACAGCGGATTCCCCACAATAGGTTGTGTATAATGATCCCCACTGTCTTAATGGACCCCACTCTACCCTACAATTGATTCTTAAGAATGATACCTATTCATTATGGTCAAACCTTCTCGCTAGCATATTGGTCAGTCTCACTGCGAGTGCTAACTAGTTAGGAAAGATGTAGCATCCTGACATCACTTAGTCAATGTGGCGGTCATCCCCAGATTCCTGGACGCAGCCAGACGGAGATGACCGCCCCGTTGTCATACTGTGGTGTCGTGTGCACGCAGAGCAGCGTGGTGCGGCCCGTAGTATTTTTCCCTCACTTGAAGCGTGATACTCGGCGACCGCGGACGTGCCGCAGCTCGCTCTCACCAAGTCATAGAGACGTGCCGTGCGCGGCGGGTTGTGCAATGTGGTTTTAACATGTTAATCAATTAAACATGACAAGAGAGAAGACAGTTTCCTAGTTTATTTAATACCGTTGATCGGACGGAGAAGGAAGTTATTTGAGTTTGATGGCAAGATTGGGAGGAGTCCTTCGTCGGCCGTTATGACCCATAACGGGACCTCGGTGTAAGCTTCAATTCGCCATATTGGGTACCCCGACGTTCCCCAGCTCGCTATATTGGTGACCTCGACGACTGATTGTTCACGCAACAGCATTTTCACCTAGACACCGGGTGAAAACTGCTGTTTTCAAGGATAGTTTCATAATTTTAGGGGATTTTTTTGAAAAAAATCATTCGCATTTTTTTCACAAGGTACGTGAAAGCTGTAGGTCAAAATATATGTATGCCAGTATTAATTAGTTAGAAAGTGTTACCAGACGAGAAGCACGTTTTTTTGCGTCGAAAAACGGCGTGATTTTCTAAAATTTTGGTCGAAATTCCACGTGTTTGGCGCCTTTTCAAGATGGCGGCCTTGCCGATTCTCTAGAAGAATCTAGGAAATTACTCATATAGACATAGTCTATCATTTTTATAGTAAGAGTTTGTTTAATGCCTTTATCCTACTAATGCCACTGTAGGCGAGTAGGAGGGGGGTATTTTCTATAACTTATTTTTATCGTTGATTACCCTAATTGGGTAACTCGATCTTAAAGTCCACAGACGAAATCTCGTCAAATTTTTTCACGATTTTTCTAAAAATCGACAGAAATTTCTACAACCGCTTCGACTCGCGTAACCTTCAATAGGTTTAGGGCCAAAATAAATTGTCTCCCTAAATGAATGTCAATAAACGGTCTTATTTGGTCTGCTAAGAATATTCCCAGGACCGTAGGTCAATATTTTGTACTATTATCATGTTATTTCAGAGAATGCTGAACATTATATTTGTATTTGGTAGGTGAGCGCTATCTTGGTTGCTGGTTTCCCTAACTTAGCTCAAAGCTCGCCGTGGGCACCCACGTGTTCCCCCCTACCCGGCATGCATCGGAACAGTGAACCTGTGCCGCCGCACCACATTAGCATAAAGTAAGCCGCCATTTTGATTTGGTGGAGATTATTAGTCACGTGTTCCAAATTTTACAGGGACAGTTGGTAATAAAAAATTTTTTTTAATTTTTTGTAAATTTTTCTTTTCAACACGGTTGAGGGAGAAAATGTGTAAATAAGTCGTTTCGAAAACGAAATTATATCACTAATTGGTGAGATTTTTTTATTCACTTTGAAACGTTTTTGGTGTTTGTAATCGTGCTAGGCTATTCAGCGCCTTATTAGGGCACGCAGTAGCTGATGAATATGCTAATGTGAGGCGAGACAGGGATGCTGACTGTATACTATGTACGCATCGCTCAAAGCTTACCGTTACAGACTATAAGCCACACGCCGCCTGCCGTACAGGCTGTGAGCGCCGATCATACACACACACACCCAACACAAGCGACATAAACCAACCGCCATCGAACACAGTCGGTTTATACGCCACTCAATGAATCGATGCGAGCGATTGATTCGGACGTTTATGAAGAGATTCGGTGATGAACGTACCATTATAAAAAAAAACGTGGAATGTTCATCACAGATATCATTTTTCAGCGAAATGATACACTTTATCATTTGTCAACATAGACTACTGTCAGTCACGTTTTAGATAAAATTCTTAAATCACAAATGTCACTGTTTTTCTTCGCAGTCACATTTAGTCTATCAGTTTGAGAACGAAATTTTCTCATGATAGTTATTTCTGAAGCTTAAATTTTTATATAAATACAGAAATATTCGATTTGACAGTTGCGCTATCGCGAAACATTGCAAATATTTATATGTGTTTTTCGACTTTTTTTTTTTTCACCCAGGCCGATTTACAAAAACTATTATAATAGCTTAGCATAGCTTATCACAGTTATATCTGGCATATTGTTTTTATGTACCACTGCGACCTACGGTTTTCACGCTACCATTTTGCATGTGTGTGACGTTTTATGTCTCATATAGACCTACAGTTTTCATTTTAATTAATACATACCTTTTGTAAATTTGTGAACAGCACTTAGGCGAAAATTCAACGACACATATTTCTGCAACTACTCTGCAACCCCCGTTTCTCGCACCATGCGACATAGCATGAACATTTGCTAAAGTCTACACTTCTAACTTCAACATATTACAGACATATTTCATCTGATTTTTACGGCATTGCACAACCTGTCCGCGTACGGCGCGTCAAAAATAGTTGGCATGTGTTAATACGACATGCCATTTTAAACACATTTGGGGTAGGCACAGAGCCAATAGGCCAACTACCCCAGGTGCTTCATTAATTAAATAATTTCACAAACACTACTTCATCATGTCTAAGCAGTACGACAGCGAAGGATTCATGTCATCGCCTCTAGAAGGCGCGGGTGCTAGACCAAAAGATAGCTATCATCCTGACAGTGAAGATAATGAGGTTCAATTCCGAGCAGCTGATGAGGAATATCAACGCCTTAAAGCCGATTTTGCCCGGATTGCTCGTGATAAACGTTTGCATTCCCACTCGAGGAGTGACTCGTCAGGGAGTTCTTCACCGCTTGGAAGACAGCCGCAGAAACGAGCTACGAACCTGCCCAAATTTAGAATTGCAACATTCTTCGCCTCTGATGTGGAGCTCTGGTTTAATCAAATCGAGTCGCAATTCGCCCTCCACCAGAACGAAGATGACGACGAGCGTTATAGTCTAACCTGCGCTGCACTTTCTGGGGAGATAGCTTCAGACGTGAGAGACGTATTGCTGCAGCCTTTCAGGTCAAATAAATATGACAGCCTGAAAGCCATACTAATTGAGAGGCGAGGACTGACTACACCTGAGAGGGTCAATAAAGTTATCTCTGGCGAGAAGATTGGAAGCGACATTCCCTCGCGGTTCCTGAGACGTCTGCAGAGGACTGCAGGTTTCGGCACCAAAGCTGTTGTTGGAAAGGCGGTGATTCGACAAGCATTCATAAGACAGATGCCCGCTTCCATCAGAGCCCATTTGGCGACGCAACCCTACAGTGCCTCACTCGAGAGTTTGGCCATTTTGGCTGACAGGGCACTAGCTGCAGAACAGGACGTTGAAGAGAGTAAGCCGGGGGTCGCAGAAATCAAAGTCGACGAGACCAGCAAATTAGTTGGTTTGTTAGAAGATCTATCCAAACGCATCAAGAAATTAGAGACAGTAACAACTTCTGAGAGGAAACGGAATAAAGGACGTGGACGAGTTAATAACTACTCTAACGCGCCTGCATTTGTCCCTAATGTACAGGCCTCAGGTTTCATTGGTAATCAACATAACCAATATAGAGACGTTCAACATAATGCTCGACCTTCCGCTCCGCCGACGAATTCGCAAACAACCGCTCGACCTTTCGTTCCGCCGCCGAACACACAGAGAAATGACGCCGTTAAGACTTCGAATCCGGCTGATGCACCTGTCTGCTATTTCCACCAGACTTTCGGTGACAAGGCACGCACGTGCAGAAGCCCCTGCGCATTTTCTTTAAACTGCTAAGCCAGAGCAAGATTGCGACTCTTGCATCTGGCGGTATAACTGAGACGCGACATGACTCCGCGGACGCTAGTTCTCCACAGTTATCTCACTCTAAGTTATTATATGTCGCAGATAAAGGACAGAAATGCAGATATTTGATCGACACGGGTGCAGCTGTCAGTGTTTTGCCGAAATCTTGCGCTAACGGGATTTCGGGCGCTGACAGTCTCCCCCTGGTGGCAGCTAATAATAGCACGATAAAGACTTACGGCAATTGTAAAAGCGTCGTTGACGTCGGTTTGAAGCGCGAATATACGTGGACGTTCATTGTGGCAGATGTACAGCAACCCATAATCGGGGCTGATTTTTTAATCCACTACAATTTGCTCGTAGACTTGAGAAGCAGATGTCTTCGAGACATGCGTACAGGCTTAGCCATTGCCGCTTCATTATCTTCAATTAAACCTCTGTCATTGAACAGAGTCGATACAGTTCACAACGAATATACTAAACTTCTCGGCCAGTTCCCGGAACTGACACACCCTACGACAAAGGGTGAGCCCGTCAAACACGGCATAACTCATAAGATTGTGACTAAAGGTCACCCGGTTTTTGCTCGACCAAGACGTTTGGCTCCCGATAAGTTGGTTACCGCTAAACGCGAATTTGATGATATGATTAATTAGGGGTCATTGAACCCAGCGACAGCGAGTGGTCCTCAGCGCTTCACATGGTGCCAAAGAAAAACGGTGATTGGAGACCATGTGGGGACTACCGTAGTTTGAATGCACAGACCGTACCGGACCGTTATCCGATTCCGCATATTCAAGATTTTACGCAGCGGTTAGCCGGATCGAAAATTTTCTCGAAGATAGACTTCGTCAGGGCTTATTACCAAATTCCGGTGGAACCGTCCGACGTACATAAGACCGCGGTTACCACACCTTTCGGCTTGTTTAATTTCACTAGAACCCCATTTGGTCTGAGAAATTCAGGTCAAACGTTTCAGAGATTTATAGACCACGTGACACGCGGACTTGATTTCGTTTTTGTTTATTTGGATGACCTACTGGTAACCAGCCCAGATCATAAAACGCACATCTACAAATTCTTTTTGCTCGACTATCGGAGTACGGAATCATCATTGGTCCTGAAAAGTGTCAGTTCGGAACGTCTGAATTAAGTTTCTTAGGTCATCACGTTTGCGCCGAAGGAATTTCGCCGTTACCTAGCGCCATTGACGCGATCGTTAATTTCATTAAACCCGAAAAGCAACGAGCATTGCGTAGGTATCTGGGAATGGTAAATTATTACCATCGTTTCATACCACATTGCGCCGACAAGCTGACGCCACTTAATAATTTACTGACTGCTGCCAACGAAGGCCATACCAGATTGTCACCGAAATCAAATTTCGATTTGAAGGGGAATGAAGAAGCAGAGTCAGCATTTTCTGAGTCGAAGCAGATACTGGCAAACGCTACGCTTCTGGTGCACCCAGATTCGACGGCTCAGCTTAACATCACGCGTGACGCTAGTGATGTCGCCGTCGGTGGCGTTTTGCAGCAATTTTTAAATGGTATGTGGCAGCCGCTTCCGTTTTTCAGCAAGAAGCTGAACCCAGCAGAGACACGCTATAGTGCGTTCGATCGTGAACTTTTGGCAGTATACGCTACAATTTAACATTTCAGACACAATTTGGAAGGACGAAATTTTTTCGTTAATACCGATCATAAACCGTTAACATTCGTAATGTCATCCGTCACTGAGCGCGCATCCCTACGACAAACACGTCAATTAGCGTTCATTGCTGAATTCACCACCGATATTAGATATGTAAAAGGAGAGACAAATTTCGTCGCTGATGCGCTGTCCCGACCATCAGTGTCAGCAATACACGATGGCCCAGTGATAGACTATAAAGTGTTAAGTCTCGATCAAGCTAATGACGCGGAATTCACACGTTTGAGACATTTGACTACGTCCACTATGAATTTCAAACTATTGAAATCATTTGATAATCAATTGATCTGGTGTGATGTGTCCACGGGACACAACCGGCCGTACCTTACCGCGAAATTTCGCCGAAAAGTTTTTTCAAACTTACACGGTTTAGGCCATCCATCGCATAGAGCCACCTGACCTTTGATTAATACCCGATTTGTATGGCACGGCATGAACATAGATATTGCTAGATGGTGTCGTACCTGTAAGGGTTGCCAGACAGCTAAAGTTTCACGTCATAACACTCCTGTTTTCGGAAAGTTCACTGAACCTACCGGCGATTCGATCATGTCCACGTGGACATAGTCGGACCTTTACCTTATGCTGATGGTTTTAGATATCTATTGACTTGTGTCGACCGTTTAACACGTTGGCCCGAAGCCATACCTATGGTAGATATTAGAGCCGAAACGGTCGCCGATGCCTTCTTCAGCGGGTGGATAGCACGTTATGGTACCCCGGCCACTATCACCACTGATAGGGGCGCTCAATTCGAGTCCAAATTGTGGGATAGTTTATGTAACCAATTCGGGATTATTCGGAATCGTACCACGACTTATCACCCTCAGTCGAATGGCATGGTCAAGCGTTTCCACCGTCAATTGAAAGCCGCCATTATGGCGCACGAGTCACCGAATCCGTGGACTATCACGTTACCGGCCGTACTGTTAGGCGTTCGTTCAGCCGTGAAAGAGAGCCTGGGCAGGTGAGCTGCTGAGATGATTCACGGGACAACCCTTAGACTCCCAGGAGAGTTTACTAAACAGTACAACGTCGACGCTAACACCGATTTGGAGAATTATTCAGACAAGCTACGCGTAGCCATATCGCGTCTCCGTCTATGTCCGGCACGTGACACACAACAACACAACATTTTCCAATTCAAGGAAATCGCTACATGTACTCATGTATTCTTGCGCAGAATCGCAATTGCACCGCCTCTGACCGCCCCTTACGACAGACCATACAAGGTCATCGCGAGGAGCGGCAGAGTTATGAAAATCCTAGTTAAAGGCAAGGTTGAGACGGTCTCCTTAGATCGCGTTAAACCCGCTCACATGGAGTGCGAGCCTACAACAGGTACGACTACACAGCGTAAAACGCCAAGCAACTCACGGAAGTCGACGGCTACCAGGATATCTAGTAGGAATCCACAGGGTCCACCTAGACCTGGTAGTGCGGACACTCCGACGTCCAACGGGACGAGATTCAACACAAAAAAGTCGACGGCAGTCCGAAGTAATCAAAAATCGGCCACAGTCCCAAAGCAAATAGATGTTCAAGTCAACTTGTCCAACAGAGACAATGCTTATGTAGCGCCGCATTCGCGAGCCCCTGCCGCGCCCCGCGCTAACGGGAACGGCGGTGGTTTACGAACGTATTCCCGCATACCTTTACATCTACGGGGTAAAAGCCCGGGTGCTGCTGACGCCACAATCGACTCGACAAAAAGCAAACATGCGAATATCGCTAATCTCGACAAAATTTCGACCGACCAAACAGTGCGAAAAACTAGAGTCGGACGCATAATCCAGACTCCTGCTCGATTTGTGCAGATGGTTTACGCCATAGTCGCGCCCAACGACGTCTATGGCGGGCCCAACTGCATACCTCGTAATCATAATGTTGTTAAATTGTAAATGAATATGCCAGGCCTGGCAGAATTGTGTACAGATATGTAAATGTAAGGACATTTTCTTTTAGCAAATTCATTGCTAAAACATTAATAGCAATTCTGTTAATTAAATGAATAGGTTGATAGCAGATGGCAGCACGTGAATAATATATCAAGGACAGTTGGAGTTAAGAGGATCGGACAATTCACGTATAATGCTGCGCTTTTAACCGCTCACAATGTAACCGCACCCGCTATATTTTTTTAAGAATAATATGCTTAGTATAAGAGTTTACATAATTGACAACCCCGTTACTTGCACGAAGCAGTCTCCTACATGTCAGTTTGGTCCTACGTTGTCACTCAGCCGGGGGTAATGTAGGATCCTGACATCGCTTAGTCAATGTGGCGGTCATCCCCAGATTCCTGGACGCAGCCTGACGGAGATGACCGCCCCGTTGTCATACTGTGGTGTCGTGTGCACGCAGAGCAGCGTGGTGCGGCCCGTAGTATTTTTCCCTCGCTTGAAGCGTGATACTCGGCGACCGCGGACGTGCCGCAGCTCGCTCTCACCAAGTCATAGAGACGTGCCGTGCGCGGCGGGTTGTGCAATGTGGTTTTAACATGTTAATCAATTAAACATGACAAGAGAGAAGACAGTTTCCTAGTTTATTTGATACCGTTGATCGGACGGAGAAGGAAGTTATTTGAGTTTGATGGCAAGATTGGGAGGAGTCCTTTGTCGGCCGTTATGACCCTTAACGGGACCTCGGTGTAAGCTTCAATTCGCCATATTGGGTACCCCGACGTTCCCCAGCTCGCTATAAAGATATAATGAGTGAGTGAGTAATTAAATACCATGACAAAAGGCCTTCATATTTCCTATCTGAGTCATCCGAGGTTGTTGTGATTGTTAATTCAGATAAAAAAAATCGTGTTTACAATAAGGGACGCACCATTTGATATCTGGGGGGGGGGGCTAGAGTTTTTGTTGCTTGCAAACTTTTTTTACCTCCGATGGAAAACAAACTTTTTTTTGGCGATCAACGTCCGACAATTTTTTTTTTATGTACCATTGAAGAAATTTTTGGCATATGCTTTCCCTATTATGTACGTTACCATTTGGTGTTTTTTTCTGGTCAACATATTTTTCATCAATTTCGACAACAAACTTTTTTTTTCTGCCCACATTTTCAACAAACTTTTTTTTCTGACTTTTGTGGCGACAAACCATTTTTTTCAATTTTAGTCTAGCCCCCCCCCCCCCAGATATCAAATGGTGCGTCCCTAAATTCCCACATAACTTGATGCTCAGCCAGACACATGTCTCTGGTGCTTGAAGTTTATTTTAGGTCAATTGATGATAAAATTAGCTGAAATATGAGCGAAAATCTTCACTTGTTATGGTTGATTCACACACCTGGCAGGACAGCAAGCTAATACGTTATCTACCTGTGGCAATTTTGTTTCGACCCAATTTGGATTATGAAATGACAAGTAAATATAGCGATAACATTGGGCGGGTGCTCTGGCTTATCATAAAACTAAAAGAAAGGCTTTGTTCGCTTGTTAATATATATACGCCAAACGGAGAAGCTCCACAAATACATTTTTACAACCACCTGCATAATATTTTTGAACAGAATGCAAGAGAGAATCATTTATATTTTACAGGAGGAGATTTAAATTATATATCAAATCCTCAACTTGACCGAAGAGGTGGTAAGGAAAAAAAGGAGTTAGATGAACAAGGTAAACATTTACAAGAAGAAGTAGACAACAGTATAAATGATACAGAACGTGGAAATTTATTAACTTCCCTAAATGAGTGCAAAAACAAACTTCAAGATTTTTTAGACTATAGAACACAAGGGTTATTATTGGGGTGCAAAGCACAATATTACAAGGAGGGTGAAAAAATTAGAAAATAACCCCCTAATTTAGAAAAAAAAGAGAAAAAATTAAAAAAAACAATGAATAAATTACAAAAAACGGACGGTACATTTACAACTAATCAAAAAAAGGAAATCCTTGAAGGTCAGGCAAAGTTTTATTCAGATTTACATAAATCTAAATCTACAATAAATAAAAGTGATATATTAACTTTTCTAGATAACATTGAAACTCCGAAATTAAGTATTGAAGGAAAGAACTTTTGTGACGGTGATCTGACAATCGATGAATGCTATGACACGTTAAAGACATTTAGTGCAAATAAAACACCTGGGAACGATGGGTTGTCGGTAAAATTTTATAAACAATTTTGGTGTTGGATAGGTAAACCTATGGTTCAGTGTTTTAATACAGCGTTCACAAAAGGAGAATTGAGTACGTCTCAACGTCAATCAGTCATAACGGTTTTAGATAAAGGTAAAGACAGATCACTAATTGAAAATTGGCGACCAATATCTCTTTTAAATGTGGATTATAAAATAATATCAAAAACTATAGCTAACAGATTGATTAAAAGTTGTTTTACCCAAATTAATTCACCATAACCAAGTGGGCTGTATTACAGAGAGAAATATCGCAGAAAATATCAGAGCTATTTGTGATATTTTTGACTATACAAAAGATTTCAACGTTCCGGGAATTTTAATAGCTGTCGATTTTCACAAAGCGTTTGATTCACTGGAGCATAAATTTTTATATGCTGTCCTTGAAAAATTTAACTTGGGACCAATTTTTTGCAAATGGGTTTCGCTGTTTTATACGAACATTTTCAGTTGTGTAATAAATAATGGCACAACTTCAACATATTTCACAGTCGATAGAGGGGTACGCCAAGGTGATCCACTCTCTCCGTATTTATTTGTTTTAGCGGTAGAAATACTATGATTCGAGTAAACAAAAATATAAAAGGATTGAAAATTATGAACCAAATGATTAAATTATTAGGCCCTACAGTACGCGTACGATACTTTGGGAATTGTCCAAGATGAAATATCAGCAAAACATTTTTTACATGCTATTATAGATTTTGGGTATATTTCAGGGTTGACACTGAATATGACTAAAACAGAGGCAGTGTGGCTAGGAGTAAATCGAAATCAAACAGACAAGCCCTCAAATATTAGATGGCCAGCACTTCCGAGCAAAGTATTGGACGTTTATTTCGGCTATGTGGGGGAATTATGCGAAAAAAGAAATTTCGGGGATAAAATAGATAAAGCAAAACAGATTATTAACATGTGGAAACAAAAAGATTTGTCGCTTATTGGGTGCGTACAAATTAATAAAACATTATGTGGATTATGCAGCCACAAGCTAAAAAACATCCTTATTACTTTACATCCAGTGTGTTTAACTAAGAATAAACATAGTTTAGCAAATAAATACTGCTACATAAATAGACCGGAGTGGACACACATAAAAGAATAAAGTAGATCTAAAACAATTGTTCAACAGGTCAATATTACAACTTGACTTGTAATAATGACAGTCTCAGCGTACAGAAGGGTTATCACCTGTGCAGCGTGATTACACCTTTGCGATCCCAAAAGACAAATTGTTATGCAAAATAATATATAAGACAAAGCATAACAATTACATCATCAATTCCTGTATAAGTTTCGCATATTTAACGGAATACGCGAGGAAGTATAAATTTATATCAAGTTAAGGGACAGTAACTTAGTTATCCCCTGTAATAATTGAAAAGAACGACCGTTCGAACGCCGTTCTGGGCGTTCGAACGCTGCAAAATCGTTCGAACGGCCTGAACGACGTTCTTATTCCAAAACTGAACACTGTCATCGTTCTGAACGACGTTCGTTCATTACAAGAAGACGCAACGGCTGTTTGAACATCGTTCTTGGCACTTGAACGCTCCTGCAGTCAACTAAATATGAGAAAACAGGGTTCTGATTTGAAAAAAATAATAAATAATAAATAAACAGTTTCATTGTGACGCAGAAATTAATTTAGCATAGACCAATCATGTGGATCTTCAATATCACACCATAAGTTCAAAACTGAACAGTCTTTCAGTTTAGTTCAGACGCCTGCAGAGGGGACATGTACAGCTATGGCCATTGGCCATACTCTCATTATAAACTCAATCAATTTTAGTCTAATAAAGTTTACTAATGAGTATGGTATCAATGTACGGTAGATCTACTGTCGTCTGTCGCTGAGATAATTTGCGACTGTGGGACATAGCGAGCCCACAGTATGCCCACTATAAATACTAGTAGGGCCTAATGAATCACAAAGACAAGAAGGATTATAAGTGAGCATAATTATAGGCCTATACACATTAGTGTGATCATTTTTTGGTTTGTGATCTGTGTCTCGGTAGCTTATTGACGTCATAGGGCTTACTTTCTCAGACCCAAACTCTAACAAAAGGAGTGGGACTATAGGCCTACATATCCCAGCAAACACAATGCGTTGACCCAATGCTGATCCAACGCTGATCTGCAACATTGGCCCAACATTTAATCAACATTGGATCAATGTTTGCTGGGATAAATGGGTAGGCATATTCTCAAAGTCGCCGAATTGACTAGCCTACAGGGATTTCTCAGGTAGGCCTATGTGATTGGCCAAAATGGTTATCTTGACCATTCAATCACTTGACTGAAGCTTGTATAGAAGCACTAACTTGTTTGCAGATCCAGCAAACACAATACGTTGGTGGTTTTAAATGTTGGTCCAGCGTAACGTCCAACGGTGGGCCAAGATCCTGCTCAATGTTGGCTCATCTTGAGTGCAGTGTTCCGCTGCTGGCCCTGTTGTTGTTGGCTGATAGGCCTTATGCTCTAATTTGAACGCCGGCCTGCCCCAGAAAACAATAGGTTGAACCAATGTTGATTTAATGCTAGCCCAGCATCATGGACGGTAGACCAACATTAAGCCAACATTGGTTCAACGTTTCGGTTCTTTGCTGGGACGTTCTAATTTGAACACCTGTTCCCTTTTGAACGTTTAATTCAGGTTTTGAACGTTTTTTTCCAAGAAGAACAATTATCGTCTTTGAACGCCGTTCAGAACGCAGTGTTCATTCCAAAAGAGCGGCCAAAAGGCTGGCTCAAAACCATGATTGTCGTTCTGAACGCTCACCGGCACATGGAACGGCGTTCGAACGGCCGTTCTGGTTGATTATTTTCACAGGGTTAATACATAGGGTTAACCACGGTTTTTAATATCAAAATCGGTGAATTTGGGCTGATGAGACGAAAGGGTTGTCATGACACAGTCCTACACAGCAACACATTATATCTGTATTCACATGATATAAAAAGACGAACATTGGCTCAATGGAGTTCCAATGTCTTGGGAGCCGGACAAGAATTAAACTATCGTTGGTGCAATTAAATTGATAGATAGGCTAGCAATAAGATTTCGCTTTTATCTTTGATAATTACACCCTTGACATATCCTACTTGTTAGCTGTTCACGCCTCACTGATATGGGAACACATGCCCAACACAGGCGTACCTAGAGCACCATCTAATTCACACATTTTGAGGCTAACATTATTGATTATAATGCTAAAAATAGGTAAATACCTATGAGGCTAACATCATTGATTATAATGCTAAAAATAGGTATATACAAATATTAGATACCTTAGGGGGCCACCATTAGATTCCCAGGGGGGGGGGGCAGGAGTATTTGTCGCGGGCAAATTATTTATTTCAACCGGGCTCGGCGGCGCGCTGAAAATTTCACATTTTGTTACATTTTATATGGAACAGTTCTTGAAAAAATGTATTTATTTCACGCAGAGTCCGCCCGAAATTATTTATTTCAAAAATACTACTGCCTTCCCCCCCCTCCCCCCCCCTGGGAATCTAATGGTGGCCCCCTTAAGTGCCAAATATTAAATACAAGCTTTGTGAGATTGTACTGAAAATAAACACTTTTAAGCATGATTTTGACCTTTTAATGCCCAGTAAATTAGCTTGGTGAACCTTGTGAAAAAAATATATTTGAATTATTTTTGATCAAATACATCAAATACAGGGATTAAATACAAATACAGGTTTCTTCAAAAAGTCAAATAAAAATATGCTAAATTCAAATACGAATACGCACATACAAATACAAATAGGCCTACGTATTTGATCCCATCCCTGAAGACGGCTGATAATAAATTATTAGCAAACATCACGGTTTGATCAGAAAAAAAATATAAGTGACAACAGTTTATTACCTTAATAAGAGTCCAATCTATTAAAGAAAAAATAATCATTGAAAACTGATCTACGTACGCGTAGGCCTCTACAGATGATTGGGAAGATTCGTCATGGCTGGTTATTTAGACAATTTACTTTAATGACGAATAGCGACTTTGAGCATACCCAGGTTAATATATATATAAATAAATAGATATGAAAAAAGTGGTGTAGATATTAAAGGGGTCTATTGGGACAGTATGATGTAAATATTAAAGGAGTCCAATGCCCCCATCGCATGTATCCCAATGATCCCCAACACCACCATGTTGATAAAATGAATGGTGATAAATAAATGTGGTTCAAACACATCTCATATCTTACTCTCGAACATTTCCCACGAAAATCTGGTCATGATGCAAAAGTTAGTTGAATTCAGTTTATTGATGCTGATATACATGTACAACAATGATAATGTATATGTTGTTTGCAATAAGTGATGCACAATTTACTCTGATGGGTTAAAAATGAATTTATGGGCGTATATCTGTCAGTGACATCCAAATGTTTGTGATGGAATAGAGTGTGAATGTCCATGATATCCAGAAATGAGGTGACGAGAAACCCAACTACAGCGGATTCCCCACAATAGGTTGTGTATAATGATCCCCACTGTCTTAATGGACCCCACTCTACCCTACAATTGATTCTTAAGAATGATACCTATTCATTATCATGATTATGGTCAAACCTTCTCGCTAGCATATTGGCCAGTCGCACTGCGAGTGCTAACTAGTTAGGGAAGATATAATGAGTGAGTGAGTAATTAAGTACCGTGACAAGGCCTTCATATTTCCTATCTAAGTCATCCGAGGTTGTTGTGATTGTTAATTCAGATAAATAAAATCGTGTTTACAATAAGGGACGCACCATTTGATATCTGGGGGGGGGGGGGCTAGAGTTTTTGTTGCTTGCAAACTTTTTTTTTTACCTCCGATGGAAAACAAAAAAATTTTTGGCGATCAACGTCCGACAATTTTTTTTTTATGTTTTCATTGAACAAATTTTTGGCATATGCTTTCCCTATTATGTACGTTACCATTTGGTGTTTTTTCTGGTCAACATATTTTTCATGAATTTCGACAACAAACAATTTTAATCTAGCCCCCCCCCCCCAGATATCAAATTGTGCGTCCCTAAATTCCCACATAACTTGATACTCAGCCAGACACATGTCTCTGGTGCTTGAAGTTTATTTTAGGTCAATTGATGATAAAATTAGCTGAAATATGAGCGAAAATTTTCACTTGGCATGGTTGATTTCACACACCTGGCAAGACAGCAAGCTAATACGTTATCTACCTGTGGCAATTTTGTTTAGACCCAATTTGGATTATGAAATGACAAGTAAATATAGCGATAACATTGGGCGGGTGCTCTGGCTTAACATAAAACTAAAAGAAAGGCTTTGTTCGCTTGTTAATATATATACGCCAAACGGGGAAGCTCCACAAATACATTTTTACAACACCTGCATAATATTTTTGAACAGAATGCAAGAGAGAATTTTTTAATGATATACTATGTTCAATTTTTTTAATTGGCATTAATCATGTTGATCTATATTACCATTATCACTTATTATTAAAGGCATTTATATTGCTTTATCTTCATTGATTCTAAGGCGCATAAGCCGCAAAGATCAAAATAATTTAGTGGAATCCTGGAAATTGGTTTAGGCGACTTAAATAACCATCTGAAGGCCCCACATGGCTACCATAGCTTTTGTGGGTATATATCTGGACACCAGGAATGAGATATAATTTGAAGATATATTTTGCTATAAAGATACATTTCAATTTTTATATCGAATATTATAACATGCATTACAATAAATATAAATTGAGGATATATTTTATATATAAGAAAAAGATATTTTCCAATGTAGCCCTACATTTGTTACACAGCGAGAAATAAAGAAGGAATAAAATATATATATATATATAGGCCTAATATAGATAAATTCATATTGAAATAGAATATTGGACAAGCCAGTGTGAAACATGCCGACAAGCACACGGACCAGCATGTACAAACCCAATGAAAAAAGTCATGTGCGCGCGGCTTTTAAAATGTCGTATAAACACGTGGACGTGCGCGGTTGTCGCACTTTTGTGTACACACACCGTCTCTATGTGTAGGCAGACCGTCGCGTCGTGTATGCATTCCGTCTGAGCGTGCGGTGAACGTACACACACCGTTTCCAAGTGTAGCGATCGCGTCAGACCGTCTCAATTCGTCGGTTCCTGTGAGTGAGCGTCCGTAAGTGTAGAGACACCGTAGGAAGCGTGCATGAGTGTACACGTACCGTAGGTGGCATACGCATACCGCGTGCGGTATGCGTACGCCACCTACGGTGCGTGTGCACTTATCCACGCTCATACACGATTCAGACGCCCACAGACGATTTCTACGGTATGCGTACGCCATTTTTTGTCCGTCTGGGTGTGTAGGCACACCGCGCGGATTAAAACACGCGGTTGGAGACGGTCTGATGCGGATTGCCGATTTCGGCTATTTTGCTCAAACCGCGGGCAGCGTGTCAATCCGCGTCCCAGTGTGACTGTAGCTTAAGCCATGTGAGCCATGGGTATGGCGTTAATGCCATCATCTTTATCTAGTCTCTCTAGTCGAATGTTCCAGGTAGCTGGAGGTTGTTAGAATACGCCATAAATTTAGAGAAAATGACGGCCTTTTGTACTGATTATAACTGTTCGATTAGAACGTTGAATTATATATATATTCTTAGCGTGACCCTAATATCCTGATAGAAGTGGTGAGCCGGTTTTTATCCCACATCCGTAGGGGAAGGGGGATTTTAGTCGCGCCGGGATCTATCAAGCGTGAGGCATCAGGCGGTACTTAATTTTTGTGGGTGCAATAACTAAAAAAGTAGCGGTCATTTTTTTTGAAATTTTAATTCACATTCTCAACAACTTGGGGATGTGCAAGTGAGTTATTGAACATGCTACCGAAATATCTCCCAGAGTTCAAAATCTTTTTTTTTGTAAGGGCAAAAACTCAAAACCTTAATCAGAAATTATCCAAATTTCTCTGAAATTTAAAATGGCCGCCAAAAATCAACTTCATAATTTATTGTGGCTGCAAAAACGCAAACCTTGTAAGAAATTAGGCAATTTTTTACTAAGTCTCCACGATATGGAGATCTGCAGGTTATCTTTTAAACATACAGGATACTAGAGTTAATTTCTAGGCTAAATCAATTTTTCAGAAAGCTCGGCAAAATATCGATGTCATGACTGCCAAATTTTCTCGTTAAATTAAGACCCTGTTACCATGATATATATAAAACCGATTATTCCATCGTTCTGTATTCAATTCATGCTGAATAGACTGCATTATTGTCTATTAGGACATGACACTTTTCCTCCACTTGCCGGCAACAATTGCATTATTACTAGACTAAATCTTTCATAGCCATCAAATAGGATATATAATATTAACTACTTTGCTCATCTACTATTCCGTTTTAACGGTCTAGTATTTCGTTATAACGATATATTATTTCGTTATAACGGTTTACTAATCAGTTATAACGATCTAATGTTGTGTTATAATGGTGTAGTATTTCGTTATAACGGTCTAGTTCTTTGATATACCGACATACTAATCCATTATAAAAGTCTACTATCCCGTTATAACGGTCTAGTATTTCGTGATAACGGTACATTATTTCAATATAACGGTCTAATCATCCATTAAAACGGTCTACTAATCCGTTATAACTGTCTACTATCTCGTTATAACGGTCTAGTATTTCGTTATAACGGTCTAGTATTTGGTTATAACGGTCTACTAATCCGTTATAACGGTCTACTATTCCGCTATAACGGCTCATTATTGCACTATAGCGGTCTATTATTCCGTTATAACGGGTTAGTATTTCGTTACAACGGAATAGGCTACTATTTCGTCATAACGGTCTATTATTTCGCTATAACGGTCTAGAGTTTCATTATAGCGGTACACTAATCTGGTATAACGGTCCACTAATCCATTACTAATCCGTTATAGCTGTCCACTAATCCATTATAACGGTCTACTAATCCGCTATACCGGTATACTATCCTTTGATAACAGTCTAGTATTTCGTTATAACGGTCTACTATTTTGCTATAAACCGTTATAACGAAATAGTAGACCGTTATAACGAAATACTAGACCGTTATCAAGGTCATAACTAAATACTAGACAGTTATAACGAACTACAAGACCATAATCACGGAATAATAGACCGCTATAACGGGATAGTACACATTATAAAAAGTTGGTAGACCGTTATAACGAAATACTAGACCGTTATAACGGATTAGAACATAAATCCAATTGCGTAGATAGCCTTGTTTTGGTCGATATAGATTTTTCTCTTTGAATTATCCATGTCTGTCCTGTTATCTGGGCGGATGCTCTTATCCTTGAGAATTTAGATCGGTCTACTATTCCGCTATAGGCCTAACGGTCTATTAATCAGTTATAACGGATTAGTAGCCCGTTATAACAAAATACCACACTGTTATAACGAATTGGTAGACTGCTATAATGGATTAGTAGACTGCTATACCGAAATATGAGACCGTTATAACGAAATACGAGACCGTTTTAACGGATTAGTGGACCGTTATAACAGATTAGTAGACCGTTTTAACAGATTAGTAGACCGTTATAACAGATTAGTAGACCGTTTTAACGGATTAGTAGGTATAACGGATTAGTAGACCGTTATAACGGATCAGTAGGCCGTTGTAACGGGATAGTAGACAGTTATAACGGATTAGTAGACAGTTATAACGAAATACTAAACCACTATAACGAAATACTAGATCATTTTAACAGTATAGTAGACCGTTATAACAGAAGACTTAACCGTCATAACGAAATGAAAAACCGCTATAACGAGATAGTAGACCGTTATAGAAATACTAGAACGTTATAACGGGATAGTAGACCGTTATAACGAAATAGTAGACTGTTATAACGAAAGACTTGACCGTCATAACGAGATACTAGACCGTTATAACGGATAGTAGACCGCTATACCAGAAGACTCGAGCGTTATAACGAAATAGTAGACATTTATAACAGATTATTAGACCGTTATAACGGATTATTAGACCGTTATTACGGATGCGTAGACCGTTATAATGGATTAGTAGACTGCTATAACGTGATACTAGACCGTCACAGCAAAATACTAGACCGTTATAACGGGATAGTAGACCATTATAACGAAATACTATACCGTTATAACGGAATGGTAGACTGTTATAACGGAAAACTTGACCGTCATAACAAAATACTAGACCGCTATAGCGGGATAGTAGACCGTTATAACGAAATACTAGACTGTTATAACGGAATGGTAGAGCGCTATAATGACAAACTAGACCGTTATAACGGAATAGTAGGCCGTTATAACGTATTAGGAAGCCGTTATAACGGATTTTTATGCCGTTAGAGCGTGATCCAGGCCTTCAAAACAAAATAATAGACCGTTACAGCGGGATAGTAGACAGTTATAACGGATTAGTAGACCGTTATAACGAAATAGTATACCGTTATAACAAGATACTAGACCGTCATAACGAAAAACTAGACCGTTATAACGGGATAGTAGACCGTTATAACGAAATATGATATCGTTATAACGAGATAGTCCACCGTTATAACGAAAGACTAGACCGTTATAACGGAATAGTAGACAGTTATAATGAAATACTAGACCGTTATAACGGAATAGTAGACTGTTATAACGGATTAGTAGACCATTCAAACAGATTAGTAGATGTTTTGAGGGATTGAAAAAAAATCTCATTGTCATAAAAAAATCTTATTGTCATAAAAATATTTTGTTTCAGCTGATATAGTTCTTTTCCTTTGAATTACCCACGCCTGTATTGGTATGTATGTAGAACTATCATCCTTGAAAATAATAATAATAAGAAAATGGCTGCCAAGAAATCGAGAAAATTATTATGCTTTTGCTAATTCTTCTTATTGAAAATCCCTCTCTCAGAGCATTACACGCCGTGATAATTACTTAATGGCACATCATTACGCATATCAGACAATGAACAGTAATAATCTACTTGTTCACTTGCATTCCACATAAGGCAGGCACCTTCAATTACAAGGGAGGGGGGATAGTATTTTTTAAATATATATTTTCAAACCAAATTTTCGTTAAATAAATAATTGTCTGATGTTGTAAATAAATATTTAAATTTGAAATAAATTATTATTCCAGCTTATATGAGCAACATCATTTCATAATCTTAAAACAATCGAGCCTCGTGTATCTGGCATCATTAAATGACCTTTAAATTTGTGAAGCCTCGCTTTGCTTGGATCGTTTGCCTCCAGATGAAGGCTAGGCTTAGTTTGGGATCCAAATTTGTAGACAGAAAAATATATAAGGAAGTGAAGTAAATATATATCTCTACACACAAACTGAAATAAATATATTGCTCGAGTGTGAAAAATATCCCCCCCCCCTCTCACACATAGGCGAATATGCTAGCGAATGTGCTTATGAATGAAAATATTTGCCGAGTATTTGTAAGCTTCCAAGGTCATGTTAATATCATTTCAAGGGTCTGTCTTTTCAATGACACCTAGAGGTCACTAGGGGTCAAATCTGGCTTACCTCACAATTTAAAATATAGATCAGGACATGTGCTAATAATGTTAGAATTTGCATGCTTTAATCATGAAATGCACAATTGTTTCATTATGGGAGCTTAAACACTACACTATGTATTTTGCCGAACTTTCGGAAAAAAATGATGCAGCCTAGAAATTAATTCTGGTATCCGGTATGAAAGTAAAAATACATTTTTTTAATGATTTTTGACAGTTTGACCTTGAAATGACCTTGATATGACCTTAACGTTTTTTTCGACGGTACCCCAGTAAAACATAATCCCAACCCATGTCAGACTTCATAGCCCATTTATGTATTGATAGTTTGCCATGGGAACCCAAACTGACATTTAACAGCTGCTGCTACACACTGTAATTTTGCTCGTCCAATTAAACATTCAGGAAGGGGTATAGTCAGGGAAATACGAAGGGTGTATCTCCCCTCCCAAGTTAGATACTGCCCTCAATCTCCCAAAATGCACATGGAAAAAGATATCTGACCAAGACTGTGTCAAAACCTATCCTTTGTAATAGATGACTGCACTACTAGTATTGTTTTAATCGATTAAAAATGGATATTTTTGCTATTTGTTGCCATTTTGACCTCCAAATGACCCTAAAGTAACCTTGACATGACCTTGGTGTTTTGTTTATGTTTAACATCAGTCTCTTAGAGTATTTGGTACACTTCTGGAATACAAAAAAACATCTTATAGATAGTGTAATACACAATTTTCACCACTTTTTGGCTTCGCAATTGGATATTTTGACCTTTCAAGGTCAATGACCTCTAGAGGTCACCAGGGGTCAAATCTAACTTACCTCCACATCTTAAAATAAACCCCAGGATATGTACTAATAATGGTGGAAGTTTCATGCTTTAATCATAAAATGCACAATGGTTTCATTATGGGAGCTTAACCACTACACTACAAGTAAATATAGCGATAACATTGGGCGGGTGCTCTGGCTTAACATAAAACTAAAAAAAAGGCTTTGTTCGCTTGTTAATATATATACGCCAAACGGAGAAGCTCCACAAATACATTTTTACAACACCTGCATAATACTTTTGAACAGAATGCAAGAGAGAATCATTAATATTTTATAGGAGGAGATTTAAATTATATATTAAATCCTCAACTTGACCGAAGAGGTGGTTGTCCTATAGAGGGGGGGGGGGCAAAAATATAAAGAAATAAGTACACGTCTTAATAACATTTTTTCTTCATATAACTTGCAAGACGTGTGGCGAATAAAAAATCCCACAAAACCAGCTTTTACATGGAGAAGACAAACTTCTCGAATACAAAGTAGATTGGATTACTGGTATATTTCTGATTTTTTGTTCGATACGGTGACAGAATGTGACATTTTACCTCCAGTTTTTGGAAGTGATCACTCTCCAATTAGTATAACAATTGAAAGTTTACAAAATTGTCAGAAAGGTAAAGGCTACTGGGAAATAAACAACACATTTTTAGAAGAGCCAGATTATATAAATATAATTAACAGAGAGCGCATCGGCTGGTTAGAAGAAATAGAAACATTTACAGATCCAAGAATAAAATGGGAATATTTGAAATTTAAAGAAAGAGGAACATCTATAAAATATGGTAAAGAAAGGGCTAAAGCAAAACATGAGGAAAAAAAGGAGTTAGAGGAACGAGTTAAACATTTACAAGAAGAAGTAGACAACAGTATAAATGATACAGAACGCGGAAATTTATTAACTTCCCTAAATGAGTGCAAAAACAAACTTCAAGATTTTTTAGACTATAGAACACAAGGGTTATTATTGGGGTGCAAAGCACAATATTACATGGAGGGTGAAAAAAATTAAAAATATTCCCCTAATTTAGAAAAAAAAGAGAAAATAATAAAAAAAACAATGAATAAATTACAAAAATCGTACGGTACATTTACAACTAATCAAAAGGAAATCCTGGAAGGTCAGGCAAAGTTTTATTCAGATTTACATAAATCGAAATCTACAATAAATAAAAGTGATATATTAACTTTTCTAGATAACATTGAAACTCCGAAATTAGGTATTGAAGGAAAGAACTTTTGTGACGGTGATCTGACAATCGATGAATGCTATGACACGTTAAAGACATTTAGTGCAAATAAAACACCTGGGAACAATGGGTTGTCGGTAAAATTTTATAAACAATTTTGGTGTTGGATAGGTAAACCTATGGTTCAGTGTTTTAATACAGCGTTCACAAAAGGCGAATTGAGTACGTCTCAACGTCAAGCAGTCATAACGGTTTTAGATAAAGGTAAAGACAGATCACTAATTGAAAATTGGCGACCAATATCTCTTTTAAATGTGGATTATAAAATAATATCAAAAACTATAGCTAACAGATTGATTAAAAGTTGTTTTACCCAAATTAATTCACCATAACCAAGTGGGCTTTATTACAGGGAGAAATATCGCAGAAAATCTCAGAGCAATTTGTGATATTTTTGACTATGCAAAAGATTTCAACGTTCCGGGAATTTTACTATCTGTCGATTTTCACAAAGCGTTTGATTCACTGGAGCATAAATTTGTATATGCTGTTCTTGAAAAATTTAACTTGGGACCAATTTTTTGCAAATGGGTTTCGCTGTTTTATACGAACATTTTCAGTTGTGTAATAAATAATGGCACAACTTCAACATATTTCGCAGTCGATAGAGGGGTACGCCAAGGTGACCCACTCTCTCCGTATTTATTTGTTTTAGCGGTAGAAATACTATGATTCGAGTAAATAAAAGTATAAAAGGATTGAAAATTATGAACCAAATGATTAAATTATTAGGCCCTACAGTACGCGTACGATACTTTGGGAATTGTCCAAGAAGAAATATCAGCAAAACATTTTTTACATGCTATTATAGATTTTGGGTATAATTCAGGGTTGACACTAAATATGACTAAAACAGAGGCAGTGTGGCTAGGAGTAAATCGAAATCAAACAGACAAGCCCTTAAATATTAGATGGCCAGCACTTCCGATCAAAGTATTGGACATTTATTTCGGCTATGACGGGGAATTATGCGAAAAAAGAAATTTCGGGGATAAAATAGATAAAGCAAAACAGATTATTAACATGTGGAAACAAAAAGATTTGTCGCTTATTGGGCGCGTACAAATTATTAAAACATTTCGTCACCCTGATATTATACTGTCGTATCTAACATTTTTTTTCAAAAGTGCTTTTATGTCTGATTTGAAGTTATTAGGGGCATACGCATCTTGTATTAAATTTTTAAATTTCACTTGCGGATATAAGTAGGTCAAATCACACTAATACATAGTCGTATCTGCAAGTGATTTGCTAATCTTTAAAAAAGTAAAATATTATAGAGTCGTATGCGCACATACAACAAATTTGGAAAAAATATAAATCTTATAGTGTTGTATCTGGTAGATACGTCAGTATAGGGCAATTTTACACTAACGCTGTTTTAAACCAGCTGTGATAATATTACTATAATAAAACTGCAATAAAATGAATCAGTAGTTCTCTTAACATTCTTATGTTGTTGTTTAATGAAGTTGATGTATGTGGTAGATACGACTCTTTAATTGCAATGTTTTGTTTAAAATTTGTTGTACCCACAATAATCATGCCAAATTAGACTAGTCAAGTGTTCACAGGACAGTCATGTTAATTTGACTTCAGTTTCAAAATAACCACAAAACACAAATATATAGATTCTCAGACGATCAAAGGCCGTTTTGTATAGTCAGCTATTTTTTTTGCCTTTAAATTGATGCAGCCTCACTTGACTCACTTAATCTGTTATTAAATGAGACAAAACAATTTTTTTTCTGTGATATATATACTTAGATAAATCATGAGGCACGGAACATGCGTGTGCACTGAAAATTGTATTATGTGTTGTTGTACAGTACTCCCTCCAGATGCGACCCCCTTCAGATCTGACTTCTCCTACTATGCGACTTTTTTTCTGAGCACCAACGTGCTTTACACTGTTAAGCACCCCTTAAATGCGATTTCCCCTCTCCTACGACATGCGACCTTCAAATCATGGCACTACCTAGCGACCTCCCTCTGAAGATACGACTTTTTAAAATTAGCTGCTCAGTGGCACTGTCAGCCTGGCATGAGCTGCCGGTGTCAACGAATATTAAGCATCCCCATATATTAGGCATCCCTGACAAGCCAAAAAGTCACGTGACTGTGTGGGCATGCGCAGAGAGTGACTACGCAGCGGAAGTCACACAAAGGTGTCTTAATCAATCCACCACACTTACATATAATTCTCTTTTAAAATGACTTAGTTTTAATACTTAGTTTTTAGTAACAAACATAGTTTTGCACTCACTTGAAGTGAATTATGTTAACCAATGGGTTACAAAGTATAATCCATATCCCAGCTGGTGGTCACTAGAATACTATCCATTTCTAGACAAATGAGGGGATGCTTAATATTCCAATAAGAAGAACAAGACAGATGGTGGGAAATTAGATTCCCCCGCCATGTTTTCTGGCCTATTAGAATAACAACGATAATTTTCACATTGACATATATTTATATATTAGATTATATGTTAACGATCTTTATACAGGGAATGCTTTACAAGGTTAATACATATGAGACATAGTTAAATTAGGCATCCCCTTCGCCACAGTGTAGAGTTGGCCATTCAGTAAGAGCGCATGCAGAGGGGTGCTTAATTTTGCTGGCAAGTACAAGCACGCCGACACCCTGGCAAGACCTTGAAAAATGAAATGAATCGGGCTTTAGGCCACCTTTGTCCACATATAGGCTAAACTGGGCCAGGAGAGGCAAGACTTTGCAAGTCGTTGCCAAATTAGACATCCCCCTCGTCCCTCGTCCCCTGGCTTGTATGAACAAACCAATACCCACTACTTCATTATCAATTGTCAAAATAAAAAATGCTACTAAGGTTGCGATAGATATAAATTAAAATTAGTTATTATTTCAGAAGGCAAAGTAATATAAAAAATATTTTGTCATGTCTTTTTTCTGATTAAAAAATTATATTCATCGGTAATCATTACGCAATGATATGTTCTTCTAGGATAAATGTTGGCCCAACGTCTACGACATCGTGTTTGATGGGTTATAATACCTAGGCATAATTCTCCTAATAAATAAAGTTCCTATTTGAGATACATACCGTTAACTGATCATACATATCATAAACCGCCGAGGACCACGTTGAGTGACCCTTTGGTTGCCATAAACAATAAATAAATTAGACACAAAAAAACTCTTCATAGTTGCAATTATAAAATTCCATATCAATATCATGTTGTAAAATATTTGTAGTTTTCAGATAATTAAATGTATTCCCGTATTTAATTACTGTTATCCGCTGTACCCATGGTACACGTGAATACATTATTGACAATACGCGTCAGTCATGGGCTCACAAGTGTTAATTGCGGCGGGGGTTTCATTAAGGCGGGGTGTTATCACACCTCTTTCTTTGTCTGATCAACATGAGAGGGTGCAGTGGCTGTGGAAGCCAAAGGTGTGAGCATTGCGTCATAGGAGTGTTATGTTTGAAGTAGATTTAGTGCTTTATTTTGAAATTTATTACGGAGTGGATAATACATTTTCTTATTCTTTTTAGTTTTAATAACAAATGTATTTCTTTATTGTTTATCTGTCCACATCGGACTACAGTACTCAAGAATACTTCTGACATGGGCCAAATATAATTGGCGCTTAACATCAATGGGGCTATTAAAGCCAACAGAACGTTTTATCATTCCTATCATAGAATGGGCTTTTGATGAAACAGTTTTCACATTCTCACACCAAGATAATTCACGAGTGATGGTTATTCCAAGATCATTAAATTCAGTTACTCTAGATAAGATATTATTATCAATGGAGTAGTCAAAATCTATTTTTACTTTACGGCATATCGACATGAATTTACATTTTGATATGTTGAAGTTCATTCTCCAAATTTTGCTCCACAGAAACAGTGCATTAAGATCATTCTGAAGTGAAAGTACATCTTGTCTTGACTTTATATTTCGATAAAGTTTGGCATCGTCAGCATATACTTTCATAAATGATGTACAAACATCGCAGATATCATTTATGTATAAAACAAATAATAGTGGTCCAATAATGGAACCTTGCGGTACACCTGATGTTACAGGTAAAGGTGATGATACCTGACCTTCTATCATAACTGACTGATACCGACCTTGCAGATAATTTTCAATCCACTGCAATAAGTTACTGCCAAAGCCAAATGTTTTAAGCTTGTGAACTATCAGGTCGTGCGGTACAGAATCAAAGGCTTTAGCAAAGTCAATAAATATAATGTCTGTTTGACTTCCAGAGTCTAAATTTCTACTGATATCAGAATATGTATCAATTAGTTGTGTGGTAGTAGAGCGATGTTTCATAAAACCATGTTGAGCCGATTTAATTTGTGGACTGACACCCGGATAAATGTGATTGAATACAAGTCGTTCCATAACTTTACTCACACTGTTGAGAAGTGATATTGGTCTGTAATTATCGACTTTGCATTTCTTGCCTTTTTTGTGAATTGGTACAACATTAGAATACTTCCACACTTCAGGTAATGTACAAGTTGACATACTGCGGTTAAACAGTGTGGTTAGAGAGGGGGCTAATCCACAGGCACACTCTCTCAACACCTTTAGGGGTATGTCATCGGGACCAGAGCCTTTGTTAACATCTAACCCTTTCAGTACATTGATTACATCAATTTCAGAAAAAAATATATTAGCAAGCATGTTGTCTGACTTAACTGAAACAGCAGGTAGAGCAATTCCTGTTTTTGGAGTGGAAAATACAGAGTGAAAGTAATCATTAAACATTTTTGCTTTATCAGCGGCGTCGGTGACATCGTTTTGGCCATCAGATACCACCGCAGGTATTTGGCGAGAATTGGTGTTGAGACGACAAAATGTCCAGAAGCGCTTAGCATTATTCTTCAGTGATAGGGCTAGATCGGACATAAAACTGTTACGTTTATCTCTGAGCATTAGTTTTAATTTGTTTCGCAAATATTTAAATTTGTTCCACATCTGTACATTGTTTGTTCGTTTGGCTGCAGCCCAAGCAGTGTGTTTACAGTTATGCATGTGTCGTACTTCACCATCCATCCATGGATGTTTAGAACTATTTTTCACTGGTACCCGTGGTATACATTGATTAATATGTTCAGTGACTGCTGAGCTCCAGATGGACCAAGCTCCGTTCATATGGGTAGAATGATTTAGTGAAGTATTGAGGGACCTATTACTATTTGTAATCAGTGATCGCAGAGCACTAAAATCAGCTTTAAAATTATACACTACTCTGGGTATTTTTCGTTTGTTGCAGCCTGAAAGATTGAGTTTAAACGTAAGTATTGAATGGTCTGTATCAAAGTCGATGGGACATTCGACGGGCTCGTCCACTAGATTTGGCTCAGTGGTGAACACCAAATCAAGAAGACTGCCATGCTTATTTGAAATTACGTTATTCATCTGAAAGAGGGAGTTCTCTGTTATCATATTACAAAATAAATTACCAGATTCAGACTTTCACGAGTAATTAGACCAGTCAATATTTCGCATGTTAAAATCACCCAGTAAGCAAACGTTTTTAAAGTTGGATGTAGCTGCTTTTAGTAAAGGAGAAACGTTACATATAAATTGTGATACATCTCCATTAGGTGGCTTATATGCGAGAATGAACAGAATTTTACTTTGATTGTTCAGTTTAACTTCACACACAACAATCTCTTCTTGAGGTTCTAAGTCATGACGTCGACAGGATGATATGTTGTTATTTACACATAAGGCTACACTGCCACCAATTTTATCAATCAAAATATCATGCCTGTCTCGTCTGTACACACTATAATTTGGGTGCATGAGCTCACTGTCATTCACCTTGCTGTCTAGCCATGTCTCTGTAATGGCAACAATGTCAAATCTACCCAAAGTAACAGCGTCTTTCAGTTGGTGAAGTTTATTTAGTGCCTTAAATTGCCTTAAATACATACAATAGATTGATGCCATATCAAATTGCATGTTGACTTTGCAAATGTTTAAAAGTAAAATATATTCATTAGGGCGGCTGGCATACATGTACTTTGGAAGTATAATTTAAAATATATTATTAAAAAAAATATTTATCATGGTGAAGCCATGTGATGCTATTATATGTCATGCTATTATGTTATATGTCAAGTATATGTTGATTCGATTTTAGAAAATTAACCATATAAGGCCAACAAGTACACAATTGCTATTATGCAATATTTTATGGGTTTGAAAAAGTAGAAATATCTTTTTGTTACGACATATAATTGATTATTAGTGCGTGAAAATAATTGTCAGCATACGTGCGTGCACATATACGACAATGAAGCGTAACAGCGACATGTGAGATGTCAACGGCTTGTGAGTGCCAGATATAATAGCCATATGAGCCATGTGAGCTGTCAACGGTTCGCAAGTGCGATTGTTTCCACCGAAGGTGCCATGACTGACAACTCTGAAGATGCCATCACTTTAATAATGCAAGCAGATTAAACACCTGGGATCATGTCAATGTAATTTGACAAAATGTCTGATGATAGCTAATATTAGGCCTATGCACATGTTATACTCAATAATTTAATAATAGGAAAATCATACCCATTTGTCTAATATATGGTGCGCTTTTAACTATTGTACTTTACTACGCTTTTCCAGAGTGAATGCCCTTTCCCGCAACTATTTAAACAAATTGTGTGGATATCAATACAGTAAGGTGTTATGCAATAATAACAATAGAATGATTAAATTGCCTTAAATCGTACTCACTCATGTTTATTGCACCTTATAATTAATGATTTGCCTGTGGATAGTCAGATACATTTACATATCAATGGATACCTATAGAAAATATTGTCAAGATATATATAAATAATATATTTGTTTTGTATATTTGTATACAATACTTGTTATCCGCCAGATCACATACTGATTATTGTTATAATTAGTACTGCCTAACACCTTACTGTATATTGTGAAATTTGTATTTTATATGTGAAAGTAAATAATATACTTAATGTTGTTGTGCTGGCAGTATATTATGCTACTATGAGTGTGAATATATTATATATTAGCTGTGAAATCATATTTATAAATGTTATTTACTCTCTGAAATGTACTCCAATAAAATAATAAATAATAATTAGGTTAATACTGTTGGGATAATTGTATGATACCTGTAAATACATGTGTAAATAAATATTTGCATGTCATTATTGGTTCCGATCATTCATTTATGCGGTGATGTAATATATTAGCACTTGATTTTGTGGTCATACATTTTCATCCGCTTGGTCGCCTAGGGTTAATCGTTTAGATTAGGACATTATAATGCTTTGTTGCATAGACGCCGCTGTCACCTCTTTTTTCTTTGGCAATGCCATCACACGTTACAGTAGAAACAACACCTCGTGAGCTGGAAGGGGGGGGGGGTGACTAACAATAGCAAACCCTTGTGATGTCGGGGACTACACATGTTTTTAAATAGTTTTTTTTTTTTTTTAATAAAATCACAAATGAAACTGGCCTAAAATACATGTATAACCATAAGAAACAACGCTGATTATGATGCTTAAAACACACAAATACGCGTTAATTATCTTCTTTCATTTATCTGCTTAGTGTCAAGCCATGATAACATTATTAACATGTGATATGTTTGGATCACATTAGTGCACTATATTGCTGTAACAATGCGATCTCTCTATTTGGAATGTCAAATATGTCACCTCTTTGTTCTTTGGCAATGCCATCACACGTTACAGTAGAAACAACACCTCGTGAGCTGGGAGGGGGGGGGGGGTGACTAACAATAGCAAACCCTTGTGATGTCGGGGACTACACATGTTTTTTAATAGTTTTTTTTTTTTTTTTAAATAAAATCACAAATGAAACTGGCCTAAAATACATGTATAACCATAAGAAACAACGCTGATTATGATGCTTAAAACACACAAATACGCGTTAATTATCTTCTTTCATTTATCTGCTTAGTGTCAAGCCATGATAACATTATTAACATGTGATATGTTTGGATCACATTAGTGCACTATATTGCTGTAACAATGCGATCTCTCTATTTGGAATGTCAAATATGTCACCTCTTTGTTCTTTGGCAATGCCATCACACGTTACAGTAGAAACAACACCTCGTGAGCTGGGAGGGGGGGGGGTGACTAACAATAGCAAACCCTTGTGATGTCGGGGACTACACATGTTTTTAAATAGTTTTTTTTTTTTTTAAATAAAATCACAAATGAAACTGGCCTAAAATACTTGTATAACCATAAGAAACAACGCTGATTATGATGCTTAAAACACACAAATACGCGTTAATTATCTTCTTTCATTTATCTGCTTAGTGTCAAGCCATGATAACATTATTAACATGTGATATGTTTGGATCACATTAGTGCACTATATTGCTGTAACAATGCGATCTCTCTATTTGGAATGTCAAATATGGGTAGATAGATATTTATTGATGACGGGAATTCTATGTAGACGTATGCTTCGTTCAAATCATGATATATTGCTGAAATATTTGTATAATTACGCTCGCTGTATTTTATATTTTATATTTGCTAATAGTTTCGGTTACAATTTGTTATTTTATGCGATGTTAAATTTAGAAACGACTTGCCAAGCCAGCGATATTAAGCTCCCCTAACCAGGACTGTCACCACACTGTGACTAAGGGGATGTCTAATTTGACAACGGCTTGCCAAGGTCTTGCCAGGGTGTTGGCGTGCTTGTACTTGTCAGCAAAATTAAGCACCCCTCTGTATGCACTCTCACTGAACACGTTACACTATGGCGAAGGGATGCCTAATCTAACTATATCTTATATTTATTATAACATATAATAATTATATACTTTTATTATATTTCTTGTTGCCAAGGACTTATAATATAAATAACACATAGTATGTTTAAATTACAGTAGTGTAATATAATAACGTGGTATGTTTTACTTAAGACTATCAATATTAATTTTCTGATAAATATTGGTAATATTCACAAGTGAGGATGTGTTAAACAATGATGAATGACATTTCCATTCCAATTTACTAAATAGTATGTATTATGAATTAAAATGAATTTGTGTATAATTTAATAATATTGCTGTGATATTAGTATGATTATGCCTGCTGAATTTCAACAAGTGTGTGTATTACATATTTGATAAATGAAAACACATATTTGATAATACATTTGTATCCAATTTATCATTGATTGCAATATTGCATTTGCAGTTAGTCATGTAGGCTTTTTGTTCAACTAGCAATTAAATATATAATATATACATCTGCTGATCATTTACCATGAGACACACAGCTATCTCACTATGACCATATTAGGGGCCTTCTTGCGCAGAACCGGAAGGGAAGACTAATATCTAGGGGATGCCTAATATGGCGTGACACCCGTCTGAAGCTATTGCTTGTGTGTATATACCGTCGATTACAGCCCAGTAGATACGTATGCTAAGCCACCGTCGGCTTAAGGCTGGTACAGCGTCGTATGATGTGGGCCAGCATTGACACAATCTTGGTCAATACACTGTGAAGATGTGTACTGGTAGCTTCAAATCACCGTACCAGATAGCAATATCTTTTTGAAATTAGCTGTTCCCAGACTGTGTCACGTCTGCAGATGTCTGGCAGCCCTACACTGACAAGAGATGACTTTTCATAATAATGTTTCCAGCTGACTAAATGTATAACGACTTTAATATTCTAGTCACATCGTTGGGAACGCATTTCAGATTATAGTGGCTGAAAAATGCTTTCCGGTGATATAACTTTTTTCACTGTATCTTGAATACTTTTTCTGTTATTAATTTAAAACCATGTTTAAATGGGATTTCATTGTAGATATGTATTTACATACGGTGCAGTTGACATCCAGTGCACCCTTGGCTATACAAGGTGCATTACAACACTAATTAGCAGGGGACGTCAACGGTGTCAGTGTGTCGGTTAGTTGTGATAAACATCCCACTTGAAATACCTAACTTTTTCAATTATGGTCGCACGGACATGTAATAAATATCACCATAAAGCTTATTCAACGCTGAAAATAATGATATAAATTAGATAATGATAGCTCCTAAACTCGCGAAGTTATTGATTTGGAAAATGAGGCAGGTAGTCATCATCATGGGGAATAGACGTGAGCGCGGTACGCCGCCACGAGACGCCAAACCGATGCCGCCATTGACGACGATGGCCCAGCATTAGAACAACACTGCACCAACGTCTCGCGCCGACCATATTCACAACCAAGTGCATTACGAGAGTGTATACACGTGAAGATAATATCTGTGCTAGTATTGCGGTTGTCGGTATTGTCTGTTTAACTTCACATCTTAGTCAACATAGAAGGCGCCTGCCTCGCCTGTTTGCCATTGAATATTTCAATGAGAATTACAGTCTACATCCTGGCATCATCTATAACATTTGTTTTCAAATTTTTATTTGGTAATGTAATATTAATCACATATCGATGCACATATATAATAAACAAGACCCAACTGTGTCTCCCTACCTGGTACGTTTATTAGGGATAATAGGGTACATTGTTTTAATGCTGGGCCAGAATGGAACACTATGACTCAGTATTCAACCTGTAGTCTTAAATTTTGACGTTGACATCAATTGAAAGTAGCCGTCACAGTCAGTGTCACATGTTTTGTACTGTAAAGCATAGGCCTATATTGAAATGTGGAAAAAACACTGCCTCAATGCTTATTAAAACACAAGCCACTTCCAGTACTTCTGAATTACGTGTTACTGTTAAAACAGGCAATTAACACAGACTGTCAACTGCGCTGATCGTGTCACAACGAAAATGGAGGTGTTTAAAAGTTTTTTCACCCCTCCCAGATACGACTACCCCTTGGATGCGACTTTGGTTCTCTGGCAGTATGAAAGTCGTATCAGAGGGGGACTACTGTATCTTGTTTGCTGAATCTCTCTTGGACTTCTGATCTTTTTCTTCACTAGTAACACCCAATTCTGCATGATTTAACCCTACAAGCCTTACTTGAAATAACAATTGCAACAACTTCAAAAGCTGTAGACCTCGCTTGTCAAATTGAAAATTTCATTTCATCAAAAAAAGGGAAATTAATATAGAAAGAGAACATTCAAAGGGGGGGGGGGAAGAAACGCGCAAACTCTGTGCTATAATACAATAAGGTTCTTCCTTCGTTGTACGCTCACCCTCACAAAATCGCTATTTCCCGCCACTCAATATATACCTCCCACACAGCATATGTCCATTTAATCTAAGAACGTCCTATGATTTATTTTTTGTGTCATAATTTGGCTTTTATATATTAGATAATGGGTGAAGCAGTCGACAGTATGCGAAATAAAGACCGAGGGCGCAGCCCGAGGTCTATCAATTTATCATAATGTCGAACTGCTGAACTCTTTATCGGATATAGTCACTCTCCCCACGATTCTAAGAAACCCCATCTACCAACACCCCACCCATTTACGGCTGGTGTCTGGCGCCACTAAGACAGTAGACAATAAACAATAGACACTTTTTTCATACTATTTTAGAAAACAAGTTAATAAATGATATCAACGCTGTTTTCAACTTGGTCAATAACATAATAGTTGACCCATACTTGAAACAACATTGTTCCAAAGTAAAATTGATGTTTCATAATTATGACACACCACAATCAAAATCCGCAGTACGGAGGTCTTTTACAATGGACAGCGTCTCAAAGCTGGACGTGTTGCTCTCCCTAGCACTTGTCGTTGCAGAAAATAAGAACGAAATGAAGAATATTTCTCAATTACCATTATTTATATACCCGGGTGACAGCGAATTTATTTCTGAGGAGACTCTCAAGTTTTGAAAAAAAAAGATAAGAAATATATATTTCCTTTTTAAGAATTTATTTATTGTATAATGGATGAGCATAGGCTTTTATTTTAAATTTCCACATGTAGACCCACAATAACAGCCTCTGACACGAATAAATTTAATTACAGTTGAGTGTCAGACAATGGGCAGTGAAATTGTTCCAGAAATGTCTACTGAAATAATTTTCAAATGCATTTAAAGGAAGGATAACCAATATAAAAAGAAAAATGATATCTAGTATAAGTGATTATGATCTTGAAGATTAACAATTCGTCGCCACGGAGCTAAAGGATCCTATCTGACACTCGTTAAAGTGGGATATAGGATCCTTTAGCTCCGAGGCGACGAATTTTATGTAGATCTAAGCAAAGATTATAAGAATTTAGAAATTATTTTTGTCGCAGACAATGGGCCAACATTAAAGCAGCATTGGCTCAACGTATCGTGTTTGTTGGGTCATAACATAAATATTATTACACATGATATTTTCTGTTTTTTCCCAGCAGACAAGATACATTGACCCAATGTTGTTTGAATGTTGGTCCACTGTCTGCGACGTTGGCCCAACATTCAAACAAACTTTGTGTCAACGGCTCCTGTTCACTGGGTTTTATTTTCTAAAATATTTTAAATGACTTACAATGTAGGCTGTGATTATATATTATAACTATTTGAAATGACGTATGACCTTTTGTGCCGAAAAGTGACGTAAAGCAATGATTTACTACTACTACTTGAAATGACGTATAATTATATATTATATGAAATGCGTATAATTATAAGGACAACTATGTGTGAACGCTCTGAATTTTATTGTTGGTTTAATGTTTACACCGTTGGCCCATAATTTATACAACGTTGTGTGAAGGTAATTTTTACTATATGAAGAGGGGTATCCAACCCAACCTGCAGAGACAATGGGTATACTACACCGTCACAGACGGAGGCCGCGACATAATGTTCGCCAGTATTTCTGAGTTGACCTCAGATGCACTCTACATTATTAAAAGATAATTACTGATAGACGTTTAATAATGCATGATGAAATTTAGTCCACTCGTTTTTCGGCTAGATAATCCCGACTGGAAACAATAGAAAACAGGAGGGGGAATTGACTATTCAGGGCTCAACGCCATTTTTATGAAATGCTGTGCCCCTGTCTACAATCAGCACAAAACTAGTTGCCCGTTCGATTCGCACCGATCTTAAAATAGTTCAGTGCTTCAGAACACCATGAATTGATAGCAGTAGAGTTGCCTCGTAACGCCTAAACTCTATCAATCCATCAGTGTGCTTCCACATTATGTTACTCCTAGCTACGTCACTGCCAGTGTTTAATCATACTCACACAGTCAGCGACGTATTTATTTCTACCAAAAATATCTATATCAGATGGAACACATAATTCTTTACCTTAGATTCAGTTCCTTATACATTGTCAATAGATCTATATTTCTGTTTCCTGTGGTCAAAAACCTGCCTGCTTATAGTGAAATCAACATTGTCAAGCTAATTTGTCTGGAGGTGTGGGGGCTCATCCTATAACTTATTAAAAATTATTTTTCATCCAACATTAATTTTAAATTAAACAATGGTGATCTGATAAATAAAATACTTGCTCGGCAAAAAAACACATTGCGAAACTAAAAGCTAAGCAATATGCTAATGTGGTTGTCGGGTGTTTTGGCTAACAACATGTCATCAACAGCCCTCATTGACAACCATCATCTCTATACTATCATAGAAGGAAGCTGGAAACTTACATTCTAAGTGTTTATGATCTTGACACTATTGATGTACACTGGTTAATGTAGTATGAAGCAATTACACAAAGAGAGTAAAAAAGCAAGTTGTGTGATTCAATAATTACAGAAACAGTCTGGTAAAGAGAAAAATAGAGTGTATTTTTTATCCGATAACTGCTGCAATGCACCGATTTAAAATGGATAAGATTGTGCACTGCGTTCTCGAATGTGGACACATAAACAAAATGAAAAACGATTTATCCACAGCACCATTGGGAAGAAAGGCAGACACATGTATATACTTGAGCAATGTTATGCGTGTCTGTGAATTGCCCCAGACCACACAGTCATGTTTATTCGTAATGAGTCAGATCCTTTAAACTTGCTTCGAATGTGTCTTATAAAATAATTTACTCCAATAAGAAGTAATTTAAAATTTCTAAGCTGACTTTAGCTATTTAATTACAGTATCATGCTATTTATTAGTTGATTTGTGAGTAGGCTTCATCATTATGCTGACTATATAGAGTTAAACAGGGTTATTTGCTGAATCGCTGCGCTAACTGACTTTCACCCTAAAGAGACTATATTCTGTATTGTTATTTTAGAAAAATATGTTCTTGTAATATTTTTTAAAACTGTTTTTATTTTACGCTTAGTTCATGTAGTTAAACGCATTTGATTTTCAATGACCCTTGTTAGGAATTTTTTGTTGTTACATTATTGATTTAGATACTTATGTAAGAGCCTAAGTGTTAATTTCAGTTAATATTTCGTTGAATGTTCTGTAAAACATGTAAAATGTCAAGTAACTTTAGTAATTGAATAAAAACAAACCATAATATGAATTGCGAAATGACAATTATAAACCGATATAAAATCAGAATAAATTGTATGTCAACCTAACAAGTGACATTCATGCTTAACATTGTTGACAATGTCACCTGCATAATTATAATCAGAACAATCACATACTCGAGCAGATTTTGCATAGGTTCGAAAAACACATTAAATAGAAAACGTTATTCATTATTGTATTTCTGTTAAGATACAACACAATCTTAATGCAAGTTATATATTACAAGGTCGTATGTGCCACTTACAACAGTGTAATTTTAAATAACAAAACATTTGTAATTTTCACCATGTTTTTCTTAAATTTATTCTTATGGGATTGTCACTTATTTGGATTTTTTTTTTATCGGATGCTCTAATTCCTATAGTTGTATCTGCACATACAACTATGTAGTATTTTAATTTTGTAATTTTACCTTTATTTTTTTATTCTATAGCGTTGTATCTGCCACATACAACTGTCAAATTTTAGAAAAAAATTTATGACGAATTCAGGTGAAAAACAATATAAACTTATGAATTGTTTATAATAGTGTATTACGTAAAACATTTTGAGTCATTTAACAATTTTGAGTCAAGAAGTTGTAATACTATCTGCAGATACAACTCTATAATACTGACATTTTCACACATTTGACTATTTTGTCAACATTATACAGTCGTATGTGGTACATACATCGTTTAACCACTTTTTTGTACAATATACAATTTTAATGTCTGTTTCGCAGTTAAACATTACTGGAAAGTTATTAAAACGTGAAATCAATTAATTCTGAAAAAAATCCTACTTATATATTACACTGTCGTATGTGCGCATACAACTATGTAATATTATGTATTATCATACACTGGCCATATTTTATAATATTATAAGGTCGTATCTTTTTTAAATGCTTTTTGCTATGCAACGCTAAGGTCTGATGCATTTTCTTCACATTGAACAAACGTCTATTTCTTATATCTACAAAGGTTTTTTAAGACAAGGCTGAAATATTACTACTTTTTTTATAATTAAGTTTTTTTCGATTATCTCGGAATAATGAAAACTGTAGATACGACAGTATAATATCAGGGTGACAATTTATTACTTCATTATTTCAATATTCTATATCTGCGGTAGACATACCAGAAACCTATATAAAAGAAGTGGAATCAATTATATATGCATTTGTGTGGAAGGATAAAAAAGAAGGATTAAAACGTAGGGTTTTGATAAAAAGTGAAGAAGAGGGCGGACTTAAAGTTCCATCATTTAAATTTATAGTAGACTCAGTCAAGTTAAAATATTTTTTTTACAAATATTTGACAGTGATAGCGAACAGGTATGGGCACTACTGGTTAGACAATATTTTAAAACAAATATTAAATTTAGATTTATCAGCCGCTAATAAATATCCAGAATTAAGTACTTGTACAAAAAATCTATAAAAAATCTAATTCTATACTAAAACTTTTCGGTTGTGGGATGAACTTATTGAAACTGAACCTTGTAGGAAAAAAATGTTTATATGGTATAACCCTGGGATAAAAATAAACAATACCAGTATTTTCTGGAAACGTTTTTTGACATAGGAATTCTGTATATAAGTGACTTGTTCGAGCCAGAAGGATCTACTATCGCCTTTGAACAATGGCTACATAAAGGTTTAACACACAGGGATTCTTTGAATTGGGCAGGGCTGGTTTCATGTCTGAAAAAACTAGTATATTTTTACAAAAAAATTAAATACGAGAATTACAGAATCAGGTCTGAGATTTAAAAACCAAGAATGTTTAATTAGTGATGGTAAAATAAGCCAGAAAATTGTTTATAATGGCATTTTGGGGCCACGGAATATAGATGTACATGTACCTCGCATTGAAAAATACTCAGAAAACTCGGGGGATGTAAATTGGAGTTTAATCTTTTCTAAAGTATATAAAGTATGTTTGGAAGTGAAGTTAATTGAGTTTCAGTACTGCTTTTTACATGATATACTTATAAATAATTTTTGGCTCAGCACATGGAAACTTTGAGAAGATTGGTTATGTACATTTTGTAATGAAGATTTATGCCATTTATTTTGCGAGTGTCGTTTTACACAATTGTTTTGGAAGGATTTTTTATAATATATTTTACAAGGAAAGCAAGTGACAAAAAATGATATATTTTTTGGAACAGAGAATATGAAGGAGAGTTTCCAGATTGTCTCAGCCAAAAAAATTATTTACATTTCCAGATTTTCAGAAACAATACCTTTATTTCATGAGTTTGAGATGTACATTGAGAATGTAAAAAATAGAGTATAGTATTACTAAGAAGAACGGAAAATGGACTAGGTGGAATTTAATTTGGAACTAACATTTTAAATAGATATATTTGTTTGAATTTTTGTTATTAGGCTATTTTTATCATTATGTGTAATTAGGGGTATGCCAACAGGCGCGCAGTTCTTGGCCAGGGTTTATTAGTGTTGGTGGCCCAGAGCCGGAAACGATGCGCCAACACTGGTCAGCACTGGCTCGGAGTCTCGTGTTTGCTGGGAACCACGTACGATAACGGTTTGTTTTTAGATCACCAGTTATTATTTGTATTGTTTGTAATAATGAATAATTTGTATACATGTATGAATGTTTTGATATGTGGTTTGTAAATAAAAATATTTGTAAAAAAAAACGGCCAGCTTTGGTGTGTATAATTTCTTGCAAAAATCGGCGCCCCCCCGTCTGTAAATTTCTGGATCCGCCACTGATCTAGCATAATCCAATTTAGCTATTAATCTTTCCTTTTTTTCAAAAATAGATGTATACACATATGTAGGCCTAATACGCGGATGTTATTTGTAGAGGCCTTTTAGATCGACCCCTTTTATAACGGACTTGGCATATTTGACAAGAAAGAACATGACTCGATCAGAAATGTTATTATTTCCTTCTTTTTTTATAATTCACTAGCCATAATCTATGACAAAAAGTTCATAGCTTGTATTAGGGGAAGTATGTAAGGTCTCAGATCTATGTATTACATTGTCAAAGACGTTGTGAGTTTAATTACAACGTCTGACATCCACATATTTCAAAACTGAGAGCCTGTACACAACTAAACTCGACAAAAAGGAAGGGATTTTCCTCAGTGTTGATCCTTTCAAGCAAAAAAAACAAATCTTTTGATTATTGATTTGATTTATTCCAGTAAACAGTACATGTAAGCATGATTATAAAACAATCAGGGCCACCATACTGGTCACCAAGGATAAAAGACACTATAAAGGGTCTGGTGACCCTTATTTCCATAATAGTGGTCCCCAAAAAACAGACCAGATGGCGAATGGAAATATTTACAAAAAATTTAATTGAAAATACTTGTAAAAAGTTTATATAAAATAAATTTTAAATAAAAAACATTTTTTCATGACCACAACATACACTTTTAGGCATAAAATTATCACATAAATGACTTGACTAAGCTTTAATATATATATATAATTATTGAAAATTCAAATACAGCTCAGACAAACTAGTAATATAGAAAGTCTGAGTTGTATTCGCTAACTAGTCTATCTATTAGGTAAAGTTTCACAGCTTGTTTAAAAGATGCCAATGAGTTTAGTTTCTTTATTATCAAAGGCAGTTTATTCCATGATTTAATGACATTTCATCTAAAAGCCTTAGATCCGTTTCTCCCGGTGGATGGCAGGGAGACAGACAACGTTCTATGCCTTGTCGCAACATCATGCACCTGACTAACCATGCCAAAACTCTCGGTAAGATAACATGGAGCTCCGCCATGGATAATCCTGTGCATGATGTTGCGATTTAAATTTTCTACTCTGACATCCACTGGAAGCCACTGCATCTTTAGGAAATGTGTGATGTCTAGATGTGTCCGGGGGGATAAATCAAGAGAAAACCGTATTGTTTTGTAAAATTTGGAGTTTATGTTTCATAGTTTTTTTGGCGGCCACTATACCAAGCTGTACATGCATAGTCGAAATGGGAAAGAATTAGGGCTAATGTTAACAATTTTCTAGATCTGGTGTTCAAATATTTTGACTGTCTGTACAAAACTTTTAGTCGCGAATTTCCCTTTTTCAAAATATTTTCAACAAAAGCGCTGTGCCGCTATAGTGTTTGCTCTAGATCTACCCCGAGATACCTAATGACAGTCTTTGACTTAATTACATTATTTCCACAAGAAATATCTAATTTTGAATGCTTTGACAGCAAATGTTTGGTTGAAATAGAATAGATTCTGTTTTACCTAGGTGGAGAGACAACTTGTTGTCTATCAGCCAATTGCTGAGAGACAACAAATTGTCCCCCAAAACGTTTTCAATAGTTTTTATGTGTTTCCCTGAAACTAACAGGGCAGAGTCGTCAGCATAGAGTATTAGTTTGCAGGAGACAGATGCTTCCATATAATTAACGTATATCAAAAAAGGAAGAGGCCCCAGGATTGATCCCTGTGGTATTCCACAAGGAACAACCCTGGGGGGCAGAAAAAATTCCACCTACATCAGTAACCTGCATCCTATTTGTCAGGTATGCATCAAACCAAGCGATTGCATTTTCATCAAGGCCTATAGCTTTTGGATTATTTTTAGGAATCAAATGGTCTACGGTGTTAAATGCTTTCTGCAGGTCGATCATCTCCATTACATGCCGATATAATTTCCAAAATCCATTTCTGAGCGTGTATAATCCATAAGAAAAGTAAGACAAGTACCAGTAGAAAAAGATGGTCAAAAACCTGATTGCAATTTATATAACAATTTTTATAACAAGTAGTGTTCCAGCTGGTTGTACAGTATCCTCTCAAGAATTTTAGAAGTAACACTGAGAATGGAAACAGGTCTGTAGTTTCCAGGCTCAGTTTTACTTTGTTTTTTTATAGAATGGTACCACCCTTGCATTTTTCATGTCTTCCGGAATTTGACTAGAGTGTAAAGATAAATTTATGATATGAGACAATGGACAAGCAATGACCTCGACATCTGTACCATCTTTCAAAAAGCTTGCAGGTGAGCTGTCGATCCCAGGGCTTTGCTTGCTGTGTGTCCACTCAATAGATTGTCAATTTCTTCTTCGCTGACGGTCGAAAAATGAAAGGAATTTTCTACAACACCTTTTATCCGGTAATAGTCTTTTAAAAATTGTTTGGCGAAATGTATTGGTCTTTCAAGTAGTTAGTTAACTAGTTTTTCTGCCACTGAAATAAAAACGTTGGTAAAAATATTTGCAACTTGAAAAGTTTCAAATATAATTTCTTCTCCTTCAGACAAACTAATTTTGGAAAAGCCAGGTGTACCTTTTGACAGACCCATAGATTTCAAGGTTTTCCATAACTGGGAGGATGACCCTTTACATTCTTCAACCTTGTCATTATAAAAATAATTTTTGGCTTTTTTTACTTTATTTTGTATCAAATTTCTAATTTTACAAAATTGTTCATAAGAACTTTTCTGATTTGAGCGTTTAAATTCTAAAAGTAATTTATCTCTTTCTTTAATCAGCTCTAAAATTCCATGTGTTATTCATGGCTCTGATCGACGTTGCTTTAAACAGACTTTCTTCACTGGAGCCACCTTATCAATGACACCCGCAAAGAGCCCATGGAAAGCTGACCAGTCCTTACCAACGTCTTCACAAATCAACATCGGTCCCTTCATCTAGACCCTCAGTAGGCAGGTTTTATGGTCAAACTCAATCGAATTAGTGTTATGGTTGTCACAAATTGTCATAAATAGGCCTAACAGTTATAGGGTACATAAATCTTTTTCAAATGGAGGGTAGAGAAAGATAATATAGATTTATGATGATATAAGCCTAAATAACAAAACTTTTAAACTTTTTTCAAGTTTGGGGCACCTGGGACAGTCCCTTTAATACTGTACCGTAGTGAGATACAACATGCAATTGTAATTTTATATACTGGTAGTGTATCCTGAATGTAAATTGTGGTGATAAAATATTTCTAAAATATATATGAATTTGTGATCGATGGGGGTCCTTTAAACATTTGTTTCCCTGGTGCCACGTCCATGGTGCCCCCATAGACATTAAATACTGTCCATGGTGCTGATCCATGGTACCCCATCATGAACATATTATTGGGAAGCGTAAAGTTGACTAAGTTTGGGATAAACATGATCAATATTTCCTTATGACCCATGCATGGTCCATGGGAAAACATAATTTTGAACAGTTAATCTGCAATTCTTTTTAGGTTAGTTTAGAGGAGTGTTGAAAACATAGACAAAATCAATATTCCTCTAAATGTTGGATTTAGGCTCCAGGCCTATAGGCTATGTCATATTTCTGATATAGACGGGGTATACGTGGTATTGGTTGTATGGGTGTCCACTGTCATATTTCTGGATATTAGGGGTGTGTGGGTGGTATGGGTGGTTCTCAAATATGTGTAATGGCTAGCACTCGTGAAAGGCGCAGGACTCAGGATGCGTGAGGGGTGGCTGGAGACACGGCAGAATTACGTCCAGGAAAGTCAGGAAACAGCAGAAGGTCATTCATTGACACAAATCTTTATTAATTTGTCACAGATCAATATTCAATACATAGGCCAACTGTTGTCAGACAAACGATGAAAATTGTGGCAAGTTGTGATACTGGTGAGATGCTGGTAGTGGTACAATACAATACAGACAGTGGTAGTTGTAGGTCTGAGATGCTAGGCCTAGTTCTAGTGCGAGTGGTGGTAAAAACGATGGTAGATCTGTTTTGCTCTGTTTTTTTTCAAATACTATACTATTAAAAAATTGACAGACGTTGTGGGCCAGGGACAGACATGCAGAAAGGCATGTCTGTCCCGAGCACAGGGAATCCACGCGTCCTCCTGCTCTGGAGAATTCTGTAAGACTGCCCGAAATCACTCCCCAGACTCAGATCCCAGTAAAGCCACGCCCCCACGAGAGGGCTTAAACCAATGAGTGAAACAGAAAGCCACACTTGACTATCAAACTTAACAATAATACGTCATAACTGAAAATAGAGACTGTGACGTGACAGCCCAGGCTTGTAGACTGAACAGGTGTGACAGGAAAGCTGTCACACTTGATATCATGAGTGACGCTTGTCTCAGGCACAGAACATACATTAAGGTCTAGAATCAGGAAAATCCTGCATGAACGGTTCTGACTGCAAATTCAGCAGAAATCCAAATAATACAACTCGCGTCTAGTGTCCTAGGCAAAGTTTTAGATTGGGTAATCCTTAAACATTATTAAAGGGCCCTACACCCTTCTGATATGCGATTTGGTTTTAAAGAAAAACACAGTAGACCTACCACACAGTGCACATTTTCTATGCGAGAAACTATTCAATATTACAATAATAGTGGAGGACCTGTATATTTGTTATTGTTAGATGCCTCAAAGGCTTTTGATAGAATACAATTTGTAAAATTTTTCAAATGTTTAAAGGAACGAGATATATGTCCTCTAATTGCAAGACTTATTGCAGCTATTTTTATAAATCAGCAAGTACGAGTCAAATGGGGTAACCATTTTTCCAAACCTTCTGTCACCAGCACCAGCAACGGTGTTAAGCAAGGTGGGGTGTTATAACCAGTATTATTTACATTGTGGGCCCTATATAGATAAATTGTTGAATCGTTTGCGTCAATCAAAGTTAGGATGTTATGTCGGAGATATTTTCAAGGGCGCGTTTGCTTATGCAGATGATGTAGCACTACTGGCGCCGACTATTATGGCACTTAATTAATGCTTTTGTATCATTTGCTCAAGAGTAGGCCTATCATGTATAATTTAATCCTATAAAATGCAAACTTATAGCTTTTAATTGTGCTACTACTGAGAATATATATATGTACGCCTAACCTTTGATGGTGAAAAAAATCAAAGAATTTCTAAAGATGTCCACCTAGGTGGGCCTAATATTGTCGGAGAGTGTAGAAACGAAATACGGATCAAAGCAACAACAGATGATTTTATTACAAGAGCGAATACAGTAATGTCACAATTTAAGTTAGCGCCTCACTCAATTAAGTATAAATTATTGAAGTCATTCTGTTCTTCTTTGTAATAATTTTTACTCTGGGATATGTCAGCAAGGTCGATCAATAATTTCTATATTTCTTGGAGAAAATGTTTGGAACAACATGTATCAATTACCTTATAGAACGCACATTAATTTGTTGCATCTCATTTCCAACCAATAGATGTCCAATACACCTACGAATAATGAAATATGTAATGTCTAGCTTTAAAAGTAGGCCTACCAACTCACTTGTACGGTTATCCACACAATTACGTATACATTAGGCAGCAAATCGTTCACATGTAGGGGAGAGTGAGGCAAGTTGGGCCACTTTTTTTCAAATGTTTATTGTGCTCATACAATTCATATAGGCAAAATGAATGAATGTATTTATGAAAGTTTTTGTTGTTTGTTTTTGCTACGTAACATACACAAGTGGTAATCTACATTGATTTTGACATAAATGCAAATAAACTGGCACGGCCCATCTTGCCCCATCTCCGGGGCAAGATGGGCCATGGCTGGGACAAGTTGGGCATAGACCAATGGTAAAATTTGGATGATTAATATAATATTTATTTTATTTCCAATCACTAAATAAACCAAACTAAGTGGGTTTATATCACCTTCTTAACTCTACTTAACTGCTTGACTGCGAAATAAGCCGCATTTTGTTGCGTTTCCCTGGTTTCAGAAAAATGGCGGCTATTTTGAATTTTTAGAATCCTTGTGAAATCGTTATCTCAAGGACCACTAGTCAAAATCGCTTGTAATTTTGTATGTACACGCTCACTTTCCAGGTCACAAAATTAGAATGTTTTGATTGCAGTTTACTTTGAAAACAAATGGCGGCCATTTAAATTTTCAATTTAAAAAATGGCGGCCATTTTATTTTAAATTTAAATTTTTGTAGACTCATTATCTTGATCAGTGAGTCCGGATCAGTTGTGATATTTTATATAGGCACTTAACAGCTGGCTTGCCACAAAAGCAAAATATTTTGGTCACCTGTGAATAATTTGGTAAAAAAATGGCAGCCATTTTAAAAAAGTTTTTTTTTTTTTTGTATTTTTTCACTTGGGGCAAGTTGGGCCATGGCAAGTCTTAATTAAGCCATGCTCAACTTGCCCCATAAAAGTGGCCCAACTTGCCTCACCCGGCGCCATTTGCAAAAAATATTTTATCCTGTATTTTAAAATTATGGCCTCATTATAATCTATTAGTCAAAACATTAACTACCTGTACATAGGTATCAAAATTGGTCACAATCTAAATTATATCTTGAAGCATTGATAAATGATCAGCATGAAATGCACATTTCAAAACCACATTAAAAAAATATTTTATCCATAGTTTTTTTTGTATCTTTGAAAAAGTTTATTACCAAATATGGTAAGTAAATAATGTCTTTTATATTGGACCACTTAACTCTCCCCTAGGAGTAGCCTATCAGTCACATTATGTCAATATATGGTTTAAGTAGCCTAAATTTCAAGTAGGCCTAGAAATAATTACGACTATAAAAAATAAAATAATTAATGTTTCTAAGTCGAATGTAAAGGATGAAAGCAGAAAAGCTGCAGGCAATATAGATCTATTGACAATGCGGGAAAATTGTGACAATGTCGTATTATAACGTTATATTTATATAGTCTAAATAAAAATATTTTCACTCCTTTCTCCCAATTACCTTGGGAAACAAACACCCAATTTCATGCTGAGAATCTACGATTTAAAACCATTCTCCTGGGGCCGGGCTCCATGTCCTGAAATAAATATAGGCCTATAAGTTTGGCCAAGGGGCTGCTCAACAATTATAACGTTTTTTTGAGAGATTTTTAACCCCCGGCTCCCTTCGTACGTAACGCTTTTTAACGTTGAGTTGACTAGGCTACGGTACGTGATGCATCGCTTAGCCCCCCTCTATAGACGTTACGTAATTGTTGAACGGTCCCCAAGATGTCAAATGATCATGGTGCCCCAATATCTTTGAAAATCCCCATAGCCAACTTACCTGACCCTCCCCTATACTATAGGCCTACTATAGACCTACTTGCAACAGGGCAGGATTATTCATGTGATAAAACATAATATTTTAAGACTTAGTAATGCTGAATTGTAGCCTATAGGCCTCTTTCTATTTTTTATTATTTTGAAGCTGCAATTGATAACACAATTTCCTCCTTCAAATGACTAAAATATATATAAAAAAAGGTTGTGATTACAAGTATAGGCCTACAAAAGGCCCCAAATACTCAAATTATTTAGTTGAGAGAGACCTCAACTCAATTAGTCCAGAGTGACCTTGACCTCTGGCAAGCAGGGCTGTCATTTTCAATAATTTTGGAAACATGGCTTTCGTTGCGCTGAGATTTTCTCCCAAAACTGGAGTTTTCTCTAATATTGTAGGGAAACAGGTTTCTAGTAGAGTAGCATCTCGATGCAGGTGTGTTATTCCGTCACATTGTGATCGTCATTTATCACTGTCAGCCGTGTGTAACGTTAGGCTGATTGATTGTAGCCTAAAGAATCTCAGCCTGTCTTGTGTTTTTCTCGCTCAGTTGCTACGCAGTCAGTGCGCTCTGAGTCTGACTGTAGACTAACTGGTCTACACTGCTAGGCCTAGTGCTGCAGTCTGTTTCACCAGAACCTGGGAGTAGCCTTTTTCCAATTTGCTCGCAGCTCGGTCGCTTTTTAAATTTTTTCAACAAAATTTTTCTCACGATATTTTCATTGCTAATATTATATTTCATGCCGTTGCTGGCTAGACATGAATAAATTGTGTCAGTCAGAGCTGCCCGTTGTGCGTGACTGTTCTGTCACGCACCTTTATTATGGACCAATTTCATATCCATCATTTCATTTAGCTATTTTAAAAAGTCACTTTCAATATGTCTTGAAATAGACATGTCTTTAAAAAATAAGGTAATCACACGGAAAGTAATGGTATGTTTATGATATGTAGTCTATTATCAATCCTGAATTATTATTTATATGGGAAACTGTCTCTTGCAATGCACCTCCTAGATATAAAAAACATGAAAAAACAATTTTTGGTCATAATAGCCTCCTCATTCGGGACGTGTTGGGAAATAGAACCATCAATTAATTTGGTTTCGTCTAACGTTAATTACGAACACCAGGCCCATACACTACAGTTTCACAGTGTATGAGTCATTGTGAAAGGAAATACACCAATGGAGCGATTCGTAGCCTGCCTGCAAACGGTTGTGACGTTACTATGTTGGTTTGAGAAGAAATATGAAGGGAACAATGAAAAAAAATGTCAGATTTCAGCAGATTCGTGTAATCTCGCACAGTGGCATTTTCAAATATATTTTCGTTTCATATTTTTCTTTGTAGACGAATTACATTGGGCATTGATTCTATTTGTATCATATTTGAGTATACTGCGCATGTTCCTGCTTCTAAACTGGTTATTTTCTCTTTAGATTAAAAATGGGTGGGTGTTTGATTATACCCTACTTGGTGTTCGACATTACCCCCTCTATTTCGAGTATATTAACATGTCATGTAAAACTTTCTGTAGCTGACCGTTATATATATTACTCCCGTGTTAAGCCCATTTCATTTTCAATGTTAGAGACTCACTCAAATGGGCTTAAAACAGGAGTAGGGCCTAGAGTGGAGGAAGGTATTTTCGCTCAGACCTCGGGGGGTATTTTTGCGCACCTCGTTTGTTTCTACCCTAGTTCTTGAAGGGTTTTGTTTAATTTTTATCTTGTTTTGATTTTCGGTCGTTGACAGGTGTTTTAATGCAGCGTATATAAAAATTGCGTCGTTTCGCGGCAAACTTTTTTTTCATCCGCCAATAAAATAGTTCCTTTTTATTTTAAGTCCCAGAAAATGCTGATTTTTTTGGCTTCTAAAACTCAAAATCGGTAAAATTACATTTTTAAATATTTTTTTTGCAGGTGGTTGTATCAGGTTGAAATAAAAACAGACATGTGCTGGGAGGAATCCTAAATCAATTTGAAAACAAACTAAATGAAAAATATATGCAACATGGGTCTCCACGCTGTTACACAATGCGGTGCGCGAAAATTCCCTCAATTGCGTGAAAACTCCCCCAGAAACATAGGAGATTGAAATACTCTATGCTCCATGTTCCCGATTGATTCGGAAGTGTATTTTTTTCAAACCGGTAGTGGCTCAGACGCACCAATCATAATACAACCCACAATATTCAGACGCGTCCATTCTGTGCACGCTGTGGACCAAATTCGGTTAGATGAGCGAAAACTACCGCCACCACCCTAATATATAAGGATGGAATAATTTGGATCTTATATATTAGGCCTACTAGGACTGTTTTAAGCCCACTTCAATGATAGAGACCCACTCAAATGGGCTTAAAACAGGAGTAATATATAAGGATCAAATAAATAGGGTCTTATATATTACTCCTGTTTTAAGCCCATTTGAGTGGCTAATAAACATTGAAATGGGCTTAAAACAGGAGTAATATATATAAGATCCTAATTATACGATCCTTATATATTATATTACTCCTGTTTTAAGCCCATTTGAGTGGGTATTTAATATTGAAATGGGCTTAAAACAGGAATAATATATAAGAACCAAACGTAAAATTGTATTTCCTTTGCTTGTAATATAAACTACTCGATGCCTTGGGGGAAGTATCCCCCTGGAAAAGGGCGTTCTTTCGGGGATTTACGTAAGCAAAAAGGGGCATGGAGATGTTCTGGGGGGATAACAATACAGAATAACACCAAAATGGGCTTATTAATTCTGACCTATTTAGTATGGTGAACTAATGGTGAATAGGCTTCTTAGTTTAGACCCATTTAATATGGATAAGTAATGGTGCAGGGCTTGCCAAATCCCATGCCCGGATGCCCGGGGCTACCATCTTTTAACTTTGGGCTACCAGAAGTTGTCCATTTCGGTCTCTATACTAAGTAGTCCATTAGCCCGGAAAGTCATCCCGGCTACCAAACACAATGAGGATTTGACAACCCCTGTGGTGAGTGGGCTTATTAGTTTAGACCCAATATGTACATATTACGGTGTTTCAGTGCATACTGACGATTTCATTTAATGTAATAATTAGGGAACTGGAAGACGGGCAATATACATATGACCGTTTTTTAGTACAGAATTACACCTATCATTTTACGGTTCTCGTGAACTAAATTGTTATTAAACTCATGTACATATTATGGTGTTTCAGTGCATACCGACGATTTCATTTAATGTAATAAGGGAACTGAAAGACGGGCAGTATACATATGACCGTTGTTTAGTAGGCTACAGAATTACGCGGTATCATTTTACGGTGTTTCAGTCAACACAAACGATTTAATGACAGGAAATAAGGGAACTGAAAGACAGGCAATATACATATGACCGTTTTTTAGTACAGAATGACGCTGTGTTTAGGATAGGCTCATAAGCAACGGACACACATATTCTATGTAAATGTAGTGGACCAATTTCTTGCATGAACGCACACAGACCGTAACATTGTAATAACATTGGCTCAATGTATGGGTAAAAAAGTGGCACTAAATTTTGAGATATTCTCATTGCAAAGGTGACAACATAATCACGCGTCTTTCCGTAACATTGTTATAACAAATGCTCAATGCATGAATTTGAGAAAGTGTCATTATTTTGAGATATTCTCTTTGCAAAGGTAACAACATAATCACGCGTCTTTCAGTTTACATTGTGGCAACATTGGCGCAATGTCTAATTGCGAGGACTTATTAATCCTATTTTACGCCCACTTGTATATGTAATATCAATCAAAGTGGGTTTTATACAGGATTAGTAGTATTTATTACTATTCATGTTTATTACTCATGTTTTAAACGCACCTCGCTAATAAATGGCCATTGAAATGGGTTTAAAACAGGTCAGAACATAAGCATGCGTCTTTTAGTTATAATGCAATGTAACATTGTGACAACGTTGGCTCATTGTTTTATTCCGAACAGTTATTAATCCTATTTTACGCCCACTTCTATATGTAATATCAATCAAAGTGGGTTTACTACAGGATTGGTACTGGTATGCATTTTTCATTTCCATGTCTATTAATCATGGTTTAACCCTTTCACCACTGAAGCCCGTTTTTATGTGCTGAATGCTATGGCATTCAGCACATAAAAACGGGCTTCAGTAGTGAAAGGGTTAAACCCACTCCGCTATAAAATGGTCATTGAAATGGGTTTAAAACAGGACAGGTACTAACAGTTCGATTAAGAGCCAGATCGCGTGTCTCATTTGCTGAATAAGAGCCAAGCGATGCCGGTTCCACCAAGCAATTACCATGCTCGACGAAAGTAGTTGATAGCTGCTTCCATAATTGGAGCATAATCATCATGAGACGCCCTAAAAACGGTGGGCTTAAAACAGGAGATTGCCATTTTTTCATCTTCCCCCAACATCCCTGACAATTTGGTGTATTTTTTTCGTGTATTAGCGAACTCAGACCATTTGGCATGTATTAAATTTTCAAAATTACCGCTCTCTTTAACACCATTGCAGTAAAACAAGAATCCTATTACATGCCAAATGGGCTAACTTCCAAAATACACAACACAATTGCACCAAACTTTCTGGGATTTTAGGGGAAATGTATGAAAAAAATGATCCGATTCGCTGTTTAAGATTTTTCAACAATTTTTTTCTGAGATTATTTTTTCATCTTCCCATAACATCCCTGAAAATATGGTGGGAATTTGTTGTGTTAGACTATTTGGCTTGTAATAAAATTCTTGTTTCACAGTAATGCCGACTAATGATGTTGAAGAGAGCTGGGCTCTGTAATTTTGAAAATTTATTACATATGCCAAATAGTCTGACTTCGATGATAGGGCCTGATACACAAACAAAATCCACCAAATTTTTAGGGATGTTAGGAGAAGATGAAAATATGATTCGAGATAAATTTGGTTTAAAATTTTCAAACAGCCATCGAGCAAATTGAAATAAGGCTAGACTAGTCTACTCCCAGGAGACAGATTTTTCTTTATACATGTATTCAGCTGCTGAGTTCAAATCAATAGAGGCGAAATTCCTGATTTCTTACTTCGGACATCATGCATATTCGAAATAAGAAATACTGGAGTTTCGTCTAAGTATCTCGCTGAACTGGTGAATGCGCAACACAAAAATTAACAAACTTTTGTAGTTCTAGTCTATAGACATGTTTACATCATAAAGTCATATATTGAAAAGCCAAAATAAAATTATGGATTTTTTGATGATTTTAGCCTGATTGTGTCGCTTTAAGTTTTTAAGTCATTAAAAGTCAGTAAATTTGATGGTTAGTCATTATAATATAAGTCATTAAAAATGAGAAAATCAGTGATGGATGATTGTCAGCCAGTCAACAAATACTAAGTGGTTTTCTGCTGGCATTGAAGTCCGTTCACCTATCATTGTTGGCGGAAGGTGCATGCAGAATGCTTCCAAGCCTAGCTGTTATTTTATAGATGTTTGAAATTTGACAAAAAGGTATGTACATGAGCAGGATACAAAATAAAGCTTAGATTTTGGGGGGGACAAGGGGGGACTGTCCCGCCTTGTATTTTTTTTTGAGGGGGATGTTTTTGGGGTGTCACATTAAAAATAAACTCATCAGATGTCGAAAATTAAGTGTTCTTTTTATTTTATTCGTCAGGACAAATGCAGGGGTCAAGATTATAAATTATGTTGATGACCAATCTACTTTTAAAAAAATCACAGTTAACTCCATCACCTGCCGCTTGGCCAGCCAACTTTGCTTGCCACAGGCGTGATGGTCACAGAAGGTATTACAGGCCAATATAGCCTATGCGTGTTGCTGAGTGTGCCAGCAAACAGTAAAAACGAGACGTTGATGCAATGCTGGTTTAATGTTGGGCCAGCATCCAGACGGTGGGCCAACATTGTATCACCGTCTCATGTTTAGTGAGAAAGTTGCATACTGCTTGAATTTTCACGTGTGATCATGGCTGGTTGACAAGAGTGAGGATATCTTTTGTCATTTCAAAAAGATATCACGGCACAATGATGGTTCTGTATCTGCAATGTCGGCCCACAATCAAATCAATGCCGTCTAAACGTTACAGTATAGAAACGATGCACAGCGCGAACAGACAGCCAGGCACACATTTTTTGGAAGTGTGACGTCATAATCCAATCTGACACCCCACTAATGCTTTCGCGTTTATTAGGGATGATACGGTCTTAGATACAATGTTATGATAACTCTGCAGTTACAGATGTTGTGCCCTCGGAGGCCAGGAAATGGTGCGGGATATTCCCGCACTTGTGATAACTGATGCGCGGGATCTGAGTAAAAACAGCAGGAATCACGCATTTGCGCACTCTAATTTGTGCCCTGACATAAGTACATGTCTGAATTTTCTCATTTTAGTGTGTGAAAAGTCATTAAATTTCAGGTGAAAAAGTCATTAAAAGCCATTTTTTTAAGAAGAGTAGACTTACAGGAACCTTGCAAAAGCATTTGCTAAAAACTTTTTTACAGGTGTAACAGATAACATAAAATATTCTCAATGTGCCAGCACCACCCGGATCCTAGTACAGCCACCTGTTCCTTCATGGCCCAAAGTGGCTGTTCATAGCAAATTGTACTGTTCTATTATTTGTTTTAAATACTTTTTGCAGCTCTTGGTGGAGTGATGTGGAGATGGGGCCGCCAGATGCCATTCTTGGCGTCACCGAGGCTTTTAAGAGGGACAGCAATCCAGATAAAATAAATCTTGGTGTTGGAGCTTATCGTGACGACAATGGCAAACCATTTGTCCTGCCAAGTGTAAAAAAGGTCAGGTTATATATAAAGGAACGGAAATCTGGCATTCACCATGTTTACGATTTGATTGTAGCAGATTAATTTTTTAAAGCTGTAGACCACTTTTATGTATGTTTCTGGTTTTATTTTTACCCCAGTTGCCTCTATCTCTAGTGTTTTATGGGTACAGATGTGTCCGCTGTTCAAACACAGTGGACTACTCATTTAATATCCAGCTGCACTTTGATGAATTATACCACAATTTTTAACCCTGCACTGCCGAAATATTTTTTTTTAAATGAAATTGTAATACATGTACCACCCGCAAACACAACACATCTTCCCAATGTTTGACCAATGTGACCACTGTCTATTACAGTGGTCCAACATTGGTCAAACATTGGGTAGATGTGCCATGTTTGCTTTTATTTTGTTTGATTGAATTATAATCCTTTTCCATTTCCCTTGTTGTCAAACTTGATGTTAGTCCCTGATTTCAAGAAATTTTTGTATAATTATGCCATTACTTTCACTTCTTTACACTCATCCACTAGGCCCTCCAAAAAGTATTTTTTACACAATTCATTGGGTGACTCCTAACAGGCCATGGCTGAGTTTTGCCTGCTACTGCTAGGGGTTAATTATTGCTCTGTGTGATGTATTTTGTGATGTTAGTTTTTTCTCCACAGGCTGAGGAGATGATGATGGAGAAAAATCTGGATAAGGAATACGCCGGAATCAGCGGACTGTCAGAGTTCTGTAAAGTTGCTGCAGAGCTAGCTTTCGGTGCAGACAGTGATGTCATCAAAGCCAGAAGGGTAAGCCATACATACAGAATCAGCATAGGCTCAGTCTTGTAATGTATTTTATTATCCATTTGAAGCCTGAAATTTTAAAAGGCACATACAGCATTATATATTTTATCTGTCATAAACATATTTATCTTTGAATAACAGTTAAAAAACAAAACCTCTGCATTCTTAGCGAAACATCTCCATCAGAAGCTTATTTATATTTGGAAAAAATATTATATCAAGGGCTGTTATATAAACATGTTAAACTGAACATTCTACTCACTCATTGAATTGTGGACTGCTAACAGTTTAAACTGCATGTTTTTTTCAAAGAATGCAACAACTCAATCTATATCAGGAACTGGAGCTCTGAGGATAGGTGCCAACTTCATGGTAAGTAGCCTTAACTTTGATATGTGAACATTTTTCTCCATAACATCACATATTATATGTGATGTTATGGAGAAACATGTTCACACATCTTCACAAATGACATATATATATATGATATATATATATATATGTCATTTATGAAGAAGTAACAATGTCATCTTGGTAAATCTCTTAAAGCCCTTGTCCTGCTGAATCGTTTTAGTTGCATTTTCCAGCCCAAATTGACGACAAATAACTGTTTTTTGAAAAGATACATCTTCTAAATTGAGCTATTTGACTAAATTAGCATCTACCACAAACTATAATCTCCATTTCAGTGACATTTGGCCTAAAATATGCTCAAGACCGTTTTTATTCTATATTGTATATATATTGGGGTGTAGCAGTAGTAGGAAGAGGGTTGACCTGCTAAACCCATAGACAAACCACATAAGCCCATTTAAAACCAAATAAAATATCACTGATCATGACAAAATTGTTTTTCTCACATGCTTAGCTCATCAAAGAACTCAATTTGCAATACCTATATTTTCATAAACAAGCTTATTTTTTCGTAATTTTAACCCTCACACTACTATGTGCGACTATAGTCGCCCAAGATAAACCAAGCGCAGCCTGCTGTGGGCGACTATGAAGTAAATTCCTAAAAAAAAATATAGTTGACTATATAGTATTGTTTTCTCATGTTTTAAATGTCTTGTAAAACCAGGTCCTAAAAATTAAATATGTCCAAAATCTGTAAGAATCATATACATTTCAACCTAGATTTTGCAAATTGAAGTAATATTTAGTCACTTGAAGTTGTGGTTTGCGGTAGCAAGACACAACTTCAAGTGGCTGAAAATTTAATTTTCTTGGCTTTTATGCAGCAGTGTAAGGGTTAAGCTGGAAATTGTGTCAGCATATCCAGCTTTAAATGAAAAATAGAAACAAACAAATCAGCAGGGTGATTTCAACGTGATATTTTATTGTTCATGATTCTGCCTGTCAAACACAGATTTACCAAAGAACATGTCGTTATCTGTGAAAAATGTAATTTAAGCAATTTATTTGCAATTTATTTGTTCGAAAATGTCAATAATATCTGTGACTTTCCTGTTTGACTAAGTCATTGAATTGCTTTACAGGCCAAGTTTGCAAACTTCAGCAAAGCCATTTATCAGCCTGTTCCTACCTGGGGAAACCACATTCCCATTTTCAAGTAAGTATTGCTACCTATTCTCTTGATTATGCATGGGTTTTTTTCAACCATAACAGCTTCTCATCCTACATGGTATTCAAGTGAAGAAATAAATGTCAAGCCCTAAGATCTCATACATATACTGTAGTAGCTATATAAGCTACTTTTAACGCTGAATTTACCATTGTATCTGCATCCACTTCAAGCTGCGAATTGCTGTTGTTTATAGTTGATGAAGAACACTTGAAGTGGGTGTAAATTGAAAAATAGATATCGTTATCATTAAACAGTTCCATGAAAATTATCATTCTAAGTGTAGGAAATTAAGTCAATCTTCAGAGATGCAAAATGATACATCATGAGGGTTTGAAGAGTTAAAGCACTATTCACGTCTAAAGCCATTTGTGGTCTCTTTGTTTATCCTTTGACAAAGACAATTAGAGTGAAGATTGAGTCTTAACCCTTTACCCGCCAAATTATTCGATTAGAATTTTCACCCACTGACGCGATCCACAATTTCAAGTGAGTGAAAATTATTTAGATTTGAAAAAATGGGGGTCTACTATTTTCAAATCTTGTTGATTGATGTAACGTTTTATTTTTAATATGTTTAAAAGCTGATAGGCAATGTGCTAATAAAAGATGTTAAAAAACCAATATAATTGGTACAGGCGGTTTAAGGGTTTTGATTCAAATTGTGTACATGTGGCGACAGAAGCAAAATCTCTGTAATGTAAATATTAAAAACTGACTATTCAGAGCATCTAAAAGTAGCAATTTGTGGCGACTGGACTGATTTCCCCTGCCCACCCCTGTTGAAGTTGTGCATTGCGGTAGAAAAGAACAATTTCAAGTGGGTAAAAATTTTATTGGTATGATGTGATTAATCATGCGGTGACTTGGGTTACCCCGTGATTTTTAGCCATTTTTCCTAATTAATTAATTTATTTTTGAGGTCCTGTGACCCGGGTTCGCGTTGTAGAAAAATGTATTTGTCCCAAAAATGACCCCCCACAAATAACAAATTCAACACAGTACACTTGAATTCAGATCTACCCCTGTATTTTGCGTGACCGCGTGATGGCTTTAACCCTCAAAGCGCTGAATTAATTTGTAAAAAACATCGCAACCAAAGGTTTTTGTTCAATTTGAAATCATCATTAATGCCTTCGTCAGCTCTTTCTGATTCATTTGAATACCTATGTTATGGGTCTACGGCCATTATAAATATTTTCACTCTAACAGTGCGGGGATCGACTTTAGTCGTCAGAATCTGACGTCTACAGCTCCATCCTCACATTTATACACCACATGACAGATTTTGAATAAAAATTGATTGAAAAAAATGGTATATAACTCCCATCGTGATAATAATGTTTCGAACTTTTATACTTGTGTATTTTATCAACTCTTTTTTCTCTTTGAGTGTGGAATTGTTGCAACAATTGATATTGCAAGGTGAATAAAAATAAAAATTGAGTTAAAGTTATGAAATGTTTGGGTTGAGTGATAAGGTCTCTATAAGGTCTAATTACAAGCTTTTTCTTTCTTTTTTTTTAAATAATTCTTAACTATGTGGAAATCTTTTACATATCCACTTATTTTGTATAACGAGTCATTTGATAATCTGTAGTTTCTGATAGTTTCTTTCATTCAATACACATAAATGCATGTATTACTGTTGCAGTTAATTTTAATTACAAATGTTTACAGGCATGCTGGTATGGACGTAAAGACGTACAGATACTATGATGCTAATACATGTGGGTTTGACTTCGCCGGTGCTATGGAGGATTTAAATGTATGTGAGCGTAGATGACATGGAGCAGTGTATTATTATGAAAATGGATAAAATCTTTTTTAGGTCTTTTTTTTGTATAGTATATGCATCGTTAAAATTGGGGTTCATTTACCCAACTCATAGCTTTATTTTTTAGACGTACTAAAAATATTTTTGTAAACTCTTTTTTTTCTGCGCAGTATTTTCCCCAAAGTGTCTTTTTCCGTTTCATCCATGATGCTGAAAAATCCTTTATTACTCACTTCATTTTAAATTTGCCACGAATTCAGCCAAAAACAACATCTTTCAGAGAGCCGATACTCTCTGGGAAAATCTTGGGGAAAACACTACAGCAGTTTAATACTTAAATACTAAATTATTATCATTGAAATTTTTGTTGTTTTAGGAAATTGAGTCGTTATTCAGAGATGCAAAATGATGCTTTGATGCATCGTGAGGGCTTGGAGGGTTAAAACACACCAGGGGCCAGTTTCTGTATATTAAAAAATGTTGATTCTGTACTTAAGTATGTTACAGAAACTGGCCCCTGTGGCAGATTTCTATATCGTACTTAGTAAAAAGTAAACTTTTCACTTGGGTATGTTACATAAACCAACCCACTTAATTTTTTACTTAAGTATGTTACAGAAACCAGCCGCAGTGGCCGGTTTGTGTAATGTACTTAAGTACAAAGTTGACACTCCTTACTTAAGCTCGATACAGAAACCCGCCCCGTTTATTCAGCCAATAAAAATAATTATAAGTGATTGGTTGATTTGTGATCTTGCACATTCTTCTTTGTTTTGCAGAATATTCCAGAAGGAGGCATTGTGTTACTTCACGCGTGCGCCCATAACCCGACAGGCGTGGATCCAAAGGTCAGTTTGAAGTTATATTGATAATGTGTTATTTACCTGATGATGACCTGATGATTATTTTTCTAAAGCCCTTTTAAAAGTAGTTTTGAAAGAGATTTCGAACAAAATTTTTTTTGAAATTGTTGTCCAGCTAGATAGCAATTTCTTCAATTTGCCACCCCCTAGAAGTCATCTTCGTCCACTACAACAGCAATTCTCGCCTTGTAATGAATGATGTGATCAATGGTAAATTCAGACTTGAAGAGTCAACTCGTATCTTAATTTATATGAAGCATTGGGCTGCATTAGAAGAACATTGAATGAACATATTATATCAACTATTTTACTGATATCGCATGCTTTGTAATTGTAAATTGTATATTGATATTACATAATTTGAAAATAGCTAAAATAGCTCGTCTGTTGAAATAATTGTTTTTTATCAGTCGCCCACGAAGTAGAGCAAGGAATATTGTCGGCAGCATGTCTGATCGTTGGGCTGTTTTCGGACAATGGTAGACACGCATCTATCCATTTGGGGGTATAGATGTGCCATTCGAGGGTTATTTACCTTTGACCTGATTTTTTATTGTGTCATTTGCTTTAAAGGCAGCGGATGTTGTAGTGTCAACGCTCTTGTTATCATTATGCCCATTGATGCATTCAATGCATCCAAAGAATTATATATAATTTCTACGTGTAGTTGTGACTGAAAATATATTCATTATGGTATGGTCAAACAATCTGACAAACTGGTTTTAAACTGATAGCAAGAAATGAATGGTGTGATATGTTGTTTACATCCACATTTACATTTTTATTATCAGCCTGAGCAGTGGAGGGAGATTAGTCAGCTGTTTAAACAGAAGAAACTGTTCCCGTTCTTTGACATGGCCTACCAAGGTTTTGCCAGTGGAGATGTCAACGGCGATGCCTTTGCCATTCGTCACTTTATTAAAGACGGCCACAATATTGCCCTTTGCCAATCATTTGCCAAAAACATGGGATTGTATGGTGAGTAGTTATATCATGGGACACACTGAACTATGGTATCAATTCTATGAAATGATAATTTATTAATTGTATCTAATGCATTATGACCTATCTATGAAAGAATCAAACATCACAATAGGGTTCTTGAGGTGCATGTGGGGATAGCTGACAAAATAACCACCTTCCTTACAAATAAAAGGAAAAAAAAATTGTATCAAATTTAATAATGGTCATAGTTATGGATCATGAGACATAATTTGAAGTGGTTGAAAATCTAAATCAGATATATTGGGCTTCTCCTACATGTAATAAGGTGGCAGGGAAACGGCTCATAACCTCCCAACCCTTACAGCGCCGGGAATTTGACGTCTAAAGTTGATCCCCACTCCGAAAGTAAAATATTTACAATGGCCGTAGGCCCATGGATAACATAGGTGTTCAAATGAAGCGGATAGAGCTACTAAGATTTTTATGATGATTTTAAATTGGTTTCCATGGTTTATTTAAGAATAAACGCAATATATGCGTTGTATGAGTGAAAGTGCCAAATTTTTAAATCAATATATGCCTATTTAGCATTTTTAATTTATCTTACAATTTATTTCTAACACTTTAAGGGTTAACCCTTTCAGGGCAGGGACCGTCTTTAAACGTCAGATTCTGACATATAAAAGCACTCCCCACACTGTAAGAGTAAAAATATTTCTAGTGATCGTAGGTATTCAAAGATATTTATGGTGAATTCAAATTGAAGATAAACCTTTGGTCTCCATGGTTTATACAGTTATTTTCACCTATATTACCCGTCTTTAATGTTTGTTTTAGGAGAGAGAGTTGGTGCTTTTAGTTTTGTTTGCTCGTCTGAGGAGGAGGCAGACAGAGTGATGTCTCAAATGAAGATCATCATCCGCCCTATGTACAGTAACCCTCCCGTTCACGGAGCCCGCCTCGCACAAACTATACTCAGCGATCCTCAGCTGAAGCAGTCATGGTAATGATTTATTATTTTAACCCTCTCAAACCTGAATTTACCATAGTCATCTTCATCCACTACAAGTCGCGAATTGCTGTCGCAATTCTCGACTTGTAGTGGATGAAGATGATTTGATGTGGGTGGAAAATTAAAGAAATCTGCCATGTTTTGGTAAACCAGTTCATGGTTTCCGCCAGGGGGGGTCCGGACCCCCTCTCTCAGCACCATGGGGGGATATATCCCCCCCTTGTTTGCAAAGAAAATGAGAATATATTGCAGATTTTGTCGTAATTTCAGCTAAAAAAGACCATTTTAAGGAATCAAATTTAAAACTCTGAATTTTTTTTCTCCGGGGTGAGGACACCCAGACCCCCACCCCTCTTGGATCCCCCCTTTCAAACATTCCTGGGGGAAACCCTGCAGTTTCATAAAAATTTTCATTCTGAAACCATTAGTTGTAGGAAAACTAAGTCTGTTTTTAAAGATGTAAAATTATGCTTTAGTGCATCGTGCAGGCTTAAAGGGTTAATATCCTTTAATTTTTTCCTTCAAAAAAACATATACTGTACTGTCTTCACATATTGGGTGTGCGCTAGGATGGGAGTTGGATTAGCCGCATCCTGCGACTGTGACTAAAGAAACCTTACTTCTATTAGCCACATGAGAATAGCTTGGTCGCACAGTGAAACCAAGTGCAGCTAGAGACATGTGCAAAAAAAAACAATAATAATACATAACCCCTTTCACCGCTAAGCATGACTATGGTCGTTTTATTCCTTCAAAAAAACATATACTGTACTGTCTTCACATATTGGGTGTGCGCTAGGATGGGAGTTGGATTAGCCACATCCTGCGACTGTGACTAAAGGAACCTCACTTCTATTAGCCACATGAGAATAGCTTGGTCGCACAGTGAAACCAAGTGCAGCTAGAGACAAAAAAAACAATAATAATACATAACCCCTTTCACCGCTAAGCATGACTATGGTCGTTTTTGATGTGTTAGATTAGCAGGTTAAATCTCACTTTCTGGGAATGAAATGAATGTTAAAACATTAAAATTTTCAATTCTTTGGTTCTAAATATGGGTAAATTTTCATCCACGTGAAGTTGTAGGTCACGGTAGCAAGACACAATTTCAAGTGGATGAATATTAAAGTAAGATAATTTGTACAAGGTTAATAAGCAAATCTAATTTTACATTATATCATCTTTAACTTTTAACCCTTTCAAGCTTGAATTTACCATTGTCATCTTCATCCACTACAAGCTGCAAATTGCTGTCGCAATTCTCGACTAGTAGTAGATGAAGATGACTTGAAGTGATTGGCAATTGAAGACAAGATAGTGTTATTATTAAAACAGTTTTTTAAATATTAAAAAATGCTTTGATGCATCCTGAAGGTTTACAGTTTAAAGGTTAAATAATAATAATATTAAATAATGCTTTGATGCATCGTGAAGGTTTACAGTTTAAAGGTGAAATAATAATAATATTAAATAATGCTTTGATGCATTGTGAAGGTTTACAGTTTAAAGGTCAAATATTTATAATATTAACAATAAAAGCTTGTAAAGCGCTAAGATCTGGTCTAAGACCATCCGATGGGCTATTAAATTATTATTTATAAAGATAAATTAGATAATTTTGGCTCTATCTAAATGATTTGGTTGCCAGGCTTGGAGACGTGAAGTTAATGGCTGATCGTGTGATAGGAATGCGACAAGCTCTTAAAGATAATCTGACAAAGGAAGGATCGTCTCACAACTGGCAGCACATCACAGACCAGATCGGCATGTTCTGTTTTACGGGACTCAAACCAGATCAGGTGAGATATGGTATAATTCCGCCAAATAAAATTATTTAATCTGCTATGTCCAGAAATAATACAGACATTTCCCTTATTTTAACCCTTCCAGTGTGGGGACAGTCTGACATCTATAGACTTCAGATTGTGATGTCTAAAGACAGTCCTGCTGTTTAAGAAAAATATAATGGCTGTAGACCCATAACATACCTAGGTATTCAAATGAAGCAGGAAGAGCTAACTAAGACATTTAATATATGATGATTTAAAATTTAGAAAAAACCTTTGGTCTCCATGGTTTAACTTTATACAAAAATATTTCAGCGTTGTAATGATTAACACTTACAGTGATGAGATATTTTGATGAAAACTACACAGATCAAAAGGTTATTCTCTTTGAAAATATTATAAGAAAATACATATTTCATTGGTCTGCAACCATTATGATTAGATTTCAACCTTTTGATGTCAGAATCTGACATTAAACGTCAATCCCCACACTGAAGGAGTTGAAACCAAGCTCTGAATAAATATATGCCAGCAATGTTATCAAGTCTCCACCCCACTATGTGGTGGAGAATTATTGTTTTAATGCTGTCTATTGTTATTATTATTCTTCTTCAACAATTATTGTTCAACGATTTGACGATGTAAACGTTTGCAGTCGCCAATATTCATCCAATCTTAACGAAAGATGGCTGCCCCGCCTCTTCCTTGCAAATAGACGTTAACGCTCTACAGTCACCAATATTCATCTCATCTTCACAAAGATTTTTCTGAACACTCTGTGATTGTTTACTCTGGTTATGTTTGAAAATCGGCTAATTTGCTTATCTAAGATGGCCTGCCGCCCAGCTCTTCATTATAAATTTATATTTATAAATGCTCTAAAATTTTTTTAACACTTTCATAAATTACCCTCGTTATGTTTGAAAATTGGCTAATTTGCATATCCAAGATTGGTCGAGATGTCTGCCTCTGGTGTAGACTTTAATATTTCTCTCACAAATATAACATCCACTTTAGTTTGTTCCGATCTAAGTCTATTTATATTTTACCTTGTCCATGGTAGATAGAACCTTTCAAATGTTTCAATTTCAAAAAAGAATGTGAGCTGCCTGTGAAATTTACTTGCTTATACCGGTATGTATATTTTTCAGAAATAGCTAGATGAAGCTGGAAATTGTGTCAGCAAATCCCAGCTGTGTGCCCTGCATTAGGGTATATCCAAGCCATTAAATTAAAAGCTGTCACCCAATATTGGTACAATGTTGGTCCAACGTCTATGATGTTGGCCAAACATTGTACCAACAATCAGTTGAGGTATTTTGTTTGCTGGGAGCTGACAGTAACCTGGGACAGTAAATATAAGGTTTACCTTATATATATAGTGCTGCTGGGACCTTATTTATGTATACGATTTTCAAACATATTACAAGCCAAATGAATTGTCACAAAAATTGATTATTTTCTTTCTAGTTTTAAAATCAAATAACTAAATATACATGCCGTATATTTTTCATAAATTTAATTTTTTTTGTCATTTGAAGCGGGAAATTGTGTCAGTGAATCCAAGCTTGAAATGAATCAAAAATTGATAAAAAAAACTCAGAAAAATAATGAACTAGACGTTATAAAATACTTATGTTTGCTTTGTTTTACAGGTTGAGCGTTTGATCAAACAATACAGCGTTTATCTCACAAAAGATGGGAGGATTTCAATGGCTGGCGTCACGTCTGCTAATGTAGGGTATCTGGCGCACGCCATGCATGAAGTCACTAAATAAACAAACAATGTCAATGTAGGCAGCAAGATGTCTGAAACTACAATTATGATCTGATGTGCTTGCAAAGAGAGGCTTATTATAGGAGAAAAAATTGGTGAGGTTATTTATAGAAACAATTTGCAGCAATATGTATATAACTACAATTATGATCTGATGACAAACAAAGAAAGGCTTATTTGTGGGGGAAATATATCAGCGATGTTAATGATAGACGAAATTTGATTAAAAGATCTGGTATTCGGAGTGATGAACCAGCATTGTCTATGGTTAAAATCATGTGTTTGAAAAAATCATGAGAATGCTGTGCAAGTGCTGTGTTTTCATGTTCCAGTTAAGTGGATATGACATGTGTACAATATCTGATCTATTTCTATGGGGTGGTATATGTGTATACTTGCCTAGCTTACCCGTGATATATGGAATATACCTGTTTGATATATGTCGTCCACTTAGATATGAAAAGGTGTATCTGCCACTTGGCAAAGTGTCTGGTAAATTGGCAGATACACCCTTTCATATCTAAAGGGACGATGTGTATACCATGGCCAGTATTGTCGAAGCTCTGACAGTATACCATGGCTGTGAGCCTAAGTTTGTAAGGGTATCATTTGGACTGATCACGTGCCTACTCTGGTGAATCACTTTGAGAATGCTGACCCTGCCTAGTATAACAGTACTGTTGTGATATTACAAACCCAGTGATCCATCCGCTTGAGTAAGAATAAAACTAAATGTTTATGCCTGAACTTGGCAAACGTAGTTTAGGTTTACCTACTAGATAGGCTGTGACTGGAAAATAATTAACTCGTAGAGCTGTGAGTTTTATGATTCAAATTTGTACCCATTTGAAGTTGTGTCTCTCTACCTCGTTGCAAATTCACAACTCCCAAGCCGGTGTAAATTTGAATAAGAGGCTAGCACTCAAAAATGTTTTGTTATTATTTGCTCAACTGTGCAGTCACTTTTTTCTGTCTGTCTGTCTGTCCAGAGTACATGTAGTAGTAAATATTTTGCTAAAGTCTCACTGTCCGTCTGGGGTATATATCCCTGTCATTCCTGGTGAAATCGTTTCAGCGTGGTACTTTTAGCTTCTGAGAGATGAGGAATGTTTAAGGGCAGTATATTAATTTGCTACTACGACTATAGTAATTTTAAATTTGTTTTATTTACCTATCTATTCACTGATGTTGAGAAATAAATGAGTGTTTAACCATAAAGAGTTAAAAATGTTTGGTCCCTAATTAAACAAATATGTGCAATTGAAATTAATTCATTTAGCGGGATAAGGCATAACCCTTTAACCGCCAAATTATTTAATTTGAATTTTCACCCACTTGAAGTTGTGTCTCACTGACGCGATCCACAACTTGAATTGAGTGAAAATTATTCAGATTTGACAAAATTTGGGTCAACTATTTTCAAATATTGCTGACTGATGTCATGTTTTTTCTTTAACATGTATAATCATTGATATGTAATGTGCTAATGAAAAATATAGAAAACGAATATAATCGGGTCCGGCGGTAAAAGGGTTAAAATAATGGCATCTATTTTTAAAACATCTGACTGATCACAGCTGACTCATCTTTATGAGTCTTTGGATACAAATAAAACTGGCTAATTGAATAGGCCCTATTTTAATGAATGATTGTGTATTATTAGATGTGAGTGAATTTAATGCTTGCCATGCTTTGGAAGATGTGTTGATGTTTTTTTGTTTATTTGTCATTTATTACTTATAATTGTTGATCCGGTAGGAACTAATGCGCTCTTCTATATTACATTTAGTGTTATGGGATCGCAGGAAAGAAAAAGTTTACTGCTACAGTAAGGCGAATTTGATAATCGTACAGTTTATTTCCTCTTTTGTTTTTGACTGAAGTTGCTAAACTAGAAATCATGATGCTTATAATTTATTTTTAGTGCAAATGACTTACAGTTGGAAATTCTTTTTTAACTCTAGCAGACAAACGATTATGAATGATAGTTAACAGGCTCAAGAGTGAATTTTGAAAAGAAAGTTATATATTATGTTGTTGATATAATATATTTGTTACAGCTTAAATTATAACATATTAGATAAGTACATTGTGATGTAGGAATTGATTAAATTCCCCCGAGTAATTGTTGAATTTGTGTTATATATATATTATATCAACCAAAGGCTAGGAATAAAAGGTGAGACTATGTCAAATCTAAATATACCACAGTAATAATGTATCACTTAGTTTACAATGAAAAGTGAAATGGTCAATAAATAAAGTGTATGCATCATTTTGTCACAAATTAGAAGTGTTTGCATTATTTTTTGTTTTGGATATATATATGAAATGTACTTCAACATGGCGATCGGTAGGTGATGAAAATAACTGAAATACCTCTTGAAGGCTAAACACGACTATACTCGGTTTAAATCTGATTCAATATGCGATCAAATCACTGTTATTGGAAATGAGATACGATTACGAATTGCAAATTTTCACCTTCTTGAAATTATGGATCGAGATACACAAGTTGAAATTGGTGAAAAGATAATTAAAATAGCATAGTCGATAAAGTCTAGCACAATCCTCCTGCTAGGTTAATTTTTTAAAATTTTCAACCACTTGAGGTTGTGTCTCCTCTTCCGCGATCCACAACTGCAAGGGGATGGGTGGAAATAGTCTTATTTGTTTAACTAGAGACCAAATATTTACAAATTTTGGATGTTAAACGCTTATTTAATTCCCAATAAAAGTGATTTAATCGATTTATAAAACAGATTAAAAACTACTATTGTCGTGATTAGCACAAAGGGTTAAAGCCATGGTCAACTGATGATTATTTGCGGGACAACTACACCCCCACAATTCAAAGAGACCCAGTCCTGACCAAGAGTCATGAAACAAGATCATATTGAGCTCTTAAATCACAGTGAGACTATATACTTGAGCGACATGTATGGGTAATAATTTGAAAAATAGTCAGCTACTATCAGTTGATATTTCTCTTAGTTATGCTCTTTAGCGACATTAGGTCCCAATATCTATGTTGTACACCTGTTGTGTTGACATGACAACCGATACGACCAGCTGCCCATGCAGGCAGCATCAGGCCACTTTTGGTAGTTTAGCGGCCTGTACCCTGCCGTATGCATGTGATTTTGAATATATATTTTTAGCCCCAGTGTGAATCAACCTATAGCCTAGTGTATTATAGGCCAACACATGATGCAATGTACAGCTGATGTATAGATAACTGACAGCCTTGACACTGGCCACGCATGCGCGTTTGAGAGCTGACCACTAGTTTAACATCTTTTTTGGATGTGATATGCCTACATTTAGTACGAATAGCTTTTTCCTTCATTTCCCCCCCTTGAATGGCCACGAGAATAAATAGTTGGATGCTGCGTCGCCAGTTAGTTTAGAAAGGGTTGGAGACCATTACAACGGATCAAAATATCAGAGGCTTACACTGTCTAATTTTTAAATGTTGGAAATATATATTTGTTGATTGTTGCATGCCCAGAATATAAATTAATAATTAAAGAATAATAATAAAAGACAAATCCACGAAAAGCCAGTGTTTCTTTTTCACCCCCCTCTGCAAACAAAGCTGGGAGATTTTGTAATGTGATTTATGTGATATAGACTACTTATCTGGACACTCACCAGGTTGGCTGCCAATGACCTGTATACACATGTCATTGCTGGCTACTGTATATAAATCCGCTGTTTTTTTACAGATGGGCCTACACATCAATTCCATATACCATTGCAATAAACACAACACACCTCAACTATATCCAAGAAAAACGCGTAGGCCTACATTTATACCCGTCATAATTATCTCATTTCGTATGATGAGAGCGCATTAGGGGAGACCGGGGCTAACTGGGACACTTTGATCATTTATCGTCCTGGAGCAGACGATAACAGAGTTAGAGATTCAAAACAATTATTCAACCTAGGTCTGATATTTGTTATTGTCACAAGACCCTTTAATAAATGACAACTAAAACGTATACAGATTCGAAGAATTTTTAAGAAAAAAAATAATGTCCCAGTTTGCCCCAGATACGCATCTTCATCTATCCAGTTGTCTGCTACCGGCAGACTGCCTGGATATCACGTATATGTGCTATGAGTTTAGAACCCCCCTCTTCCCTAGCCAACTCCTGCAGGCCAGACAATCTGACCTGAGTGTGACCTCCACACAACAGTCAGTAGACCGGTGACGTCATAATGAATATTCATATTGCTCGCACCCCCTCCTTTTCGTACAGGCCTCACACACAGCTGTTGTCAAAGTCAGACTGGTAGTCTGACGGGGCAGAGTGCGGATATGGGGCTAAGTAGGACAAGGCCAGGGGCTAGCTGGGACACTCTAAAATTTCAGCAATTTCGAATCTTATAAGAGATTAAACAAGGTATACTGCATCCTATGATGATGCCAAATAGTTTGAAGTGGGTGAGCTATAAATAAACATATATATGCTTTTTTAACACGAAGGTTCAAACTGCAACAAAATAATGCAGCAAATAACAGCTGAACCCCGATGGACTATAGGCCTAATATGTTGATACTAAGTAACAACCACACTGTGTCCATCTCCAATACATACAGTCTAAAGAAGGCCTAACAAATGTTAATTGAGTTGGTCAAACATATATTATGGTCAAATGTCAGTACCCACAGGGGTTAAGTAGGACACAATGTTCTATTACAACTGGGACACACCGGGGCTAACTGGGACTGTCCCAGTTAGCCCCGCCAGAATAGTCCCAGTTAGCCCCGGGTTGACCTCCCACAAAAATATGACCAGGCATGTGGCCATGATACAGCATCGAACATCTAGTAATTGTAAATTAGGCAGTAAATATATATTTTTTCCGTGATATATAGTAATTTAAGTTTTATAAGATTCTCAATTGAGAGGTGAAAAATCACTCGAGAGGCAGAAAAATACATTTAGTCTTACATGCTCACACAGATCTGCTAGTTCCACTGCGATTGTAGTTCAAGTGGAGTGGGGTATCTCTCCTTTCTTGAAAACGAGGCCACTGATAACATGGAATTCCCTGTTAGAGGCCTGTCCCAGTTAGCCCGTGTCCCAGTTAGCCCCAGTCTCCCCTGATCATGTTAATATCTAGCTAACTGCTACTTTACATTGTATTCTTGATGGATTTCATAGGTTTTTATCAATTCTGTGAAACTCAATGACCTTGACCTCCTTTGTTTTCACCTAGCTGGCTGATACGATGAAGTATGGGGGAGGGGGTCTTATAAAACCTTGTTTTCACCGAGTGATGTCACTGCGTTTCACAGAATAAAGTGTGGGGGTGTTACATAACCTTATTTTTACCGATTGACGTCACTGCGTTTCACAGAATTGGGGAGACGCAAGCAAAACTTTCATACCGGACCACACTTTTTAAACATAATTTATTGTTTTATAATAACTGCAACAGTGCTGATCGAAATTAGCGGACAATAAATCCAAGTGCCCCTCAGGGTTGTAATTTAAGCAAAAATACACCCCCCCCTCTCCTTTTTGCGGGGACTGTAGTATACAGCACAATTTGAAGTCCGCTGGGGATACTACGTTTCAAGTTACAATTAATTTTCTGGTAGGTATGTTATGTAGTTAATAATAAACTAGTTCCGTGTTTGTTGGCATTTATGGTGGTAGGTGTGGCGGGCGATAGGCCTACATTTAAACACAATATGTTAGGTTCATGTTAGGGAAGCGTCGTAAACAGTGGCCTACCATTAAGCTGACGTTTACTTGCAATAAATGTAATAAAAGTAGAATAGAACCTCCTAAGCCGATGTCATACATTCACACACTGTTTATATGACTCGTAAAGATAAGCCTATTCATGCTGTTTTGCTATTGTCTGTTTCCAAGGTTGCCACGGTTCACTAAAAGTCATTAATAGTCATTAAATTGAAAATAGCACTTAGTCATTAAAAAGTCATTGAATTTGATTGTTATAGTCATTATAAGTCATTAAAAAAAAATTAGGGATTATAATAAATTATGGACTCTATGTTCTATCATCAGCCAGCCTGTCCCAACAAATACTACTGGTTTTCTGCTAGTCAGTGTGACCATAACATCATTGTTGGAAGGTGCATGCAGTATGCTTCCAGGTCTAACTGTTATTTTGCGTTTAAAATACGACAAAAATGTATACATAAGTATTTATTTGTTTATTTTCGTCAGTAAAAAAGTCATTGGAAGTCTTTTTTTTTCAAGAAGAGTAGACCCCCAGGAACCTTGGTTTCAATAATGCCAGTGAGGCCTAATTAACTGGCATTGCCCGTCTCCAAGCTTGTTATTGACATTAATTATATGCGTAATATCTGGGAGACCATATCTTATACCGGGATTGAGCGGTGGACATGTTGGCGAACCGTCCACTCCAACCTCCGATTCTCTAGTGTCTGTGTCTATCTCCGTCTGGGCGACGGCGAACAAATTTATAACTGCTTCGGCTGCAAGGATTAGACGACACGTCCGTCTACCACGGTGCCGGAGATGAGAGTGGTGCACGATTTAGAATTGGCGACAAAGGCTAGCGACGGCGAGGCTGCTCGGGGAGGGGTTCACTCGTCTGTTTCCGGAAACCCGAGTGGTCTCGCCGACTGAGGAGGTATGAAACCATAGACATAAGTGTATATACAGGTCAGTGTATGAAACGCTCGTCCCCAGAACCATGCCAGATAGCTAGTCCATAATTAAAAATACAAGTAACAAGTACGATAGGTGATGCAAGGCATCACATGGTAATAGTCGAGGCAAAAATATTTTTAAGTGCTGAAGGATTTTTTTAAGAGGCGATATTGGTTATTGAAGAAAAAATTCAAGTGAAATTAAAGTTATAATGTCGAATTCTGAGCAGTTTTTAATATGAAAGGAAAAAATGATGATAGGCTTAGTCTGGTGATGTGTTGGAAGAAAAATGGGTAAATTGATTGTACAGCTAAAAAAAAACACAACAGAATCCCCAATATACATGATATAGTAAGCGACTACTGTTAAGACTATTACAAAAAAGATGTTAAATAAAATAGCTTGGAATGTGCACGAGTGCCCTCATATAATTTCGGGAACGGACATGAAAGGGTGGGAGTCAAATGGGACAAGTCATAATTCGGGCTATCTGTCAGTAATTGTGCTAATATTTATCCATTCCAAGTCTGTGTAATTATGATATGACTTGGAGAGCAGATGATAGGATGGGATGGATGCTAGAGATTTACATACTTTTTTGACCGAAAAACATATATTCTTACTATTTTTTATTTTTTTATCTGCTGATAATATATAGATAGGCCTATATTCAGTTATCTAATTATGACAAATAATACATGATTATGCACTTGCTCATAACTTGGAGAAGTAAAAATTATCGACAAATTCAAAATGCACCTAATTTTGTGTTACGTACAGGTTGAATACTCCTGGATCACACTTTTTCTATGGTCATTTCTTAAAATTCGAGGACTTTTTATCCAGAAAAACGACCAAACTATTTATTATATAATTGGCTAGATTACGTACTACTACTGTATACCCTGTAGTTTTTTTTATTAAGGTTGTGGTGTGCTTATTTGTTTGTACAACATACAATGATGATCTTAAAAACTAATGCAGATATATTGAAAATATCCAGACAGGCTATTTTTTTTAATTGTATGCCTTTAGACAAAAAGTAAAATTCCATGACTTTTGTAGGTTTTCCATGAACGTACGAACCCTGTACGTATCCAATCATATAACAGTGAATACATGACATAAAATAATGGAAAATCATCAAATTGTTGAGGACTTATTACAGGCCATTTTTGGTTACATTTAGGTCATTTTCTTTAAATAATTAAAATTTTGTAAAAAGTTAAATTTACTCACATTTGAACTGCATATGATTTTGGATCAATTATCGACTAATTTATCTGATTTGAATTTGTACTTTGGAGTTAAAGTTTAAGGGTGGAAAGGGAGAGACGGGAGTAAAATAAAAATAATGTATGAAAAGAATGTTGTTGTATACATTGTATAGGTTGGCTAGAATGAATGGAAATATTGTCAGTATAGAAATAATAACAGATATGATATGGTAACAAGATTCAATATTCAATATAAAATAGTGAAATAAAATGTCAGGTACATATAAGAAAATTTATTCCACCAACTACCTATTTGATGGTTTAAAACAAAATGTATTTATACAAATGACAAAAGGAATCAAATCTGCTCTGCAAAGCTGAAAGGCAGTATCTGCTTACTTGTAAAGTAATCAGATATTGCCTTTTGGCTTTGCATGGCGGAAATGTAATCTTTACGCAAGGGTGAGAACTAAGACTGAAAGCAACAAAAGTGCAAATATGGCTAAATATTTGCATTTGTCCAAGTAATTAACTGACGATATTGTATATGACTGCCAGATGGTGGCAGCATTATGAAACTAGAAGCAGAAAAAAACAAGTTGAAAAAATGATGAGTTAGATATCAATCTATAACAAAAAAAACATACTAACTATTTAACTAAATAACATATTGGATGACTGGCAAATGCTTGATGCCAACAAAAAAACCTTAAAGTAAGTGAAGAACTAAAAAATGGCAAGTTAGATAAAACTACAATAACAAAAAATGGACATAATATGAGTGGAATGGAAAGGTTACATGTTACATATGAATTTGGATAAAACATGGTGTCAATACTGAATAAGTTTAGAAATGGTACATATAAAAATATCAGAAATATATATATGTTATATTAATAGCCACCTCTTGTTATATATATATATTTTTTAACAGAATGTACATAATATTGTAACAAAAGTGGATAATATGCTGTGAGCATATGAGTGGTTGTCTGATTACAGAGACCGAGAAGGCAAGAATAAAAAAAATAAAAAATAGTGCTATTAGGACATGACCAGCTGTTTCGCTATGCATTAAAACAGAAGGAAACAATGAGAAAAACAGTACAGCATATATGACTAGTTTTTTTATACAAGTAAATGAACATATTAAATTGTTGCAGCTATGAAGAAACAAGATTTTGAAGTTTAAAATAAATGATAGGTTGTTAAAAAGGCATGATTTATAATGGTGCTAAAATAATCAAAGTTATACAATATCAAAATAGATAGGTCAATTGTATACTTTATAAAAAAAAGTCTGCATATGAACAGAAATGGTAGCAAATATAAAAAATAGGCCTATAATAGCGTACCAAAAAATAGTATACAAAAAGTAATGATCAATATATACTGTTTTTGGACGGGCTGATACTTTCATTGTATGGAGAGATTGATGTTTTAAGATGAAGTGCAGATGAATACTAGAAACAAACTGTGTGTATATATACAATTTGTTAAATAAAATTGAATGAAAATTTCTAAATTTGATATATGCGAGTTGACTTCCACTGGGCGAGCCAATTCCGTATAGTTTTTAATTTTGTATTTCTTCAGTAAATTACATTTCAAACCATTAACACAGACTAGTTGATAATTAGTGACACCAGTTTATTGCACTACAATTGAAATTTGATGAGTAGGCTTAAATATATCGGCTAGTATATGCCTTCATCAGTGGCTTGACCTACCCATTGAGCCTGTGTCGAACTCACCCTGGGTTGGGGCCGGTCGCAGAAAAATTCCGATCATGTCCGATGTGGGATTCGAACACACGACTTCACGACTTTGTGCCGCAGAAAAAAACCACCTCAAATGTAGAAAATGTGGCAACAGTTTATAATTATAAAAAATAAGATTTTGTTAATACAAAGTAGTCGAAACAATATAACTAATGTAGTAAGCCTACCCGGTCCGGACATTTGACCTCATAAGTCCTCAAAGGGACATGCCCAGGCCTAAAATCATAAAAAATCGGTGATTTTATTTTAGCTTAATAATATGACCATATGATGTAAACATGTCCATAGACTAGAACTGTAAAAGTTTTTTTTAATTTTTGTGCCGCGCATTCACCAGTTAGGCTAGATATAGAGACGAAATTCCTGATTTCTAATTATTGACAACCATGTCAAAAATAAGAAATACGGGAATTTCGTCTCTATATCTAGCCTAACTGGTGAATGCGCAGCACAACAAAATTAAAAACTTTAGCAGTTCTAGTCTATGGGCATGTTTACATCATATGGTCATATTATTAAGCTAAAATAAAATCACTGATTTTTTTATGATTTTAGACCTGGGCATATCCCTTTAATGCAACAAGGTAGTTTTTTTTAATTTGGCTTAACTGTACCAGATGACACATTTATCATATGAGGCCAGCAGACATTAGCATGCTCATAATGATACAAATTTACAGTAAACGGAAACGTTACATACTACGAATTGTTTTTTTTTTTAATATTGACTTTAAGCGCTCTAAGGGTGGGTCTACGTTAAAAAAAAAAAAAAAAACTACAGATATGTTCGTCGACCCCTGAGTATATTTAGTGACAAAAGGTGGCAAGAGTGGTATTAACGCTGGTTATAAGTATAAGAATGATAACTTTTGTTATACAAGGGTTAGACAAAATGTGAGAGTACCCCATCCGGAATTGCGAACTCATAAGTCCTACATGCAACAAGTTAGTTTTTTGTATAATTTGACATAGTGGTACCAGATGACACATTTCTCAAATGAGGTCAGCAGACATTTGCATGCTCATAATCATACAAATATACAGAAAGGGGACAGATACATACTACGAACTATGTTCATGTTTTTTTAATAATGACTTTCAGCGCACTTATGGTAGGTTTACGTTTAATGAAAAAAATCGAAACCTGATATATGTTCCACCCTGAATATAGAGTGGTATTAAAAGCGTGTATAACCATAATAATGAGGATTATGTTGTTATAGGGGTCGAACAAATGTAACTTGTGAGAGTACTCCATCCACTCTTTTGATCTCATAGTCCTTCACACAACAAGGTAGCATTATTCTAATTTGATTTAGTGTTATCAGATGACGATGTACCAAGTGAGCTCAACAGACATTAGATCATAATCATAAAAATGTACTGGAAACGGCAAAATTACATTCTACGAAATGTGTTAGTTTTTTATTATTATTGACTTTCAGCGCTCTATAGGTAGATTTAATGTTTTGTGAAAAACAGGAAACTCTAATCATTTGCCATCCTATCTTTAGTAAAAGAGAAATAGGATCGACAGTGATTTAAAAAAAAATATATAACAATATATATATATTTTTTTTAATAACCTGGGGTTAAAAATGTATAGTTTTGGGGGCTCGATGGTACCCTTGAATATCCCTCATTTTAAAAACTTTGCTGCCACGATAAACTTATACAACCACCCTAATAATGCTCCAAGGATATTTCCCTGTCATACAGGCTACACATATCAGACCTTTGCCACTTTTTGGGTCAAGTAAACTAAAAAAAATAGAAGCTTTTTGAAAATTGGCTCCCAGACTAATAGTCGATATTTTAAATATGAATAATTTCTTGGGTGCTTTGCAAAAATGAATCATGATTTTGTTTAATGTAGGGATAAGGCTATTGGCCCATTTATAGACTACACATGTCATGCTATGGGTTAAGGAAAAGGCTGCTCAACCGGAGCTCACTATCATTCAGTGTGGGCCATAAAACGTGAATAGGCCTACATTGGTCTATGTCATCGCTAACGTTTTAAAACTGAATGACGGGCAGCTCTGGTCGTGTAGCCAGTCCGATGGGTTTAATATCACTAAAATTAAGGTCCGAGTTGGCTGGGGTGCGAGTTGACCGGATCCCCTACACATTCACGTCTCAGGCTGTCACTGTCAGTGTCACTGTCGGGAAGAGGTGGTTTGTGAATGTAGGGCTTAGTCTGAAAATCTAAACTGAGACTAAATACTACTACTACTACTACTACTACTACTACTACTACTACTACTATTACTACTACTACTACTACTACTACTAGGGGCCTACTACTAATAGGGCCTACTATTACTACTAGTAGTAGTACTACTAGTTACTAGTACTAGTACTACTATTAGGCCTAGCCTTAAGGGATTTAATTACCAATGCTTAATCAATTCTCAAGTAATTTATAATGAGATCTCACACAAATAATTACTTGAAATGTAAGCGGAATCGGAGATACATTTATCAGAAGGCCCGAGCAGACTGTTTACTGGACTAGCTAGCCAAAAAAATAAACAATTGATCATTACAAATATATTTTAATGTTTCTGGTGGAGTCTACCTCTTATTTTTGTATATATATTTATTATTACTATCATTTTTAAAAACATAGTTGATTTATTATTATTATTAGCCTCTTTTTCTTTGTAAACTATGTCATCCCTAACGTTAACTGAATGACGGGCAACCCTAGCCCTGTAGGCCTAGATAGTTTTAATATCACTATACTCAGCCGCGACAATTATTTGTGCTTTTATGATCACTACCATCGCTATTATTCCTAACTTCATGGATTCTTCACATCATATAAACGATATGGGACCTTGTTTTAAAGTTCTATTTTTGTAAAATGCTGGTTTGATTATGCTAGCACTTTGTATATAGGCCTATCACAGGCTCACACATTGTTGTCAATTTCCAATATTAATATAACATTCAATGGCAAATGTATATATGCCACTTCTTGAATAAAACAAGCAAATTAAACTTTTCGCTGTCTTCTCGCACTCAAGCTGTTGGCTTTCACTACGAAACGAATGGTGAGATCAGCCCATCTCACACTCTCTCTTATACTCTTCACTGCAGTTTGATTTTACTGTTTCAGATAGATATTCGTACGAGAAAATACATATACTGCATCGTTGGTACGGCAAGATGGACTGATCTCAGTACTCATCACCCCACAGGCCCTCGCCTAAAGGCTCGGGCTTGATGTGGTGACTTGTGCGGAGATGAGACCATCTCGCCTACCCAACGATGTCCTAAGCATATAATCTGTCATCACATCTTGCTTGGTGTCACGCGGATGTCCGACGCATAAAACATAGATGTAAACAAAAAAAGTATGCTCCTATTTCAATTTGAAGTGGGGATAGAGCCCAAATTACATTTTCATGGCGGCCATATTTTAAAAAAATGGCAGGAACAACTTTTTTCACCTGAACAGAAAAATACCACTCAAGGAGGGTAGTGTGGGGGAGGGGGGGATGTGCGCATCGACCAATTCTAGCCCATGGATTACAGGGGTCGCAGCGCCCCCCCGCAAATTTTTACTTTTACATGTGTAGGCCTACGCTCACAAAAACAAATATTCATTCGCTCGTTTGTTTATCCATTTATTTATTCATTAATTTATTCATGATGTTACTAAAGTAACTTCACATCCTTTGTTTTCTAGATCCCATGTTTAACATGTAGCCTAAGTTCAGGAGAGACTCTCACCAAGACTTAAAATGACACTCTTTGTCCCGATAGATAATGTCATCATCTCATCGCCTACTTGCCATATCTCTAGGCTATAACAACCACTTAGGGATATGTACCCTACTAGTCGATCGTGCAGCCACTACTTATACTGTACAAAGACAAACAGCAGTAACTGCTTACTTTCTAAGTAAGCAGTTACTGCTGTTTGCCTTTGTAGAGCAGGCTTGTACGATCAAGGGTCGCCACACTAGATAACCATATAAACTCTTAAGATAAGTTAGTATTTGGGTCTTCTATGTTGCCTCAGAGAAAATCAGTTGTTATAGCGTACATGCGATGGAATGAACCCCTCTTCAGATAAAAATGAAATGAACGGGGTTTCATGCCACCTTGGTACACATATAGGCTAAAATGTACCAGGAGAACCTCCTGAGTACCAATTGAAATGTAGGTCTACCATGCAGGCCTATGTGGTACCAAACTACCGCATTTGTCGAATCATGCACACCTACAGTACCTGGTAGCCTGTTAAAGGGACTAGCCCAATACCGACTTTCAGTCATGGTACATCAAGAGTTGATTATTTTCTTTTGTTAAAATAGATCATAATATTATTAGACTAAAAAATTTTAACGATAACAGTTCAAATTCAATAACTGTTGATGCAATAAATACTAGCCATTCCTGATAATTTAGAGATGAACTGTTATTGATAATAATATTGATAATCTCATTCACACATACTTGACCTCAGAAAAAGGACACCGTTAACCCTTTCAATATGGGAGCTTTATTTTAAGAACTTTTTTTTACAATAAAACATATTGAGATAATTTAATCGAAAGTGCAGGGGCAAATGTTTAATGGGACATCAGTTATATGCCTAAGTTAGAACAGGTTTATTTTTTAAATGTATTTCTGATTCATTTTAACCCTTTAACCACTTGAAGCTGTGTCTCGGTGACGCGATTCACACCTTTAAGTGAGTGAAAATTATTCAGATTTGACAAAATGGAGATGAACGATTTTTGAAATCTTGTTAATTGATGTTCCGTTTTTTTCTTTAACTTGTTCAAAAGCTGGTAATTATTGTTCTGATAAAAATTGAAAAAAAATTAAAGGGTTAAACACTCGTGATGCACCGAAGCATCATTTTGTATCTCTATATAAAAAATCGGTAATTTTATTTTGACTTTTTAATCTGACCATTTGATGTAAACATATCCCATATTTCTTATTTTGGCCATGCATGTCCAAAATAAAAAATAGGGAGTTTCGTCTTTATGTCTCGCTTAACTGGTAAATGTGCGGCACAGAAATTTAAAAAAAATTGCAGTAATAGTCTATGGACATGTTTACATAATATGGTCATATTAAGAAGGCAAAATAAAATTACCCATCTTTTGATGATTTTAGCCTGATTGTGTCGCTTTAATCCGTTTTGACATAACATACGGCATTTTTCACCCACTCCAACATCATCTTAATTCACAAATATTTTTTTTGCTGCCCTCCCTCATTAGATTTTAGATATTTTTCTCATCTAAAACAGAGAAAAATAATCATAGTGGCATTAAACGGCATCCATTTAAAAATGACAGAATTTGTTATTTACTGATAAACCCAAATAAAGGCATGAGTGCAGTTACCCATGTCGCCTACATAACACACCCACCCAGTGGGGTTCAACCAGAGACTGACCTTTATTGATCACAATACTCAATACTTGTTATGGTAGTGGTAGAGATAACAGACTTTGAAGAAATGTTGTTTTAATGCTGGGCCAGCGTCGCAGACGTTGGGCCAACTTTAAGCCATTAGTGCTTCAATGTCTCGTGTTTGTTGGTTAGTACAATTGAATGGCAGGTGAGATAAGAAACTGCATGCGCCAGAATCTGACGTCTCTAGACGTCAGACTCTGACGTCTAAAGACGGTCCCCGCGCTGAATGAGTTAACAGGTTGTCACGACTATATACATAGTTGTTTTTATTCTGTTTTATCAGCCCATTAAAGTACTGTTATTGGGAGTGAAATGAGTGTTTAAACATCAAGATTTGCAAATGTTTGGTCCTAAATTAAACAAATATTTTCACCCACTTGAAGTTGTGGGTCGCGGCAGTGAGACACAACTTCAAGTCGTTGAAAATTTAAATTATTTAATTTAGCGCTGGTTAAGTAAAATTTTAAAACGTCCATATTGTAATGTATAGGACCTAATTCCAGACTAAGTTCTATATTTAAAAATCCTACGGTGTATTTATATATCATGCATATCATGCGACAGGGCAGTTATGTGACATAATTATGGTGGAATGTGACACTGGATAGAAATGATGATTGATGCCAGGAAATGAGAATTATACTATCACTAGTAACGCTTATCTTGTTTGGGGGGGGGGGGGTGTGCGATTTGTCATTCTACCCTTTATGTTGTGGGACTTTGTCATCTGACAGTTCTATCATTGACAACAATGCAATTTGTTTGTGATTTATTTGTCATAAATATATGTGTGTATATATATATTTATATATATATATATATATATATATATATATATATATATATATATATATATATATATATATATATACACATATATTTATGACAAATAAATCACAAACATATATATATATATATATACAGTAGGCCTATGCACGTGTATATTATACGTTTATATATATATATATGTATATATATATATTACGTGTCCGATATATACACGTGTATTATTTCGGTGAAATCACATATTTATTCGAAAATATACTTGATGGTTACACTTGAAAGTTCGACTCCTTTGCCACGACATTTGTTTAAGAATAGATTATTTTGAATATAGGGCCTAGGCGTATATAATATAACTACACATAAAATAAAGTTGGTTCATATGTAAATATGTTTTGCCGCACAAGCAAAAACCACATGTCATCATACACAGAGCAAAAAGCGTAGAGACACAAGTTCAAGTGGAGTATTATTTGTCTAATCTGAAGCTTACAGGGTTATTATGATAAGGAGTTGTATTGTTTGATCACCAGGTATGTGCCTCTCCAAAACTCCTCAGTCACGTTCTCTTTACGAGACGCTGGACCGAAGTTCAGCTTCTTCACGCCGCAATATTCTAATTCTAATCTTTTAAATACATTTCCCGTATTCCTGTGGCAATTCACATCTTAAACCTTTAACCGCCAAATTATTCAATTGGAATTTTCACTCACTTCAAGTTGTGACTCGCTGACGCGATCCACAACTTCAAGTGAGTGAAATTTATTCAGATTTGACAAAATGGAGGTCTGCAAATTTGAAATCTTGCTGATTAATGTCACTTTTTATCAGGTTTAAAAGCTGATATGTGATGTGCTAATAAAAATGTAAAAAACGAAAATGGACGGCACCGGCGGGTAAAGGGTTAAGGTGAATACAAATGTCCTGATTTTATACAATAAAATGAAATGAATGGGTTTTTATGCCACCTTTGTTAACATATAGGCTAAACTGGGCATCTGGGAACCTCCTGAGGATGGTGAGGTGAATGTGATGTCACTGCCCTCCAGACACAGGATTCGAAATTCGAGCCCTGGCGGTCTGAGGTCGAGCACGCTACCTCTCACGGAGGCTCCCCACTATATTAAATCGTTGCGATATTATAAAATACCCCAATAAAATATCTTAAATGGATGGCATCATGCACAAGTGGGCTTACCCATATTAAAAAAACAATGAAAATATGTGTCATTGATAGCAACAACTTGATCAATAGACGAGTTTCACATTCAGGGTTAGACCATTTGGTCACTGATCTTGTTACCTTTTTGTGTTAATTTGTATTTATTCGTTTTATACTGACTTCATGTCGCAGCGCGATTTTTTCTCAAAATCGTCAAAATGTGGGTCAGCCCACTTGTGCATGATGCCATCCAAATGCAAGCCCGAGAACTTCCTTATGTGGTGGATTATACCATTTACGTTTGATGATTTTTATTCAAGGTATGCAGTTTGGTGCATCAAACGTTTATTTTTCATTTTTCTTTTTCAGTGCGGGAATCAAATTTTGACGTCAAAATCTGACGTCTATAGACGTCAGATTTTGACGTCTAAAGACGGTCTCCACACTGAAAGGGTTAACGAGTTAAATGATTAAATAAATACCAGCCACTTCCCCATGTATATGCCTCAGATTGGTTGCACTTTTCGCTGATATAGATATAGAGGAGCTACATTGTTAACGAGTTAAAGCCATTGCAAGATAAAACATTTCCGCTGTGATTAATTGCCAATTGCCTGTACATGGTGCTCTGATAGATAGGGTTAAAACGAAAAGAGTATATACAGCTAGAGTAAAAACTATTAGTAAAAACTATATGCAATAAACACATATATGCAAGCATCCTGAGCCTCCATGACGCCTGAAGATGGTTTATCTGATGTCGTGCAGCATGATGACGTCTTGCATTAGCCGCAATCCTTCTGACCCTGAAATCCTTACTTTACCATGCTTACATGTGGCGGTCGTTTTATTAATTTATTATTTTTGAAATGACAAAAGATTGTACTCATCTTTTGAAACTGACTACAAATTAATCTCATTTATTATTGCGACGGTCCACAACTAACACGAAACATAGGACCACCGTTGCTTTAACGTTGTCCTATTGTCTGTGACGCTGGGCCAGCATTGAACCTTCCCTGGATCAATATCTCGTATTTGATGGGTGTAGCTAGCATTTTTAGATGTTGAAAGGATCAACAATGAAAATGCTGCACTAATAACAATGACATATATATTGACCCCCTCTCCCTCCATGTACTGATCGAGCGCAAAAACAAAGACAAGTTTACTTGAATTGTAAATTTCTACTGCTGTTTGCATATGCGATATTCACAAAAGGCGAAAAATAGCAATTTTTGTTTTATTCTCAAAGAAAAACATACCGTACCAATCAGGTTATATTATGTTTCTTTTGAACACTCGAAAGAGTAAAAACAGTATGAACAAATAAAGTACAGTCAATGATCATGTTTTACAATTGAGACAAAGTATTCAGATTTTTCTTTGCATATGGCAGTACCCCATACCCACCATACACAAAACAGTCAATTTATCCTCACTAAGACATGTGTGATGAGAAAGGGTGGTCTGAAAAGCAAGGCAGCACTGACTTTTGGCTTTATGGATAGGAGGGTCTCCTGTTGAAATAGAACAGCGCTTCTTATTCAATAGAGCCATATGACTCTTTTGAAAAAGAAGGGCTGTTCCTTTTCAACAGGGGGTCTCATATCCCCGTGGCTTTGTGTGATGGAGTAGGGCCCACTGTATGCACATGTTAAACACAGCAATTGTATACATAACCTTGCTAAGACACTGCATGAGTTACTGGCTTTTGGGTTTGCAACTCTGTAGAAAGATTGCATCTTGACTGCAAAGACAATAATTTCTTATTTTATAAACTGTTACTGTCTTTTGGCTTTGCAAGGCAGCAGGGTACTCTGCTATCAAACCCTGCTGAAGATATGGATATGGAGTGGGGGTAAAAGTAACTTTATAGATTATCTTATACACATGATGATCTGTGATGGCAGATTATATCTTATACACCTGATATGTGATGGTAGATTAAGCCCTATCTTAACCTGATACTAATCCAGTCGGTTACCATCTCCTCTCAAATCACTACACAAGTACATGGTGTCATATCGGTTCACTTTATCATAGGATTCCCATCAACCGTCGATTTTTAAAATGAATCCAACAACAGTTTTCTACATCTTGCTTCTGACGTGGTGATAGGTTATACGACAGAGACTGTACTGTGTTATTACCTTCACATATCCTGATATTATTTTCATTATACTGATCAACATTGTTCAGGATGGGAGCCGAGACGAAATCAAACTCAGCCAACGGTTAGTGACATATTGTCTCTGTTATTGTACTTTTTACTTCAGTTCTGTAGTATTTATAAAGGTAATCAACATTAAAAAACCCCATAGGCCTATACTGCTGTTTACCTTAGTATGGAAGAATATTTTCCTTAAAAAAAACATGCTTCATTGAAATCAGTGCGTGATCTCAAGTATTTTGTCTTTACAAAAATGATTGCTGTTGGCTTCGTGCGGTAAGGTTACCTGTTTAAAGGGACTAGCTCAGGCTAAAATCATCAAAAAATCGGTGATTTTATTTCGGCTTCTTAATATGACCATATGATGTAAACATGTCCATAGACTAGTACTGCAAAAGTTTTTATTTTTTGTGCTGCGCATTCACCTGTTAGGCTAGATATAGAGACGAAATTCTCGTATTTCTAATTTTTGACATGGTTGTCAATAATTACAACTCAGGAATTTCGTCTCTATATCTAGCCCAACAGGTGAATGCGCAGCATAAAAAATACAAACTTTTGCAGTTCTAGTCTATGGACATGTTTACATCATATGGTCATATTAAGAAGCCGAAATAAAATCACCGATTTTTTTATGATTTTAGCCTGAGCTAGTCCCTTTAACTCTGAGACCGTTATACACGACTATAGTCGTTTTCAATCAGTTTTATTATTTGATCCAGTCACTGTTATTGAGAATGAAATGACTGTTTAAACATCAAAATTTGCAAATTATTGGTCTCAAATTAAACAAGTATTAGTGATTTTCACCCACTTGAAGCTGTAGGTCGTGGTAGTGAGACACAACTTCAAGTGAGTGAAAATTTAATTAATTTTAATACAGAACTATGTCAATTCACATGGATGTGTTTTGACATGCAAAAGCAAAAAACAGTATATGTTTTTTTTTTAAAGTACGCATTTACATATTTTGCATCCGTACGGAAGAAAGGTTTCCATTACAAGAATACATACCATCTTCCCACAGCCAGGCTAGGCTTCTCTGAGCTCAGAGAAGCCTAGCCTTGCTGTAGGAAGATGACAAATGAATGTTTCATTACAAATAATGCGTGATCGAAAATGAAAATGATTTCACTTGAAGAGTATTACTTGCGGACAGGTCGATCGATTTACTATTATACAAACTATGTCAATTTGAATCGTACCACAAAAATTAATAGAATATAAAGGTACATGGTTAAAAAACATTTATTATGCTGTAAAATTTAGTACATTTAAATTTATTTTTCAAGCTATGATGTGCTGCTTTGGGATGGTTGTCAGTAGTAGTACTTTTTGCTCCACAAGTATATTCCATTGGGGAGATGTTACATCCATTGCGTGTCACTTTAACATGATATTGGTGAATGACCAGCGGATTTTTGAAGAGCTGTATGGCAACTTTAAATCTCGAATCGCAGGAGACTTTATATTTCGGCCAAGTATTTCAATCAAAAATCGTCTGTGTCAGTATTCACAATTGACAGAACGGAGCGTTACATGAGAATGACAATGGGCAAAATTCGGATTTACAGCGCCTCTGAGCTTGGTACACCGATTATATGGGCGCGTTGGAAGTCCTCAAACCCGGCACTAGGTTTAAGACGATTAACACTTGTCCTGCTGAATTACCGGTACCAGATTTTCTATTATTTGAACTAATGTGCGTGACTTTCTGTCTATGGTAGCCTACTGTGCGCTAAAAGAAGCCTTGGAGTCATCCGATAAGGGTAGGTTATCAGTCCCGACTTCGGGCTTCTTTCTGTCGCGATAATGCCATGTATACATGTGCAGTAAGCGACGTAAAGCAATATTCACTCACCTGACACATTTTGTTTGATTTGAATCTTGCCATAAGCATACTAGTAGGTGAAGAATTTACAGTTTTGGTAGTTTTGTTTAAAGGGACATGCCCAGGTCTAAAATCATAAAAAAATCGGTGATTTTATTTTAGCTTAATAATATGACCATATGATGTAAACATGTCCATAGACTAGAACTGCTAAAGTTTTTCAATTTTTGTGCTGCGCATTCACCAGTTAGGCTAGATATATATAGACGAAATTCCTGATTTCTAATTAATGACAACCATGTCAAAAATAAGAAATACTGGAATTTCGTCTTTATATCTAACCTAACTGGTAAGTGCACAGCACAACAATTTAAAAACTTTTGCAATTCTAGTCTATGGACATGTTTACATCATATGGACATATTGAGAAGCGAAAATAAAATCACTGATTTTTTGATGATTTTAGACCTGGGTATGTCCCTTTAAACCAATAATGTTTTGTGATTAAAATATTTTTTCTTAGCAATCTGTATTGTATCAGCCAACAATCGTCCATCGTCACATTTATCGTGTTTTTTCAACAAAATATTTAAATATATATTTGGCATAAAATTATGCAACATAGCCTTTATTTGAGATTCAGGGTTGATTAGTTTCTGAGATATTGCTTGGAGCTGTAGGCCTACTTTCGGACATGACAGCTAATCTGCATATTTTATGCTGAAACATATTAAAATATCATAGGCCTACATCATTTTTTTTTTGGTTTCTGTATGGCTCTCATGTAGGCCTATGCAAGATTTATCTTCAGGCTGAACTATGCCGAAAATAATATCATATTCTTGTGTGCTGGATTTTTTTTCAACTAGATGGCGGCCATCCTCGAGAAATAAATGCCAACACGGAGATTGCTAGCAACTCATTTCTACAATTTTGTTGCAGGATCCTATGCATTTTTATCTAATTGTCCTGCACTATGCAAGGAAACGCAAAAATATTTTTATCCCTAGCAAACTAGAGCCGCTGACCCGATGTTGCGCTATACGCTATATACTAATATTTGGTCAGCGTCGCAGACGGTAGACAAACAAACAAACAAACAAACAAACAACATTGGGTTAATGTATCTTGTTTGCTGGGTCAGCACTGATTTATGGATCAACATATGCTTTTTTAATTTGTTTACACCAACGCTCGCTATTTATAAAGACGTTTGTCAACAGCAAGCAACACATTCAAGGCAAGTTACCAGTGCGGTATGAAAAACAAAGATACACATAGGGCCTAGTACATGTTTCAGAAAAAACTAGAGTTCATGAAAAATGATCTGAAGTAGCGTCATAATATTATGAGCACGGCCCTGTCTGACTTTGAACCGGCAAACACGAGACGTTGACCCAATGCCGTCTCAGTGTTGAGCCATCGGCTGCGACGTTGAGACAACATTGTGTCGACGTCTCGTTGTTGCTATGTAACCATGCAAAGCTAAAAATATCTGTTTTTTTTTACAAGTGAGCAGATACTGCCCTGTGACTTCGCAGAGCAGAGATAACCTCGTCATCTTCAGAAGTCATCGGTCGCTGCTGGGTCAATCTAATTAAAGTGGTAGCGACATCAAAAATAATGTCAGTTTTTATTATTTTAATATTTCCGTAATGATTATAGGATAGTGATGATAATTTTTTTTTTTTTTTTTTTTTTACGAACTGGTTACAATTGAATTAAATGACATGTTTTCAAAAATGCGTAAAAATTCCACAGTTAGATATATCATGTGTGAAAAACGTCAGTGCGATGTCAACAGGTTTTGATGACGTAACCACAACACAGCAGGTTACACTGGGTTATTGACAGCTGATTGAGAAATCAACTCAATAAGTTCAAGATTTCAAATCTTTATCGGCAATTAAGATTTTCCCTGATAGGGTTGATGATGACGAAGATAATAATGAAACAAATGACATCGATTTTACAGTGAATATCTGCCAAGTTTGACGGTGAGACTACTTTATTCATGGTCGTGCTCATGACATTTTTTGACAGGCTCACTATCTCATTCTCACTCAGTCTCTGAAAGTGTCTGATTGGGACACACTTTTTCGCTGATTGCTCAGTCAAGTTTCAAGCTATTATCGTGAAATTTTTCAACCCCTGTTCTCCAGTTATTTGGTATCTATCCTGAAAATTTTGTAAAAAAATATTGTATAGTTTAAAAGTTAGACCATTTGACACATGACATGTCGTCATGTGATGATGTAGATTGTAGGCTACCGTCCACGCCGGCAATCAGTTTGGCGATCAAACAATGTGGGCAGGTGCCATAGTCAGTTCGCACCATTAGGCCTATTTAGCGAGACGTTTTCCCCCACCTCATATCATGTAAGGGCCAAGTCTGAAGGTCTCGTGGTCCTAGACCTAGGCTACAGTCTGTCCGACGGTGGAGGATGGTCCAAAATGAAAGTTAGCTTTTCGGTATCCAGTCAGTCAATTCTCAACCGATTTTCATGAAATTTTGTAAACCCCATTTTTTAATGATTTGGCATCAATCCTGAAAATTTCATAAAAAAATATTATATAGTTCAAAAGTTAGACCATTTGACATACATAGTAAATGTCTATTTATGACGCTCCTCTATAACCCATTAACTTCATTCCGGTTTATTCTCAGAATTGCGTTACATGTCAAATGGTCTAACTTTTGAAATACTCGATGGAATTTCGCAAAATTTTCAGGGTTGTTGCCAAATGACTTGATAATAATGGTTGCTGAATTTGGTGATAATCGCTTCATCTAGGCGTCATCAGATTTCTAGGATATTCCCCCTAAAAAGGAGAGCCAAATGCTAAAAGCCAGACAGCAGAAATGTAGTTGCTATTGCCAGTATTGGGCGTAGGACATCTATACTATAGCCTAAAATAGGTACTATTAAGGGACGCACCATTAGATATCTGGAGGGAGGGCTAGAGTTTTTGTTGCTTGCAAACTTTTTTATTACCTCAGAGAGAAAACAATCTTTTTTTTTTGGGCGATCAACGTCCGACAATGTTTAGTCGAAGATATTTTTTGTCGTATGCTTTCCCTATTATGTAGGTTACCATTTGGTGTTTTTTCTGGTCAACATATTTTTCATCAATTTCGACAACAAACTTTTTTTTTCTGCCCACATTTTCAACAAACTTTTTTTTTCTGACTTTTGTGGCGACAAACTATTTTTAAGAAAAATTCTCTAGGCCCCCCCCCCCCAGATATCAAATGGTGCGTCCCTTATTATATAATGTTGTTTCAACAGCAGAGAAAGGTTGGTGACATGAGGAATACCAAAATAATAATGATACATACACCTTTAGTGGCACAATGCCAATGGTCTACATCATGCCTGCACTCACCCCTTTTGTGTCAGTCAATTCTATATTGAACAGCATTCTAGTCTGGTTATTTAATTACCTGGTTACTCAAGTTTCTGTAGGCCTACATATTGTGTCGACTTTGCCTCTAGATATTGGTTTACCTACTTTCACCATATGTTCTTCTGGTTATTCAATCATACAATCAGCTAAATGTTACCCTGAATGCCTTCAAAAGTTTGAAATCTTTCAAGTAATCTTCTGTAGACTTTGTGATTTTTTTAAACTATTTTATTTCAATTATCAAACTTATGACAATATTAAATGTCATAATAAATCCTTACAATATGATATAGAATATTTTGCTTATCAAATTTAATCGATTAGTAAATGGCCAGTAGGCCTATTGCATGTAGTATTTTGTGACACATTGACCAAACATCTTTTTCTTTCATTAACGATACATGATAAATAGGTGTTGCCCTTTCTCTAACATAATTTTTTTTTTCATTCACTGAGGGGTGTGAATTGCAGTAACATTTCACAGCTCACTGTGAATCAAATGTTTAATACCATAAGATGAACTGGTATACTATTTTCTTGTCATTTATCATAATTGAATTGTATCAAACATTATGTCTCTGTTTAAAAATAGAGACAAATATATAGGTTACAGCAAACAACATTATTTTGGAAATGCATATTAAAAATTATGTAGGTACAACTGATATTTTATAATTATTTCTGTTTCCTACCTTTAATTTATCTTTAATTTTCAGGCACTAAATATGGACTGTGGAGATGGTAGGATACTGTTTGCTGAGCATTCCTTGTAATGTCAACTCCAAGTATTTCCACTGACCATGCTGAAAGGACTTCTTTCAAATATGTGAACACAAGTAGAAGTCCATGTGAAAATTGATGCATCACTTCAAAAACATTAATGAGATCTTGATCCTGTTTTAACCTTTATTTTCACAGGGCCTACATTTCCCAATGTAATCAACATACCTACTAATTTTCTTTCCTCACTAAATTATTCTTATATATATCTTATTCATGTAATTATAAATGAATTGGGAAAGACTAATCTTCAACCTGAACATTTGAAAGGAATTCATATATTTCATATTACATATCACTATCCTAGTAGCATTTCATTTGTGTGTCAATTTGACATGTGTGTCAATTTGGTTGACAGCAACATATATTGTCCTAATTATTAATTATTTTTGTTTAATTTATGGCTCAATATATCTTGAAAAAAACATCAATCATTTATTTGTGTTATTTTGTAATTTTAGTTGCCTTTGATCAGTCTTGATATATTTCTACCTTATTGACTGCCCATAAACTTGATAACAGTAAAAAAAAAAAAATCAGAATATAGCTGTTGTTCCATGGGCCTATCAATTCTACAATATAACTCCATGAACAATACTTGAGTGTGTCTTACTTGCAATATTCAATGTGAAAATTAACTTTGTTATTTGTGTTAATGCTTTGTTCTTTAAGATTATAATAAAATTTGAAAATAGGTTGTTGGCATAATTTAGAAATGTTGTTTGTCACATATTGCAGGTTTATACTGAGGATGTGAAGCAAATATATTTGAAGGAACTGTAATTCAGTCCTGATTTATTTATCAGCAATTTAATTGATTATTGATAATTATTATTGATCATCATAATTGGTGTGCCAAAATGATCGATTATAATAGATCATCAATAATCAGGGGGCCACCATTCAATCTCGAGGGGGGAGAGGCGGGGGAAATAAAATAAAATAAAAAATTTGGGGCAGATTGCATGGAATAAATATTATATTTCAGTTCTACATTGTAACAGTTTATAAACATGTAGTAAAACTTGAATTTTTTAGCGAGCCGGGTTGAAATAAATAATTTGTCCATAACAAATACCCCAGGCCCCCACATGGTAAATATACAATGGACAAATAAAATAAATCTTGGCTCACATATACTGACCATCTTAACTGTTTACAAATTACTGATGGTATTTATGTACTTGTTATGCTTTTGATTTTGTAAAACTGAAAAAAACAAAATTTTAACTTAGGCTCTAATTTTGTCTGAGAGTCTTTGTGCAAATTGCATAAAAATGAGAAAACATAGTAGTGTCGGCTATCATTGCACTTTTTCACAAATTTTTACCTTTCAATCCCCTCTCTTTTCTTTTCATTCATTTTCTATGACACTGGACTACAACCCTACTAATGCAGATAAGGCACATGCTGTATGGTGACAGCAGAACATAAGTGTCCGAACCAGTGGCACTCAATAACTACAAATTTTTGCATGTTTTATTAACCCCCTATGCTGATTTTAATGTAAGATGTCATGTAAAATTATATTTTAAATGTTGCGATATTGAAACCACAGTAAATAGGCTTGTGGTACAGAATCGGTCAACTTATTTTCATATCCAATTCTGATATCTTTTGTAGTTGTGAAAACTTGAATACAAAACTTCAGATTTCCGACATAATATCCAGAACAAATCCATCCGCCTGTAAAATATTACATAAAAATGTCTGGTCTTATACATAACAAAAATTGCAAAAAAATGAAATTAGACTATGTCCACTGCCCTATGAGGAAGTTCTGGAGGCCATCATTAAGGCCGATTGGACAGAACAATGTGGGAATCTCTAAGAATTGCACTAGTTTGCCCAGGGTGAAGTTTTGTTTGCCGGCCCTATGCTTCCTCAAGGGGCGCACCAAGGGTAAAAATGAAAGTTTCTTAGCCATAAGGATGAAAATTCAACAAAATTTTTCTTCTTCGATGACCCCTCGTGGACTCGAAAAAAAGAGAAACCGGAGGCTATGCCCAAATTTCTGATTGTTACAGGGGCGGATCCAGGATTTGAAAAGGAGGGGGCGCAGGTGGCTCGGGGGCGAGTTTTTGGGCATATTTAGGCAAATTTAGGGGACTTTTTAAAGAATTTGACGCAAAAACGGGTGGGCGTGCGCCCCCTCCCCTCTGGATCCGCGCCTGTGTTATGTGCATATGTGGTATATTTGCTACTATTACTATATTGCGGGGCACTAATTGGGTGCCCTGCTGTATTTAAAAACTAAAACTCAATATTATTCATCTCCGTAGTCTTCTTCAGCTGCTTCACCAAACTTCGGACACCATTTTTTATGGTTCGAATTGTTTCATCAATTTAGCTCAGATTTTGATCTAGCACAGTATTTTTCTTGCCCAGTGAAAACAGTGGAATGTAGTCAAATATTTATTTTAGCATGTCGGCAGTTACCAAAAAAAGGTCAAAATAATTATTTAGGACAATTAAAAAAAAATGTGATGTGCCTAACATGGGCCCTGGGCTGGTATTGACATGTCACTTGCTGACAGTGAGGCTCACAGTAATCATAATATTAATAGGTAGGCCTAGCCCTAGGTTTACTGGTTTAGGCCTATAATGCTTTGCTTTGCCTTTAGTCTCAGGCGCGGATCCAGAGGGAGAGCCCACCCCTTTTTGTGCTAAATTCTTTAAAAAGTCCCCTAAATTGGCCTAAATTTGTCAAAAAAATTTGTGTAGGCGAACCCCCTGCGCCCCCTCCTTCCCCCCTGAGTCTAGTGTGTGTGACGGCCCACAGACTGTCAGTGTCAGTGTCCTGCAAGTTTCATTGTTATTTGACAGCGATTGGAACCGGTCCCCCGGCGAAAATGCAGCCTGAGAGGCTGACCCAGCAAACACGAGACGTTGAGCCGATGTTGTTTTAATGTTGAGCCACCGTCTTCGACGTTGGCCCAACATTTGAACAACAATGGCTCAACGTCTCGTGCTTGCTGGGGATCGTCGAGGCCAGCCTCAAGGCTCAACTTCAGAGGGCGATAAATGGTAGGCCTATTGTAGTCTAGCTTTAAATAATAATTTAAATTACCAGTCAACATATCACGTCAAAAACATATATTTGAAAGAATGTGTGGCCTTTTTAAAAATAATTATTTACATTGCACTGATCGACAGACCACTGCTCAGAGTGACGGCTGTGCGTGCGAGGGGACTGCGTGTGTCACAGGACAGTGGCTGAGCACATGGCGACATGCTCCGGCCCGGTGCAGAGCGGCTGTAATCTGCATATTATGTCTTTTTAATTAATGTATAGTTCATTTTAATCCATAACATAATGTCTACATAGTCTTTGGAATAAATATTTAGTTTGATGAAATCATGAAAGATAATAAAACCGCGTAAATTTGGACATACAAACTTGTGTGCTATGACCATCTGTCACCATGTCTATACAAACATCATTGACCACTGGGTTTGTTTACAATTCTTCCACCTCGCACTGACGTCATCACGTCGAATCTTGCAATACCGCCGGATCTTACGATGTTGGCCAAATTTGACCTTTTGTTGTTCGTAATACCTTTATTATGCTGTCTATGAAATTTTGCGGTACGGATTATTAATCAGGAAGCTATATATTATAAAATACCAAAGGAATTGTACTGGATTGTCGCTACCACTTTAATCTAATTAATCTTCTACCCAGCAAACCGGAGTACTCGTCCCAATGTCGATTCAATGCTGGGCCAGCGTCGTAGACGCTGGACCAGCATTGAATCAACATCGGAACAACGATACCTGTTTGCTTCTATCAGTCCCAGCAAACACGACACATTGAACCAATGCTGGTTCAATGTTGGCTCGCCGTCTATGACGTCGGCCCAACATTGACCCAACATTGGATCAATGCCTCGTGTTTGCTGGGGTGTCTTTATGTAAGTCTTCACAGAGATGCATGCATATCATATACTTACAGAGAACAATGGGATTTAGCTGGACCTATATATATGTAATAGGTCAGGTAGGCCTACGACTATGTTTCAGCTGTTGTATGCAATAGAAACAGTGGGGCTTATATATATTCGGCACATGCTTCAGCCATCACGAAAGGTGTGTGGGGCCCTGGTGCAGTGGCTAAAGCTGGCTGCTTGGACAGTCGCTGTTCGCGGGTTCGAATCCCGCTCTGGCATTCAAGTTTCGGTTAAATAAAATGTTTCTTCTCCGCTCACTCGTAAAGATTCAATATTGTGGGGAGCCTCCGTGACCGTGAAGGAGGTTCTCTCAACCCAGTTTAGCCTATATGTGCATAAGGAAGGCCTAAACCCCCAATTATTTTATTTAATTTACTTCGAGTGATCTAGATCACCTGCAAGTTCCACGGCCGAGTCAGAACTTTGGTAGGCACCAGAGCCTTTTCTGTTGATAAGCACCTAGATTCTGGAATTAATTTCCTTAAGAAATTCGCACTGCTCTTCTCGGGAAGAAATTAAAAACATAATTTTTTGGTTATTCTTTCCCCACTTAGATCCTCGGTGGACTATCTAATCAGTCTGATTACAATTGTGCTAATCACCGATAATATAGGCGTTATAAAAGTCGCACTTTCCAATAGTCTCTAATTACAGTACTAGCTAAGCTAGTTGTTGATGATAAATACAGACAAAAACAATTTTCGGTAAATTAAAGTGACTTCAACTTCCTTAAAGTGATTCAGCTTTTCGAGGACATAGTTCACAGTAAAATAATGCCTAGCTAAAAAAAAATGGCTCAGATTTTAAATGAACTTTTACTCGTATTTTTTCTTATTTTACAAACATTTGCTAATATTTTCAATATATTGCGATCGGAATAATTCACAGGCAAAACAAAATGATAAATATATCATTTGTTTATCAGATATGTCATATTTTTCGCAATATTATTTGATGACACTATCACTGAAGTAATAAATACTAGCACTTATACTATGCGTAGGGGAGACCGGGGCACCATGGACACCTATTTTTCATTTTTGATTTGCTTCAAATATTTGTGTAGGTCATTAACGTATTATCGTCCAATAGGTAACGCTGGACTATACTAATGTTTGACTAGAATACAATACCTGCATTCATGTTGAATGTTACTTGAAAATCAATTTTAAAAAATGTGGCAATTGTCCATGGTACCCCGAGCTTGGGGCACGATGGACATGGGGGTGGGGTACAATGGACATGTCTACAGGCATGTTGGCGGGACTTCCTGTGTCAATCAACACATTTTTATTAGTGAAATGAAAAATAAAAAAAGTGATAATTAATTGTGGAAATCTTCATTTTAGGGATAGTGCAATTTAAAAAAGATATACATTCTGAGGACGGGGCACCATGGACATTAATGTCAATATTGGGGCAGCATAGACATGTCCATGGTACCCCGTAGCATGTCTATTGTACCCCGTCCATGGTGCCCCAGCATGACGATTGTTATAAGTGTAGCTTAAACTAGTTTAAGGTAGAATATCCCATTATCACCCATGGTTCTTGAAAAAGCACAATAATCACTAGTTACTATGTTATTATTGTTTTAACTTAGTTCCTATGAGTGTTTAATGTATCAACAAAATCCGTGCATCTCAAAAAAATACTTTTAACCATCAAAAACACATATTTCGCGATAGCTTACACATGCCTTGATGTATCACAGGGGTGGGCAGGCAAAATGAGTCCTGTCGCCACAAATGGCTATTTTTAGGGGTTCTGAATGGTCATTTTTAAATATTTACATTACAGATATTTTGCTTCTGTCGCCACATGTGGCGATGTGGCGACCACTTGCCCACCTCTGTATCATCACCAATTTTTCTGCTGGAAAAGAACAGTTCAACAGCATTCTCTAGAGGGCTCCGTTGTCAAAATTGGACAATGCACTTTGCCACAAAGAGAGATGTTCATGGTGCCCGATGTCCATGATGCCCCGGTCTCCCCTACCTGATTATCAACTTAAGCCCTACTCTGATTCCCAGAGCCACACTACGCGGCGTGGCCGAGCTTCATGAAATTGGCCGGGCTCGCCAGGCAACTTATATAGTGCTGCGGCCATTCTCTAAAAGAGGCCTAGAAATAGGAGTAACCCCTCTCCACGGTAGAACAAAGCACAGCCATATTTTTTTGTTTGCTTGATATGTCTGGACTAGGAAATGGATGGTTGTGAAAAAAAAAAAATCGGGGACGTTGCCATGGTAACGGCATTATAACCGTACAACCTCTTATTCTGAAAATGCACTAAATATGCATTTTGTGTGTGCAGTTCCTACAAGTTAATCGATGTGTTGACGCTAACGATACGCATTTAATAAAACAAATACATTGTACAATCGATTTGGGAAGCGCCAAATATGTAATGAAGTTATCTTGAAGATGTATTTTCATGTTATTTTTATAATTTGATGTAGTAGGAGGATTTATTGTGCAGAAACGTTTAAACATCGTATTACGTTTATATAGGTCTTGTTAAATGATAGTGTGTTCACATACCGTTAGGTTTTGTTTACGTTATAATTATAGCAAGAAATCGTAATAATTGATATCAGTCCATGTTATTTATATATTATAGAGACGCTGTGCAACGTTTTATTGTTCATTTACAATATAATAATGACGTCATAATTAGTTTGTTTACACAACACCAGCTCTGTTCAAAGCGGCCATTATAGCAGGTCGTATTTATGTCTTTAATTTAAAAACTAATCGTCGTAGATGCACAAATAAGGTGTCTAACCCTATGTTTTCGAGGTCAAGGAGTACGATAAAATAGAGCCTATAGCGATTCGGCTTATGACTGTATTGATATTCGAAAAATATTGTATTTTTTTGTTATTTTGACATTGTTTATTGCTATTAACAGATATTCGACATTTTTCAGACATAAATTGAATAATGATTCACAGGTCTCATTAAGTTCACAAATATATGTCTTATGTTTATGTATGACGTCATGGAAGTTTAAATAGTAGTGTCATCAACAATTGAATACACACAATTTATATCCAGTTTCTCAAGTGAGCCAAACAGTGATTCGAATACTTAGGCAGATATCAAACAAAGTAATCCGAGCTTCAGGGCTTTTATAAAAATGACCCAACCTTGTTTTGTTACATATAAAATGTTTTTTATGTTTCTTGTATTTTTTATGCTCAATTAAAATGCGATGAGTCTGAGCTTGAAAAGTTTTGGCATTTTTGTGAATGTAATATCAATTTCAAGGTCTAATATGATTTTTCAACAAATGAAGCTAGGAACAACTGTAATACATCATTTCCGTGTGATTTTGACTGGGCAATCCATTTCTGATATTATTTTCATGACTCTCTGTCATTTTCAAGATCAAAAGTAAATTTCAAACAAGGAACATGTGTAGGCCTAATACCTCTTTTTCATAGGATTTTGACTTGAAAATTCATTTATGGTATTATTATGGTCATTCAAAGTCATATTCAAGGTAGAAAGGTCAATTCAGAGGTCTTTTGCGGGTAATTTTGACTGAATAATCCATTCTGGTACTGTTTTGATGATAAAAGGGCATCTTCAAGGTCAAAAGCTCAATTTCAAGTAAGGAAAAATATGATTTTTAACACATAAAGCTGGAAAATTTTGATTGTAAAACCAATTTCTTCTTAAATATGATTTGTAACATATATGCTACACATTGGAGCACGCAATATAATACCTTGTTTGAGTATGCTTTTTACTGGATAATCTAATTATGTTAGTTTCAAATGATTAAACATGCTCAAGGTGAAAAGATCAGGCGACGAGTAGCGTTAAATGGCAACGGAGAGGTGTTGAAGAGCGAAGAAAAAGCTTTAATGATCAATGAGGAGTTGCTAAAGGGCAATGGGAGGGTGTTAAAGGACAATGAAGAGGTATTAAACGGCAGAGAGGAAGCATATTAAAGGACAATGAGGAAGCGTTAAAGGGAGAAGAAGAAGTGTTATAGTGTGATCAGTGCCATCTGTGTGAGGAATAATGACTAAAGCAAAATCGAATTTTTAGTTGATGACATTTCAGACAATTCGGACAATGTGCGTCGCCTATGGGACTATAATAAATAACATACTGCGTAGAATTCCACCACCTGCTCTGCCAGAATTCACAGCAGTAAAATCACTTTGTGACAATTTCTTGAAATACTTTGTAGATAAAATTGAAACTACTCATTCCAAATGTTCAGATGAAGTACCATATATTACATCAGTGCAAAAAAACGAAATCAAATCAAAAATGAAAGTTTTTGAAGGTGCGACAGAAGATGAAATTGAAAAGCTTTCTTGTGCTTATCGTCAACATCGTGTGATCTGGACCACAGTCCTACAAGCGTGCTGACAATTGTCTTGACATACTAATGACTGAGTATATACATCTTCCAAGGCCTCGGTAGAAGTGGAGCCTTGCGGTGGGAAGATGCGTATATATAGGACCATCACTTAAAAACATATCTTTCTAAAAACGAACTTAACAAAATACAGGCATGTATCCAACGCGAGTTTAGTTCCAAAATCTTAGATAAAGTTAGTAGCCATTCGTTTACAAGCTTATATAAAAATTAACCATTATATCTAATCCATCACAATCAGCCTACACAAAACAGCATTCGACAGAATAACATAACAATCGGTAACAAAAGGCCAGACGGCCACCATGATCCTCCGCCCCACCCGCCCGCGTGTTAGACATTTCTAAGGGTACATCCTTCCCTGAACTCTCACATTCTGTTTTACAATAATGGTCTCTATTTAGCACAGTATGCCATGCATACTACAGACATTAAAGTCAATGATAATCACATGTCAGCCATTTTTTAATTAGATCAAGTTGACATTTTTCAGGGCTTTTTACTCCATGAAACCACACATTTTGGTTTTACAGTAATGGTCTAGCTATCTGGCACAGGGCATATCTCTACCTGAAACCGCACAATCATTTTGTTTTCTACTTAAAGGCTGGGTTTGCCACATGTAAGGCATATTAAAGTTAATTATGGCCGATAGTAGGTCATTTTGAGTTTGATAGAATTAAAAATTGTCAGGGCATATCCCCACCTGAAACCGCACATTTTGTTTTTGGTAATGATTTAGCTATCTGACATGGTTTGAAAGATATCAAACATATTAAAGCTAATATTATGACCGATGGTCGGTCATTTGAATTTGATCGAGTTGAACTTTTTAGTGCATATCCCTATCTGAAACCACATATTTGGTTTTATAGTAATTGTCTGATTATCTGGCACGGTTTTCAAGACATCATGCACATGAAAGGTAATTTTGGTTCATGGTCGACTATTTAAGTAGGTCGAAGTTTATAAAGCCTAAATAGCACATCTACACCCCCTTAGGGTGAGGGATGTGTGTGTGCAATATGAAACAAATCCCCCAAAGGTTTCCCAGAGTTGCTCCGGAAATGAATAGCTGTCAGATATCAGGTATATTGCAGTTAATTAGGGCTGATGGTCGGCTATTTAAGTAGGTCGAAGTTCATATACTCCAAAAGGCGCTTGTATACGCTATATACATGTGTGTGCAATATGAAAAAACACCCCTATGGTTTTCAGAGATCTGCTCTGGAAACGAAATGCAGACAGGCGGCGGACAGACATCCGAGGTGACGTTAATACCCCGCACCAACTTCGTTGGGCGGGGGATGACAATTACAGACACTCTGACAGATATAGTTATATAGAGTTTCACAGGGCTCTGTACTGGGATCACTTTTTGCCTTATACACTACACCACTCAGCACTATAATCTCCAGTTTCGATATAAACCACCATGATGTCGATGATATCCAAATTTACATGTCCCTATCATCTAGGATTCTCTAAGAGAAGTCTAGGTCAAGGCACAAATTTATCTGCATCAGTCAGAGAGCACTGGTTAGTAGCAAATTAGATTATTCGAAAATCGCTCTTTCACAACATTTCAGAAAAGGACATCGCATATATCTTACAGACTTACTTGTTTGGCCGAAATACTCAAAATATTTATGCACCACAAATTCAATACATTTTTTGTTCCCCTTAAAACTAAGACTAGGTCAAAAGCTTTCTCCATAGCCGGCCCAGCCTTGTGGAATGCTCTGCCTGTGCCGATACATAATGCCCAAACAATTTTACCATTCCGATATTACTTAAATCTCACCCATTTGATCAGGTTTTCCTGCCATTGCCCCTTGGTGGCCTTGCTCCCTGTTGACGAAACACGAGATCATTCTGAGGATCTGTGCGCCTCTGAGCTCTGTTCGCTGAGGATTTAGGCAATATAGAAGTTTTATGGATTGATTGACTGGATGCTTTATAAGGTGATGGAGAGGGATTAAGGGGCTATGGAGATGCATTAGGGGCGACGACAAACTCACAATAGGGGATGGAGAAGCATTAAAGGGTGTTTTAAACACACTCCTGTCACCCTTTAACAATTTTTTGTCACTCTTTTTGTGTCATTGTAGCACTCTTAGTTCAACACATATTCTTTGCAATTGAGTGCATTATCGTCGCTATTCTTCTTCGCCTTTAATATGCTATTAGTTTAACACCTCTTCATTGCAATTGAAGGCCTCTCCATGTCTCTTTAACACCTGCTCTTTGTCCTAAACGCCTCTCCATTGTATTTTAACGCCTCTCTGTCGCCTTTTAACGCCTCTCCATTGATCTTCCACACCTCCACATCGCCTTTGAATGCCTGCCCATCGCTATTCAACGCCTCTTAGTCATTCTTATATGCATCTCCATCGACCTTTAATGACTTTCCGTTTTCTTATTTCTGTCTCTCCGGCGACATTAAGCATTTCTCTGTTGCCTTTTAGTTACACTCCTTCGTCTTTAACGCTTTCTCCTCGCCCTCAAACCTCCACGCATCACCCATTAACGCCTCCCCATCCACCGTTACCACACCTCCATTGTTATTTAACGCTTCCTGGGCGTCGTTCAGCTCCGTTCCATATGTCCTTTAATGCCTCCCCACCACCTTTTAATGCATCCGGTCGCACTTTAACGCCTCTTCTTTACCCCTTAACACCTCGACACCGCGCTTTAACACCTCTCCATCGTTTTTCCGTGATATTTGTACGACATCAGAAATAGTCCTATTAAAGATAAGGTCCAAATTGAACTAATCAGAAAGATATACTACATAACAATCTGGTCGTACGATTTCAGAACGCAGAAATTTGTGATATTTCACTGATTCCGGATGCAGTATATTTTTTCTTTAACCTTGGACGACCTTGAAAATTAAAATTACATTTAACTACCTTTCGTGTAGTATTTAATCAAGTGATATACTTTAGTGTAACTGTTACATTGTGATATTTAACTCAGTATTATTTAACCCATATTCTAAATATTGGTCAGTATATTCTTGAATTTCCACCAGTTTTAGATATAATTTTTCAGCGAAAATGTTCAGCGAAAACAGACTGTATATTCCACACATTGTGTGAAATAAGAGTGCAATAAATTACAATCATGCTTAGGTAAAATATATTTTTTAATGCAGAAATGTATTAATGATCATAAGTGCTACATATTTAGCCCAAATCGCTGATGCCACTTACATGGTTTTTATCACGTCAGCTTCATTCATAGCCTTGGAAAATATGTGCGCAAAATGGTGTCAATGTCGCAAAAGAGACTGTGTTGGAATAACGCCGTAACCATGGCAACGCCACAATTTTTTTTTCACAACCATCCATTTTGTACCCCCGACATATCACTGAATCAAAAATATATGGTTTTGCTTTGTTCTACAGTGGGGAGGGGATCACTTTTTTTTACCCTCTCCGCCGCTGCACTATAAGCCCTTGGCCAGCGCATTGTCTCCTCGTCCAATTGACCGTTACTGTACGTAGGTACCACATATGCAGCTCAGGAACCACGCCAGGGGAGGTTAGAGTCGGGTAAGCTATTACTGCGGTGTGCGTTTGCCTGGCGGAGCTGTGAGGACAATAGAGACAGGGGTCCATCCAGAGAAGGTGTATGACATATAAAGCATACTGTCTCTAGCGTACTATTTACGTGCTATTTTCGTATGTAATTAGTTATGCATGGTTTAGCACATATTAAAAATGCATGAAAATACATGTTTTATTATTATTTTAATAAGTGCAATTTCAGAAAAAAATGGGGCAGGCCATCAAAGTAATCACTTGGATATTTTGTTAAAAAAATGGTTATCTTCATTTACTGTAAAATGGGAATTATTATAGCAATTCACAGTTAGTGAAAATAAGATGAAATTTCAGAGTAGGTAAAATATCTCCACGGCGCACATATTTTTGTCATAACACCATTCAAATGTCGCTGCTTGACTTTTGTACATAACGTTATATGTTGGGAAATATAAGCATGGTAAAATCTCAAATAAGCGTCCATAACTTCCTTATTACGAATACACCATGTTCAATTCAATGAATGTAAGACAAAATAAATTATATAGTTTATAAAAGCGATAAAGAACAAAGCCTTTCTCGTCTAACACATAACTCTGGACTGTATTGGTTTACAGTTAAAGCACCGTCTGCGACGCTAGCTCAACATTAATACAACATTGGTTCAACAAGATATGGTGAGAAATTGCTGATAAACAATCACGTAAGATAACGTACAACACAAAACACTTAAGTCATCAAATTAATGTTGTTTTGTGACCTATTCGAGCACAGCATACCTGTTTGCTACTAAATTGACCTGATCAACATCGATGCGATTGTAAAATATATATGGATAACGTTCCTGCGAGAGTAAACCGTCCCCTTGGATATGAAAGGCTGTATCTGCCACTTTTTAAAGTGGCAGATACAGCCTTTCATATCAAAAAGGACGAAGTGTGAAGATTATGATTAGTGGTTTATCAGCTCAAGCCAGCAAAGAACTAAACAAGGTCCTAAAGCTGATACGATCCTGGTGATCTATTTATTATGTTTTCGCACGAATGTATCAAAGTACAACAGATAAACACCAACTGCAAAAAATATGTCTGCTAATTATAATGCTTGACCCATTATAGTGGAGTTGCTAAGCGAAAAATCGTTCATTTTTATCTACAATTGCGAAACTTGGTAGATATGAAAAACAGTGCATACTGTTTGAAATAAAATGCAAAATCTAAGATGGCCGCTAAAATGGCCCAGTCTTAAAACCGCTATTGCTTTCATGCAAGTGTTTGCAAACATTAAATGAAATATGTTCAACATCTTTCAATAGATTCATTTATATAACTAAGCGCACAAAATAATGATTACTTTTAATAATTACGACATATAAAAGCAGTATGGCTTCCCAAATGGTTGCCTATAATCAATGCAATGTATGATTCTCAAAAAACATTCTGTATGTATAAGGAACAGTATATTTATTTTATATAGGGCCTTTTATATAAACTCTTGGCGTGTCTTGGGTAATAGCATATATTTTCAATGTTATTTAATTAGTATCTAAAGCTTAAAAAAATACAAAATTGGCTGAGAGAATGGATAAAGAGAATATGTGCATGAACACAAAAGTTTGTATCACATCAACATGATTTTTTCACGTGTCAGCAGCAGATCGGGCTTTTGTAATTATCTTGTTTTAGCGGCGATGATAAGCATTTAGATCAAATACAACGAGTTCAAAATATATAGGCCTGGATCGTATATGCCACCCCACCTTCACGCCATCATCTGTTGGCCTACTTCACTCAATTTGCTTTCACTATTTTAACGTATTAGTTAATTCAGTGAATTGACAATATTTTTTAGTAGTGCCAATGTTAATTACAAATCTGAGGCATAATAGCTGTCGAAAATGGTAAACAAATTTAAGCTTACTATAAAAAATATTCAGGACATGTTATGAGCTGAAACCGCTGTAATGTTTCATGATCTAAATAGAAATAGGGAAAAAAGGTAAGAAATTAATTTTATTTGTATGGTGCCAATCACAATTCAGCTTTTGAATTTATCTTCTAAGCCTGAAGATCAAGTTTCAGTTGTGTTATCGAAACAGATGTATCTTGCAAGGATATACCTAAATATACCTGGGTACTGGCATTCAGTTAGTGTCTAACCAATGAGTAATTAATGATAATGGTGTGATAGATAGTGTGGAAAGAATTGGTCCAAGTACGGATCCCTGAGGGAAACCAAGCATATCATTGTATAATTAACTTACACACTTTTTCACCTTCTGTGTCATGTATGCAATATAGGAACGTATCCAATTCAATTCTACACCTAGGATGACAATCACAGTCTGTTAATATGCCTGTAATACAATGAGATTGTATATCCTGCTAGACAGTAGGCTTACTGGGGTGGATGTTAGTGGTAGTACTGTTTGACCCCTTGGCAGCTGATAAGGGAGTAATTAGTATGTCTGTTGTATACTGTCTAGCATGGTACGTAATCAACCAGAGTCTGGTCATAAATTTCGAACAGTGTACCCTAGTACCTCTTCTCAGCAGTGAAGCTAATGCAGCTATCGCATCAGTCGTCTGTTATGGGCTGTGATAATAAATGCAACAATAATGCATGTGCCTGTTTTAATATTACACCCATTTGTTTTAGATAATGCTAGCGACAGTGTATCTCTAAAGAGTAACATTGGACTGGAGCAGAAACTTGGACTGTGGGGTGGTGTATCCCTTATTGTGGGTACTATTATTGGTGAGCATATTTATCTGTTTGAGTATGATTATGTGGGACTCACTCACTCACTCACTCACTCACTCACTCACTCACTCACTCACTCACTCACTCACTCACTCACTCACTCACTCACTCACTCACTCACTCACTCACTCACTCACTCACTCACTCACTCACTCACTCACTCACTCACTCACTCACTCACTCACTCACTCACTCACTCACTCACTCACTCACTCGCTCGCTCGCTCGCTCGCTCGCTCGCTCGCTCGCTCGCTCGCTCACTCACTCACTCACTCACTCACTCACTCACTCACTCACTCACTCACTCACTCACTCACTCACTCACTCACTCAGTCACTCACTCACTCACTCACTCACTCACTCACTCACTCACTCACTCACTCACTCACTCACTCACTCACTTACTTACTAATGTTTTTTTCAGGATCTGGTATCTTTATTTCTCCACAAGGAGTGACAGAGGGGGCAGGCAGTGTGGGCCTCAGCCTTATCATATGGCTGGTATGTGGCATCATTTCTCTACTAGGTAAGCTATTATTAACCATTAGTGCTTGAAATATATCCCGTTTTAATGAAATACTGGACCGTTAAAACGGATTAGTAAACCGTTATAATGGGTTAGTAGACCGTTATAACGAAATAATAGACTGTTATAACGGAATAGGAGACCGTTATAACAGATTAGTAGACCGTTATAACGGATCAGTAGACCGTTAAAACGAAATACTAGACCGCTATAGCGGAATAATAGATCATTATAACTGATTAGTAGATCGGTATTACGAAATAATAGACAGTTGGGACGGAATAGTAGACGGTTAAAACTAAATAGATGGTTATAACGGGATAGTAGACAGTTATACCGTATTAGTATACCGTTATAATGAAATACTAGACCGTTGTAACGGATTAGTAGACCGTTATAACGAAATATTAGACCGTTATAATGAAATAATATACCGTTATAACGGAATAGTATACCACTATAGCGGATTAATTCAACCGTTATAGCGAAATAGTATATCGTTACAACGGAATATTAGACCGTTATAGCGGAATAGTAGACCGTTATAACGAAATACTAGACCGTGGTAACAAAATACTAGACCGTTATTGGGGAACAGTAGACCGTTATAACGGATTAGTAGATCGTTATAACGGATTAAAAAAACATCTTCATGTGCATCTTCTGTACAAAATTCATAGCGGCGCTGTGCTCGAATAAAATCGTAACAAGATGATGTCCCAAAATTAAGATGTCGGATTTACTTTGAGCAACACAGGGCTACTGCCCAACCAGACTGATCAAGAAAAATCGCTTTTTGTTCTCCAGAGAGATTTATTCAAATGCAAACCAACGAATATCACTATAATTTGGTTTTCATCGTAGATTTCTAGCCACTGCGATATGGCGGATTTTACAACGGCAAATAATGACTGATCAACAACAACAACAGCCATGTACCTACCCAGGACTGAAATATTCTGTTACGTTATGCTGTATGTCCATCCCATGTCTAATCATAGTCACAGATGCAGCTTTGTCATTGAACAAAGGGACACATGAGTCAATAGTTTGTTGTTCAAATGCATGAAAGAGGCCCATGTTATTTTAGTGTCTCCAGATTTGAGTCTCTCCTTATGAAGAACAGAAACGCCTTGTTTTCGTCCCGAAGTTTCTTTTTCGATGGAATTTTCAAAACCATCATTGATATGTATTCTGTGTGTGATACATGAACGCAGCGCTCTGGGAGACAAGGTCAGCCTATGTAGTAATACAATGACGACTTCTTGGATCGTGGAATAGTACCAAATATCAATTCCCAACGGTGATGGAAACTGAAAAAATACTCATTCCAGTGCCAAGAGTGACGTGGCGCAATGGTATAATGGGTATAGCGTAGCGGTTTGCATTAGTCGTTGGTTGCCGTGAGAGTTGGCCTATCCGCTTGATGTAGGATTTGCAGAGAAATATCATGTTTCTCTTAGCGCTGGGACATCATTGTTTCGATGTTGTGCCCTTGGGCAATGTACTTCGCCCTCAAGTGCTTCACTTCACTCAGGTGTAAATGATTTCTAATTATTTGATAGGGCATAGATGACAATGTCTACGAAATGGTTGCAGTGTTGTATGCTCCAAAAGGGAGTTGATATGGCACATGAATGAACAGGTGCAGTAACCAGGGGCAATGTATGTGAAGCGAACAGAGCATTGTATGTGCGCTATAGGCCTATAAGAACTACCATTATTATTATTATGAATATACCCCTTTCCAGCGTCATGAAGCGGTCATAGCTAATTTTGCATGTCCAAAATAGGAAATACGGGAATTTCGTTTCTATATCTCGCTCAACTGGTAATTGCGCAAGAGAAAAATTAAAAAACGTCTGCAGTTCTAGTCTATGGACATGTTTACATCATATGGTCATATAAAGAAGCCAAAATAAAATCACCGATTGTTTGTGATTTTAGCCTGATTGAGTCGCTTTAAATGTTCAGGGCTTGTGCGCTTTTGCTAGAAAATAGCCCTTGCAAAATTTCACGAAAAACGGCTGAGAAATCAAAGAAAACATGCGCTACTGGCATTAAAAAAACTAATACTCAGCTGTAATAAGCACGGTGTGACGTCATAAAATGATGACGTCATAAAATTTTTGAAGTCGAGATAACCACGTAGGGGGGGGGGGTGTTATTTTTTCACAAATAATATTTAAAACATATAATTATATATATATTTATATTGTATACATATTTTGTAAAACAATATATCGTTATCTGTCAGAGGATATCTCGTAGGTATCAATGGGAACATGGTCATTGCTGTAGTCCTATGTCCTCACTTGCTTATAACTTTTATCTGATATTGTCAATAATGTTCTAAAGAAGGGCCGGGAGCTGGGTGAAGATATAACCAATTTGGAGAATAAAGACAGGTACAATTAAATTTCGGTATTTATGTATGCCTGGTTGCTATGGTAACCGGGAATTGCGAACAAACCATGTGTTTTACTGCCGCTATGTTCAATGTGGTATTGTGTATTGTCGTGAATATCAGTTTTATATGGGATTGATTTATTCAGATCACTTGAAATCCTGGATAGTACAGATATTACTGATTTAGGTTTTAGCGTTGCCATGGTTATGTAAAACATGATTTTCACTAAGAGAATTGACTACGATTTTTGGGCCACCCTTCTGAAATCCTTCAATAGTGTCAAAAGAGTAACTGTGCCACGGTTTTACTTGATTTGGACCACTTGATTTGGACCACAATCCGCCCTACTATACGTCGTAGCCGGAGCAGAACTGATCTGATGGGAAAATAACTTTTGTGTGATATTATGCACTAATGTTATAGTGACAGGGTGGGTATTTAAAGGGTATTCCTCAGGATAAACCTACTCAATAGAGGACACGTAGCCACTTCACACTAGCACTCAATCACACGTGTCACAAACATTTTTCCTTTGAGTGTCTCGCATTAATATGTTGACAGGTGTTATTGTTATGATTTATGGCCAGACGGATTAATTACTCCCCCATGGAATGGACTGATATAATATTTCCAATGTAGACTAACAGCTTTGAACAACGATATTGATATTAATTCTAATTTCTGTGGTTTGGGGAAATACAACATTCGTCCAATGGATAAGGTGTGAGCCTTCAGGCGAACATCTTATCTATTGGATGTGCATGGCGTGAGGGGAGATACTTATTACTGAAGCGTATACTTCCAGATCATTCCTTTAAAGGTGTAGTCAACTGTCAAAATATGCGGGACAATGTGGTCCCCAGAATGCAACAGTGGCCCCTGGACATTCCCCGATGACATATCACCCCACATCCACAGTTATCAGCCAAGATAATAATACTATATGAGTTTCATACCCATCGCCGCATTAAGAGCAAGTTCCCAAGTCATATATACTTGAGTGACATCTATGAGGGGATAATTCACCATTTCCCTCATGTGGGCTTTGTGTTGTGACACAAAAAGTTGTGTTACCATATGATGGTATGAAAACAGTTGACCTCCAGCATATTGACAGTAATAAGAGCTTTCCCAGCTAACACGGCATACTCACCAAATGTTGGTTTAATGTCGGCCAACGTCGCAGACGTTGGTCTAACATTAAAACAGCATTGGGCCAATTTCTAGTTGGAGTAGTATCTTGTAATCAGTTCAGTCGCTGATATTAATGCTGTCAAAGTGTACTGTATAGGCTAATGTAGGCCTACATTTGACCGTCCCACACATGCGCATTTCAAAGCTGTATGAATCTTTAACCCCTACATCGCTGAAATATTGTTTTATAAACCATGGAGACTAAAGGGTTTTTTCAATTTGAAATCATCATAAATGTCTTAATTTGCTCTTTCTGTTTCACTTGAATGCCTATGTTATGGCTCTACGTGCTCTGTGTGTGTGTGGGAGGGGGGGGGGGGGCTGGTACAGTGGTTAAAGCTGCTTGCTTGGAAAGTCGGGGATCGCAGGTTCAAACCCCACTCTGGCCTTTAAATTTTGAAGATTCAATATTGTGGGGAGCCTCCGTAACCGAGAGGTAGCGTGCTTGGCCTCAGACCGCAAAGGCTCGAATTTTAAATCCTGTGTCTGGAGGGCAGTGATATCTCATTCATCTCACCATCCTCAGTAGATTATCCTAACCCAGTTTATCCTATTAAGCAAAGGTGGCCTAAAACCCCATTTATTAGGCCCGGCCAAAGGCCAGGAGCCTATTAAGTTCATTGCAATAATATTTCTGTCCTAATTTGCGGAAAGAGGGGTGCCGTGTGTCGGAAACGGTTGACATTTCTGAGGAACACTCCTTATGAACATGGCAAATATAACGTTTGATGTCGCTAGGCCAAGTAGGAATAATGTTGCCCGGCGTCACAGACGGTTGTCCAGCATAACATCAGCATTGGGCCAATGTATTGTGTTTTCCGGGTAGTCGCGACGGAAGGAGAAAAGCATCACCCTCATAGCAGTCCAAGCAAACAAGGGACAGTCACCCGATGCTGTTTCAATGTCGGGCCAGCGTCAAAGACTTCAAAATTTGAACAGTATTAGGTAAATGGCACCTGTTTGCTGGGGTGCTGCCGCTAAGTATACAGCGAACCCAGTGTTGGAGTAGTGCTGGGCCAGCGTCATAGACAATTTGTCAGCATTGAGCCAGCAACGGGCTGTGACACCGGCCCCACATTGAACCGAAATTGGGTGGGTATGCCTACATCGTGTAATGTAGAGACACGCGCAGCACGACTCACTGGCAAGTATCGAATGGATGTTGGCCAGCACGGGCGATGGTGGTGGAATGAATAAACGTTGAAGATATATATTTTAACTTGTCTCCTTGGTTCTTCCCTTAATTATACCAATACAGTTCGGGAACTCCTTTTCTAGTTTCATTTCCTTTTTTGGCGGCGATTTTTGTAGGTGCTTTGTGTTATGCTGAGTTGGGCACTTTTATCAAGGCTTCTGGAGGAGACTACAGCTACATGCTGTACTGTTATGGAGACTGTTTAGCCTTCCTTATGTCCTGGTGCTACGTGCTTCTGGTACAACCAGCTGGACAAGCTATCATCTCACTAACATGTGCCAGGTAACAGCTCCCAGCCTCCTATGGGGGATTAGACAATTTTCATTCAAATATTCTTATTTAAAATTTATTTTAGGACATCTCTGTTCTGATGGATTATACCCCTTTTATTCAAACAATTTTATCGAAAATGTATTAATATAATTAATTGCATAGAAATGGTGTAATTCACTATAATGGAGTGATTCAGAGGTTTCATATAATATAATATAAACGGGTGTGTATACAAAGAAATGTCCACATCAATATCATTTATTTCATATATGTTATTAGTTTTATGCAACAATGTGACAATTATCTATATCAGCATTATTAATTTTTGTATAGTTTTATTGAACACGCACAAATGTCAGCTTTGATATATTGTTTTTTTTTCATTGTCGCATTTTAAATGCGATGTCTATTATTGACTTTTGCTTTATCAGTCCATCGTTACATAAAACGTATGCTATTTTTGCTAAAATAGTATATTCTGCTTTAGATCACCCAACTTTTCGCATTATGCACGACGACATCCCAGATTATGAATAGAAATGTTTTAAAAAAGTGAAAGAACCCATCACGATATGAGATTGTTTTGAATTTTCATTAGATATTTAGCCCTACATCCGCTTATCTTGTCTATAGTCGTTTTTAATCCGTTATATCAGTTATTAATGAACCATTATTATTGAAAATATTGGGAATGAAAATGTATGTTTAAACTTCACGATTTGTAAATGTTTGGTCTCAAATTAAACACATATCAGTAATTTTAACTCACTTGAAGTTGTGGGTCGCGGTAGCGAGACAAAACTTCAAGTGGGTAAACAAATAAATTATTATCTAGCGGTTTAAGAGATAAACCGGGTTTTTTAAAAACTCTGAAGTTTTCTTCACCTTCTAAAGGTGAAGAAAAATGAGATGATATTTATTGGAATGTCAGTGGAGAAAATTGTGTTGCAGTTACATCTTAACGCCATTCTTTGACGACGGATGTGGTTCACCACCAAATGATATTGAGAAGATTCTAGCGATATCAGTCGTGTGTAAGTCAATTTATCCAGCATTACAACAACAAAAAAGGTAAAGGCGCAGGTTTATAGTCTGATATCAAATCTGAAGATTTAACATGTGTAAGTCAATTTTATCAAAGCCTCTTTTAATAGCATAACTACATTAACATCACTTAGTAGCGATTGTACTTCCCCGTGGCCCGTTATCAATTTTGAATAGTTGGAAAGATCTCTCGCCATACCTAGGGCTAAAATCGTACAAATATGCCCTCCAAATACAAACCAGGGGAAGACGGGACTATGTGAATCATGGGGACTCCCACAATTCCAGTATATGAACATGTTCACTTATTATGGTATGTACAAGCGAAAATATCGGCTTTTGGATGGTTTTTGGCCCGATTGTGTCGCTTTAACCCTTTAACCGCCGGTGCTGAATATATTGGGGTTTTCACTCAATTATAATCACATTCAGTACCGCCGTTTAAGCATGTTAAAGCCATAATGTGACATCAATCAGCACGATTTGAAAAGAGTTGACCTCCATTTTTTTCAAATCTGAATAATTTTCGTTCACTTGAAGTTGTGGATCGCGTCAGCGAGACACAACTTCAAGTGGGTGAAAATTCCAATTGAATTATTTGGCGGTTAAAGGGTTAAACTATCTTAGTGTAGAGATTGTTGTGGGGCTGGCTTGGGATGTCTCTTATTCTACAAGGGGAGGTATTTAATCACACGTTATATTTCATTTTTTGTATTTTCTAGTGATCCTCGCGGTGATTAACTGTCTGAGCGTAGAGCTGGCCGCCCAGATCCAGATCATCTTCACTGTGGCTAAAATCATAGCCCTCGTCTTCATCATCGGCGGCGGTTTCTACTGGATAATCATAGGTGACGTATACAAAAATATAATTTTAAATTGATTTTATTTATTAACCAGCTGTAAAGTAAAAATAGTTTCCATTTTCACAAGTATTTAACCTCCCCTTATATATGAAGTGGTGTATCTGCCACTTTTTAAAGTGGCAGATACACCTTTTCACATCCAAGGAGAAAATATGTTGTTTTATCCCTGGATAACTAGCTGTCTATTTTTTGTAGTCCTTACATGCTGAATTTTTTGCTGAAATATTCTGATAAATATTATGGATAACAATAGCGTCTTAAATCCGCATAAAACAATCCTTGAGTGCGGGGATCGACTTTAGACGTCGGATACAGACATCTAAAGTCGATCCCGGCACTGAAAGTATTGGAATGATTAGGCTATAATGGTAGTAAACCGATAACATAGGTATTCAAATGAATCGAAAAGAGCCAACTAAGACATTTATGATGATTTCAAATTGAAAAAACTCCTTTGGTCTCCATGGTTTATACAAACATATTTCAGCGCTGTAACGCAACAGTAACGAACAATAGATTGGTGAATCTGCATTATAGTCGGGTACATTCGTGTCTACGAATCGTTCAAATTCCATTCTTTCTCATTAAATATATATATTTCTTTTAAGCTCTGAGTAACGCAGTACCCTCCAGACCACGTTGAATCGATGTTAATGTAATGTTAGGCCGACGTCGCAGGCGATGGTCCACCACTAATACAGCATTGTGTGATTATCGTGTGTTTGTTGGGTTAAAGTTGTTCAATAAAACAATTCAAGAGCGAGAATTTAAATTCATAAGATTAAAACAATTACTGTAGATCTGGTAATTCTCGCGTTTTTAAATTTTCTAATTATGGGACTTTTCTCAAAGTTTAGAATTCGCGAATTTTCATTTTTCTTTAGTAGCGTTATTATAATAATAATTTTCGCGAGATTCTTAAATTCGCAAATTTGTCTTCTTCGCGGAAATGAAAACCTCGCGAATATTACCAGATCTACAGTAATAATTTAGCAAGTCATTGGTGTAACTGTTTAATAATTTCTTTACCATAAAATAATGATTTTATATATTGCTTGCTGACCGCATGGTTATAACAGGAAATGAAGGGTATTTGAAAACTGGATTTGACGGAACAAATGACGATGCTGGTGAGATAGTCATGGCATTTTATAGCTGCATGTGGTCTTACATTGGCTGGTAGGTAAATAATAAATTCACTGTTGATGAAGCCAGTAGCTAGTAGGCCTATATATAGCTCAGAAACTCCACCTTTAATGTTTCCGCATGATTACATCTGATAAAAACATAATATAGCCTAGCTGTAACAATTAATTGTTATTTCTATATTTTATATAAACTATTCACGTACAATCCCTAAAATCGAAAAGAATGTGAAGCAGTAGGCTTAGTATTTAGTTTGGATATTCATTACAATTTGTTTGTATAAAATTGTGTGGCTCTTTAGAGACATGCAAAGTAACAGGTATTTAATCGTAATTCACATCAAATCAACAAAATTTCATATCTGTCGCTGTAAGCAGAAAAAAACACAACCCCAATTTTAATATGTAAACAGACAATTGATCGAAGTCTCAAAATAACCATAAAAATCGAAATATTATGTGAATACATAATCTTATGATGAGCTATGCCACCACCATCAAACCACCCTACACTACAGACACGCGCCATTGACACAACGTTGTCTTACGGGTGCGACCATTATCCCAACGCCGTCCAACATTAAAGCAGCATTTGGTCGATACATTAAGTTCAATGTTCATACCCGCTATGAAAGACCACATTGACTTTATATAACCTCTGGTCTCTTTGTTGAAGGGCAAACCTGAATTACGTCACTGAAGAGGTCACACAACCCGAAAAGTGAGTGATAAGACTTTTTGCTACCTCAAACTCCAATGTCAGTCTTATATTTTATGGCCAGTCCAAAATGCTTAAATTCCAATGGCAGTCTTCAATGCCATCTCAACCAGCCTGTAGTGCTATTTCTAATTATATACTCAGTTTTTTCAAATGTGGCACATTAAACCAGTGTCTTATAATTAGGCCAAATCTCAACAAACACGGGACGTTGACCTAAGGTTGGTTCAATTCTGGGTACACGACGTAGACGATGGGCCAGATTTGAATCAATATTGAGGCAATGTCTGTAATGTTTTCTGGGATCGCAATGTGAGGAATGATTATGTAATACAGAAGGTATGTCATTTTTTGAGAATTGCTGTCTCAGATTCTATGTCTGCAAGGTTATACTAGCTTAACCCTTTTTAAACCGACACATTCATTATCTGCTCGATCACTGAAGTTAATCGACGTCGCGCCCGGTTAATAAGTGGATGGGTGACCGCCTGGGACTGCCAGGTGCCGTATACACTATCGTGGGGCTCAGAGAACCACGTAAATCAGATGGCTCGTCTGACTGACTTTGAGTTGGACGTAAAAGAACCTCAATGGACGTAGGCGCATTTTCCGTCCGGCGAGAGCCCAAAAAATCCACAATATGGAGTACTTGCAACATATATAAGGCCATGAATGATAACAGGCCTTGCTAAGTTACTACCGTGGCGCGATAGCACAATAGTGCGTACTGCCACGTATTATACAGATACAGATTATTTAATTGGAATTGTCACCCACTTCAAGTTGTGTCTCGCTGACGCGATCCACAACTCAAAGTGAGTGAAAACTACTCAGATTTGACAAATTGGAGGTCAATTCTTTTCAAATCTTGCTGATTGATGTCACATTTTATCTCTAGCATGTTTAAAAGGTGACAGTTAATGTGTTGATAAAAAAATGAAAAACCGAATACTGTAGATCTGGTAATATTCGCGAGATTTTATTTTTCGCAAATTTCGCGAGAAGGACATAATTCACGAATTTAATAATATCGCGAAAATTATTATTCTAATAGCGCTACTAAAGAAAAATGAAAATTCGCGAATTCTAAACTTCGTGAAAAGTCCCGAGATCAGAAATTCGCGAAAATGGAAACACGTGAAAATTACCAGATCTGCAGTATAAATTATTGCAGAGACCGGGGGCTAAAGGGTTAACTTCCAAACTCTCTTATGGCATGTACTATCTCTTATTTAAAAACTATAGACTAGCTAAAGTATTATCTAATAAAAATCTCCGTCTCTTGTACAAACTAAAAGGTAATTCACAATTCACATTTCCTTTAGAACGCTACCCCGAGCTATCTGGATTGGAGTACCGCTAGTTATTGTCGTCTATCTGCTCACAAACATCTCGTATTATGCTGTGTTATCACCAGAAGAAATGATATCATCCTCTGCAGTGGCTATTGTAAGTATGCAATGAACCCTTTCAAGGCTGAATTTACCATGGTCATCTTCATCCACTACAAGCCGCGAATTGCTGTCGCAATTCTCACCTTGTAGTGGATGAAGATGATTTGAAGTGGGTGAAAAATTTAAGAAGATTGCCATGTATAGTAAACCAGTTTCATGGAAATTTTCATTCTAAAACCCCTAGTTGTAGGACAGTTGAGTCTGTTTTCTGATTTAAAATGCTGCTTTAAATGCTGCTTTAATGCATCATGGGGGCTTAAAAGGGTGTATCTGCCAAGTTACAGATACACCCTTTCATATCCAAGAAAATAATATATTCATGCCTAACATCTGTAATTCTTTTTTTTAGTCCTGGGCGGAATATGTGATTCCTAACAACAAGTGGTTAATCCCCGTTTCCGTCGCGTTGTCTACATTTGGCTCATGTAACGGAGGACTGTTTGTCACTGGAAGGTAAGGCTCATTTAATACCCTTAGCCCTTTAACCCTTGAAGCGCTGAATTAATTTGCAAAAAAACTCAAAACCAAAGGGTTTTTTCAATTTGAAATCATCACAAATGTCTTAGTTAGCTCTTTCTGATTCATTTGAATACCCATATTATGGGTCTACGGCCATTTAAAATATTTTTAATCTTACAGTGCGGAGATCGACTTTTGACGTCAGAATCTGACGTCTACAGACGTCAGATTCTGACGACCAAAGTCGATCCCCGCGCTGTGAGGGTTAAGCCCTCACGATGCATTGAAACATCATTTTACAGCTAGGGGTTTAAGAATGAAAATTTCCATAAAATTGCTTTACCAATAGAGGGTCTACATGACAATTTGTTTTATTTTTCACCTACTTCAAGTCCTCTTTATCCACTACAAGTCGAGAATTGCTACAGCAATTCGTGGCTTGTAGTGGATGAAAATGAGAATGGTAAATTCAGGCTTGAAACCCTTTGGAGTTTACCGTTGAATTTTCATCCACTACAATCCGCGAATTGCTGTGGCAATTCTCGACGTGTAGCGGATAAAAATGACAAATTATAGAACTTTGCCACATATTTGTAAAACCAATTCATGCCAATTTCATTACAAGTGAAATTAAGATTTAAGAAAGTTTCATATAGATGTTGTTTGCCAATGAACTCTTTTTTAGCAAAAGTAATATGTTATGAATACAAAAATCGGAGTTGTTATTTTTTAGTTCCATTTATCATGTTTTTACGTCATTTTCCAAGATGGCTGTCATTGATCAAAATGAATCACCCAATGAGATAATCAGTTATAATTGTAAAAACCTCCTTTCGGCCATTTTAACCATTTGTGATGATGTAAAGATATATCTTGTGATTCAAAAACATACACGGTATTGCGTTCTACCTGGAAATATAGTGTAGGGTGAGATCCTTCCAAGTGTTTGACCAGGTCTTTAATTTTATGGCTCCTGTTGTTTGTTTCTGTCAGAATCGCTTACGCCGCGGCCCGTAATGGTCACATGATGGACATCCTAAGCATGGTGCACATTCACAGACTCACTCCTTTCCCTGCTGTCGCCTTCACCGTGAGTATCAGATATCATGGGACCTAAAAGGTCGCTGTATCTGCCACTTCATGAAGTGGTAGATACAGCGACCTTTTAATTTCTATGGAATATATTAAACAAGGTGCATGTAGGCCTACACAGACTATCACCCTACTCTGCAGTCGACTTCACCGAAAGTATTATGTCCACTGGGGTTTAAAAGGTCGCCGTATCTGCAATTTTGTTATAACTTTCTTTATTGTGTACATGTAGCCGAGTGTGAGTAGGGCGTGATGGAATGATTACCACTTGATATGTTTGTTTTTAGAGTTGAGCATTAATAACTGGCTACTGGTATAACATGCATTGTTTTGTAATTTTATGCTGCACCTGCAAGTCGCAGAAATTTCGAACCTGGATTATTACACTGCTACTCTCTAAACTGAATTTGGCGATGTCGTCTTCGTTGATTCATATTTCATTTTCAGATGATTATCTAATGATACTGAATCAGGCGATGTCGTCTTTGTTGATTTATATCTCATTTTCAGGGTATACTATTTGCTGTAGGCCTGGTGCATGGTGATAGTGGGGCTCTGAATCTGTTGATGTCGCCTCCATTGATTTTTATTTTCAGAATATAGGGCCTACTGATGGTAGGCTTACTCTATGCTGTGCTCTATGCTGTGATATCGGGCTCTGATTGACTTTTTATAATGATACCCCTATTATCTAATGATACTGAATCTGGTGATGTCGCCTCCATTGACTTTTATGTTTATTTTCAGAGTATACTGATGGTACTCTATGCTGTACCTGGAGATATCGGAGCCTTGATTGACTTGTTTAACTTTGTCATTTGGATCATATACGCCATGGTTACATTGGAGGTGATCATTCTGAGATGGACAAAGCCAGACGTGGAAAGACCGTACAAGGTAAAAACAGACGCCAAAGTACAAGAGCCAGCGGCGATGCAGGGGTAGGCCCCCTGGGGTAGGCCTATACTGCTCTGCAAAACCAAAGGCAGTATCTGCTTACTTGTAAAGTAAGTGCATGCAGGTGCTGCCTTTTGGTTTTGCGCAGCAAATATAGGAGTTGCGTCGGAAATATTGCGGTGTAACAGGTCAACGTGAATAAAACAATAGCTTGCGTTTAGATGCCCGCATTGGGATATTTCAGCCATACTACATTGTTTTATACACGAGTGGCTTTCTTTTGTGTAGGGCGAACATCTGGCATTTTATGTGTAACAATTAGGCCTACATATAACCCCCGATAACAATCATGGCCTTGTATAGGCCTACATGTGACGTTATTTTGTGAATGCCATAGATATGTAAGTGATGCAACGTTGTTTTCTGCACGTATCAATGGTTTTAACTCAATGGTTTTCGATTTTCGTTATTTTTCCCATGTTGCTTTCTTATGTACGTGTTTTTTTATGAACATATAGGGCCTAGAATATTGTTTTCCTCATATTGTTTTGTGTACATATACCGTGTTTATGCACAATGCCGTCCCTTATACATACCGGTATATTTTTTTGTTCTTCCTCAGGTGATGCTGTGGATCCCGATCACGGTGTTTATCTGCGCCGTCCTATTAGTCGTCTTACCACTTATAACAGATCCCAGGATGGAATACCTGTTCGCCATCATTTTCATCTTGGTGGGATTTATATTCTACGTGCCAATTGTCTGGAAGGAGCATTACATGCCTGGCATGAGTAAGTACCTTTATATTCGTGCCAATTGTCTGGAAGGAGCATTTCACGCGTAGCATGAGTGAGCAGAGTTATTTTGTCTTTGGGCCAGTGTTGTAGAAGGTAGACAAACGTTCAAAATACTACCGCACCCCCATGAAAAATACTCATCTTTGCTTTATTTGAGACTAAACATTTACAAATCTTGACGTTTAACCCTTTCAAGCCTGAATTTGTCATTGTCATCTTCATCCACTACAAGCCGCGAATTGTTGTCGCAATTCTCGACTTGTAGTGGATAAAGAAGATTTGAAGTGGGTGGGAAATTGAAGAAAATTGCCATGTATTGGTAAACTAGTTTCATGGAAATTTTCATTTTAAACCCTTATAGTTGTAGGAAAATCAAGTCTGTTTTCAGGGATGTAAAATGATGCTTTAATGCATTGTGAGGGCTCAATTATAATCAGGTTGAATCACAGTTATTGGGAATAAAATGGATGTTTAACGTTAATATTTTCAAATGCTTTGCGTCAATCTAAACGCACATGAGTGGCCTAATAATATATATATTGATACATTAAAAAAAAAATCTGATTTATTTTTTTATATGAATCAACTGTGAACAAAGTCTCAGATTAAAGTGGCAAATCCAGATGGAAGGAGCAGCAAATGCAGAAGCAGTTGCCCCCAGGAGAACCCAGTTGATATTGACTATGTTAACAAGTATTATTTAAGGGACTTAATCAGGCTAAAAAGGGACATGCCCAGGTCTAAAATCATCGAAAAATCGGTGGTTTTATTTTGGTTTCTTGATATGACCATATGATGTAAACATGTCCATAGACTAGAACTGCAAAAGTTTTGTAAATTGTTGTGCTGCGAATTTACTAGTTAGGCTAGATATAGAGACGAAATTTGGACATGCATGTGCGAGATAAGAAATCGGTAATTTCGTCTCTATATCCAGCCTAACTGGTAAATGCGCAGAACAAAAATGAAAAAAAACTTTTGCAGCTCTAGTCTATGGACATGTTTACATCATATGGTCATATTAAGAAGCCAAAATAAAATCACCGATTTTTTTATGATTTCAGCCTGATAAGAGTCCCTTTAAATAAATGCAACTCCATTGATTATACTGTGGGTTTTGTTCCAGATACAATCACCAAGTTTTTCCAGTTGTTACTTGAAGTGAGTCCACCTCCTGAGTTTAATGAGGAGATGGTTCTAGAGCTTGACGGACTAGAGCAGGATATAGCACAACGCTATGTCACATAACACACTGAGGCCCACAGGCGCAAATGTGTACATTGACTTCTACAATATTGCTGGATATAAATCGTCCTGATGGAATTAAAATACCTTTTGGATACATGAGGACAAATTCGTGCGAAACAAATCTAGGCACCATTCCGGTCCCTTAGACTTTTACACTGCTGGATATTGTGCGTCTTGCTGGCATCAAAACGTGATATCACGTTTTAATGCCAGCAGGACGCATTGGTGCCAAAGTAGTATAGACACCGTATGTATTTTCACACTGTCATAGCGCTCGACAATACATGGATGGAACGCTATAAAAGTAACTGAATTATTAATAATACACAGTGGTGTAATATGCAGAAATCACCACACATAAGTCATAAGTCTTAGCATGTTGTTTTTCTTGTAGCAGGGGCGGACATAGTATTTTGAGATGGCGGGGGGGGGGGGGAGTCATTTATTAGACGTCAGTAGGCTACACTTGTGTATTACACCATTTACCAGATTCTCAATGGAATAATATAAGTTATCATAATTCAAAAAGAATTCAGTTTTCTTTGATGTATGTGTTACGTAGCTTACAGTTAAACACACTGATTAAAACATGTGTAATATGAATGAAAACATTTTACCACTGTTTACTGAGCCGGGGTAGTGAGCCACCAAGCTAAGTTATAGAAGTTTAATTTTCACCCACTCAGGTGTGTGAAAATTACTAATACTTGTTTAATTTTCACATCAAACATTTGCAAATCTTGATGTTAAACATTCATTTTCAATAACTGTGATTTATGCTGCTAGGAAAAATGATTATAGTCGTGGTTAAAGGTAGTTAAACGTGTTCCGAGGTTGTTATTTTAATTGCGCTCAATTTTCAAGTTAAAATATTTATTACAGTAATCTTACTGTCTGCAACATTTCTTTCTCCCGTTTCTGTACATTTAAATGTATGACTTAGTTTGAATTCACTGAATCTTGCATGACAGGCCTATATTCAATGTCATATGGCGATGATTGAGTATTTGTAATGAAATAATGAATTTAATCTACATGTTTTTGATATACATACCCATTGCTGGAATAAATATTTGAAAACTCGATCAGGCTCGTTTTTTGAAACCTACTTTGCACATTACTGCCGCCTTCAACACTGATGTTCACGATCAAGCAAGGAAGAAACATTTGAGATTGATTGCAATATATATAAACTTTTTTGTAATAGTTTGTCAATTTTAAAATGAAATGGTTAGAGTTTATATCAGGAAGTCGACAAGAGAGTTGGTTAAAAGATGAACAATAGCTATGAATAAAAGCAATATATACTTTATTGCGCTATACATTTTATAATCGATCTTAAGTACAATCATGTAATACAAATATATCATAGGCAAATATGTGAATAAAGAATAGCCTGTACTGCTCTGCAAAACAAACTTTTCCAGGCAGCTCCCAGCAAACACGAGACGATGGAACAATGTTGTTTCAATGTAGGCCCAATGTCTGCGACACTGGACTAACATTCAAACAACATTGTTCCATCGTCTTGTGTTTGGTGGGAGTTTAAAATTGATCTATAATAGATCCAATGGGTATACACATTCCCAGCGGGATTTTAACAGATATATTAACCCTTGAAGCACAGAAATATTTTTGTATAAACCATGGAGAAAGTGTTTTTTTTCAATTTGAAATCATAAATGTCTTAGTTAGCTTTTTCTGCTTGATTTGAATAGCTATATTATGGGTCTACGGCAATACTAATTTGTTCAATTCTTTCAGCGCGAGGACCATCTTTAGACATATAAAGACAGTCCCCGCGCTTAAAGGGTTACCCCTTACAGCTCAGGGATAGACTTCAGTCGTCAGAATCTGACGTCTGTAGACGTCAGATTCTGACGACTTAAGTCCACGCACTGTAAAAGTAAAAAAAATTTAATGGCCGTAGACCCTTAACATAGGTATTCAAATGAATCAGAAAGAGCTAACTAAGCCATTTGTGATGATTTCAAAATGAACAATACCCTTTGGTCTCTACGTTTTTCACGGAAATAATTCAGCGCTTTAAGAGTTAAATAGGAAATATAAAATTAAATTTTTAACCCACTTGAAGTTGTGTCTCGCTACTGTGACCCACAACTTCAAGTGGCCGAGATTACTTACATTTGTACAATTAGAATCAAAACAAATGCGATCTAATAATTGTAGTGCTTTTTTCTCCTTCAAATATCCTCACTTGAAGGTTGAATAAAAAGGCTAAAAAAGGTTAAAATATTCATCATTTATCTTTATTAACCCTTTGAGCACTGAGCTAATCAATTTAGGTTTTTAGTCACTTATTTCTGAAATTTAGTTCCCACTATGTATCAGTGTTTTAAGAATGAAGGCATATTTTACTGTGAAAAGCTCGTTATCAGGAGTTATAAAGGTGCTAATAAAAACACAGATTGTCTGCTGTAGTCGACATCAGTGCTCTAAGGGTTAAACACAGAATATCTACTGTAGTCGACATCAGTGCTCTAAGGGTTAAACACAGAATGTCTTCTGTAGTGGACATCAGTACTCTAAGGGTTAAGACAACTTATGCATGGATTTAATGCCAATTTAATTCTCAAAAATGTTACGGGCAGTCCAGCTAGATGTGGATTCCACTGATGAAGATCTTTCCAATTAACTATATTTTGGTACATTTATAAGCATGACACAGTATAGTGGCAGAAAGCTTTGCAGGACAACTTCAACAAATAAATGCAATGAGGGGAAAACAACACAAAATGTTTTGAGGAAAACAATGCATTTCTAGATCAAATCTAGCAGTCAAACTATACTAACTTTCAATAACAATAAACAATAGATAGACGTTGATGACTTGTTGATTGTGGACACTATGAACGCTAAATGAATGTACTGGTTAACCACAGAAAGCTGAAATAGTTTTGTATAAACCATGAGGACCAAAGGGTTTTGTCCAATTTTAAATCATCATAAATGTCTTAGTTAGCACCACAGCCATAATAATTTAAATTCTTTCAGTGCGGGTATCAACTTTAGACGTCAGTATCTGATGTTAGTAGACGTCAGATTCTGACATCTAAGGGTGATCCCAGCACTGAAAGGGTTAACCCTTGTCCTGCTGAATTGTTTCAATTGTATTTTTCATCATTTGAAGCTGGAATTGCTAACGCAATTTCCAGCTTCAAGTGACGAAAAATATAGATATTTTTCGAAAATATACATCTTCTAAATTGAGTTATTTTACTATCTGAACATCTACCACAAACTGTATTGTCCATTTCAGTGACATATTATTTGACTTAAAATCTGCTTAAAACCGTATATATTCGGGTCTAGCAGGACAAGGGTAAAGATGGACCTGGCTGTCAGATTGTCCTCACCATGCATTATAGCATAATTTTACATCCCTGAAAACAGACTTAATTTTCCTACAACTAGGGGTTTTGAATGAACATTTCCATGAAACTGGTTTACCAACACATCGCAGTTTTCTTTAATTTGTCACCCACTTCAAATCATCTTCATTCACTACAAGTCAAGAATTGCGACAGCAATTCGCGGCTTGTAGTGGATGATAATGACAATGGTAAATTCAGGAATGAAAAAGTTAAGACCACTGGCCCACGCTATTCAGTACCTACCTAATTATATTAAATATGTGTATCACGATTCTGTTTTTGTGGTTGAGGCCATACAATGTGTCTTATATTATACAAAACTAATACATACTGAATAAATTACCTCAGCTAGTAAATTATACATACAATAAATAACATTATTTACAAAACAAAATTTCATCACTGTTTCACTTTGAGGTGTGAACGTCCTGATTTTAACCTTTTAAACACAAGTAAACAATTGCGACAGCAATTCATGGCTTGCGGAGGATGAAGATTACATTGGTAAATTCAGGCTTGACAGGATTAAGAAATAACAAGGAAAGTATGTGAAATGAAAGCTCAGAACCTCCTATGGATTATTTATTTTTTAGTCAATAAATTTTATTATTCACAATATCTAAAGGGGACGCACTTTCTAGTGTTTAAATGACAATAAATATCAGTATTTATGAAAAAAAAACATAATAAATTATTTGATCAACTGAGCATTTACCATAAACAATGTTATCAATTCAAATGACATTTCATTTTGACGTAGAATATATATATAAAATATCTATAATGGTCCCAGCATCACAAGGGTTAATACCTCAAGCCTTAATCAGAGATAAAATCGTTTTTAACTTAACACCTTTAAATTTTTACAAATTACAGTAAAATATCTGAACCACAGAGATCTCTTAATTTATGTTATAGAATTTACCGTAATTTTTCAATCACTTGAAGTTGTCTCCATATCGCTACCCACAACCCCAAATGGGTAAAAAATACACGTATACATGTGTTAAATTTACTGCACATTTAGCAAATTTAGAGCACAAAGACAAATAAAAAGGCTGTAAACTGCAATAGCGTTCAACACATTAAGGGTTATTGAGTGCTACATGATTCACGAGAAAAATTAACCCATTATAAATATCAACCCTATACAACAGTAGTGCCAAGATGAGGAAAAAAACAGTGTGAATCTACCAGAGAGGTATGAAAATCTGGAGGATGGATGGCGGAGCCGGCTACACGAATGGGCGCAGCCCATAATAGGTGGGAACCCCCTCTCGTCATAGGACGGGTCCAGGGGTATTCCCCTGGGCATTTTATTATTCAACCACAACAAATGGGGGCCTGTGGTGAATTCTTTTTATGAAATTTAGTATGAAAGAATGATTGTCAAATTAATCGTGAGTAAGTTGGCAAAGTCTGGAGAATAGTGATAGGACAATTTTTGGTGATAAATGGGAAAACTCATGCCCGAATCGGGAAACATGGCACTACTGTTACAAGCAATTCACAATTAAAAGTTATGCAAATTCACCTATATCAACGTAATACCAACAATACCTAAATACATGTCTCTTAATGTACACCTGATAATACAGCATTATGAAACATTAGCATGTAAAGACCAGTTGTGACCTGCAATGAAAGCAAAATAGGCTATTCAAACACTAGTCAATGTATCATATATCTAAATATCATAATATAACATGATCCAAATATCATATTTATAGCCACCATTTATGAGAATATCATTTTTTACTCCTTATTATTTTTGTGTCATCAGCATCAGAGTGGATACATTTAACTGTTCTCATCCACTACTTTAAGTACATTTTCTGCAGTTCTGATAATATAGCAAGCATAGATTAAAAACTAACAAGACAAAAACTTGAATAAAATCACATAAACTGCTATCCCAGTACATGTAAGCCATCGACCCTTTAACCTTCAGAATGCTGAAATATTTTGGTATAAACTATGGAGACTGAGGGTTTTTTTAATCAGAAAAGTGTTTTAGTTAGCTCTTTTCATTTCATTTGAATACATATGTTATGGGTCTACGGCCATTATGATAATTTTTACAGCGCCGAGATCGTTTTTGAAGTTTACCCCTTAAAACTCTGAATTAATTTGTAAAAAACATCGCAACCAAATGGGGTTTTTTTCAATTTGAAATCATCATAACTGTCTTAGTTAGCTGCTTCTATCCCCGCGCTGTAAGGGCTAAAGTCGATCCCTGCACTGTAAGGGTTAGACCCTCTCAATGCATCAAAGAATCATTTTGCACCTCTGAGTAATGACTTATAATAACAAATTTTTTTTCTCATTTTCACCCACTTAAAGTCACCTTCATCCGGGCACTGCAAGTCTAAAATTGTGACAGCAATTCACGGCTTGTAGTGGATGAAGATGAGAATAATAAATTTAGACTTGATTTGAGGTGGGGACAAGTACAACATTAGCCTACAGACTGTGGCCTCCTGGGCAAGTGCTTCAAATTGCATCATTTGATTCATACCAGAAAAAATTGCCCTCAGAAGATAAATCCAGTTTGTGTCGAGCCCTGAATGTTGCTGCTATGTGGAACGACCATCTGCAATGCTGGCCCAGCACTGGGCCAATGTCTGGTATCTCCCTGGGGTAAATGATTCTACATATCACACAGTGTGCTCTATAATCCAGTCTGACAAACCAGATATTGTTGTGTTACAGAATACTGTATTGTAAAGCCAAAAGGCAGTAACTGCTTAATTTTAATTAAGCAGTTACTGCCTGCATTTTGTCAACTACGGTACATCAAAATAACATTAACAAATTGCTGGTTGTCGGGAATCCAATGCAGCAGAAATCCAGAAGTTATGTTTCTTTCTCAAATCTTGTAATTTTGAGTAAACATAGGTTTGAAATTGGTGAAATTAGACACATTTTGAAACTGGGAGATAAACTATAATGATGTTTCGTCCTGCTTTCAGCAAATCATCATTACACGATGGTCATGGAGATGATTCACAACATCTCACATGATCATTGTGTGATCAATATCTGCTGAAGGCAAGTTGAAACGTCACAATCATTTCGCTCCCAGCTCCAAAATGCGTAAAACTCTTATACTGAATCTTAGCACCATGAATAACATATTCTCTTCTAAAAATAGGTTTGTCCTCAAAAGAGCCATTTCTATTTGCTGTGTGTAGTTTGCACATAGGTTGTCCTTGCACATCAATACCCACATGTGCTATGTATCTGTGTTGGTCTTGGCTTTTCGACTTGATCCAATAGGAAGAGTGAAGGTGCTTTTGCCTGCAAAAAGATGTGAAAATTATTATTTATATTTTGTTGAACCCTTCACATTCTAGTGAAACATACCGGTATATGCAACTAAAAAATTCACATTGAAAAATGGTTGTAATTCTATACAATATATTTTTTTTTTTGAAAATGTCAAATCCAAGGAGGCATCTGTGCCATTAGTAACCCAATGTTGTTACAATGTTGGCATGACTGGGGGCAAACATTGGGTCAAAAGGAGGTATCTGTGCCATTATTAGTTATTTACCAGTATATCAGCTCAGATTAGTTATAGGGCCCAAAAAAATATATATGTTTGGTTTGATTTGTTTTTTTGATGCCAAATTCACTTCCATGCATGTCTTATCTGTACATTACATAGCAATTTATTATTTTTGACCCCCCCCCCCCTCCTTTTCGTAACTTTTTTAAGAGTTACTTTGATTACAGTCTGTAAATCATCCCTTAACTTAAGGATTCCCTAATTTAAAAAAAATTAATCCATAAAATAAATTTAGGTTGCACATGTTTGGATAGAGTCGTTCGGATATTAGAAACAAACAATATTTTTTAGGCCTAGCTACGAGGTATTTATTCTGCATTTTTTCTCTAATTAGGATGACCCTTTCTATTCAGTATGTTGATTTCTCATCTTAAAATGTAAAACATACTTTTTTATACTGTTACAGTCAGTGGTATAAAAGTCAGTCATGTTACAGGAAAGAAACAAAAGTTTTGTTCAGGCCTAATGTACTTACTTGGCGGCTGTGTCATCTTTGAAGTTAACCAGATAAACGGCTCTTCTAGAGACTTCCTGTTCACGACAGATACTTCCCATAATCTGACTGTCAGAACAAGCACAAAAATGTCAGCTGGCAGATACAAAATGGCTAGACTTATATTAGGCAGAGAAATTTTTTAAATATCTTTTAAAATTTAACTAGATTATGAATTAACAGGCTCCCACTGACTGCCAATATAATCAATCCTTGGGAAGACACTATCACTTTCAAGCAGCATGTTTACGAGTATGTGATATGATTATAGCATAGAATCAAGTCGTTCAGCTCAATTACCTATGCCAAAAATACTATGAATGAATAAATTCAGTGTCCTTTTGTTATTACTTGTCTTTTTAAATTTGAATCCCACTAGAAAATTATCAAAAATACTGGTCAGATCAATAATTCATCAGTATGTTTACTCTCCCATCCTGTAATTAAAAAAAAAAAGATTTTTTATGTGGCACATCAGTTTTTGCCACAAAACCCTCATGAAATATTTTGATTATTGTAAATCACATAATTAAGTTGGCATTCAAAATAGTTAGCGAAATCGGTCACAGGTGATTTTAGTGAGCAGGTCAGCAGCAACATGATAAAATGCAAAATCGTGAAAGTCGCGAAACTAAATGAGATGCAAATATAATGGGGTTTACAGGACCACACTCTAATGGCATGGATTCCTTTGAATATTGTGGATGCAGCTAGAAAAAACACCAAGTCAGGTAGAGTTTTGATACCTATCAAGACTACCTGACTGTTTTTTCCAGCCGCACCCGCAATAGTTTTGTTGTCAACTACAGCCCAGTATCAAACAGTGATCCCTCAAGAAACTCTGTTAAATCTGTTCTCACATTTACATCTTTGAAAATCTGTTTTATGAGTCAACAGCAATTTTAAAATGTTCATTATAAAATTTTCAACTATTTCAGCATGGGGATAAAAATTTTAAAGTCTGATTTCGAAGTCAAAATTCAATCGCCACGCTGAAAGATTTAAATCCTAAGTGGAAGTTTATAAAATCAACGTTGAAGTTTACCTTTCTCTCGTTGTGCCCATTTGTTGGCCATGTGGAAATCAATCTGTTTGTTTTCCTTCATGTCACATTTATTTCCCAGTGAAATGATGATCGCCTGCCAAACGACATCCAAAATTGGGTTAAACAGGTGATAGGTGTTTCACTTGAGATTTGTTTTAATACAAATCTAGCCATTCATTAGTGATGGAATCAATTGGCACTACCAACCGAAGATCATAGATAATCGGTTGCACAGGTTCTTTTTAATTTCTGGTAAAATATTCGGAGCGGAAACAATTGGTTAGAGGCACCAGATTTTAAGAACTGTTGCATGATAACAGTGTGTAGGACAAGATGCAAATGAAAGTCAAATTGACTTTGCCGGCTATGCCACATGGCACTCACAATTTTAAAGTCTTACATGTTAAGCAGGTTTCACTATATTTTTGGATTAAATCGAAAATAGATCTTTATCATCAGAATTCTAGGATAAAAAACAATCAGTTATTGTTAACTACAATCAATCATTGATATCATGCCAGGTATTTAACCTTTACCTGCTTCTGAAATGTAAATGTATTTTTTAATCCTTATCCTGCTAAGTAAAATTTATTTTAATTTCCACCCACTTGAAGTTGTGTCTCTCTACCACGCCCACAATTTCATGTGGTTGAAAATTATGCATATTTGTTTAATTTGAGATAAAACATTTGCAAATCTTAATGTTTAAACACACATTTCGCTCCCAATATCAGTGATTTGATAAACTCCTAAAATAAGTTTAAAATGACAACACCGTAGTCGTGATCAGCAGGATTAGGGTTATTAAAATTGATTGAATAGAGCCGGCTGACCATTGCAATGAGAACTTCAATTTGATATTGTTTGCTATTTTTATAAATTGGGTCATCTTTTCCTGTGAAGTAGGAATGCGTTATAAATCTAAGATCACAGTGGATGCAACTATAGTGAAATTTCCCACAGGTAAATGGTAAATACATATCAAGACAATTACAATCAATCATTGATTGAATAGAAAATGCTGATCATTACATTTAGCTATTTGGCTTTATTCATATATTGGATAATATTTTACTGTGAAGTAGGAATTGTGGTATAAATTCAAAGATGGCAATGAAAATATGGTCAAATTTCCGGCAGGTAAATACATATCAAGACATATAAACCCTTGTGCTGCTTGAACTGTAGGCTATACGGTTTCAAACATGTTCTAGATCAATAGAAATATCACTAAAATTGATAAGCAGTTTTTCATAGATGCTCAGTTAATCTAATAATTCAATATTGGAGATATCTATTTTTATAAATAAACATATTTTTTATTCATTTGAAGCTAGAAATTGCGTTAGCATTTCCAGTTTCAAAGGAATGAAACATACTCACTAACAATTCAGCAGCGAAAGGGTTAAGCCATGTCAAAACATGCAGTATGATGACCAGGCTAATCTCCGATCTTCATAATGCATCAATTATTTATGTTATGAATGCCTACCTCTTTCTTATCCTTGTTCTTATCAATCTCCTTCTTAACTCGATCCATACATTCAAATGATGACCGTTTTGTCACATCATAAACTAACACATAACCCTACGAAAAACACAAACAACACATGGCAATCATATGAAAATATCATTTAATGAAGCAATCTTGCTACAAGAAAAATAAAGATCCCCATAGACAGTAGTTAGACAGCAAATTTCATTTTTCGGAAAACAATTAATGCCACCTAAAAAATTTTAGAAGTCGTTGCTTTCTTAACAGCTCTGTTAGAGAGAGTTAATAAACAGTAAACATTCAAAACTGAACATTTGCCCTCACAAAACATTTGCCATGTTGAGCTTTAAAAATTAACTAAAAAGTAGACCTAACTTTTGTTTTCAAATTAAGGAATTATGTCCACAACCTTTTTATTTATTCTCATAATTGATTGTTTAAATTGAGACTTACATCAGCACAGCTGAGGTATTGCTTTGGCAGTTCTGGCTTCTGTGCATCCTAAAACAAAATCTAGAAAATTACTATACAAAATTTTTTTATAACCCTTTAACCCTCTCAGTACCCCGCTAATTCTTCTCATTTTTATTCATCTCCCGCATATATACACGATAGAGAATGGAATGGAAATGTAAATTAAATAGGTCAGAGATCACCCCTTATCCTGCTAAGTTAATTTATTTCAATTTTTTCCCACTTGAAGTTGTGTCTCGCTACCGCGACCCACAACTACAGTTGGTTAAAAATGTATCATATTTGTTTAATTTGAGGCAAAACATTTGCAAATTCTGATGTTTAAACACTCATTTTGTTCACAATATCAGTGCTTTGATCGACTAATAAAACAGGTTAAAACGACAATAGTCAGCGGGATAAGGGTTGAAGTGCTAATCGCATCTACAGCCAATTTATTCAACTTTCAAAACAAGAAAATTTGAAGGATAAATGAGCATTAAACTTAGATTGGTATAATATGTTACATGTGTTTTAATTCAAATTGTACAAATGTAAGTTATTTTTATCCCTCGAAGTTGTGGATCACTGTAATTAGACACAACTTCAAGTGGGTGGAAACATAAAATTTACAAATTAGCACTTTAAGATTTAGGAAGGTTATACAAGACAAAAATATTGGGCTATTAAATTGTTTATATTATCCTGACAGCAACAAATTTGAATGTACAACCCTAAATTTGTTAGTAGATTTTTTTATTTGATGGAGCATGTGGAAAAAAGTTAGATTGAGTTATAATTATGATCTGTAACAGTTTGATGTTGAAAGAGACATATTGCTGATTACTTTTTCTGAAAAATTACTTGAATATATATCATGACCATAAGAATATTTTCAAAAACATCATACCAATCCTGCAGTGTCATAAAAATGTACTTTTTCTTTCTGGCCACGGTCTGTATCTATGTATGCTACATAGGTGTCCTCAATTGTTGTAAAAATATTCTGGAACAAATAAAAATATACCAGTTCAACATTGAAGAAAAAACAAATTGAACCCATTTCAGTGGCGGATCCAGGATCTGTGTAAAGGGGGTTTACCAAGATTTTTTTGGTAAATATCATCCAATTTAGGGGACTTTTTAAAGTATTTTGGCGAAAATAGGGGGGGGGAACGCGCCTCCTGCACCCCCCCTCCCCCCTACCTGGATCCGCCACTGCCTTTAATTGATGGTTACTGAGAGAAAATCCTAAAAAAAGACTGCTGTAGGTGACCGGTTTCAATTATTTTAACTTGCTGCTAAACCACGACAAACTGTTGTTAAAAGCTGTGATTTTTCACGAGAGGCCAGGTTATACTTTGGATCCACTGTCATGGCTTACCATGACATAAAAACGGGTTATCACGGTAACCCAGCCTACCCAGGTCAGGTGTGAAGGAACATATAAGTACCATGAGCATAACATAAAGAGTTTGAATAAAGGTGGACTCACTGTTCCGACAACATGATTTCCATATATGAGTTGCTCCAGTAATGAAGTTTTCCCTGCAGATGCTTCTCCACACACCACCACTTTGCAGGTCTTGCCCATTCTCTTCTATCGCTGTTGACCCTGTTTGACGCTGTTTAAACCTCCTTACCTATATATATAACTCACTCCATTAGTAATATGTGCCATACATTTTTCTGAGATAATAATCTGAAAATGACATTATTCTATGACTAAAAACCAATGTCACAGCAGTGTGTCAGAATAAGCCTAAGGTCAATCAGTCCTACGATTAGGATTATCACTAACGGAGAGACTTTCTGGCTGCCATTTCCACTCATGTAGTAGATTATGGTTGATAGGTGAGGCCGCAATCATATCCTTGCTCATAAAGACATGAAACAGAAAGAGTAATGTAAAAGTGAGGACCATGTAGGCCTACCCACTTAAATAAAATGAAACGAGTTTCTTTTCTACTGCCCTCGCCACTGGTGATAATAACGGCCAATTGCGTCGCTCTTGTGTGACAAAGCTTGCTTGCTTCAGTTGATATTGTGGGAGTTTCGGCATGTGGGCTTCCCACAGAACTATCCTAATAATCAGGACTAGCAAGCAAGCAACTAGACACATTCACAAGTACACCAGATACTCACTTGGTAACCTGTTATGACCCACTAAAGACTCAGTCCTTGCCAGTCAGGGGGACCTGCAGAGGTATCTCGACTGCCTATTAGGACTGATCTCTGGGGCGAATTCATGTCTGCCAGATCTGCCACTACCTACGGTCACATGATTGGGCCAGGCAGTGACCTTCAAGCTGGCCGCTCTAATTTATATGCGCATGTACCTCTTTGCCAAGAGTAGATGCACTGAAAAATTTCTACAATATGATAAGATATAGAACAGCTCTGAATCTCACGTTGAGGTGTATCGAACTCCCTGATGGCAGCCACAGTTCTCATAAAGCTGATCCCCCCTGAAGCATTCTTCCTTTATTTAGGTAGATTCAAACAGTCATTATGATGGGTTTTTTCGTGTTTTCTTCAGGATTTATGTGAATTTGTGATACACTGCAATAAAAAGACATATTTTTCTCTGTTTGTTTGTTCTTTTTGCTCACTATTAGTTGTAGAAATTAAGCCATCATAATTGCAGAATTAAAAAAGTTATTTGTTTTGAAAGGCACTTTTATCACCTTTTCCGGGGGTTCCAATCATTAGATTTCTCGCAATTACGAAAAATGGAGACAGCTCTCGCCTTTAATTCCGTAATTGTTGCAACAAGTGCTTGAAGAGGTAAGTGGAACAGGCATGCTGTGGCCCCTTCTGATAATTTTTTGTAAGCAGGTGCTATTTAAAAAAAAATTGTAAAAAAATGCAAAAAATGAAAATAGACTATGTCCACTGCCCTATGAGGATGTTCTGAGGGACATCATTAAGACTGTTTGGACAGAACAATGTGGGAATCTCAAAGAAATGAGATACCTGGCCCTGGGGAAGGCTGCACTAGTTTACCCAGGGTAATACCTGGGTGAAGTTTTGTTTGCCTACCCTGCACTTACTCATGGGGTGCACAGCGGGTAAAAATGGAAGTTTCATAGCTATAAGGATGAGAATCCATCAAAAGTTATGTTCTTCCTTGGCCCCCTCGTGGACCTAAAAAGAAAAAAACGGAGGCCGAGGGCTATGCGTATTTAAAAACAAAACTCTCAACAGCGGCAACACTTCAGTAGTTTTCTTCAGCTGCCTCTTAAAGTTCAAGTGTCTGGATGATGTTTTGGATTCTTTTACCCCCATAGGCCTAACCACTTGCCACATTGAGGTGCCATTTTTTAGCCGTTTTTATAATTTAGCTCAGATTTTGATCTAGCACAGCATTTGTCTTTCTCAGTGAAAACTGTGGAATGTGGTAAAATAGTTCTTTTAGCATGTCGGCAGTTACGAAAAAAGACTCAGCATAATTTCATTGGACAATTTTAAAATTTATTGTATCTAGCGGGTCTTTATGAATACCGAAAACAACCGATAACAACAAAACTACCGAAAACAACCGAAAACAACCTGAAAATACCGAAAACAACTTCATTTTTCCATCTTAAGACTGTGTGTATAGTTCCCCAATACATATGTGCAAATATATAATAATATTTTATACCTGTAATAGGCTGTATATAGCCTAAATATATTGTTTTCGATTATTTTGCCGTTGTTTCGGTATTCATAACCCGTAGTCGTAGCGAAAACAGCATCGAGACTGCGGCTGTCACTGTTACACTGCATGGCCCCTACGATGTACGGCAAGCGCCAGTTGTTTTCGGTATTCATAGCTCGTTGTCGTAGCAAGTGTAAGGCATACTGCAGCAGTTATTATCAAAGTTATAAATCAGCTTATACCGCTATTTACTAATATGTGATTGTCAATTCTTTATATTACAAATGATAAGGATGAAATGTCAACACAGCCGGCATTCAACGTAGACGTTGTAGAGGAAAGAACATATGCCTACATGTCAGACTAGCGTGTCATGTCTATTTCTTACACAACCAACGCGACACTATAACTTTTTATCATAAAATATATTACTATTTCAAGTTGGCCCCTATTACAGGCCTGTAGCGATGTTATTATTATAGGCTTCATGTACGTTGTAGGTATGTCCAAGTATTGGAGATAAACTTGATGGAAGAAATGTATGCCTATACAAGAATGCAAACACAGCCGTGGAGAAGTTGTTTTCGGTATTCATAACGTGAAAACAACCTGAAATTTCCATGACTATCAAAGGTCACTTTTTGCTTAAAACACAAAATTTGCATGGCGTTACTGTTATATATGCCATTTACCTTTTAATAGGAGCGTTTAAGGCGGATTATATATTAAATATACGTAGTTATATACATCAGATCACACATCGCCCAGATAGTACATGTTATGTTATGTATGTTAGAGTATACGGCTTCTTCCTCAAACAAACATCCCATTGGATACAGAACGCTACTTATGTGGGGATGGTTCACATAAGGGCTGACCAGAACTGTATCGCAAATGTATACCAAAAACATTACTGTTTGTGATGAGTGACCATGCAAGCTGTGATCTAAGATTTACTAATATCTGCTCACAATGTCAACATCCAGCCGCAAATTAGTTCAATACTCTTTTAATTTGATAGGAAATATATTTATTTTCTATACCATATCATTTTCTATACCATATCCAATAGGTATATTTTGAAGATTGACTTATATTATCTTAATGCGTTCTGTTGTCACGTGGTGGCCTGATAACAATCGCTTTATGTTTGTAGTTTAAAATATAAAATTCATTTGACTGATGCGACTGGATGAATAATATTATACCGTACCTTACATGTATTTAATTGGAGTGATATACTGATGTATAAGTCAATAAGACATAGACACCACCGTATGAAACACTCCCCGTATGAAGAAATTAAATATAACAAATGAAATTACGGGATTAGCATAACGATTGCATATTTTAATTTATAAAATTCTTCAGCTTAGATAGCTAGACACGGATAAATAAGTAATAATAGATATTATTATAATTAACCATTCTTTTTGTACATATTTTAATCGTTGTTTTATTGCAAGTGTACAAAGAGGGCCCATTGCGTCGTCATCCCCCACTACCCCCCCCCCCCCTCCTCCAGAGGTGGTGAGAGTACGGGAGTTGTCGTCAGTCACACTTCGCTCGCTGGAGCAGTTCTAATCATTTATCATCAGGGAAAAAACTAATTATTTACTACTTTCTCAGAGAAACAGTAATACGTTTTATAATAATTTATCATTCCTCTAGTTGTAAAACTGTAGGCTAGATTTATGTGGTACCGGTAGCGTTGGTTGTTTTCGCTATTTACATTACGTTACTTACCATGTAGTGGTGAAGATATGAATACCGAAAACAACATACTTCAAATCTTTGCTAGGGAAAACAAAACACACTTCAAATATAATTATTTACTACTTTCTCAGTGAAACAGTATTTTACATTTTATAAAAATTTATCATTCTTATAGTTTTAAAACTGTATGCTAGATTTTTGTGTTACCGGTTGTTTTCGCTATTTAAGCGTTCTGCGCACTCTGGCTGTCCCCAGACCTGCACACTCTGGCTGTCCAATTCACTCTGACATCATATTGCCAAATACAGAGGGTCTTTATGAATACCGAAAACAACCGATAACAACAAAACTACCGAAAACAACCGAAAACAACCTGAAAATACCGAAAACAACTTCATTTTTTCATCTTAAGACTGTGTTTATAGTTCCCCAATACATATGTGCAAATATATAATAATCTTTTATACCTGTAATAGGCTGTATATAGCCTAAATATGTTGTTTTCGATTATTTTGCCGTTGTTTTCGGTATTCATAACCCGTAGGCGTAGCGAAAACAGCATCGAGACTGCGGCTGTCACTGTTACAGTGCAAGGCCCCTACGATGTACGGCAAGCGCCAGTTGTTTTCGGTATTCATGGCTCGTTATCGTAGCAAGTGTAAGGCATACGGCAGCAGTTATTATCAAAGTTATAAATCAGCTTATACCGCTATTTACTAATATGTGATTGTCAATTCTTTATATTACAAATGATATATTAAAGGATGAAATGTCAACACAGCCGGCATTCATAACCCGTCGCCGTAGACGTTGTAGAGGAAAGGACATATGCCTACATGTCAGACTATTTCTTACACAACCAACGCGACGCTATAACTTATTATCATACAATATATTACTATTTTAAGTATTACAGGCCTGTAGCGATGTTATTATTATAGGCTTCATGTACGTTGTAGGTATGTCCAAGTATTGGAGATAAACTTGATGGAAGAAATGTATGCCTATACAAGAATGCAAACACAACCGTGGAGAAGTTGTTTTCGGCATTCATAACGTGAAAACAACCTAGATGGCAGCCCAGCAAACATGAGGCAGGCCAACAATAACCCGACACTGGGCCAATGTCTCATGGTCATTAACCATTATTACTTTTTACCGACTTGAAGTTGTTTCTCGCTTCCGCGACCCGCGATTTAAATTGCTGAGAGTTGTTTAGTTTGAGGTGAAACATTTGCTAATAAAACAGATTAAAATACGACTATGGTCAAGAAATTATGATTGTGTGTTTGTTTGTTCAGCACTCACGTAATAAATGGCACCTTCTCGGCCCACGAGGTATATTAATGCCCATGTAAATTCCCGCTACCGCAAAGCTCTTTATCAAACAAAAATAGGAACAACACAATATAATTATGTAGGCCTACATGTTTTTATTATTGGTAAATGCAAGACATTCGTATATAAACATACATAGGCCTAATCCTTTGACATTAGAATTAGTTTCTGTTACGATATATCGTAACAGAGATTAATTTTAATGTCAAATGATGACCATATAATAATACAAATTTTATGCCATAATAGGGGCCTAGGCCTACATGTCCAGTCTCAATGACACATTAGGGCCTATATATCCCAGAGTTACAATCATAATTTATATGTACAATATGTACATTTATGTGGAGTCCATTTCTCAATCACATATCACATTAACACAATAGAGGAAATATTATATTCCAGCGTCACAATGATAATTTATATATACAATATTTACATTTATGTGGAGTCCATTTCGCTATCACATATGACATTATGATATTATGACAACCTAGTTTACATTTTTGTTGGGACAACCGTTTCATTAATATTTTGTTTTATATTGAAATATATTTGTATAAATCCATCTACATTTTTGCACGTGTGTAGATATTTATTATGTAATCATTGGTACAATATCGTTTTCTTCATAATCATTGATCCCTTTCCAGCTTGAATATCTTGAAATTATTTTTTCTTATGTGGAAGGTGTCCATAGTGGTAGCGGCATTTTTTGTCTTAACTATGGTCTCCTGACTGTTATTTGTACCTTTCACATTATTTGTAATTAATTGTGTTTGGTCAAATTAATTTCTTCTTCTTCTTCTTATAATGATCTACTCTGCATGTAATGTGTGACTAGGTATCCGTCACTAGTAGGTGTTTGCTAGTACACATAAAGTGTGACTTATATGGTGGTAAGGCGTGAACGGGTTAACAGGATTACGCTAGTAGGTGTGATTAAAATATTGATTGATCCTCGGCCGGGTGTTTATCTGGTAGTAACGGTGTTAGCTGTTGAATCAACACGTTTAAACGTCTATTTCGTTTGATGTTAATTCGGGTTATGAGCTATGGAAATCAGAATTAAAATGCTTAAATATAATATTTTACCAATACAAATATCAAAGTAAGAATGTTTAGAGTACAATATATAACATTCATCGTAATCAAAAGTGTTGGGTCAGATATTTAATTGCTTCTCTTTAATAAGTGTACGGTAGCGTCCAAGTATTGCAATATTGGGTGATAATGTGCAATTTATCCTAGATATACAATGTACGTTACTCCACTAGCAATATTGTTTTATTTAATACAATGTCCATTACGTCCATATGTATAGTTATGTTCGCTTGATGATATAATAAATGTATGTATTTTCTATACCATATCCAATAGGTATATTTTGAAGATTGACTTATATTATCTTAATGCGTTCTGTTGTCACGTGGTGGCCTGATAACAATCGCTTTATGTTTGTAGTTTAAAATATAATAATCATTTGACTGATGCGACTGGATGAATAATATTATACCGTACCTTGCATGTATTTAATTGGAGTGATATACTGATGTATAAGTCAATAAGACATAGACACCACCGTATGAAACACTCTCCCTATAAAGAAATTAAATATGACAAATGAAATTACGGGATTAGCATAACGCTTGCATATTTTAATTTATAATATTCTTCAGCTTAGATAGCTAGACACGGATAAATAAGTAATAATAGATATTATTATAATTAGCCATTCTTTTTGTACATATTTGAATCGTTGTTTTATTGCAAGTGTACAAGGAGGGCCCATTGCGTCGTCACCCCCCACTCCCCCCCCCCCCTCCTACAGCGGTGGTGACAGTACGGGAGTTGTCGTCAGTCACACTTCGTTCGCTGGAGCAGTTCTAATCATTTGTCATCAGGGAAAAAACACACTTTACAAATATAATTATTTACTACTTTCTCAGAGAAACAGTAATACGTTTTATAATAATTTATCATTCTTCTAGTTGTAAAACTGTAGGCTAGATTTATGTGGTACCGGTAGCGTTGGTTGTTTTCGCTATTTACATTACTTACCATTACTTACCATGTAGTGGTGAAGATATGAATATCGAAAACAACATAGTTCACATCTTTGCTAGGGAAAACAAAACACACTTCAAATATAATTATTTACTACTTTCTCATTGAAACAGTATTTTACATTTTATAAAAATTTATCATTCTTATAGTTTTAAAACTGTATGCTAGATTTCTGTGTTACCGGTTGTTTTCGCTATTTAAGCGTTCAGCGCACTCTGGCTGTCCCCAGACCTGCGCACTCTGGCTGTCCAATTCACTCTGACATCATATTGCCAAATACAGACATAAGCCTATAATATATGCTTTCACGGTACCGAAAACAAGATATTATGATTATGATACAGTAATAAGAAATTGATTAACAAACAATACAGCAACAATATCGATATAACAATTAATATATACTAGTCTAGTATCGAAGCTACGGCAACGAGCTAAACCGAAAACAACTCAACTGGCGCTTGCCGTACATCGTAGTGGCCTTGCACTGTAACAGTGACATTCACAGTCTCGATGCTGTTTTCGCTACGCCTACGGGTTATGAATACCGAAAACAACGGCAAAATAATCGAAAACAACATATTTAGGCTATATACAGCCTATTACAGGTATGATATATTATTATATATTTGCACATATGTAGTGGGGAACTATACACACAGTCTTAAGATGAAAAAATGAAGTTGTTTTCGGTATTTTCAGGTTGTTTTCGGTTGTTTTCGGTATTCATAAAGACCGAAATACAGACATAAGCCTATAATATATGCTTTCACGGTACCGAAAACAAGATATTATGATTATGATACAGTAATAAGAAATTGATTAACAAACAATACAGCAACAATATCATTATAACAATTAATATATACTAGTCTAGTATCGAAGCTAGACTACGGCAACGAGCTATACCGAAAACAACTCAACTGGCGCTTGCCGTACATCGTAGTGGCCTTGCACTGTAACAGTGACATCACAGTCTTGATGCTGTTTTCGCTACGCCTACGGGTTATGAATACCGAAAACAACGGCAAAATCATCGAAAACAACATATTTAGGCTATATACAGCCTATTAAAGATATAAAATATTAATATATATTTGCACATATGTATTGGGGAACTATACACACAGTCTTAAGATGAAAAAATGAAGTTGTTTTCGGTATTTTCAGGTTGTTTCCGGTTGTTTTCGGTAGTTTTGTTGTTATCGGTTGTTTTCGGCATTCATAAAGACCGGTATTTAGCTATCTAAGTAGTTTTATTCAGGGGTCACCCTAAACACCGGAATACAGTATATTTACCGGAATACACATGAATACACCGGAATACAGGCAACTAGTGACAATAAATGTAAAATGAAGCTATATTATTGTTCTTTATCCCTTATAGAAATGCAATTCGTTGCTAAAAATGAAAAAATATTTATGGGCATGTGTCAAATAGCGATTTTAAATTGCCAACGCAGTAGGCCTATATTATAGATAAACACGCAGTACCATACGATTCAGTGAACAGCTGTTAAAATAAAATGGGTAGGCCTAATTGTAATAAGATTATTTACGTAAAACTATAAGTCCACTGGTATTTACCATGTCAAAATCATGTGGCTAAAATAATTTAGCTTACCGTATTCTAATTATAAGACATAACATTTCTTTGTAAAGCTAGCCAGAGACACCATGGACGCGTGATATAGCCAACACCATTATCAGTAAATGTGAAGCATTCGCCTGATGTCGGTGCAGTGTTGGCCATTCGTCTACAACATTGTACCAGCATTGGGTGGACGTTTCGTGTTTGCTGGGTATACACCCTTTATATACATTATGTACAGCAGAGTTGGAATGGTTAGTTCTGTGAATCACATATATCGGCATGATATGTACACTTAAATTCCGGCTTGCCATTTACACAATTAAACAGACTTAGGGTATTTAAAATACTCATCATAACTATTAAAAATAACGGCAAACACAATACATCATTATCATGGTATATGTACATGGGACATATATGTGAGATACGCAGCTGTAAGATATATGATGTCGGCTTATGCTTGTTGTCGAATTATGTTATATATACCTGTCAATTTGTTTGCAATAATCCAGAAATCACTACTGATCTATTTTTTTGTTCATTTTTTACAGATTGTAATGGAGAACGACAGAAAGTGAATAAAAAAGATCATTATTCTGGTCTTAATCTGTTTGACCACTTTGTAAACTAAATTAATCGGAACGTCATCGATGCTTCTCCAGTAATAAAAGAAATACCAGTAAAAGAATAAAAACAACAATATTCAAACTCTTTGATAATTTTAATGCATACCATAACATAATAACAACATCAAATATCCAGCAGCATTTATGATTGCATTTACACTGTATGTAGGCCCTACTGCTATACATGCATATCATTAGAGAGTTTATAGGCATGTCATCATGCTTATAAATATTCGATAGTAATGATTATTGTTTATTGAACGATTGTAGCATAACAATGTTCCTAACGATTGTTGGTGCGGTTAGTACGTTTTCTGGTTACTTGTCCCTTTTTTTTCCCGCCGTGACCCGGCACTACCACACTGATAGCGCTGTCGCTTGAGACGATTTCGTTTTTTGCTGTCTTGAGCGTTTTTCTGAATTTTTTCAGGTGATTGTCTCTGTCACAAAGAGAAAGATTTCTCCATGAGTCTCTGTGGACTTTAAATTTATCGAAATGCGGGTCCAGTTTGAAATCGCCTGTGTTTATGATGGCTCTCTCCACTTCTTCATATTGTGATTGAACCACATTGCTGAGATGCTCTATCAAACTTAGTAAGCTTTGGGGCTTCCAGTCTACAGCTATCTTCAATGTATGATTTGCAGACTCACTGTTATTATTTGTCCATCGAGTGGTGACTGTGGATGGGCAATGCGAATGTAACGTTACATCTATGTTGTGCTGTAGCATAGGAGCAATTCTATTCTTAAAATATGTGCCGAATGCTGACTGGTCTGCTAGTTCCTGAGCGTGTGTCAGACGCTCATCAAAGACCACACGCCCCTCGGCAGCAGTTACACCTTCATTTCCAAATATAGCAGCCAGCAATGGTTTTCTATCAGTGTCATTCATTCCGATTTTTCGTTGTAGGTGGTCTACACAGTTCTGGTACAAATGTCTGTGACAGTAGAGTTGTTTGCCATTTGGCCAAGCTTGGGAGACGGCTTTTTTTATAGCCTTTTCATCGTCGCTACCCACAAGTGGAGGAGAAGGTGCATCTAACACTGATCTGAGATGATCAAAGAAGAAGCTGTAGTCTACGTTAGTGGAGGATCCATGTATATACATAGGCCCTAAGAAGATGGGATGCTGGCCTGTGGAACGCCGCAACATGGCAAGATTCTTGAACACAGTCACAGTCACGTGCAGTTGTCCGAGATTGAAAGTTTTATCCACGCCTAATATGGACGTTTCAGCCAAGTGACTGTTGCAACAGAATCAGCGTATATCTTGCAGTTGATCATCCGTGTAGAGTATTGCTGATGGAATTTGCTTATACCCTCTCAAAACACGACGGGCAAATGGATGGCTGTCAGGTGACTCTTCCAACGCTTGCACATGATCCGCAATATTGCCTCCTCTATTGTCTGTGTTTTTTCTTCTTTTTTTTGCGTCATTATAGCGTTTATTTTCGAGTTGTTTGGTGCTGTTGGGTCTGCTGTCTGGTGACAATTCCCGTTTTAATGTCTTGTAAGCAGTACTGGGCTTATTGTCGCGCACAGCTTCAGACATTTTCTTTACAGCTTCCGGTTTACTACGCACATAGCTGCTAGCTTTATCGGTGGAGTTGCCATGTGCTCTATCCCCTGGGTATGTGCCGACATATTCCACTACTGCCACTGGGGGCACATCCCTATCGCCGTACTTGTTTATCCATGTCACGCGTCTCATGTACTTGGAGCAGGCTGCAGAATTTGAATAGTTCCTTTGGACTTCCATTACTGAGGACGAATGAGGCTGTGGTTGGATAGGGACTGATTTTCGACTACCTCTGACTGTTTTTTTAACACAATACAACTTTTCTTTTGATATGGTGACTTGGGTGAGATTCATGTCTCCTGATACAATGTACGTGGTTTTGGGAGATGTACCTTTTTCCCATGAACCGCAATCATCCCAGAAAACACTTTTTCCTCCGATCTCTCTAGTTTTAACATTGTGTGAGTTGTCAAAAATGAATGCGACGTCTTCCTTTATCCCTCTTGGAACTTCTTTTATCACATCAGTGCTTGGATCTAGCAAAAGTTTCAAGGCTGATTCCGTACTTAGAACTCCCTTTGACAAGGGGATACCCCCTTTGGCAATTTTAATATCGACTAAATTTGTTTGATAGTTTCGTGATCATGGTGATTGTATTCTAAAATACTAGCAATAAAAAAGTTCAAGTTATAGACCCCCGTTAAATTTATATGATTTCAACTTGTATTTTGAAGTTGGAAAGTGGGCAATTATATTTTTTAATGGATGAAAAATGTAGGGTTATTTTACAACCAAAAAATAATTGATTACTTTGTGGCTTGGGTACTAAATGTTGATTTTGCCATGTTTACTCAGCTGTTAAAGTTAATTGCAGCCCATTTTCGGTACCGCTAGGCTTAATCACCATTACCAGCTTACGTAACGTCACAAGTATACATAACGGTATCTGTGTGTTGGCAAATTGTTGACCAGACATTGAACCATTGTTGCTTTAATGCTGGCATACCGTCGTAGACAGCGTACCTTCATTAAACTTTACTGGATTAGCATTTCGACCGTATGAGTCCTGCAGCTTATGAAATACCGCGATAAAACATGACATTCGATTTAAAAACAATATAATGCTTATTCTTTCCCACTATAAAACAGCTCCTAAACGTATATATATACATAGTCATGTAATCAAAGTATTCCGCTCCACCAACCTTACCTGATATAAACGTTTTAGAACTTTATTACTTTTCCGATGAGACATTATATGTGCATGATGAACCATGATGACTCGAAAAGCACCCAGCAACAAATTCATGATAATTATTATTGGTCGTTAGCAATGCCATAGCGTGCAGAGGGTCGGTGTTGATCTGTTACACTTTTCGTTCACGCCTAACGTCGCACCTCAATCTATTGTACATGGGGGCCTAACTACAGATGGAGTGATCACGGAGCACACAACATGTCATCATATCTCGCGAGCAGCCAAAAGGTTCTAATTGCGTTTAGCCAGATATATGATTAAATAACATTCAGTAATATAGTGTTAGGCCGATATCTGACACATAGTGAATAAGCCCCTACACATCACCGTCAATTATAGCCTACCGCGCAGCCTATAAAATGTATAGCATTGACAATTTGGGTTCAGCGGTCGTACCGCTAGTTACAACGCGATCCCGTTTCTTGGATCTCACTACCGTTGTAGAAGAGAGGACATATCAACACAACAACAACAACACGTTTCTCTATTTCTCTAAGAGACCATTTTATTCCAAGTATAGGCCGAGACCTGGTGCGATATTCTTATACATTAGTAGAAGGAGAACATAACCAGATAACAACACCTTTCTCAATATACATGATATAATTCAGTGAATCAGTTTTATTGCAAGTTTTAAAGTCTTCTTGATGTATTCAATATTATTGAATATAGGCTATAAATTTAAAAGGCCTACACGAGTGCATTTTGCGATTAGCTATCAAAGCCTACAGATATTCCATAGGCCTATGCTATGTGTACTATCACGCTACCACTTATAACTAATAACAGCACAGATCTAGTCAATAAAATACGATATTATTAATATTTTCGCATCATTAAAATACAGAATAGTATCAAATGGGATTACTTCTATAGTAGGGATATATTTTATCGTGGTTTAAAACAGAATATGGGTGTATTCCGGTGTATTCCGGTAATTGTCTCCTGTATTCCGGTAAGTGCCTGTATTCCGGTGTTTAGGGAGACCGTTTATTCAGCTGCTTCAAAAAGTTCCTTATGTTGACACTCTAGTCTAGCCTAATTTTCTTCTCCACTATTTTTCTCATTTCTCCAGGCACCATTTCCTGTCTATTTCTCTCTCTCATATAAGGCCAAGACCTAGACTAATCATTTAAATTTACTTTTTCGACTTGGAGCAGACTACACACTTCACATTTACTTCAATTATCGCCCGCTTACTGACGTAGGGATTTTGTGACACGCCCTTATTTTATCGGTATTTAAGATTGGGCCCATAAATTTGATAAAATAACCTTTAGTAGATAACTTCCTAGAACACTATTTAATAAACAACCAGAAAATAAACAAATTCATTTACAATCATTAATTTTCTTAAATAAAACACAGCGGGTTTGGAAAAGTTGTTTGGTTTAATCAATCAATCAACACTGGTTAACAATCAGTAAGCTAGACATAAAATATGCATGTTTATGGTCTCACCACCCAAAATGCCAGTCCCATTGAAATACAATACATGTATGATGCCAGCATTCTGAGGTCCGATTTCATCACTTTCGTCCCTGGCTACACTCCAATGTGACATACCATAAAAAAGACCTAAGCTGTCCTTTTTGAAAAACAGCTGCGAAAATGGTATGCTCACCATTTAGATTTTGAACTAGTCCTTAGGCCTATAGACCTATGCGGAGAAAGGTGCGGTTTGCCCATATCTCCCTAAATATTCTTGAGCCCATTGCAAGAAAGGTATCAGGACGGCTCGCCACAGGGACGGTTCGCCACAATACGATTCACCACAGTTTTGGACGGCTCCCCCCAGCTTTGGACGGTTCACCCAGAAAAGACACAAATCCTTCTCACATTCTGTGTCCATCCGAAAATCTCACATAACAGTTATGAATACTTCATATCACAGATTGCGAAAACATTGTCTGCTTATCATTTATCCACAGGATTGCAACATTTCTGTATTTTTCTTAATTCAGAAGAAGAAGAAGGGTGTCACCAGCTATTCGTTACACAGGACAGTTGTTCCAAATGGCCCTTTCTGCGCATGCGTGATCAATTTTGCGCATATGGTCTCACCACCCCAAATGCCAGTCCCATTGAAACGCATGTATAACATAACATTCCAAGAGCCAAAATCACCACTTTTGTCCCTAACTATGTGACACACCATAATAAAGCCTAAACTGTCCTGTTTCAAAAACCGAAAATGGTATACTAGCTTCCTCCGTTTCGAGCTCAGCTCCATTGTTGGTAAAATGGTCTGTTTTGCCCAGATCCTCCAAAATATTCTTACTCCCATTCCCAAAAAAGATATAAATCCTTTTCACTCCCCGTATCGATCCAAAATCTCACAACACAGTACGTAGGCCTATACTTCATGTCACGTAAAAAGAAAACAATGTGGGATTCCAAATTATCCACACAATTACAACATTCCTGTATTTTTTTTAATTCACCAGACACAGAAACAACCATGTAAAGCAGTAATTTATGACGGACTCTCTAGTCAGTAGCCACCCCCTTTGATTTCGGCTCATTTAGGGTGGTGAGACCATTTATGCGATCATTTTGGGCATGCGCTCCCTAGCACTGTAAACAATCTCGCTGCCAAGCGCAATGCACACTGGCTAATCGTTCCCATATAGTTTGTCCGATGGTGGAGGATGGTCCAAAATGAAAGTTAGCTTTTTGGTATCCAGTCGTTCAATTCTCAAGCGATTTTCACGAAATTTTGTTACCGTTATTATGAAAATTTCGCGAAATCCCACTTAGGACTTCAAAAATTAGACAATTTGACACGTAGGCCTATATGCCCCAGGGTTGGGGTCGATTATAATCATGCTCGTCCGATTACGATTATAATAGTAATATAGAAAAAAATATGACCTGTAATCACAATCATAATCGTAATTGATAATCTAAAAGTACTGTAATCATGATTATATTAAATCGTAATCACTATTTTTGTAGCATATATCACAATAAATAACATATCACTTTTTGTTTATTTAACTATTTAGAACAGTTTGGTAAATTTCGCTTTATGCCTATAATCCTTTTTTTCATAGAGCATAGAATTTCAAATATAGATATATTGTTAATTAGACACTTTATTAGACTGGGTATAAATGCGTAGATGCATATATATTTACAAATGGGAATTACCAGGGGGTGTGAGACATACAATTTGTGTTGGTTTGATGTGTGTACAACGTCGTAGACGCTGGACCGGAATTGGGCCAGCTTTGGTTCGGCGTCTCCAGTTTGATGCGTTTCCGGGGCTGTTAAAGTGACTGTACATATTGTAGTGAAGATCAGAAGTCGTCTATCATCCTTGGCGTTTCATACATCATGTGACGTCATGACAGCATTACAAGAACTCACCCCATTTGAAGCAGACCCCTTGACAGCAGAACACCACTCGAATATATGACTCCTAAATCCCTCAGAGGTGAGCTACTTTGAGTAATATGTTTCTGCACTGACTACTTCAGTAGGCATTTTTACAACATTGGCGCTGCGACATTCGCAAGACGAACCGCACAAAGTGACAAACATGTTGTTTTGGGCATGGTTGAAAATGTTCAATTCCTGCCGCCATCCATTTGACTGACGTTACACGTCAGCGACTGGTTCATTCGTTAATGACGAGTGGGCTCCCAATCATAAACTGTTTATGACATTGACTAATTTTTGGTTGATTTCAATAAGCCTACTCAGGCTACTGCGAATTTCGCAAAACGAAGCAGAACACAAACGTGGTATTGTGGCATACATGTGATTGAAATTTTCATTTCAACAGGTGTCGCTATTGTCACATGATCGTGACGCTTTTTCACTTGTCCATTAAATTGGGCTCCCCAAGATATATTGTACATGCAATTGACAATTTTTTGGTTGGTGTACATTATTTTGATATAGTTGTCCTAATTGCGCCATCGTTTTCAAAAAATATTATTTTTTGTAAAAAATTATGGCATTGAATGTTACCATCGCACCTTTGGGTGAAAATAAAATAGGGCTTGTGAGACCTGAAGCTAAATCTAGCACTGACGTTAGGCTTAGTAGTTTTGAACAAGATGGCATCAATTCCACACAATTACAAGGAGTGCCAGTGAACAGTGTAGATCAAAATGAGGAAATGTTACTTGATGTGATTGAAAAGTTGAAAGCCATTTTGAAAAGAAATAAAGATTCTACATTGAATGATTTGCCAGTTTTAGAAAACAGTAGGCCCTCTATAAATAAATTGGATGCAAATGGTTCGGCTGGGGACGAGGATAAGGTTGGCGTTGAAGAAATTTCAAAATTGAAACTAGCTGCAAATTTAGCAATCAATCTGCCTTATCAAAGCTACCAAGATTTAGAGCTGTCAGAGCAGAAACTTGAGAAGGATCAACATAGCGAATGCATTGAATTGTTTGAGGATAATCATGATCCTCACGTTCATGGCGATCGTTATGTTGATTTTGCCAAGCAGTTTGTGGTGGATTGTGATTTTCGACGTGATGCTGGCCACGAACCTGATGAGTCCACTTTCAGGGATGGTTATTATGATCCACGTCGACAGGGTGACCGCTCACGAGGGCAAAATAACAGTCATGACATTCATGGCAATGATGAGGGGTATACTGAGCCGTCCTGTCGAGTTAGCCCTGAAAAACCTTTTGGTCAGGGGGGAATGTCTGAAATTATTAGGCACCCTATAGTTGATAATCATAGTCATGTGGTTAATCAGTACAGTTTGATTCAAAACCACTATGATCCTCGTGACTTTAATTATCACCATCACCAACCATGTGAGAGGGGGCCTCAATCCCCGACCATCAGCTGTGATCATAGTAGCATGTCGGAGGTCATACCAGTTGTGAAAAACTATTTTCACAATCCGAGAGCAGTGTATGGGGGATCAGGCAGGGTCAGGCAGATGTGTTTTGATCCTGGGGACTTTATTTGTCATCACCACCAACATCATGGGAGGGGTCCTACATTCCCGGCAAATAATCTTGGTCCTAACAAACTGCCAGATGCCATATCAGTTGTGAAAAGCTGTTTTCACAATCAAGTAGCGCATGAAGGATCGGGGAAGGTCCGGCAGGTGTATTTTAAAACTGCCAAATCCAAAAATCCCTCCCCTGTTCCCCCGGATAGATACATTTCTGATACCAGTGAGCTGCAAAACACATTACCCCCTCGTCTGGTGATCACGCTCCATCCCTCTCCACACTCTAGAGCAGACTGGGGAGGCCAACTCTTTGATTTGGACAAATCAGGCCTGGCACTACCAGTTAAGAGATGTGTAAGGGAGAGTCAATGTTTCTTCCTGTTAATATTTGTAACGTAGATTGTAACAAGATAAAGTAAAAACTACAGATAAATTAAATGAAATTAAATTTAGGATTGAATTTTGAGGTAATGAACGTTGCGAAAAATAGAACAAGCCAAAATTGATATACCCATAAACATAGGTTTCAAACTGCAGTAATTATTTTCCAGCCAAAATTGACAGAAATATTCCCACGGCGACAGGGTTTACAAAGACTGAAATAAGATTTTTATATATGTGGCTGCCTTTAGTTTTAATTTGGGATTTCGACATTTTGGTAGATCCTCGGGATTACAGAATCTTTAGTTTTCGGTTTAGACTTCTTGGTAAATCACTTGATTAATTTGTTCATGTTTTAAGTCCTCCTTAAAATACATAGTGATAAAATGCGCCTGGTAAATGATTTAGTTTAGCCATAGGTAGCCCCAGCCGCATTGCGGAGCTGCGACAATGATCTGATTTTCAGATGAATTGTTCACAGAGACAGCCCCAGTTCATGCGGGCATACTGGTAGTCTGGTTGAACACGCGCGGGCCTCCTGGCACTATTATGTGGCGTGGTCCGTTGTTGTTCTACTGTGTCAGGCGTTGGCCCAACACGAAAACAGCGGTGGGTCGATGTGGTTCCTGTTGTGTTGGCTGCGTGGGCTTCGTTCTATACCATGCAGTAACCAGTGGTAAACACTTGCCGGCTTGGTTTTTGCCGTGTTAGATGGGGGCTATATCAACCTATGGTATATGCAAAGTCGGCTAAGCATTGTACCAACCATGAATCAACATTCCTGTTGATAGCTGTAACGGTGTTGTATACAGTACTGGAATAACGATTTACGAAATTAATTATTGTAGCCTAAATGCTTCTAGAGACCTATGCCATATATGTTAAGACAAAATAAATAAAAGGGGCCTGCATGTAACAGTAAATCATCCTCCACATTCTTCGTAGTTGCCAAAAGTAGGCCCAACTTGTTCTATGGTATATGCAAAGTCGGTCCAACATTGTACCAACCATGAATCAACATTCCTGTTGATAGTTGTAACGGTGTTGTATACAGTATTGCAATAACGATTTACGAAGTTAATTATTGTAGCCTAAATGTTTCTAGAGACCTATGCCATATATGTTAGGACAAAATAACTAAATAGGGCCTGCATGTAACAGTAAATCATCTTCCACATTCTTCGTAGTTGCTAAAAGTAGGCCCAACTTGTTCTCCTTTGTGTTAGGGTATTTTTGGGTGATATTCCGTATTAATGTCTCCCAGTTTGAATATTAATATGTTCCATGGTCACAGACTCTTGAATTTCGACATAAATTGTTTGCTGGTATAACTCTTGTGTTTAGCTAATAGCCTATTATTACCATATATTACAGCAGACCTCCTGGCACTGTGCCGTGGTCCATTGTTGTTCTACTGTGTCAGACGTTGGTCCAACATGAAAACAAGTGGGTCGATGTACTTCCTGTTGTGTTAGCTGCGTCAGCTTCCTTCTATAGAGATACCATTCAGTAGGCCTATTACTGAATGATATCTCTGGTTCAGTTATTGCCGTCGTGGATGGGGGCTACATCAGCCTATGCAACGTTTGCCCAGCATTGGGCCAATCATGAATCAACATTCCTGGCAATAGATGTACCAGGGTTGTATACTGGGATAACAATTTACAAATTACTGTAAATGTTTCTAGATTCCTGCCATATATATATGTGCTTACCCTTACATGCATTCAGGTTTAATACAATCTATGGCGTCTATTGCTGCGAATTTATTCATGATTAACCATATCTATGGCCTATATATTTAGTTAGTCAGATTGAACTTCCTCGTGGGAGGGCGCCTAGTTCTCTGGGTAGCCTCTGGGTAGCCTCACCCATGACACAGTGCATTTAGTATTCATATCTCTGGTGCCTAGTGCTGCAGATTTAGTTAGTCAGGTCGAGCTTACCACCATGGATCTAGTTAGCCAGGTTTGACTTCCTCAGAGAAAGGTTACATCTGTGGCGCCTAGCGCTGTGGATAGCCTTGCTCTGGGGATAGCCTTACCATTACATAATGCATTTAGGATTACCATCTGTGGCGCCTACGCTACAAATTTAGTTAGTCAGGTTGCACTTAACACCATGGATCTAGTTAGCCAGGTTTGACTTCCTCAGAGAAAGGTTACATCTGTGGCGCCTAGCGCTGTGGATAGCCTTGCTCTGGGGATAGCCTTACATATTGCATTTAGGATTACCATCTTTGGCGCCTACGCTGCAGATTTAGTTAGTCAGGTCGAACTTACCACCATGGATCTAGTTAGCCAGGTTTGACTTCCTCAGAGAAAGGTTACATCTGTGGCGCCTAGCGCTGTGGATAACCTTGCTCTGGGGATAGCCTTACCATTACATAATGCATTTAGGATTACCATCTGTGGCGCCTACGCTGCAGATTTAGTTAGTCAGGTTGCACTTACCACCATGGATCTAGTTAGCCAGGTTTGACTTCCTCAGAGAAAGGTTACATCTGTGGCGCCTACGCTGCAGATTTAGTTAGTCAGGTCGAACTTACCACCATGGATCTAGTTAGCCAGGTTGGACTTCCTCAGAGAAAGGTTACATCTGTGGCGCCTAGCGCTGTGGATAGCCTTGCTCTGGGGATAGCCTTACCCATTACATAACGCACTTAGGATTACCATCTGTGGCGCTAGCGCTGCGGATTCAGATGGTCAGGTTGCCTTAGCACTACAGATCCAGCTAGCCATGCTATACTTTTCCATGGAAAAGGATCATCTGTGGCGCCTATAGCGCTGTGGATGTTACTAGTCATGTCTCAATGCATTACGCCATGTAAATTTAAGTAGTCCGGTTTCACTTCCTCATGGGAAAGTTCCACCTAAGTTGGCCATCCCCGCATGTAACCTTGCTGAAGACGCAATATCAGTTAGCCAGGTTTTGCTAGTGACAAGTTCTCGCGTCCCCTATGGTGTCTAACAGTATATTGCTGATGGCGATGGTATAAGCACTAGGAAGTCAGAGGCTAGCTCTTCTTCACTTGCGCAAGCTTAATAAGTGTAGAAGTGGTTACGTACATGTGCCCTGGTTGCGGTGGTGGATTTCCCTTACCTTAAAAGCACTCCCTATAGATAATCACATTCCCTTTTACACCGATCGTGTTCTGGGGAGTTGGGAACTTGAGAAGGTACGTACGGTTTCAACATGTTCAACCAAGCTGTACCTTCCTGCATTTCCAAAAACCATAAACCATTGAGAAATCATTTTCATGATGCCGTGCCATGTGTGCCTTACTGCATATGATTTTATCTAGTTTAAGTACATACAGCCTCCCTGACGTACTCACACATATGCAGTGGTGAATGGAGTGTAGGCCTATGTGGAGAAGGAACCCCTTTTGATTTGAAGGAACCCCCATTTGCATGATGTTATTTTACACCTTTTTAATTATGTACACTGGGAAGTATTTTAGTATTAATCAGGCTTAAAAAGTAGCTTCCTGTTAAATTTAAGAGCTATGAGAAGTCACCCCTTCCATCTAGATAAGTTCCTCCACCATACCTCTCGTTCACACCTGTTTGTTTGTTATCAGGGGCACAGGGCTACTGTGGGTTACTCCCTCACCCTGACATAACTGACTACACCCTAACATCTTACTGAAGATTTCTGATTCTGTAGCCCGCATTAAGCAGAGGTTTGCCTTTCCCTAAAGGCTATGGTCCTAGAAATTGTATGGCGGGTTACCAGATTACATGAGAGTGTTATGCTTTACCATGTTAGGCAGTGTACATATAGGCCACCATGGAGACAACATAGTTGTGGCCGTATTTCTGAACGCCGCTGCGTCTGTGTTGACCTGTTGATGGCAGATATGTTTCTGTCTATGGTTTACCATTGGTTACCATTACCTTTAGTTCATCAAGTTAAGCAGTCTGTGCATACATAGCGACAAAATAGTTGTGGCCGAATTCTTAGCGCCGCTACGACTGTGTTGACCTGTTTATGTGCAGATATGTTTAACTCGTAGACTGCAATAACCTTTTTGCAGTTTTGTTTATGTGCAGATATGCTTAGTTTGTTTATGTAGGCCCTATCTGTAAATAGATTAATGCCTATATGAATACCACTTTATTTAAGGCTGGTACACTTGTGGCCGTTATCAAAACGCCGCTGCGGTTGTATCCACCTATATTGTGCACTTTAACATTTGGTGTTGGGTTGACTTGGCACTACCAGACTGTATTTTACCGTTATCATTCATGCCATTAACTTTAGTTAAGTTTTATTGATGACACAATAATTAACAAATATGATGGGTTCATAACCTCACTCCTCCGTTAACCCCATCGCAGTTCTGGTTTACTACCCTTACACCCGTTAAGCATGTTAAGTGCCACCCTTCCTATTCACCCTCCCTCCATTCTTCTTAAAAAAATATTACAGGGAAGAATGTAGTGAAGATCAGAAGTCGTCTATCATCCTTGGCGTTTCATACATCATGTGACGTCATGACAGCATTACAAGAACTCACCCCATTTGAAGCAGACCCCTTGACAGCAGAACACCACTCGAATATATGACTCCTAAATCCCTCAGAGGTGAGCTACTTTGAGTAATATGTTTCTGCACTGACTACTTCAGTAGGCATTTTTACAACAATATCAACACTGCATAACAACTTTTAGGTTGCCCTCGCGACTCAGTTATTTGTAATCTAAGTGAGGGTCTCCATAAATGCTACACCCCCTTCCCTCACCCCCTTCCCTCCCCCGCCTTCGCACCTATTGTTGACCAAAGGTAGACAATGGATGACTAATCATGCATGAATATAGCCGCGTTTATAAACCTAGCACCCATTGCATCCTAGCATCCAGATAAAATGTTAAAAATTGTACAAGTTATTATTATCTATGATTATTAACTTAGGTTGACGGGAACAGCCCGAGACGACCTCTGCGAGGCCCGTCAATCATATTAGTGAATTAAAAATATATAATAAATTAAAAGGCTATAACAGTGCTGTAGGCTGTAGAGTCTAAACAGTTAATTACAACTGACATCGTCGTTTGGTCACTTGGATTAACCCTCTATCACGTTTACAAGATATTTCAACAATGGTTTTTTTTATATTTAAGTGAATACTTTATTGTTTGGTCGTTCTCAGTCAATTGCAAAATTGTCTGGAGCAATAATAATATATATTACTGGTCATTTTTTTTCCATTTTAAAGAATAAAGGTCTGGCCACAGCTACAATTTGGTTACATAGGTATATTTTGTGATAACTTTCAACTGATGCTTAGTGGTGACATATCAATATATTATCATAATTTATATTGGAATATATAGTCGGGTTCACTGTGTATTTTCGAAGATATTTTGTGGAGAAATTGTAAACTATACATTTTTGAAAGCTTTGATATCTACTAAATCCAAAAACCAATGTTCCCATTTTTTTCTGAACAACCTATGGCGGCCATATTGGATTTTCAAAATGGCCGCCATAAAATCACTATTTTCTCAATATTTCCAGTTCTAATACACTTGGAGATTTAGTTTTTTTTTTATAAACATTTTTGGGGCCAAGAAATTCGAGAAGAACACCTTCAGACTTCTATATAACGTTTAAAATATGTTTTTGGTATTGAAGATATATAAATTACTCCTTATATCAATTTTTGATATAAGGAGTAACAAAGCACAAATGTGTACAATGTTGAAATAGTAAATTGTAAATTTTACACATAAATTGTTCATATTGTAATGTATCAAGTTTTAAAGTCATCTTCATCACTGTTATCAGATAGTACAGCTACTTGTGAATCAGCATCATTTTCACATTGATCACTGCACATGCAAAGATTGGTACAGGACAACATTTTTGCCCTGCATGAACACCTCTGTGATGAGCAGTCCAATTCTTACATCTACAAATGACCATCTCCATGATGTCCTTGGGAGCTGTGGGGAGGCTCGTGGTCATTGGTAGCAACTGTTCATCAGCGTCCTTGTAGAATCTATGGTATAAAGGATCCAAAACCTCCTGTTCAGCTACGCGCGCTTGATTCCATATTCTGGCTTGTATATTGGATGTGAACCCTTTCAATGTGTTGTTTTAATGTGCCTAGAGTTGGTGGCAGGCGATCATTTTCTGCCATATGTTTGCAGAATAGATACCACCTTCAGGGATACTATGAATATGAATTCCTGCTGGCGAATATGCAGCACAGACAAATTTTGTGAGTGTTAATAACAATTCATCTGTGATATTAGCTGCTTCTCCCAGTTTAATCAGGGCATTAATGATTTCACTATATGCCTTCATAAATGTGTCCATCTATCTTGAAGAATCTGCCAATGATATCTAATCCTGATAAAGCATGTAGAGCAGGCAAAGCGTGTGCCTTTTCTGCATCAAGTGCTTGTCAGATAGGCTGTATTGGGATAAGTCCTGATACCATAGAGACTGATACCATAGAGACTGCTATGCTTACCAACAAGTGATCGTAATTAGCTATTGCAAGAACCAGAACATCGGTGTCTGAGGCAAACACTGTGAGCTCGGCATTATTCAACTTTGTTTTTTATTAAATTTAAAATCATCATAAATGTCTTACCTTTTTCAACTTTATTTGAATACCTGTGTTATGGGTCTACGACAATTAATTTTTATTTTATTTTATTATTTGCTTTTTACTGATGTAAATTAGACATTGCAATGTATCACTGACAATCCTTATGTCTTAGTATATAGGCCCCACTGATACACTGTCTGTCTGATACAGTTACGGTCTTCTTCTCCAAAAATATTGTGGTACGGTCTTAACTAAAACAAATTAATATAGCCACATTTTTAATACTACTAATGCAGACACGTGTGTATGCCAGATATTCATTTTATATTTAGGTGACAGCAATGTTGCCAAACAAGGAAAATGGTAGTGTGCATATTGCATGGCTACTTGAACGCAGAAAAAATAAAATTTGTTGGTCAGCTCCTTTTTGTATCATAATAATGTAATTGTTTATCGAATTTTAGTTGAGATTTATGTTCTTTTATCTCAAGTTTCGTCTTTGCTTTTTTCTGTTGTAGTTGTAATGATGTCATTGTAAACTGACCCCCTAACCAAATGATAATTTATAAATAAGCAGTGTTCAACTGCTTTTCCCGATCCGTCCGTTCGGCAGCGGTGCTAATGAAGATAATAAAAAACATTTTGTTAAAAAACATTTTGTTCTCTCAGTACGGCAAGGTCCGGGGCTAAATCAATTGGAAACAGACACAATCCTTTGTTGAATAAGTGCAGATAAACAAGGCAAAATATTTGTTTGTGATATTAAATTTTTTTTTTTTTTATTTAAAATTTTTTTTTTTTATAAGATTTCAACATTATCAACACTGTCAGCATAAGTATATTTTCTAAAACAAGACTTAACATTTGCAAAAATAAAATAAAAACAGATGATATATCAAATAATGCTATAAAAGTATCTTGAAAATATGTACTATTATTTTTTAAATAAATTATTAATATTATTACTGTTATTAATTTTATAATCATTTCACATATTTTAACATTTTTTGTTTCTTTTAAACACAGAAAAAAAAATCTTTCAACAAGGTCTATGTCATGCAAAAAAAGTAATATTAAATACTATCTATTTTGAAACATAATTGAAGGAACCCTAAAAAACTAAACGACTTAATGTATAGAAATACAATTCTTCACTAATAAAACTGATAAAACAAACACACACACATCCACAGACTGAACCATTGTACGTGTGTTAGACGGTAACAGAAAAAGCGAAGGATATTTAAACAGTGTTCGCTTCAGTACTGTATGGGAAACAAACTTGTCCAATGAATAATGTGTGTCTTCAGGCGAACAATTTATTCATTGGATATAGACATTGGACATAGACACTGGACATCCATCGGTCATTTATTGGACATTGGACATTCATTGGACATAGATATTGGACATTCATTGGACATAGACATTGGACATAGACATTGGACATAGACATTGGACATCCATTGGACATTCATCTGACATGACATTGTGCTGCATTTTTCCATTTCACACGAGAAGCGAACAATGTTTCTATTTTTTCTCTCGCCGTTCCGATATAGATGATAGACACATTGGAAATCACAGCAAAGAGTGTGATAAATCAATAACCTAGCATCCACATAAACAGATTGAATGTTGAGACCTTTTGTAATCGCCTAAATGCATGTCATTTATCTTCATTTACCTATGTGCCACAAAACATGAATGTATCACAATACATAGTTAAATATAACAGATTTTGCATTAGTTTAATCATTATCACAGTTAAAATTATGCCTCCTGTTGTAACTACAGTTTAAAGCACATGTGTGAGATTGTAAACCATGTTCATTAACATGTAGGCCTACAGGCAAACATTAATCGGTAGATGTCTATGGGAAATGTAAAGCTTAATAAAAATCCCTCATAATCAACAGTTCGGTCGCGCCTGACTAATTATAGTACCATAGGCCTACCATGATAATTGGTCTGTACTTGATGAACAATAACTCTCTATTCCCGGCTTAGAATGTCGTGGTCGGACAAAGCAAATAATGCAGTGGTGTGTTTTAAATGTAGATGATCCGTTAGAGCGCATGTGAGTAGCCAAGCCAGGCCGAGTCTGCTTGGAAACCTGTAGATTGCCCGTGTAGCCATAGAGAAATATAGCCCGTTCTGTTGTACAAATATAATTTTAGCTTATATGCTTTTGGCTTTGGAGAACAGTGCTTGTTGATCTGTACATGCGACCAAACATGCGACCAAACAGTAAGCAGGGGTGGTAAGGCACATGGTCTGATATAGAGCATGTTCAGCTGTAGAGTCAGTGAGTTAATATTATTTGTTTTGCGTCACTTTCTGCACAATGATGTAACCGAAGGAAACACTACACGCGTACTCCAGATATTTGAACGGTTTGGAGCTCAGCTGTGGATCAACCTGTAGAGTCAACCATGTAGGTAGATGGTTAGAGATCCTGTGGGTCAACCTGTAGAGTCAAGCCATGTAGGTAAATGGTTATAGAGCCTGTGGGTCAACCTGTAGAGCCAAGCCATGTAGGTAGATGGTTATAGAACCTGTGGGTCAACCTGTAGAGCCAAGCCATGTAGGTAGATGGTTACAGAGCCTGTGGGTCAAACTGTAGAGCCAAGCCATGTAGGTAGAGGGTTATAAAGCCTGTGGGTCAACCTGTGGAGCCAAGTCATATAGGTAGAGGGTTATAGAGCCTGTGGGTCAACCTGTAGAGCCAAGTCATGTAGGTAGAGGGTTATAGAGCCTGCGGGTCAACCTGTAGAGCCAAGTCATGTAGGTAGGTGGTTATAGAGCCTGTGGGTCACCCTGTAGAGCCAAGCCATGTAGGTAGATGGTAATAGAGCCTATGGGTCAACCTGTAGAGTCAAGCCATGCAGGTGATGGTTATAGAGCCTGTGGGTCAACCTGTAGAGCCAAGCCATGTAGGTAGATGGTTATAGAGCCTGTGGGTCAACCTGTAGAGCCAAGCAGTAAGGCAGATGATCTGTGAGATTGGCTAAGGCAGTCACTGGGTTGAAGCATATAGGCGTCTGTTGGAAATAAAAAGGTTTATATTTAACAAATAAATAGAAAATTAGAAAAAAATATTGATTATTCTTAGATTCAGATAACTTCCAGTAGACCTACACTCCCATGTGCGCCACCAAAGAATAAGACATACAAACCATGTTCATTCGAGTGCGGTATGGGAAAATACATTACGTATCCAAGAAATGAGGTGTGAGCCTTTATTTTTCCATATCGCACGAAAAATGAACAACGTTTGTATTTTCTCACCGGATCAAGTCACTCATGACACTACTGCCATACATTGCAGATCAGGTGTCATCAAGAATGCGATATGGGCTGATACCGATATATGTCACATAGTGAGAATTTATACTGTACTGTATGTGAGACATGGTGTTCCAATTTGTCAATAATATAACAACAGCGTGTGTTTTTAACACTTTCAACTCGGGGACCATCTTTATACGTCAGAATCTAACGTCAGTAGACGTCAGATTCTGACGTTTGAAGACGGCCCCGGCACTGAAAGAATAAACATATTTCTAATGGCCGTAGACCCATTACAGAGGTATTCAAATGAATAAGAAAGAGCTGACTAAGACATGCATGAAGATTTTAAATTGGAAAAACAATGTGGTCTCCATGTACCCTGATCACAGCGCAAGGCCACGCAATGTGAATAGCCTGGCTTAGCCGGTTAGTCTCCATGGTTTATACACATTAAAGGCAATGTGTTAATTTGAAGCCAAACTTGCAGATTCGCAAAGGTCATTTGATGCCGAGGTAGAGCCACGTAGCCGAAGAATCAAATAAACTGGTAAGGCTCAGGAAGTACAAGAAGGGCCCCAAAGTGATTCATTCACACGCCATTACTAGTATTAGCACAATATAGCATTTCTTAATGTATATAGATTGGACCAGGAGGGCCCAAATCGCAGGGAGTAAATGTCCATTTACGCTCTGCTGCTAACCATTTACATCACATAGTTATACACCTGTGTGTGTGTGTGAATATGCCACAGTGCCGTACATTGTTAAAATAACAGCAATTGTGGACGAGCTAGCAGTGTCATCACAATAATAATAAAATAGTACACTCAGCTATTTTTTAATAACTCTTTATTGAACACAAGAGATACTATCATGTTTAATAAAAAATACCTTTTAACCGGTAAAGCTCTGAAATATTTCTGTATAAACCATGGAGACCAAAGGATTTTTCCAATTTGAAATCATCATACATGTCTTAGTGAGCTCTTTCCGCTTCATTTGAATACCTCTGTAATGGCATTATAAATATTATAATTCTCACACTGCGGGGACCGTCTTTATATGTCAGAATCTGATGTCAAAATACCCAGCAAACAAGAGACATCGCCACAATGTTGATTGACATTGGTGCACCGTGTACGACGCTGGACCTATAACAATCCAACGTCTTTCATTTGCAGGATACGTATTATAACACTTACTGGATTATCCTGTGGAGAAAACAGCAGGAAATCAATGCGTCTTTTCCCGCCGTTCTCTTCTTGTATGATGTTACCGTCTATGTCGATATTTGTCATTTTTTTCGCCATCATCATCTCAGATTCCTTCAAATCAGGAGTTAGAAAGTAATACTGTCTGAGTAAGTCGTCCTGGAGAACGTCTTTAAGTCCCTGGGGTGTGCTGATCTCGCTGTCAAGTATGGTCGGGTGCCTCATTTCAGTACCTACAAAGATATAAAATGTAAAATGTTATGTAGGCCTATTATTTTTCTATAACCTGCACACAGATAAAATGTAAACCTGGCTTTAAATATGTGTTTTTCGGATCACATGTGAATTGGTCTTTATCAAACTTTTGTTGCTATAGGACCATTTGTGAATTGGTCTTCAACACGTGTGTTGCTGGGACCTTATGTGAATTGGTCTTTAAACTTGTGTTGCTAGGACCATACATACACATACGTCTTAATCAAGTTTCTATGCAAATAAAATTCCACTGAAATTGATCAAATGTTTTGTTGTGAGATGGTCATGCAGTTAATCAAATCATTAAGTTTGACCATAAAAAATTAAAAAATCGTTATTTAAAGGAATGAAAAAAATCAGTAGCAGAGAAATTGAAGCCTGCATGTAGTCCCCAGACCTACTCTGCACAAAGTTATTATACATTCCATTTGAAAAATAGAGTGCTCGACCGCCCGATTGAACCCACTGGAGTCGAATTTCACAAATGCCTACAGGCTGAGTTTATTCTTGACGTCATTAGATGTTATCATGTCTGGCTGGTTATAATAAATGTACATGTAGCTTTTGATGTACTCTACTGTGTTCTAAAGTCAACAAGAAACGCAGAGTAGTATACAGGTACAGCACTAGAAATGCTGACCATCAGCGCCAACGCTCTTTTATTGGCCACCATATCTAGACTCGTCCTTGAGCCGACATACATCTTGATAGTTAATAGGGTTATTAAATAATTGTATTATCACCATACATTTATTAACGAGTCGAAGACCAAGCAGACAATGTGTTGATTTTGAAAAAATAATCCGCCTAGTAGTGACTTTGTTTTTTGTGTTTTATGGTATTTGCCTTGACACTTAAGATATAGTAGCAGGCTAATAGTGGAGATATTTAGAAATGGGTTACGCATGCACAACGCCCGTCACACATCTATAGGCGTACCTGAGAGCCACTTCACGTACACGTCATCTTTCCCCAGATAAAAAAACTGAAGTTGGGCGGAAGACTGTATACGTGACATATAATTATTTGTCATATTCTACTGTTTTGCCTGATATTTAATGTACAAATTTGAGACTGATCATACTGAACATTTTGTATTTGATTTATTGAGTATGTTGCATGGACAACAATTATTCAGCTAAGCTGTTACTGCTGTTTGACTTTGCAAATATACAGACCAAACAGCAATAACTGCTTAATATTAACAAAAATAGCAGTATCAGTATATCGTTATATCTGCTTGCCTTAGTTATACACAAATATATCGTTATACACTACAAGTCGCGAATTTCTGTCGCAATTCTTGACTTGAAGTGGAAGAAGATAATTTGAAGTGGGTGAAAAATTGTAGGAAATTGTAAACCAGTCTCATGGAAATTTTTATTCTAAAACACCTAGTTGTAGGAAAATAAAGCTTGTTTTCAGGGATATTAAATGATGCTTTAATGCATCGTGAGGGCTTAAAGGGTTAGGCCATCAACTATTTGATGAGTGAAATAGAGGTAAGCAGTTACTGTTGTTTGTTGTCGTCCCACCGCATTGTCCAGTGCTAACGCTAAGCATTATTAGCAGGTAGTTATAACCCTTATCACGCTGTAATATCTGTGTTACAACCATGAAGACCAAAGGGTCTGTGTCAATTTTAAATAATCATAAATGTCTTACTTAGCTCTTTCCGTTTCATTTGAATACCTATGTTATGGGTCTGCGACCACTAAAAATATTTTAATTCTTTCAGCGCGGGGACCGTCCTTACACGTTAGAAGCTGACGTCTGCATGCGTCAGATTTTGACGTATAAAGACGATCCCCGCACTGAATGAGTTAAATCAATGTCAGTGGGAATGAAGAGAGGTTTTAAACATAAAGATTTGCAAATGTTTGCTCTCAAATTAAACGAATGTGAGTCATTTTCACGCACACGTAGGTCAAAACGTGAATTATATAATTTAGCGCTTCAACTCTTTAACTGCCAAATTATTTAGTTGTAATTTTCACTCACTTGAAGCTGTGTCTCGCTGACGCGATCCACAACTTCTAGTGAGTGAAAAATATTCAGAATTGACGCAATGGAGGTAAACTATTTCGAATCTTGCTGATTCGTTTCACGTTTTATTTTCAACATTTTCAAAAGCTGATATTTCAAAGTGCTAATAAAAAATGTTAAAAAACGAATATAATCGACACCGGCGGTTTAGGGGTTAAAGGTCAATGGATACATACCAACAGCCCAGTCATAATCTTGTCCTGGCTTTTTTCTGCCGAGATCCTTGTAACGCTCCATAAATATTGGGTGTCCCCATACCTGCGAATCCACTAGAATAAAATAAAATCAAACGTTACCACAATTAGGTATATAAGGCAGATCGTATTCCTATCAAGTCTGTCGTATATTGATAGATAACAAACGATTTATTAGATAATTTGTTTAAAAAACAAAAACGTTATTAGTATTAATCAGATGTTCCCAAAATTTAATAAAATGAATTTCAATGATTACCGTCTAAGGTTTCATTTGGTAATATTTTTGACCCAACCAATTAGGCTGAAATGTTAATTGCCTTGAACCTGCTATGTTCACTTGATTTGTTTTATGCTGTTGCATTTCGATTTGTCGATTTCTCTGTGAATATTTAACCAATAGCCTGGCAATTTTGAGCACAATACTTTCTAGTCATCTCTCAACGCATCGAAAAATGTCATAAAAATGTCATCAAATAGTTTAAAAGTTGGTCACTGACAGGTACTAAATTTAAAAATGATCAAAATGCTATGTTACATACCGCCATGAATTTGTATTAGGCTACTTCTCGATTGGTCTAACTTCTCAAATACATAAATTCTACCACATTTCCAGGGGTGTTAGGGGTGCTGACAAATTTATCCAAAATAAAGTTCACATAAAATTTTAAAAAGTACAAGATTACTAGCAGGATGTGGTGAAAGAGAGTATAGTGATAATATATATTTGTTGAAAATATGTTATGTAAGGTTCTAATAATCAATACGATAGTAGTAAAATTTACTAACTGTGGAAGAATTGTTTGAAACTTATGACGTTTCGACTTGCTACGGCAAGCCTTGATCATTTTGAAACTTATGACGTTTCGACCTGCTACGGCAAGCCTTGATCATTTTGAAACTTATGACGTTTCGCCTTGCTACGGCAAGCCTTGATCACAAACTGTCTGATCAAGGCTTGCCGTAGCAAGTCGAAACGTCATAAGTTTTAAAACAATTGCTCTAAAGTTAATACAATTTACTATCCTACTATCTTAGTGATAACATATCTCACATGGTGACATGTTGTCCAAGTTAAAGTCTCCACTGAGAACGTCGAAGGCGACCACATCAGATGCCTGAGTCTGTGTCCGTCTGTATTCTATCGTCCAGGAAACCATGGCATCAAGCTGAGACTTATGAATACTCGTGTTTGTTCCTGCGATACAATAAACGAGTCTATAATAACACCATCATCACCATTCAACATGAGACAGATATGGCCGAAATTAAACCCAGCAGACACAAAACTTTGAATCAATGTTGGTTTACGACGCTGGAACAACGCTAAACCAACATTGATTCAACGTCCTTTGTCTGCTGGGGTGACACATTGATTCTGTGTTTCTTTAATGTTGGAAGTGAGTGAGTGAGTGAGTGAGTGAGTGAGTGAGTGAGTGAGTGAGTGAGTGAGTGAGTGAGTGAGTGAGTGAGTGAGTGAGTGAGTGAGTGAGTGAGTGAGTGAGTGAGTGAGTGAGTGAGTGAGTGAGTGAGTGAGTGAGTGAGTGAGTGAGTGAGTGAGTGAGTGAGTGAGTGAGTGAGTGAGTGAGTGAGTGAGTGAGTGAGTGAGTGAGTGAGTGAGTGAGTGAGTGAGTGAGTGAGTGAGTGAGTGAGTGAGCAGTTACTGCTGTTTGATTTTGCATAGAAAGCATGCACAACTTAACTTTACCTTGATGTACTTGTAGATGAGTTGTACTCAGATAGCCTACAATATCCTTGCCATTTTTGTTTTCCCCCAAGTGCACCTGAAACATGTGGAATATAGAGATGTTTAATCTTAACTACCCTATCTGCAAAAGAAAGTAGATAGATCGAAGGTTAAATTAATTGATAGTATTTACATAGATTTACAGACTTTTAGACAACTCTTGCAAGTTTTAGTTGATAGATATTCAACAGGTGGCTTCATAAGCTCATCACCATCTGCCGCGCAAGACAACAAGCATTATTAAACTGCTTACTTAAAAGTGAGCAGTTTTTAACGAGCGGCTACCTCAGTACAGTGATCCTATTAAATCTTACAACGCTGAAATACTTTTGTATATACCATAGAGATCAAACGGTCTTTTTTAATTTAAAATCATAATAAATGTCATAGTTATCTCTTTCCGATTCATTTGAAAATCTATGTTATGGGTATATGGCCATTTTAAATATTTGATTCTGTCAGTGCGAGGATCGACTTTAGACGTCAGGATCTGACGTCTAATGACGTTCTGACGTGTAATGTCGATCCCCGCTGAAAGAGTTAAATATTGACAGCAAACACGAGACGTTGATCCAATGTTGGTTTATTGATGGGCCGGCGTCGCAGACGGTGGACCAGTATTTAGCCAATATTGGTTCAAAGTTTCGTGTTTAGTGAGAGCAAACATTTGCAAATTTTGATGTTTAAACACACATTTCATTCCCAATTACAGTGATTTGATGGGATAATAAAACAATTAAAACGACTGTAGTCATGCTTAGTTTTTAAATGGATAAGCTACCTAATGATATATTGATAATATTGTTAATAGTCTATTCTTACCTTCGCCATTAGTAAACCTTTGCATGTCACTAAATCTTTGCGAATGCTGTCCTCAAATGGTTTGAACTCCGCATTCAGTATGGGGTATTTACTGGCTATCATGACACCAGATCCAGTGAAAAACATGTTATAATGCAGGCCCTGACACCCTGCCTCGTACACTATGTAAGGGTAATGTTTATGTAGCTTGTTTTTAAGTTTTTCTGAGATTTCTTTCATCCAGCACGCCTCCTGGAGAAGAAGAAAATCCACAGGAGGAAGCTCTGTGCTGATGGAAACATCAAAAGATGGACAGGCGTCATGGACTTTACACCGGTCATTGGAATGTGATACGATTTGAGGACATTCGTCTTTTCTTTTTTGCCAATATCTTTCCTCTTGTGCTATGTTTCGGTTACTATAATCACAGTATGCTTGTTGAGAGTTATTAAATACCTTACCCATCTCTTCCATACGCTCGTCCAGATATGGCAGATTATTAAACCGTGAGACATATTCCGGAAGCAGACAGAGATTTGACGTACAAAAGCTGTACATCTTCTTAGGTTGGTAATTGAAACTACTGACATGTCCATTTGTTTGTCGTCTTGAAAAAGACATTATGTAAGACTTTCTGAAATACTTCTCAAATAAACCACCCATAATGTAACAAAAGAACTGGAATGGTAGAAAGGGTATCATTACTAACAAAAATACGGGAAGTTTAATGAAATAGTTTTTTAGCCACCACAGTTTATCAGATTTTTCTTGTCTGGTGGGGAAGAAGCAGCAGACAGTTCTATCAAAGACCACCCTCCCAGGTCTTCTACATAACTCCAGGGTGCGGTCTATGTAAAATAACAGGTCTGATTGATACCCATGATCCTCCTCTATCACTGGCTCAAAATCCATTTTCTTCACACCATTCATTCTCGTCGACAAATGACGCTAAATCAGGATGATAATTCACCAATTTTATGATCCCGATGTAATCCAGGAGTCTCAAAAAAATAATTAGAAAAATATTTCACGGTTGAGTCATTCTTTGTCAGCTTCCATGATTTCCATCTGTGAGTGACTGAAACATAAATTATTGCAGATAATCAATATTCAACCCTTTACTTACTACAGTGACCACACACCATTCACTCTCCATGAGAGCAGCGGTAATTTGACATTTACCGATTATATGATCAAAGTGTATGTAATCTGCATTAAAAGTGCCTGAAAAAGACACAATTTAGTGTCAATTCATTATTTTTCAGTATCCGTATTTTTTATTCTGTGACTGAAATAGTTAAATCGTTATAACCCTCACAGTGTTGATTTTATATTATTATATCATTTTACATATATCAGTGTGGGGATCGAATTTTGACGTCAGCTTCTGACGTCAAAAGTCGATCCCCACACTGAGAGGGTTGATCAGCAATTCAATCTTTGCCTTCTAGTGGCACACAATTTTTTTTTTTTAATTATGCAACCTATCAAACTAAAGATATCTTACGCTTTAATTTTGATAAATTATCCTACAATATTTTTTTTATAAGCCGGGTGATGTTATTTCAATTGCGATATCAAGATATAATGAAATTTCGCAGTAAAGTTGCGGATTTATTATCTGATATTTGTTCTGAAAACTTACATTCAACTCCCCCCCCCCCCCGATCTCTGGAGCATACTACAGCCCTTCGCGCGACAATTCGACGCGGAAAAACATGATATTTCTCTGAAAACCTGCACCTGTATAGTAGGAGTCGAACCCGCACGACAGACAGTGAATATTTCAAAGCGCCACGCTCTAGCCATTGCACTCGTGCCTCTGTATGTAAAGACTTAACTCTTGTGCTGCTAGGACCGTATGTGTACGCTTTTAACCCTAAAACCGCAAAATTATTCAATTAGAATTTCCACCCACTTGAAGTTGTGTTTCGCTAACGCGATCCACAACTTCAAGTGAGTGAAAATAATTCAGATTTGACAAAATGGAGGTCAACTCTTTTCAAATCTTACTGGTTGATGTCACATTTTATCCCTTAACATAGGCCCTATATAAAATGTGGTACTTAATGTGCTAAGAAAATATGAGAACCCGAATATATGCGGCACCGGTGGTTAAAGGGTTAAAAAAAGAAAATACTATTAAAAATAATATAAGAGTTTCTTATTTTATTTTAGCTTAATAATATAACCATATGATGTAAACATCATACTGCAAAAGTTTTTTATTTTTTGTGCTGCGCATTCACCAGTTAGGCTAGATATAGAGACGAAACTCCTGATTTCTAATTATTGACAACCATGTCAAAAATAAGAAATACGGGAATTTCGTCTCTATATATCTAGCCTAATTGGTAAGTGCGCAGCAGAGAAATTTAAAAAACTTTTGCAGTTCTAGTCTATGGACATATTTACATCATATGGTCATATTAGGAAGCTAAAATAGAATCACCGATTTTTTTATGATTTTAGACCTGGGCATGTCACTTTAACTGTGCACATGCTGACGTCAAGGAAATGCGGAGTTTGGTGAAGTAAGTCCGGTTGACCTGAAACATCACTGATAACCTCAAATAACAAAATGACCCGAAGGAATACCGACCGACTGACAGAGCGTATCCTCCTGCACATGAGGTTGAACTATATATGTTCAGTCATAAAGAGCACAAGCTAACCCTTGTGGTGCTGCATTGTTTGTTTGTATATTTTAACCCTTTAACCGCCGGTGCCGCATCTATTCGGGTTTTCATTTTTTATTAGCACATTAAGTACCACATTTTAAATAGGCCTTCCTCTTAAATATGATAAAATGTGACATCAACCAGCAAGATTTGAAAAGAGTTGACCTCCATTTAGTCAAATCTGAATAATTTTCACTCACTTGAAGTTGTGGATCGCGTCAGCGGGACACAACTTCAAGTGGGTAAAAATTCAAATTCATTAATTTGGCGGTAAAAGCGCTTCATTAAAAATGTAAATTTCCACCTAACCTAAAATTACCCATATTTGCTGATTTTGAGACAACCATTTGCAAATCCCGATGTTGAAGAATTCATCTAATTCTCAATAACAATAATTTGGTCAGCTAATAAAACAGTTTGACCCTTACAGCGCGGGGATTGACTTTCGACGTCAGAATCTGACGACTTTAGACGTCAGATTCTGACGTCTATATTCGATCCCCGCCCTGTAAGAGTAAAATATTTATAATGGCCGTAGACCCATAACACAGGTATTCAAATAGAGTTGAAAAAGGTAAGACATTTATTATGATTTCAAATTAAAAAAACACCTTTGATCTTCAGCTTATGCAAAAATATTTCAGCGTTTTAAGGGTTAAATACGACTATAAACGTGCCTAGCGCCTAAAGGGTTAACTATTTTAACCCAGCGAACACAAAGAAGTTGACCCAATATTGGTTTAATGTTGGGCCAGCGTCGTAGACGAAGGGCCAATAATAAGAAAACATTGATTCAACGCCTGTGAACGTTTGTAGACGTCAAATTCTAACGTATAAAGACGGTCACCGCACTGAAAGATTTGAAATATTTATAATGGTCGTGAACCCATAACATAGCGTATTCAAATACTAAGACATTTATATTAATTTGAAATTGAAAAAAACCTTTGGTCCCCATGGTTTATACAAAAATATTTCAGCGCTTTAAGGGTTAAAGGGTTTGTCGGAGACGTATTACATGCATTTCGCAAACTAGCGTGACTAATTGGATTCATCACGCTATAGCGGAAGGTGTGTGACGCCTCAGTGACCGCGATTACATTGAATCAATGCCGGGTTGTTGTTGGGCCACAGTCTGCGACGCTAGCCCAGCATTACTCCAACATGACAAATGGGATTCACCTCGCTATATCCAAAGGTGTGTACTGACTCATTAAATGCGCGACGTTCAGCCAATATCGGATTAATGTTGGGCAACCGTCTACGATGACGGCCCAGCTTTAATTCAGCTTTGGCCCGGCGTGTGGTGTTTGTTGCTCGCCTCGGTGAATGCAATATAAATCCAAAACGCTCACTCAGATTTCACAGTACCTTTGTAAAGATCGATATAATATACACTGCCGTGCAAAGGCAAACAGCAGTAACTGATTACTTGATTTGTTAAGTATGCAATTATTGCTGTCTACTTTTGCACTGCAGTATATCTGGAAAAAAACAGACCATAGCGAGACGGTCGAACACTGCATCATAATTTTAAAATTTAAATACATTTTTTTTTTAACCTTTTAACCGCCGGTGCCGCATATATTCGTGTTTTCATATTTTATTAGCACATTAAGTACCACATCTTAAATATGTCAAAGATAAAATGTGACATCAACCAGCAAGATTTGAAAAGAGTTGACCTATATTTTGTCAAATCTGAATAATTTTCACTTACTTGAAGTTGTGGATCGCGTCAGCGAGACACAACTTCAAGTGGGTGAAAATTTGAATTGAATAATTTGGCGGCTGAAGGGTTAATAAAATAAATGTTAATTGAAGAACGCAAGTGGAAGACACAATACACAGGCAAATGATTCCTAATTTGCATATTTTTCAAACTAAAATGCTGCGCCTACCTTCGTTTTGCTACGTCCAATGTGTCCAAGGAATATAGAAAGTTTTAAATTTCTCGATGTGTCCAATTAATTAATGGGGCTTTAGGCCGACTTTGTGCACATACAGGCATAGCTGGCCCGGGAAGAGACCATGTAGATCCAGCATGTCTAACACGTCTACAGATAAAGTTCTTGCTTCAACATGTCCCGTGGAGAAAGTGGACAATCTACCCTGGTCATCGATCATCATATGGATCACAACCTTTTAAACCTCGAGCCTGCTCGAAAATGTGATCACATTTTAATTCACAGCGAATAAAATGAACAAATTATATAAAATATGCGAGAGTAATATATGGATGGCATCATGCACAAGTGGGCTAACCCACATTAAAAAAAACAATGTTTTTGATAGCAACAACTTGATCAATATACGAGTTTCACATTCAGGGTTAGACCATTTGGTCACTGATGTTGTTACTTTTTTGTGTTAATTTGTAATTATTCGTTTTATCCTGTACTTCATGTTGCAGCGCGATTTTTTCTCAAAATCGTCAAAATGTGGGTTAGACCACTTGTGCATGATGCCATCCATATGTAAGTAGTAAGGGGGGGGGGGAAGGGGGTTGGAGCGACTGTGAAAACACCAAGCATTTTGATTCCGTAGCTTTCAATAACGATCTTGGATCTATTGTTTTTAATTCATTTTTAGATTAGGTAAATTTGTGTCCCTGGGAGGTTAATAGTTGATCACTGCTGCAAGCACAATGTTGTTTTAATGTTGGGCCAGCGTCACGGGCACTGGCATTGGGCCGACGGTTTCTCGTATGCCCCACGTGGCATATTATATTATTACAACTTTAGCCGCCAAATTATTCAATTGGAATTTTCACCCACTTGAAGCTGTGGATCGCGTAACTTCAAGTGAGCGAAAATTATTCATATTTGACGAAATGGAGGTCAACAAATTTCAAATCTTGCTGATTAATGTCACTTTTTATCTTTAACAGGTTTAAAAGCTGATATGCAATGTGCTAATAAAAAATGTGAAAAACGAATATGGACGGCACCGGTGGTTAAAGGGTTAAACGATTTTATGTTTTTACCCTTACAATGCTGAAATGGTTTATAAAATATTTTTGGAAATTAAACAGATTTTTTCAATTCAAAATTATGATAAACGTCTTAGTTAGCTCCTTCATTTGAATACCTATGTTATGGGTCTACGGCTATTTTAAATATTTAATTCTTTCAATGCGGGAATCTACTTTAGACGTCAGAATCTGATGGCCGTAGGCCTACACGTCAGATTCTGGCGTCTAAAGTCGATCCCCGCACTGAAATAGTTAAAAAAAATCCCCATTTAATTTAATATTATACCCCTGAGTATTTTAGGAAATCATGTTATTTTTCTCCACTTTGGGGCCGGAAAAATTGGACATAAATATCTGGGTGATTCGATGGTTACAAATGTCATCGGCCCCCTTACAAAATTGTATGGGGACCGATGACATTTTTAACCATCGAATCACTCAGTGTAGTCCGAATCAAGGCACATACGATACCAAAGCCACCACCTTAAATCCTTTCAGTGCGGAGACAAACTTTAGACGTCAGATTCTGACGTCAAAAGTCGATCTCCGCATTGAAATAATTACAAATGTAGACCCATAACATAGGTATTCAAATGAAGCGGGAAGAGCTAAGTAAGACATTTGTGATAATTTCAAATTGAAAAAACCCTCTGCTATGTTTTTTTATGCAAAAATATTTCGGCTTAAAAACGCATACATACGGTTCTAGCAGCACAAGGGTTACCACCCTCTCGTCATCACGTTTATAAATTATATACGGTCCTAGCAGCACAAGGGTTCCCACTCTGTCATCATCACGTTTATAAATTATATACGGTCCTAGCAGCACAAGGGTTCCCTCTGTCACGTCATCACGTTTATAAATTATATACGGCCCTAGCGACACAAGGGTTCCCCCTGTCACGTCATCACGTATATACATTATATACGGTCCTAGCAGCACAAGGGTTCCCACTCTGTCGTCATCACGTTTTTAAATTATATACGGTCCTAGCACCACAAGGGTTCCCACTGTCTCGTCATCACGTTTATAAATTATATACGGTCCTAGCACCACAAGGGTTCCCACTGTCTCGTCATCACGTTTATAAATTATATACGGTCCTAGCGACACAAGGGTTCCCACTGTCACGTCATCACGTATATACATTATATACGGTTCTAGCAACACAAGGGTTTCCACCCTCTCGTCATCATGTATATGAATTATATACGGTCCTAGCGACACAAGGGTTCCCAGCCTGTCGTCATCATGTATGTATATTATATGCGGTCCTAGCGACACAAGGGTGCCCACCCTCTCGCCATCACGTAGCCCCAGTGGCTGATACAGGTTTCAGGTTTCAGCGACAGGTCGAGATCGCTCTCAGTCACCGTTCTCTGATCATAAAAATACAAGTTTGGACACCAAAAAGTTATTTCTAATATGATTGAAAGTGAAGATAATGCAGAAAATACGATTTACCATGTGATCTCGGCGGCCATTTAGAAGAATGCTAATTTAGGCACTATCCCCAAGGAATTTTTTGGTTAAATTTTCCCCTGTAACATACAAGTCCTAATTCAAATTTGCCAAAAGACCTTCTGAAGTAATTTTGTTGAACCTGAGACATTTAATGACTGGACTAACGGCCTCGGAGAGGACGACACGGCTCGTCATCACGTATAGATATATATATACGGTCCTAGCAACACAAGGGTTCCCACCCTCTCTTCATCAAATGCTGCGTAAATACTAGACCTTGAAATGTTCGGGTTTGTTTGTGACAGTCAATCCTTTATAGACATATACTTGTGATTGTTATGGCTCGATTACTTAGTATCTGATGTAGGCCCACTGTATTGTTTGTTTTCTGCTATATTGTAGTATAATTATGATTGTATTACGCCGTAATTCTTTTCCTATTTACGCCGTAAGCTTGAGCCTTTTTAAAATGTTCGTATGGCTACGTCGTCCAAGATAAGAGATGTCCATATTATCTCTTATCGTGGGCGTTCAGTATCGTGGGGAGCCTATGTGACCGAATGGTAGCGTGCTCGGCCGCAGACCACAGGAGAATATCGAATCCTGCTGCATCTGAGCGGGGGGGGGGGGGGTAGTCTCATCTAATTCATCTCAACATCATCATAGGTTCTCTTGGCCCAGATAGCCTGAAGAAAAGTGGTCAAAAGCTCCATTCATTCATTCATTCATTCATTCATTCATTCATTCATTCATTCATTCATTCATTCATTCATTCATTCATTCATTCATTCATTCATTCATTCATTCATTCATCAATTCATTCATTCATTCATTCATTCATTCATTCATTCATTCATTCATTCATTCATTCATTCATTCATTCATTCATTCGTTCGTTCGTTCGTTCGTTCGTTCATTCATTCATTCATTCATTCATTCATTCATTCATTCATTCATTCATTCATTCATTCATTCATTCATTCATTCATTCGTTCGTTCGTTCGTTCGTTCGTTCGTTCGTTCGTTCATTCATTCATTCATTCGTTCGTTCGTTCGTTCGTTCGTTCGTTCGTTCGTTCGTTCGTTCGTTCGTTCGTTCGTTCGTTCGTTCGTTCGTTCGTTCGTTCGTTCGTTCGTTCGTTCGTTCGTTCGTTCGTTCGTTCGTTCATCCATTCATTCATTCAATTATTCACCTTCACGTAGAGACCTACTATGGATAGGGTCAATATACGTATATATGAAAATCTCGAAGCGACGACGTAACTTCTCTTAAATAGTTAACAATTAATTGAGTTTATTAACAGTTATTTTATCCGCTATTCAAACGTACCGTTAATAATATTACAGGTGACGCTTCAACAATATGAAAGTGTGTACTATCAACTGCTATCAGGCGTCGGCAAGATTTGTTGACATTGTTATCAGCTTATCATGTAATATATGAGGAAATTGATAAAGATTATGATAATGAATTGCCACGAGACGTGTATTATGTTATTATTACACTTAATTTTACTTGTAATTTTTATATTATTTGATGTCCTACGACATAAAGTAATAATTATACAAATTATATATAATAATGATAATACAAATACACATGCATACATGCATGTGATATATGTATGTATGCATATGTATTTGCATTATCATTACTATATATAATTTGTATATTATGTTGTATATTATGTTTGTCATATAGGATGTCAAATAATAAAATATAAATATATTTACATAGATAATATAGCATACATGTAATACGAAATGGATATACATATAATATAATTTTATAAGTATTCAATATTATTTTACAATTAGGTAAAAGTATATTATATGTATATTCATGTCGTCGTTATATGTATGCTATATTATACGTATGTTAATATACTTTTATGATTTGCCTAGTTTATGATAACTTACCTAGTATAGTGCTATCCTCAGTGAGTATACACAGGCTCCTGTATATATATATGGTATAGTGTCCTGATGACTCTGGTGTGAGCGTGTGTGGTTAGCAGCACTACATGCACACCATATAAAGCCTTATACTCCGTGTTCTAACTCAGTAGACCATATCCAACCCCAGACAGGTCAGGACTCAACCGTCCGCACTAAGTATGACACGGGAATTAATTCACACTTAATATCACTAAGTACATGAGACGTGAAACATCAACTGGTGACCTGGTTTCAGGGCGGTGCGATTTTGGTCTGTGGGGGGCAGGGGGTTGCTATTCCAAGTTTATTTATAGACTCGGGGTTTATGAACCTGTATGTAAATTTGACAACTTTATTTATGGTCCCAATATTTAATAGACTTAGACTCAATTCCAGCAAACACGACACGTTAAAATGATGATGTTCTAATGTTGGTCCAGCGTCTGCGACGCTGGCCCAACATTAGAACATCATCATTTCAACGTGTCGTGTTTGCTGGGAACCCTATTAAATCTATATATTAGACGACAGAGGAGGGTATTCACAGCAAACACGAGACGTTGAACCAATGTTGGTTTAATGTTGCAAAGCCGTCTGCGACACTGGCCCAACATTAACCCAATACTGGTTCAACATTATACCTAGATCCTCCAAACCCTTTCATTTCAGGGGCGCTTAACCCTTACAAATGAAATGAATCGGGCTTTAGGCCACCTTTGTGCACATATAGGCTAAACTGGGCCAGGAGAAACTCCTGAGGATGGTGAGATGATTGAGATGACACTGTCCTCCAGACACAGGATTCCAAATTCAAAAATTAACCCTTACAGCGCTGACAAATTGTGAAAATATGTACTCGGTGTACCCAAAAATACAAAGTTAATCACTTTGAAATCGTCGTTGGTGTCTTAGTTGGCTTTTCCGCTTTATTTGAATACATATTTTATAAGTCTAAGGTCATTTTGACTTGAGCATCTGACGTAAAAAAGTCGTTCCCCGCGCTGTGCTTAAAATTACGTTTTGTGTTTTACTTTTGGTAAAATTACAGCAGGAAATTATATCATTATCAGGTTTGTACAAATAATTGTGATAATAATATGTATAGTATTTTTCACCTGAACAAGCAACGGAGCGAGCAAATAAGGAACTTATACCACACATTAGGATATACCGTATATAGCGTATTCCACGGCTTTATCTCACTTTTAAATTTGATTTAATTAATGTATTTTACTAATCATGCTGATATGTTCAGGCAAATAGATTTATCACATGCTGGCTTATGCAGGTTTATACAGTATCGATTTTCCGCTAATGGAGCTTGCTATTTTATATCCAGTTTATCATCATACAACAGTTGTCATTTTATGACTGATAATTATCATTGATAATTATTACTGATAATTATTACTAATACAGCAATTTCTCTGATCAGCAGCTCTCATTTTTTATTTTTATCGCCGGCTGGTCAGCCATCAAACTTCAACCATATACTAGTTTAACCTTTTAGCCGCTTAGTAATCATATTTAAATTTTCAGTCACTTGAAGTTGTGTTTCGCTACGCGACCCGCGACTTCAAGTGGCTGGAAATTACTCAAATTTGTTTAATTTGAGTTAAAGCATTTGTTTAAACACAGATATATCATTTCCAATAAGAGTGTTTTATCTTGCCAGTAAAAAAGTGGAATGAATCGGCATTTAGGCCACTTTTGTGCACAAACAGGTTAAATTGGGCCAGGAAAACCTCTTGAGGATGGTGAGATGACACTGCCCTCCAGACACAAGATTCAAAATTCAAACCCTGGAGGTCTGAGGCCGAACACGCTACTTTTCGGTCACGGAGGCTTCCCACAATACTGAGTTTTACGACTGGATGGAGAAGAAACATTTTTGCTTCTGTCAAACCACCGAGACAGGGAAACGAACCCTTAACTCTAGCGTGAAAGGCAGCGGTGCTAACCACCACCCTAGGGCCCCCGCCCAACCTGTTAGTAAAACGAGTGAAGCGTATTCCCAATTATCGTAATTGTGCTTTCCTTATTATCATAATGATCAAATGCGACACGGCTGGTGAAGGGCCAATCAAGGTGCGGCATATCTTTCCAGAAAATAAATCTTCTCCCTTCATGCATATATGACCCTTTAACCCTTTAACCGCCGGTGCCGCATATATTCGGGTTTTCATTTTTTATTAGCACATTAAGTACCACCTTTTAAACATGTTAAAGATAATAAAATGTGACATCAATCAGCAATATTTGAAAACAGTTGACCTCTATTTTGTCAAATCTGAATAATTTTCACTTACTTGAAGTGGTGGATCGCGTCAGTGAGACACAACTGGGTAAAAATTCAGATTAAATAATTTGGCGCTTAAAGGGTTAATCACACGTAATTTCACAATGTAATATATTCAAGTATTTTATATCAAATGAAAAGTTGGGGAGGGGGGAATCCGGGGCGTGCTAAGTTCATGACCGCACCGCGACCGCGGCTCGTTTATCCTAACATCGCGCTAGGGTAGAGTGCGCGAGGGAGTTTAACCCTTCCAGCGCGGGGACCGTATTTAAAGAATACAAAAATCGTAAAGGCCGTAGACCCATAACATAGGTATTCAAATGAAGCAGAAAGAGCTGACTCAGACACTTATAATGATATCAAATTGATAAAAACCTTTGGTCATCATGGTTTATATAAAAATATTTCAGCGTTGTAAGGGTTAACCCTTTAACTGCCAAATTTTTCAATTTGAATTTTCACCCTCTTGAAGTTGTGTCTCGCTGACGCGATCCACAACTTCAAGTGAGTGAAAATTATTCAGATTTGACAAAATGGAGGTCAACTCCTTTCAAATCTTGCTGGTTGATGTCACATTTTATCTTTAACATATTTAAAATGGGGTACTTAATGTGCTAATAAAAAATGAAAACCCCAATATCTGCGGCACCGGCTGTTAAAAGGTTAATACTCTATTGTCTAGGGTGACTTGCATGTGCAAATAGCGCATACTATGACACTTACCAGATTATGTTTGTATGACATCTCAGAGGATATAGGCTAATATCGAGTGAAAACTTTCCCTGCCCCGACCAAATGGGGGGAAATTAGTATTACTTGGAAAAATGTTTAAATTAGAATGGCTCATATGAACTGATGAGGTGGGAATTTGTGTGTCAAAATGCAAATTTAGCCATCCATAGTATCTGAAATAGATATGAATTTCTAAATTCATAAATACTGCGTCGGAATTTGCCAAAAACGGCAAAAATCCAAGATGGTCGCCAAAAGGTTTCATATTTAAAACACAAACTCCTGGCGCGTATTCTTTAGACAGGCTAAGATAGGTAAGATACAATTTATCTATAGTCGCATGTATGTATTTGAAAAACATTAGCTAACAATAGCTATTTCAGCGACTTGTGATAAAAGCAATAATAAGAGCAATGATAAGAGCAATAACATTTTAAACAGGCAGGTTGGCTGATCAGGTTTTACATATAGGCCTACCGGGAGTTATGTGTAAAATTATATAAATTTTGTAAGGTTATACAGAATAACAGAATCGTTGTACTAAATAACAATATAAAAGTTTAAAGGTAAAAAGATATGAAAAAGTGCAGCGTGATACTAGAAAAAGTTAGGTTCTTTGAACGTTGAAGTAATACTCCAGCAACACCTCCGCTGTGGAGTATCAGCCTGAAGGGGGGGAAAGAGGCTGGTAGACTTAGTCGACCAGTTGACTCTTAAACGCTTCCACATGTTTTGACTCAGGGATACTTCGATGCCCAAAAGAATTTTGTCCAAGTGTGGTGTTAGGTCTAAGGTGTTTGGACTTCTCCCCCACTCACCCCCACCCCAACCCCCCCCCCCCCCTTGAATAAAATTTCCAGGTGGTTCATAAACGCACCACGTGAGCTTAAATGGTGAATCAATCTATCGCAAAATTAGCATTTATCCAGCTGTTTGCCTTTTATCATAACTAACCCTCCAACCCTTACAGTGCGGGTATCGACTTTAGCCGTTTATAAAACTAAATTTATTAATTATAGTGTTAAATAATAGCCGGAAAATATGAGATATTTACTCTCCGTTGGTTCTGTGTTCGTCTACCGAATGAACAAGGATTGAGCGAACGCATAGTATTAGCAAAGAACTTTAATAATGTACAAATAAGTTATTTGGTAATACCCCCAGGGTAGGAGTTTATTATTACGTGGTCTGAAGGTATGACTGAGCTGTTGATTATGAGGGATCATCATTATGGTTGGATGTGTTTTAAGTCAGCTAAAACCCTCGGAGCTCTACATTCTTAGCTGTGGAAAAAGCCTCGGCCGTCGGCCTCGACCTTTTCCACAGCTCAGAATGTAGAGCTCCTCGGGCTTTATCCTAAACTTAAAACCCATCCGACCATAATGAGGATCCCTCCCAATCAGCAGCTCGGTCACACCTGACTGATTATAGCACCATAAGCCCACCATTATAATTGGTCTGCACCTGTTCAACATTAACTCTCCATTCCCGGAGTAGAATGTCGTGGTCAGACGGAGAAAATAATGTAGCGGTGTGTTTTAAACACATAAAAAGGTCAGAGTAAAAAGCATTTCGTCAAACTGTTTGAACAATATATGACAGTTGTCGTTATTTTGTCCCTCACTTCAATTTATCTTCAAGTCATGTAGCCGCCATTTCGCTCCAGACGAATTGGCGGCGACAGTATCCGAACACCTTACATAATTCATTTTTTGCCTGCTAGGCTAATCACGACATCAGTCGGTTTTTAGTCCATTTGATGAGCCGATTAATTTAGTGTTATTGGGAATGAAATCACTGTTTAAAAATCAAATTAAATTACTGTTCAAACATGTAAATGTTTGGTCTCGAATTAAACAAATGTGAGTAATTTCAACCACTTGAGGTTGCGGCTCGCGGTAGCGAGACACAACTTCAAGTGGGTAAACATTTAAATAAATTTATGTAGAATGATGGGGGTTATTACTGTCATGGTGTTGTTATTTAAAAAAAATAGAAAAAACATGTATGTATGTGCCCGCATATCATGTGATTCGCTTGTCACAAACAAGGCGATGACTCAGAAACACGTGTTTTGGGCTGGGTAATTTATGTTCTGGGATTTGTACACTACCCTCGCATATAAAGTGACACCTCATTGGACATGCAATAAAACACGGAGGAATGTGTGCAGAATGGGCTTCATTATTGCGGAATCAATTCAACATGTATCAATTAATAGGATATTTGGTGAGCATAACAGTTGAGATCTTAGGCGCACCAGGTGTAGATTTCATCCTTGCTGTCAATTCAATTTACTTGATGACAATATGCAAACACATACAATAGACAAGTTAAGTACATGAAATAACATATTTGTGTGATATATTTATGTAAGAAACAATGTAAGAAACACAATGCACTATTTAACAAAAAATATCAAACAAATAAGCATGGATTGCCTGGAAGAGATGTCTCTACAAATAGTTCCCACTCAACAAACTATATATACATGATACATCATCAATATACAATTTATCAAACGAGGCGGACACCGCTACATAGACAGTGGCGGATCCAGGATATGAAAAAAGGGGGGCGCCCGGGGTTTTGGGGACTTGACCCCAAGATCTTTTTGTAAATTTTAGCCAATTTAGGGGACTTTTTAAAGTATTTGCGGAAAATAGGGGGGGGGGGGGCGCCTCCTGCCCCCCCCCCTGGATCAGCCACTGATAGAATTACTCAATATATTATAATTACTTAAAATGTAAGAAAATGATTATGTTAACTTTGCTATGCTGGTGGCGAGCACATTTTTCTTTTGTGTGAATTAGCCTACCAGAATCTCAAACTCCAGTGTAACTTTAGGAGATAATTTTATGTGTAAACTGACTAATAAATTAGAAAGCAGGCATACTTGTAAGATTAATTTCAATCCACTTTCCATATTTCATTTCCATAGCGCATTTGAGATCTGGCAATGATAAAAAAAAGATAATTTATTGACACGTAAAACTATCGTCCCATCTCACTACTTCCATCTTTTTTAAACAATTAAGCATTTACCCTTTCACTACGCGTAGGTCTACCAGCACTACGCCTGTATAACTGTCTGGTCCGGTGGCGGTAAGGTATAGATATATATCGTCGCCTCGGAGCTGAAGGATCCTATCTGACACTCGTCAGAGTGGCAGATAGGATCCTTTAGCTCCGAGGCGACGATATAGCGTCTGTAATCGCCAGGAAAAAAATACGAGCACGATATCATTCCCCGGGTCAATATCGGGGGATGTGAGGGCATGCACCCCCTAGACATTTAAAAAAATGTCGGATGCTCTCTAGGCCTATGCTAATAAATTGCAGTCTGGAGTGTACGATGAAAAATGACATAAAAAATGACACGAGAAAACCCACATGTAAGTGTTAATCTTATTTACAGCGTCAAAGTTCAGACAATAAAGTCATTCTAATGATAATAAAGACATTTTTCAAAATCTCCCCAGAATATGGGGGGGGGAGGAGGGGGGCAGAGCCGGATCGCCCCATGAATCTGTCACTGCCGATTTGACCGCAAATGACCTTGAAGTGACATGGATGTGACCTTGGGATTGTATCCCAAGAAAGGGCAAACAATTCCATCTCAAACTTGCACTCAGTTTATGGGGTCCTTCTCGTGGAATGGGCTATATTCAAATTAGTTGCTTCAATTTACCTGTTTTTCGGCCCAATTAGCATGATCATACAGGTCTGCATTCGCTTGGACGCCATAACTAGCTTACCATGAGGTTATTATGAGGGTATTATCCCTCGCCTTTTTTTATCACCCTGTTTATACGCTGAACGTATTCTGGAAATTGCCCTGTTTTGATAAGCATCCACACTAGTCCTGTTTGTAACTCTTATGTCACTGGAATCCATCTAAATATGTAAAAAAACTGAACAAATGTGATTTTCGACTAATTTGACCTTGACATGACCTTTTGATTGTACCCCAAGAAAGGGGAACCCCAATCCACCTCAACCTTCCCCACTAGATGTTCTTGGCAGTTTTCACCACCAGATAAAGACATTTGGAAATAACAAAAATCACAGATTGGTTGAAGTTTAATAAATATTGTCAATCAACATGAGAATATATAGGGTTTCAGCAGCACAAGGGTTAACCCATGTGCTCCTGGAACCAAATATGTACGGTTTCAATCATGTTTCACATCAATAGAAATATCACTAAATTTGATCTAATAGTTTTTCGTACCACTGGATGCATAGTTGATCAAAGGATCCTTGGTTTATCCAATAATTCAATATTCGAGATGAATATTTTGTCATAGATATACACATTTTTCGTCATTGGAAATTGCGTTAGCAACTCCAGCTTCGAATGAATGAAAAATATAAATAAACAATCCAGCAGCACAGGGGTTAATGTACGACAATGTGCAGTGAAGCGTCGCGGGGTTATACAGTTTTCTGTACACGTTCACTTGCACTCATATATTTTATCATACATCCGTGAGGTGTACACCGCCTCCTTGACCCAATGCTGTTTTAATATTGGACCTGCGTCGCATACATGTTGAATAAGCATCTCGTCGCCTCGGAGCTAAAGGATCCTATCTGCCACTCTGACGAGTGTCAGATAGGATCCTTTAGCTCCGAGGCGACGATCTGTAGCAAGTATCGTGCTTGTTGAGTCAGTGTCACTGCCAGTGCCATGCGAAACAAAGGCAAACAGCAGTAACTGCTTACTTGGTAAGTAAGCAGTTACTGCTGCTCGCCTTTGCATTCAATCGTGACTACACACACTTTTATATCGCCTGACAATCCTACATAATTCTAAATAAACAAAGTGGAGATTTCAGCTTCCCTTCAGTGACCAGCAGCAAATACTGATATTGCAAGTATATACCGACATAATTTACAGGGTGCTGGTGGCTTCAGACCAAAAGCAATTAAGTAATAAATCGGGCATATATTAATTAATTTAATTAAGCAGATATAGAAGCTTTCTTCAGTATTTGAAGGGTTAAGATATGCGGGTATAATGTACACGTAATATGTATATAATTATGTTATTATTATTATTATTTATTCAATAAAACCCCCACAAGTGAGGAAAACATATTATATTGTATATTACATGCATACAAACGTATCACAGATAAGAAATATCACAGTATATGTATTAAAAGCGGGTCAATAATTTACTTAAACTATGTGCGGTAGAGTTTCTATTCAGAAAGTCAGCTCTATACAACACGCCTTGCAATGAGTCTACCACCATATTACACGCACCTTAGTTTTATTACGCAATGGAGTAATTTCATTTATTGTGAGGTGGGAATTGCGGTAACAATTCACAGCTCACACTGAATCAAAATATTGAAAAACCCCGGTATGTGAAGGGTTAAAGAGCGGAGTCTTCTAGCCGACAAAGGGTCCAATACATTTATAATAGTGCCGCTAAAATATTGAAAAATTGCAGCCCAATTCGAGCCATCACCAGAAACAAGTACTTAATCTTATTCGTGTCCCCCTCTTACTCATTTCTTGGCTGCGCCCTCACAGGTGTCAAGATAACAGATCACCGAGTCCTGCAGTGATGACCTTTGACCCGACCTATTCCCCATTAGTACCTGTAAAGGCACAGCTAAGCCTATTATCTTAATGAAGTGTAGACTCAATATCTGTTATTAATGTCACCAATATGGCACCGTATTATCTGTCGATATCAATACAAAGCCTGTTGTACTATAATGGTTCTAACACAAGATATAGGCTCATGTTGGGCCATCGTCTTCGACTCTGGCCCAACATGAGCCCACCATTGGGTTATGTTTGATGGGTCCAGGCACATAGAGGTGGTTTAATAATAGTGAACCAGCTATATACATGTATATAGTGAACAGTAGGTTAGCCAAGATAAGAATGTCCCGTGTGTTATAGCTACAGTAACGGTGGTATAGCTACAGTGCCGGTAAGTACTGATTTTATTATTATTTTTTGCGAAATGTTGACATATAATTGTAAATAGGCCTACGTGCGTTTCGTCGTGCTGATTTGAATTATAAACCTATGTGTGGACTATACTATATCAATACGACTGTTGAATATCGTGGTCCAGCTGTAGGCCTATGTACATGTTACAGAATGACACATATATATATGGCATATCAATAGACATGTGCGCCACTACTCTAGTACTGGTGAGTAGGCATATAGGTTGTAATATTTATGTTTCTGCGAAATGTTGACATTCCATTGTTAATACCATAGAAACTCACGTGCGTCTCGTCGTCAGGCAGAGGCTGTTATTAAGTGATAAACGTGACAAAATGTTAGTAACGTTATGGGCCTACACGCGGTGGCGCTGACTGTAGGCCTACTCTATGACCCCCAAAACACGATAATTATGTACACCCAAGGATACCAGAACCCATCCATCCTTGGTACACCCAAGCAAGGGCGTCCTATGCGTCCTTGGTACAAGCAATGAATCTATAGGGATACCTATTGATTCATTGGTACAACAACCAATGTTGGTTAAAACATCGTTGGGCCATCGTCGTCTGGAAGCTATGATATTCCGGCCAACACGACCCCCTAAACCCTCACACCCCTGAGCGCGACTATAGTCGTTTTCAATCCGTTTCATTAGCCGCTTAATTCGCAGTTATTGGGAACGAAGGGTGTGTTTAAACATGATTATTTGCAAATGTTTGGTCTCAAATTAAACAAATATGAGGAGTTTTCACCCACTTGAAGTTGTGGGTCGCGGTAGCGAGACACAATTTCAAATCAGTGAAAATTTAAATTGATTAATTTTGCGGTAATAAGGGGTAACCCAATGTTGGGCCATTTAAAAGTTGGGCCAGCGTTGCAGACGATGGCCCAACATTGAAACAACATTGGGTTAAGATATCGTGGTGGCTGGGAATCTAGCAAACCACACATTGAGCCAACATTGTATTAATGTTGGTCAACGTCTTAGACGTTAAACCATTATTAAAGCAGCATTGGGGTAATGTCTCTTATTTACTTTGCTTATAACTATATATATAATATAAACGGGAATAACTGCATGATGACAAATTGCCTTAATCTGTTAATTACAATTTTTAATTGGATAATGAATCCGATAACAACTGTTATATAGTCTGTATCGTTATGAAAAAACGTCTTTTGAAGCGGATAATTAAAAGCTCATTTAAAAAAAATATTGTAGGCCTACATTTTAAAGCCCCTTTAAAATTATGACCTCGCTCTATAAGCCCACTTAACTTCATTCAGAATTACATTTCATAATGAAATGACCTAACATCTGAAATACTTGTTGGTGAAATACTCAATTACTGCTCTACAAACGTTACTGCTAGGTTGCGTATTCGCGTAATTACTCTTTTAAAAAATGTTCAAATAATAATTTAATTCAATATACATTGCGTAAACCTGCACAATTGATTACTCAATACACTCTAAAATATCTTGAATACCCAACTTAGATCAATATTACCACAGAATGTGGGGGCCTCTTTCAACCAGTATAATTATGGCTTACATGTATATTGTGATATATTGTGATATTTAAAAATATTCTAAATATGCAACCAGTATGCGAGCCTATGAAAATGTGATTTTAAAACACCGTATTCTAAATATGCATTTGTATACGTTCTTTTTTGATAAGGCTAATCACATTTTCTGCATTTTCTGTCTATCAAACGTTAAAAAAAAAATTTAATTCATATAAGTAAATAACAAAAATACTCAGCTATTATGTTGAGTAATCATATGTTAAAAAATGAGGGGTATAACCAGCAAACACAAAACATTTGTATAACATTTATACAACAGCGGCCCAACGTCTTCGACGTTGGTCCAACATTGTATAAATGTTATACAAATGTTTTGTGTTTGCAGGGTAGTAGTCTACTCAAGTAGTACCGATTTTTACGTCAGAGTTTGTAGACGTCAAATTCTGACGTCTAATGTCGATACATCCACTGACAGAGTAAAACATTTATAATGACCGCAACCATGGTAACATAATTCTTACATATGTATTCAGATGAAGCGGATAGAGCTAATTTTTTGAGCTAACTTTTTTGTTAAATTGAAGGATACCCTTTGGTCCCCGTGATTTATACAAAAGTATTTCAGCTTTATAAGGGTTAAAAGCTTATATCTACACTCTACATTGATCATTGCTCTGGATTCATGTTTGATGTGGTAATCAATTTATACGACGTCTCTAATAGTAATAGGTTTGATCCCCAGTTCTAAATTACACGCGGTCGTGTTTGTACTAGGAAGCAGAGATAATCTATAATGGATGTGTCTATGAATATTGCACGCCATTTGCACAAGCAGACTGTGTGTATTAGGGGGCCACTATTCAATTCCTGGGGGGGGGGGGGGGATTGGGTAGGGGCCGGAGTTGTTGAACCTGGCAAATTATTTATTTACCTTACTGTCTGCAATAGTTTCTTTATTTCACACTTTGCCTCAAGCAAAATATTACTTCCCTTTCCTAGCATTTTTTTCTGTCTTAAAGCTGGATCCCGAGCTAGGCTTAGTGTTAATGTGGGGGTTTTAAGGAGATGAGGCGAGGCTTCATACATTTGAGCGTTATTTACTAATGCCAAGCGAAGTGAGGCGGTTGTTTTCAAGGGCCATAATATTTATTTACAACGTGTCCTTCAGACAATTATTTATTTCATGTAAATGCAGTTGCAAAATATTTATTTTAAACCCCCCCCCTCTGGTGCCCCCCTTAATTAGAATTACAAGCACAATATGTCATGAGTTATACAGCAATAGCTTCTGTTTGGAGGGCAGTCTGCTAAATTGAACTCCACTTTGAAAAAAATCATTCCATTTGATCCCGAGGCTCAGCCGAAGGATCTAATGACCCTAATACGGTTGGAATTATACAAGATGTGTCTCAAATTTACATATTAACCCTTACAGCGCTAAAATACTTTTGTATAAACTATGGAGACCAAAGGGTTTTTCAATTTGAAATCATCATAAATGTGATAGTTAGCCCTTTCTGATTTATTTAAATACCTATGTTATGGGTCTACGCGGGGATCGACTTTAGATGTCAGAATATGACGTCTATGGACGTCAGATTATGACGTCTGAGGTCGATCCCGCGCTGTAAGGGTTGAACAAATTAACACATGCTGTAAAATTATTGAATGAATGGGGTTTAGTGCACAAATTATGGGCTAAATTGGGCCAGGAGAACACCCCGAGGATGGTGAGATGAATGAGATGACACTGTCCTAGCTCCACCTACAGGATTCGAAATTCGAGCCATGGCTGTCTGAGGCCGAGCACGCTATCTATCGTCGCAGAGGATTCCCACACATACCATCAAACTATTACAATATAACTTTGAAACAATTATAATTCAAACGTATTTGGCTCACAGTGCTGGAATAACAGGACGTAAATTGACATTTACGCGCCCTGTTAGCCATTTACGCCTAGCTGTCTACCTAATAATGACCGTTATCAGGTGCACTTTTATTTTGCAAGCACAGTAAATCCTAATCTATATCCTACAAGAACGGAAGTATATGTCATAGTCATCATGATTATGCAGACCACCTTGTCATTGATGATCAACGTCATATTTTGCACAAGCCCAGAGAGTGTCCAATGGGCAATTAAATATAATTAAATGGTTTATCTTGATTGGGGCCCAGACATCTTCTACGCTGTAAAAGCACGACAGAGCAGACATTTGATGGGGGGGGGGGGTAGGTGAGCTATAAGTTATCCAGTTTCATCTCACTGATTGCATGAAAAAATGTTCCTTGATTTTGCTCGAAAACTGTGGCTGAAACGTCGCGATTTGGAGTCATATTATAATCTGCATAAACAGATAAAGACATGTTCTGAGAATTTCCTTGAAATTGTTTTTTTGCAGGCTATTATAATAGAATGTTGTCCTTTATTATAAAAATATATGGACTTAAATACAAATTGTTGATATTTCAGGTGCTCGATTGTTTCCAAAGATAATGAATAAACGAAGAAGCTGCTGCAAAAGGAAATACTAGAAGTAAAGGCCTATTTATTCCTTACAGCGCGGGGATAGAATTTAGACGTCAGAATCTGATGTCTAAAGTCGATCCTTGCACTGAAAGAGTAAAATATTATAACATTACAGGTATTCAAATGACGCGGAACGAGCTAACTAAGAAAGGTATGATGCCTTTGAATTGAAAAAAAACACCTTTGGTCTGCTGGTTTAAACATAACTAAGACATAAAATGATATATCGCTGAATGCGAGAACAATAGTTCGCGTGACTAAAACACGATATTAAAAAAAAGACACGTTGAAATCGCAAAAAAAAATAAATTAAAAATATGTCCACAGTTTTTATAACATAAAAATTGGAAAATCCTTAGAATGTGTTTTCTATATTTTGGGAGATTCATTTCTCCTTTTCTCGGTTATCCCTTCATCTGCCACAGTGATGTACAAATTTAATGTTTTAATCCTAGTAGTGCGGTGATCGACTTTCGACGTCAGATTCTGACGTCTATTAACGTCAGCATCTGACGTCTACATACGTATATTCTGACGTCTGAAGTCCATGCCCGCACTAAAAGACCCATAACATAGGCATTCAATTAAGTATAAGGCATTTATGATTTAAAACCCCTTTGGCTTCTTGGTTTAACCCTTTGACCGCCAAAATTATTCAATCTGAATTTTCACCCACTATCGCTCAGGTAAACCCCCGCTGCATATAATCTCTGAGGTCAGAATGATATAGATATCTATTGATCTGAAACATGCTTGAAACAATACATTTTTTTAACCTTACAATACTTAGATGTCGATAAAGTGTTTAATCGCACATTTTGCCGACACCGTCGTCGCTTTGTCGCTTCTTCAGGGTTAAAACATGGGTTAACCCTTTAACCGCCAAATTATTCAATTTGAATTTTCACCCACTTGAAGTTGTGTCTCGCTGACGCGATCCACAACTTCAAGTGAGTGAAAATTATTCAGATTTGACAAAATGGAGGTCAACTGTTTTAAAATATTGCTGATTGATGTCACATTTTATCTTTAGCACGTTTAAAAGATGGTACTTAATGTGCTAATAAAAATGAAAACCCGAATATATGCGGCACCGGCGGTTAAAGGGTTAAGAGTTACTGATTAAATAGTAACTCCCTTACTGTTATTTTAATTTACAGGGGAAAATGAGTGTGAGAAAGGGGAGGCGTGAGGTGGTGATAGAGGAAGAGCATGGCTACCCTACAGACTGGCTACAGGGCATAGACAGACTCCTGGAGCTATACAGGAGACCAGGAAGGGTGGTGGGCAACAACCTCATATGCTGCTTCTTCCCAATAGAAGAAGAAAAACAACACACCCTATGGTGGCTCAGAATCTATCTCGTGAAGTTCCCCTCCTATTTATTACTCGCACTTCTCATGATCCCTCTACAGTTTCTGTGTTTCGTGTGTGGGAGCGTGCTGGAGAAGCTGTTTCGTAAACATTATATAATTTCGTTGTCCAGGGATGAGGACTCTAGGTTATGGACCCCACCTGAAGAAAAAGAACCTAAGCAATTTTACAGTTTCTGTACATCCAACCTCTGTCTATTGCCGGAGTATATGTCACGGTTTAATCTGCTTCACCACTTGGAAAATAGGTTAGAAAGGATCGGAGATACGTTTGTCAGTTCTCAAGAAAAATACGGCGAAACCAGCCGTAGAGATTTAGACAAAGAAGAAATATATTGGAAAAAAAGAAAAGACGAATGTCCTCAAATCGTACCACATTCCAATGACCGGTGTAAAGTCCATGACGCCTGTCCATCTTTTGATGTTTCCATCAGCACAGAGCTTCCTCCTGTGGATTTTCTTCTTCTCCAGGAGGCGTGCTGGATGAAAGAAGTATCTGAAAAACTGAAAAACAAGCTACATAAACATTACCCTTACATAGTGTACGATGCGGGATGTAACGGGCTGCAATATAACGTGTTTTTTAGTGGATCTGCTGTAATGCTGGCCAGTAAATACCCTCTGCTTCAGGTGGAATTCAAACCATTTGAGGACTCTGTTGGGCAAGATTTGGTTGCATCAAAAGGCTTACTTATGGCGAAGGTGAGTGAGCCACAGACGACAAGATACTTCTGTGATGCCAACGTAGCTTAGGCGAAAAACAAGATCTTGCTGTTCGTTTTTAAGTAGTTATATCCTAATTGCTTTCTTGTATAGGCCTTATATACAGTTGTATAAGATCAACATTATTCTGATTTTTGTAGTTAAATTTTATTTTCATTTGGAAACTGTGTTTTTTTACTCATTGTTTCCCTCACAGTCTTAAAAGTATGCAAACTATTTTTTGACAGGTTCTACTAGGAAAGACCAAAAGCAATAAAAAAATGGTCGGTTTCGTGGCAACAACACATTTGCAGGCCCACCAAGGTAAGAATGGCATAGGCATTTCCTCTAAGGTTGACATACACATCCACCCCTGGCGCCCAGAGTGGCATAGATGCACTGAAACCAGTGGCATATATGCCACTCTGGGCGACAGGGGAATAAATTTGTTTGTCTGTGTGTAAACAATCTTATTTATTATCAGATAGCACTTAACACGTCAATGTAGATGATGATGTTCTGGAATATATGTATAAAAAAACACCTATCGAACACTGAATATCTACAATCATTCAAGAAAATCAGTCAGCTAGACTGACTGATTAAAGAAACAAATTTATGCAGTATTGATGTTGCAAAATATATGGGAAGGAAATATTTTATTTTTTTCAACAACCCATCTAGCACCCGGCGTAATGATTTAAAAAATATTATGCGAATATTTAGAGAATATTTAATGTACATAAGATTAAAATGTTAAGGAATAGATGGGTTGTTCACAAAATAATTAAAAAAATTGTTTCTCTACCTGTATTACATGAAATATTATGTATTATTTTTTTTGCCATTTAGGCATCACTAGTAAGTAACAGATACAGATAAGTGACAGATACACCCTTTCATACACAAGGCGACATATTATTGCAGGTACAAATACCACTGTTCATCCTTCACAGCTTGATTCCGTTGCCAAATGGTCGGCAGAATTTAGACGCCGATGGACGCATACCAAGGACGCTGTGGCATTTGATGTAGTCGGTGGAGATTTTAACTTGGACAACATGTCACCATGTAAGTGAATAAATTATTGGAAATGAAAAGCGAGATGCCAATGGTGTCGAATCGAGTATGGCTAGATAAAAATAAAGAACATATTATTATATAATATATTTTATAATACTTCATGATTGGCTGGCTTTTTGAAATAAGTATTATTATCATGATTATAGATAGCACTGTCGCCTACACATGTTGCCCATTGCGACAAATCTATGTATACGTTTCATTTCAACCTCTAAAGCGCGGGGATTGACTTTAGTAGTCAGAATCTGACGTCTGTAGACGTCAGAGTCTGACTACTAAAGTCGATCCGCGTACTGTAAGAGTAAACATTAATTATAATTGCCGTAGACCCATAACATAAGTATTCAAATGAATCTGAAAGAGCGAACTAAGACATTCTTGATGATTTCGAATTGAATAAAACCCCTTGGGTCTCCATGGCTTATATATATAAACAGTCAACGCTTTAAGGGTTAAAGCTGTCAAACAATGTATTAGGTTTAGGCCCTTTTTGTACAATATTTGAGTGCTGACAGTGTCATTTGATCTCTCGTCTCATTCTCGGTGTCAACTGGCACTGTCAGGAGATTACCACATTATACTCTAAACACCTGAAAAGTTAGTGTCATGTGCAAGCGCGGTGCTTAGTTGAGTCTGACATGTAAACATACAGCACATCTATAATATTTTTTTCTAATAATTCATAGTTGTCTGAATTTTGGACGAGTATTATTCGTCCCCTTAGATATGAAAGGGTGTATCTGCCACTTTACAAAGTGGCAGATACACCCTTTTTATATATCAGGTCATGTATTATCAAAATATAGAGCATCGTCACATATTCGCAGACGCCCCGAGGTCATTGTTAGATCGAACAGGGCCTGAATACACATCAGTGCGTAAATGCCCATTTACAGCTTGTCATTTGAACCACGTGAGACAAATATTTATATAAAATATGAATTAAAATTATGAATGTATAAGCTACATTGTTTTTATAATTGCAACAGCGTGTGTGGCAACGTGTTAATTTTATGCCCTATTGTGCAATTTGGGCCATTTTAAAGTCATATCCTAACAATGGTAAAAATGTCGAAAATGTGTAATGAATATTTCAAGTTAGATCATTTGATTAGTGATAAAATTTCAGAATTAGTTTAATGGGTTTATAAGGGACGTCATCATTTAAATTTACTACATGCCAAATGGTCTAAATTTCGAAATACTGCATATAATTTTAGGGGATATTAATATTCTGTCGAAATATGATTTTTACAAAATCGGTTGATAATTGACGGAGACTTCAACAAAATACATGCGCTACTGGTTAGTTGTGGCCTAAGGTATAGTATCTATATGACATAGTGATGCTAAGATTCCAGTAAGGTTTATGTCATGATAATTATTGTGTGTGTTACAGTGGACCAGGGTGTATGGGCACACCCACTTTTCACAGAACACTACAAAGACCTCGGCAGAAACAAGCCTGGAAGGGATTATGACTGGGCTGTTGGTAAGAATAACTCGTCTACAGCAGACAGGGCTGTAAAATCATACAGCCTTGTTTGTTTTACATCCTGAGAACTGTGACTTATTTAATCGTCCCCTTGGATATGAAAGGGTGTATCTGCCACTTCACAACGTGGCAGATACACCCTTTCATATCTAAGGGGAAGAGATATTTAGGATACATTTAACTTTTGTATCTGTTTAACTTTACAAATATTTCGCAGCATGTCAAAGTATATGAACACGGATGGTTAAGACTATATATCACTAACAATTAAATGTCGAATTGATCAAGATAGGCATAGGACATATGGCTACATGCTATAAGGAACCTTAAAGTTGTGTTAGATAATGTTATTCATTTTTCCAAGATTCATGTAGAAAGTGATTAAATTTTACTCACTTTGGAACCTAATTGTGTGGACGTTTCGAAGGCTGAAGGCAGGTCGAAACGTTGCAATCGCTTTACACAAGTTCCAAAGTGAGTACAATTGAATAACTTTCTACAGTTTGTAAGTTATTATTTAATAATAGAACGCTACTATATTTAGCCCTTCAAACTATTTTTTTGGGTTTACAATTCATTGAATAAATATGGTATTATTCATCAAAATAATCACAAAAATATTATAAATATTCCATTCGTTTGATATATTAAAAATATATTTATTTCGTTTGAGATATTAATAATATATCATTCGCTTTATATATTAATATTTCATTCGTTTGAGATAATATCTCATTCGTTTTAGACATTAATAAAATTGCATTCGTTTGATATATTAATAATATTACATTCCTTTGAGACATTTATAATATTTCACTCGTTTTAGGCATTAATATTATTTCATCCGCTTGAGATATTAATCATATTTCATCCGTTTGATCTCATTTTATTATGAATATTCCATTCGTTTTGAAGATTTATAATATTTCATTCATTTGATAATTAAATTAATGTTTCTCTCGTTTTATATTAATATTATACTAATATTAATAATAGTATTATTATATCATTTCCCAGGTACCGAAATGCGCCATCTGCCCATTAACGACAGTCAGATCAGCACACCTCAGGGGTTGAAAGACGTGCTGGAAGATGACTTACTCAGACAGTATTACTTTCTAAGTCCTGACCTGAAGGAATCTGGGATAAATATGGGGAAGAAAATGACGAGAATTGACATAGACGGTAACATCATACAACAAGATAACGGTGGAAAACGACGCATTGACTTCCTCTTATTTTCTCCCCAGGATAATCCTGTAAGTTAACGTATTAGCCCTTTCAGCGTGGGGACCGTCTTCATACGTCAAAATCTGACGTCTGTAGACGTCAGATTCTGACGTATGAAGATGGTCCCCGCACTAAAAAGGTTAAAATATTTAGAATGGGTGCAAAGAGCTAAGTGAGACATTTATGATGATTTCAAATTGAAAAAACCCTTTGGTCTCCATGGTTTATATAAAATATTTCAGCGCTCTAAGGGTTAATAAATGAACATTTGCATGTTTTTTATATTTAAATATGTTTTGACAGACGTGTGTGGGCATACGCGACAGTACCCTGTTATATTAACCCTTTCAGTGCGGGAATCGTCTTCATACGTCTGAATCTGACGTCTGTAGACGTCAGATTTTGACGTCTAAAGTCGATCCCCGCGCTGAAAGAGTAAAAAATATTTATAATGACCGTGGACCCATAACATAGGTATTCAAATGAATCAGAAAGAGCTAACTAAGACATTTATGCTGATTTAAAATGAAAAAAACTCTTTGCTCTCCTTGGTTTATACAAAAATAATTCAGCGCTTTAAGGGTTAATAATACTTTTACTAATCCTCTATTAATAATGTATGTTTGTTTTTATTTCAGACACCTGTGTGCTTCAACCCCGTGACGGCCTTGAGAAATCTGACGGACCACGTGCCTTATTGTCTCACATTACAGACAAATACGAAAACTATGCTGTAGAACGTCAATTATCATGTACCTTATTATCTAGCATCAGATAACTCGTCGCTCACCAAATGCGGCCTATAGTGATATACATTACGTTCCCCCATAGGCTTATCGTGTATGCAGGGCCGTTTTAGCGGCGTTTAGTGTATGCTCTAGTCAGCGAAATCAAGTAGGTTAATTAAAATTTAATGATCAATTGGGTAAATGTATATTCTTGTGCAAAATATGAAGTTGATCCATCACTGGTAACGTGTTAGGCATCACAATAACATGTTCCTTTATTCCACAATAATATATTGCAGACCAATACAATCACTATGCAGCAGCTCAGCAAGCCAGAGACGTTGAACCAATGTTGGAGTAACGTTGGTCCATCGCCTTTGACGATGGCTCAACGTTAGCCAAGCATTGTTTCGATGTAGGCCTCTGCCTTGTGTTTGCTGTATAATTTCTATGATCGTGGTGTTCCTTGGTGTCTTACATTGCAGAATGTGCCAATACGTAATGCTGAAACAATTTTAACATTCCGGAAATTACCTAAATCTAATCTATTTGACATGGCTTTCCCAACCTAGCTACTCAGCAGCCCGACTCCCTGTTGACGAGCCTGCTTTGGCTTTGATTATGCGATTGTGCGCCCCTGAGCTCGGTCCGTTGAGGATATAGGCGTTATAGAAGTTCTATTGATTGATTGATTGAATGCAAAATCCCAGTAAACAGGAGGTAAAACCAATTTCAGGCTGAAGTCGCAGACGCTTAGTTAGCTCTTTCTGCTTTATTTGAATACCTATGTTATGGATCTCCGCCATTATGAATGCTTTCAGCGCGGGGATCGTCTTTATACGTCAGAATCTGACGTCTATAGACGTCAGATTTTCTGACGTATAAAGACGATCCCCGCGCTGGGAGAGTTACTCAGCGTGCTGGGAGGTGCTACTAGGACCATATATATATATCCATTTTCAAGCAAGTGCCAAAACGTATAAAACTGAATTTGATCAAATGTTTTGTGGTAGATTCCGGGTATATCAAATAGTACAATTTGCCTATTTTCCACAAATATCAATCAATAAATTTTCCATTACTTCAACTTCTGGGAAAAACCGAGCTCAGAGGCGCACTAGACCAATTCATAACCAATGCCATGTCCATATATTCGTCAACAAGTCACCGCCCAGTTCATCGAGGAGCACTACCAAAAAGTACATGCAAACTATGGGAACCAAGGATGAGAAAATTTAGCCCGTATTCCAGATAGTATATACAAGACATATAGGACTAGGCGCTTACACATTTTTATGGCCAAAATCGTGTTATAGCCAAACACATGAGCTCGTAAATTTCGATGGCGGCATTTAAAAAAATAGTCGCACACAGGTATTTCATCCCAACATAATATTTGATGGCATCCATTTTTGATGCTGGGTAGGTCTAAAGAACAAAACAACTTGGTCTCAGACTGTATTGGCGGTGGGGGGATGGGGCGGTGCACGGTAACCCTATCTGTCCCATAGATTAATTTACCTGGTTTTCTACATTTAGAAGCAGTTTTGTTTTTACCAGTTTGAGATATCTTCCTTATTATAATTACAGCTTAACGATTTTGGGAGATGTAAATTGTGCTTTACTATCAGTGATTATTTTTATCTACATATTTTTCCAACTGCACTGTTTTAATGACGTCTGGAAATTTGCTCAATGTTGATAAATGGAAGATGTGGTTTCACTTTTATGTGTTGTTTATCATATTAAAATATATCTTGTTCAGATGTGTTATTCATAACCAATCAGCATTATTCAGTGTCTTTTCTTAAATACCGCCTTGGATATTAACCCTTTAAGCCTCACGATGCATTAAAGCATCATTTTACATCCCTGAAAACAGACCTAGTTTTCCTACAACTAGGGGTTTTAGAATTAAAATTTCCACCAAACTGGTTTAAGAATACATGACAATTTTCTTTATTTCTTCAACCACATCAAATAATATTCATCCACTACAAGTCGACAATTCGCGGCTTGTAGTGGATGAAAATGACAATGGTAAATTCAGGCTTGAAAGCGTTAAAGGGTGTCAGATACACCGTTTGACATTCAATGTGTGTGACAAAATGTGAAGACTTCTTCTGCAACACCGGCAAAATACTACTTTCTGACGGTGACAGATTGACCTTTTCTTATTGAATTGACGCAGTTTTCACGAAAATCCTGCAAACGTTGCCAAAACGTTTAATATATCGCAACCTGGCAGGTAAATGACTATGTAGGCTACTACACATCCCCAAGAAATTCGAAAGATGACATTTACCAATCAGATCAATATAATGGAAACCAGAGTGTCAATGACACAAAAGCTCATCCTTAATTAGGGCAAGTTTATTAAGAATTAAAATTTCTGAAATCCGTGACGCATTTCTATGCAGAGGCACGAGCTCTATCAAACAATTCAAACGGAATTAAAATCGGATAAGAATTGAAGGAGGAGAAGAATTGTTTGTGAATTGTGGATAGAGTGCCCTAATTAGGTGTTAATTAGGTCATAAGTTAATTAATAATTAAAATTTCCCAAATCCGTGAGGAAGTTTAATGCACAGGCTCTTTCAAACAAACCAAATAGAATTGAAATCGGATAAGAATTGAGGGAGAAGAAGCATTTCTTGTGAATTGTGGACAGACGACAGACAACAGATGACACACGATGGCATAAGCTCATCTTAGGCCTAAAGACCGGATGAGCTGAAAATCAATCGTAACAAAGAAAACCTTAGTCAGAAAAAAACTGTGTAATAAAGGTGAGGCTTTTCCTATTTTCTTCGCTATCAACTTGAGAAAAAACGTAAACATTGGGGTGATATAAAATAACAATTTATTGTATAGATATAACAACAAATTAACATTCACAGATTTTACCTGGTTCACAAATTGTTAGCCGAAGTCTTCTGTAAAAAAGTATAAGTATTATTGAAGATCATGTTAGTGAGACTGTATTTTGGATTGTAGGCTCTTGAATACTTATAATCTCATACAAGTACAAGCGCAATTACCCTTTAAAGTTATATAATTATTTTTTTACCCTCTTGAAGTTGTGTCTCACAAGTTTAAGGGCTAAGCACGACTATAGTCATTTTTTAACCCTTTAACCGCCAAATTATTCAATCTGAATTTTCACCCACTTGAAGTTGTGTCTCGCTGACGCGATCCACACCTTCAAGTGAGTGAAAATTATTTAGATTCGACAAAATGGAGGTCAACTGTTATCAAATATTGCTGATTGATGTCACATTTTATCTTTAACATATTTAAAATGTGGTACTTAATGTAAATATCCCAAATTAAAGCTGAGAACCTCCTTATTGTGACGGAGTCTACAATTTTTACTCGAGGCAGTGATTGCATTATGCAGTGTTTGATCCTGGTGATTTGCTCACACGTTAAAGGGACTGGCCAAAGCTAAAATCATCAAAAAATCGGTGATTTTATTTTGGCTTCTTAATATGACCATATGATGTAAACATGTCCATAGACTAGAACTGCAAAATTAAAAAAAAAAATTGCTGCGCATTCACCAGTTAGGCTAGATATAGCGACGAAATTCCCGTGTTTCCTATTTTTGACATGGTTGTCAATAATTAGAAATCAGGCCAGTCCCTTTAAGGTGTGGAATACTATTCTCATCTCAAGGTGAATAAAAAAGCAACGAGGCAGGTAAAAATTAACAAAAGATACACCATCCTGACAACAAAACGTACTGTGATCAACAAATTAAAACAACAAAAGTGAACCTCCTTTAATAACAACACGTAACATTGGTCCTGTGATGAATATCAGAGGCAAACAGCTTAGTTGAAAAGTAACTGCTATTCACTTTCAACGGCTTGAATACAAATTGATATATATATATTGTAGATTTGATAATCTTCACATGTCTTAATTTTCGTGAATCTCGGATTTTGGGATTTTTCGTTTAGAATTCGCTAATTTTCATTTTGTAGTGCTATTACAATAATAATTTTTGCGAGATTGTTCCTTGCGAAAATTAAAACCTCATGAATATCACCAGATCTACAGTATATGAATATTATCTGATATATATATAAATGTCTGAGGACATCAGTGTAACTGAAGCTATATATTTATCTGCCTAAAAAGTTCAAGTTTGGCAAGTGAAATATATAATAACCAAAATCTAGGTTTCTTATACATTTTAATTTTCGTCATACACGCCTAAATCCTGGATAGCGATATAACAAGACTACTCCGAATTAGAATTTGATTTAAGCAATTTTGTGTAGGGTTATTAATGTAGTCCTAGGCTAGGTCAAAAATCAAGACACAAGACAACTAGGTCTAAGAGGCTCAGTCTAAGAGTAAGATAAGAACTAGACAGTCTGTCAGAGATTGCAAACCTCCATTGTAATTAATGATCCTAATCAGTATCCCAGTAATGGTCTACCTATCTGGCACGGTTTACCCGATATCAGGCCAATCAAGGTAAATAATGGCCGATTTACGGTCATTTTGAATTCGATATAGACTAGTTAAAAAATGTCAGGGTGCATTCTCCCCCGAAACCTCACATTTTGTTTTATAGAAATTATTTGTTTTATAGAAATGGTCTAGCTATCTAACACAGTTTACCATATATCAGGCCTATTGAGGTAAATATTGCCGATAGTTGGCCATTTTGAATTCGATAAGAGGTAAAAAATTCCAGGGTGCATCCTCCCCTGAAAAATCACATTTTGTTTTATAGTAATGGTCTAGCCATCTAGCACGGTTTACCAAATATCAGCCATGTGAAAGTGAATAATGGCTGATAGGCAGCCATTTTGAATTTGATCGAGTCTAAATTTTACATCATGCATCCTCTCCTGAAATCTCACATTTTGTTTTATAGTAATGGTCTAGCCATCTAACACGGTTTACCAAATAACGGCCATGTGAAAGTGAATAATGGCCTGAAGACGGCCATTTAGAACTTGATCAAGTCAATTTTTTTTTAAATGCATCCTCTCCTGAAATCTCACATTTTGCTTTATAGTAATGGTCTAGCCATCTAGTACGGTTTACCAAATATCAGCAATGTGAAAGTAAATAGTGACCGATAGGCGGCCATTTTGAATTCGATTGAGTCAAAAGTTTTTAAAAGGCATCCTCTTCTGAAATGTCACATTTTGTTTTATAGTAATGGTCTAGCTATCTAGCACGGTTTACGCCTATCGAGGTAAACAATGCCGATTGTCGGCCATTTTGAATTTGATGAGTTAAAAAATTTCAGGGTGCATCCTCCCCCGACAACTCATATTTTGTTTTATAGTAATGGTCTAGCCATCTAGCACGGCTTACCAAATATCGGCCATGTGAAAGTGAATAATGGCCGATAAGCAGCCATTTTGAATTTGATCAAGTTGATTTTTTTCAAGACGCATCCTCTTCTGATATCCCACATTTTGTTTTGAAGTAATGGTTTAGCTATCTAGCACGGTTTACCCAATATCAGGCCTGTCGAGGTGAATAATGGCCGATAGGCGGCCATTTTGAAGTTGATCGAGTTGAAATTTTCAAAAATGCATCCTCTCCTAAACCTTATAATTTGTTTTATAGTAATGGTGTAGCTATCTTGAGCGGTTTTCATGATATTCCCCAATATCAGGCCTGTCGAGGTGAATAATGGCCGATAGATGGCCATTTTGAATTTTATCGACTTGCAATTTTTCAAGATGCATCCTCCCCTGAAACCTTACAATTTGTTTTGTAGTAATGGTGTAGCTATCTTGAGCGGTTTTCGAGATATTCCACAATATCAGGCCTGTCGAAGTGAATATTGGCCGATGGGCGGCTATTTTGAATTTAATCGACCTGAAATTTTTTAAGATGCATCCTCTCCTGAGACCTTACAATTTGTCTTATAGTAATCGTGTAGCTATCTTTAGCGGTTTTCATGATATTCCGCAAAATATTTCAGTCGGATTTACCGATGTCATAAATTAGGTCAAAGTGCTGGGTCAACTTCAAGGTCGGGGTCCAAAAACCTGAAAAGGCACAACTAGGGACCTTAGAGAACATGAATTTGCAATATGACTGCAATCGGCCCAGTACTTTTCGAGATCTGCTCCGGAAGCGAAGTGTGCATTAAAACGTCTAAATAGGTCATAGTTCTGAACCAAAAGTAGGTCAAACTTCATATACCCCAAAAAGCACAATTAGACCCCCTAGAGGTGTTCTGTGTAAAATTTGAAGACAATCGGACAAGTACTTTCAGAGATATGCTCTGGAAACGAAATGTTCACATCATTTCTCTTCTGTGACCTTGCGTATTGAATTCAGATTAAAAATATTTCAACCTGTCCATTATCCACCTGGAAGTAACCCACATACTAAAAATTGTTATCCTAGCTTATTTTCTTACAAAGTTATAGGCAAAAGAAGAAAACGGAGGCCGAATCGATAGCTCACTCCGTCTCACCTACAGTGACGGCAGGAGCTAAAAATGAGTTTTACATCGCAAATAAATGTACATTATCATAGTACTTACATCAATAAATGTAATCTTTCTATTGGAATAGTTTCATTGATTGTTCCAGAATACATCTCTGGAAAATGAAAGTATGACAAGAAATTGATAGAATGAACGACTACCATGTGCCTCTGAGCTCGGTCCGCTGAGAATATAGGCGCCACAGAAGATTTATTGAGTATATGATGCTATAGTTATTTCTCATCTGCCCATGGCACATTGAATGTAAATTGATTGTACATTCATTGATGGCACATCGATTCTACAATGTTCATTCCAATTTTAAATGCTAATTCTGGTCTTCATTCCAATTTTAAATGCAATCAGGACTATATTTGTCTCTTACCCTCTTTAAATATAGTTTCCTTAGCAAGATATAATTGATCGCTTTGTCATATAATAATTATGGTGGTTGGAGCTACACAAATCCTTTGAATGAACTATATTGTCCAATACTATATGTAATACAGTAAATGAATATAAATTTATATATACCTAATACATATAAATGACTGAGCACATCAGTGTAACTAAAGATATATATTTATCTGGATAAAAATATAAAATTTTGCAAGTGAAATATATATTAGCCAAAATCTAGGTTTATTATACATAGTCATCATATTCACTTGAACCGATATAAAAAATAAATTTTACATCACAATTAAAAGTACATAAATTATAGTACTTACAATACTATAGGTAGGCCTAATCTTTTTATTGGAATAGTTTGATTGATTGAAAATGTTCCAGAAATAATCTCTGGAAAATGCAAGTATGACAAGTAATTGATACAATGAACGACTAGCACGTTGACAAAAAAGGCACCATAATTTGTGTTTCATTGACATGCCACAATTGTTTCATAAGCTGGTTGACAGAACTTATTTTATGAAACTTGGAGCATGAGGAAGAAAAACCTGTTGCTCAATAATTGAAAGAAAGGTGAAAAAAATGAAAAAATTAAAGAATATGAACTACACTTGTACAAGATTGCCATGGCATCAAATAAGAAAAATTGTGATAAATCAGCCTTTCTGACTTTTTCAGCCATTATTGAACTTGTCCGAGAACTGGTTATTAGCACGCAGAACAAATTTCATCACGACACATGGCAATTTATTCTGCCCACAAGGAAATGATAATGCAGACGCCGACAGTGATGCAGACAACGCCAAACTTCAGTTGCAATAGCCAACTTTTTCTCAATTAAAAGGCATGCTAAAAATGGGAGAATATATAAAATAAAGGAAAATTGAAAAATAAATGAGAAAAAATACTAGAGCCTGAAGGCACTGAAGTAGAGCGTGCGTCGTACTTCAGGGTTATTGTTCTACGGACAGCTGAAATGGAGCTGTCTCACAATAATTATTAAAGCTGCTTAAATGTTTTGCTTATATTAATCAAAAGACCAAGTCATAGAAAATGGTGTTTAATTTATTATTTAACTGTTTAAAGTATCAAAAGCCAGTGGGGGTTTCTGAACTCTAAACTTTAAAGTCTGAAGTTTGAAGTCCAAAGTATATTCAAAATCTAAAATCCGAACTCTAAGTCTAAAGTTCAAAGTTTGAATTCTGATGTCTGAAGTTTGAAGTCTGTCCGAAGTCTTAAATCTGTAGTGTGAAATTCAAAGTAAAAAGTCCAAAATCCGAAGTCTGATGTTCGAAGTCTGGCCGAGGTCCAAAGTTTGAAGTAGGAGTCTGACGTCTGTCCGAAGTTTGTCTGAAGTCTGTCATAAGTCTGAAAATTGTCTAAAGTCTGTCTGAAGTAGTCTGCATGATAGCGATCACCATCGATCAGCAGTTCTCCTGATCCTCATAACATACCGGTATATTATAATGTATTTATTGAGCTTATTTGGTTACATATGTATGTTTGTTTTTGTTTTGTGACAAATAAATTGTCCGAGTCTTTTGGTCCGAAATTTGACGTCTGTAGGACGTCTGACAATGAAGGCTACAATCCGACGTCTGAAGTATGTCCGAAGTCCACAATCCGAAGTCTGAAAACTGAAGTCTAAAGTCCACAATCGAAAGTCTGATGTACGAAGTCTGACGAAACTGAAGTTTGATGTCCGACGTCTGTCCGAAAACTGTCTGAACTATGTCCAATGTCTGAAATATTACGTATGTCTGTTCAAAACCTGGAGTCCAAAAACCAAAGTCTGAAGTCCAAAGTATGTCCAAAGTCCAAAATCCGAGTCTGAAACCAAAGTCTGAAGTCTGTCAGTTGTCTAAATCTGAAACCGAAGTCCAAAGTCTAACGGCCAAAATTCGAAGTTGAAAGTCTAAAATCTGAAGTCGAAAGTCTATCTGAAGTCTGTTCAAAGTTTTTTGCAATTATTATAACTTTGTCATACAATACCGGTATTATATACTACTATATTACAATCTTATATTATCAAAATATATAAGAAGGTGAAATAATATTTCACAATGAGATTATATAGACTAACATTTAATTAACAAACAATATAAAATGCAAACACACGTGTAGGCCTACATGTATGTAATATACAAACGATAATTATATTGATCAGAATTGGACAGCCCTTCCCCTAATGCAGCAAAATTTCGTCACTGACACCTCCAGGATAACCGGAGCCGCTGGCTATGCACCCAACAAATAGATAAAAAATGTTGGAGCTGTTAGTTTCTCAATGATGGGCTAACGACGGCGACGCTGGCCTAAAATTGAAACAGCATTGGTTGAATGTCTTGTGTAAGTGTTTGCTTGGCTCTAGCAAAAAAAGGATATCCCCCATGAACTGCTTGTCGCGCTTTTCACGTAGACAGAGAATGGAGGCAGAATATTGTAAAGTCATAAAAAGACATAATAACATGACTGTATCTTCATAGATACAGATCCCGGGATACAGATACATGATGACGTACTACCTTGTGTTTTTTTTGGGCAGGTAGGAAGACTGGATCGTATTTCTACAGATCTGAGTAAATATGATGCAGTCCTCGCAGCAAACACGAGGCCCAATACTGTTTCCATGTTGGTGCAACAACGGCGACGCTGGCCAACATTGAAACAGCATTAGTTGAATGCCTTGTGTTTGCTGGGCGGTGTCACTGCGTTGAGGCCCAATGCAGGTGCCGTGCATACAAGCACTTGTTGACCCAGTGAACTGTATACATGTAGTTCACTGGGTTGACCTGTACACTGTTTACTGGGCCACGCATTATCTCTAAAGGCTGACTGGTATCACGAAAAAAACAGATATTTAACTGTGTTTATCTGAGCATCTAAATAGAAATCTCAAAATTGGAGCTCGTAGTGCAATGAAGAAAATTCTTTTTAACAGACACATGACGTTAGATATGTTCTCAGCTCAACGAATTTAACGTCATTGTTGTGGAATAAATCGACACTAAAATACATTAAGCTTAGACAACTGCAACAGTAGAGCAAAGCTCTACTAATAAAAAATTAGATTTTTTTTCTATAAACTTGTTACCTCTCATGTTTTCTTGAGAGAGCATTTTTATGACTAGGCGGCTTGTCAACTAACTTATCATCCCTTTGGATATAAAAAGGTGTATCTGCCACTTGACAAAGTGGCAGATACAGTACACCCTTTCTTATCCAAAGTGACGTTATTAAAAAATTATAGCCTATACCAGAAGTGGACTATCTATCACAGAAAAACCACTGGCCACACCCCCTTCATCTGTACCCAGTTCTTTTGTCCTCAAGACAAATCCACAATATTTGTTGAGTAGCACATTCTCCTTTGACCTGAAAATAAATATACAGGAATTACAAATTTTGCGTGCAGGATAAATATATATGCGCCATCTGAATAAATTTAAATAAAATCAAATTGTGTCTCGCTACGACGACCCACAACTTGAGGTGGGTGAAAATTACTCATATTTGTTTAATTTAGGACCAAACATTGCAATCTTGATTTCAAATGCACATTTCGTTCCCAATAACCAGGGCAGGAAATAAGAGCGTTCCGTTTTTCCGGGACAACTAAATAACAAAACCCACATTGCTCTGATGGTTGTCTGTTCTGACAACCACAGACTTTTATCCAACAGTCACATTGATGATTGACAGTCACTGACTGTGATCCCATAACTTCAACTGCATAGGCCCAACCAAATTTTGCCCATTATTTATCTGACTGTCAAGCATAGTTAAAGTTGTGGTCGTGATCAAAATCATAATTTCACTTTTGTTCCCATTTTTAGCCAGACATCTTAAAATTGTGGCGGACAATCAAAATATTCATGTTGGTTGTCCAGCGGACAACCACTATTTTGAACCTTATTTCCAGTCCTGATAACAGTGGTTTCTTCGGCTAATAAAACAGATGAGAAATGACAATAAATAATGGTAGCGCTGAAAGGTTTAATATGCATAACAAATTTATGTATTGATACCTATTCACCATAAGACATATTTGAATAAAAATCGGTCACTACAAAATTGTGTAATCTCTCATAATTTTGCAAATGTCCATGTATGTATAAGAGTATTTATGTTTAACCCCTGGTACAATGGATGTGGACTACAGTAGACATTATGTGCTTTATTAGCACCTTTATAACCCCCGATAACCAGTAGTTAACCCATAAGTGCTGAATTATTTTTGTTAAAACCATAGAGGGTTTTTTCAATTTGAAATCATCACAAATGCCTAAGTTAGCTCTTTCCGATTCATTTGAATACCTTGTTATGGGTCTACAGCCAATAGAAATTTTTACCCTTACAGTGCGGGGATCGACTTTAGTCGCCAGAATCTGACGTCTACAGACGTCAGATTCTGACGACTGAAGTCGATCCCCGCGCTGTAAGGGTTAAAAGTAAAATGTACCTTCAATCTTGAAACACTGATATATGTTGGGACTTGAATTTCACAAATCACATACATCTTCAGTTTCTAGTGACTGAAAATTTAAATTGAATAGCTCTAGTGTTCCAGGGGTTATGTAAAGAGATTGGTAAAATATACATCTGTTTTTCCCCCCATTTTGCACACTTGTTTTCACAAAACTGACCAATTTAAATTATTGTGTAATTTGTTAGGGATACATAAGTCACTGGACGTCAGTTCCTTTTGTCACGCGTGGTTATGATTGCATATTGTACTTACTATTTTTGCTGACAATAAACCTATTGAACCCCAATAAGCCATTCTGAGCAATTCACAGCTCAAAGTGAATGAAAATGGAACTATTTATGTGAATTAGTTTTATTTTAACCCTTTCACCACTAATCAAAATTATAGTTGTTTTTTAATTTGTTTTATTACACATCACTCAAGTGGGTGAAAATAAAAATTATCTAAATTAGCGCCTTCAGCATTAAGATCACACAATTCAAACAATCCAAAAAAAATGTGTATTTTCCGTTATTTTCCCATTCCATGATTCATGATCATATCACATACCCGACAAATGTTCCATATATGCCAAGTTCACTTATCATTGTGGTCATTTTGATATCTGAACCAACTCGAACAGGACAGTTTCTGACAGCTGGTGGTAAAATTCTCTCCATCAAGATGTAGGCTTCTCTTTCATTGGAATGCCGAATTTCTGTTAATAACTTAGGAATATCATCACCGTAGGTGTTGTTACCTGAAAATAAACACAGGGAAAAATAAGATTATATGTTTTTTTTAAGCAGTTGCCAAAAAATTAGGCTAATTTGAGCTGAATTAATTATTAATTCTAGGCTCACATTTTTATACAGAGCATTTAATGGAATAATATCTTAAAACAAGAGCACACTCGATAATAGCCCGCCGCCGAATTATGATAAAGAAAGTAAAGACGAATGTCATCACGTAAATAACAACCCAAGATATAAATGGTATGTTAAATAAGATAGATACATGTATAATATGATATACTATATAATACTTGCATAGACTACAAGCAGATCTATAAAAAACCAGCCGCTTTTCAAGTTATCGCGCCCACAAGGTCAAATTATAGACGTAAAATAAATGTGAAAAATCGCAATAAGTCGACCATTTTGATTTTTTTACCGGCCATTATTGAGCTTGTCCAAGAACTGCTTATTAGTAACATGCATAACAAACTTGAAGAGGATACTTGTGAAAATGTTTAAGTTATCGCGCCTACAAGGTCAAATTATTGACGTAAAATGAGAAAAATCGCAATAAATCGGCCATTTTGAATTTTTTTTCAGCCATTATTTAACTTGTCCAAGAACTACTTATTAGTAACATGCATAACCAATTTGAAGAGGATATGTGGAAAACTTTTCAAGTAATCGCGCCCACAGGGTCAAATTATTGACGTAAAATGAGAAAAATCGCAATAAATCGGCCTTTTTTTTTTTTCAGCCATTATTGAACTTCTCCAAGAACTACTTATTAGTAATATGCATAACCGATTTGAAGAGGATATGTGAAAAACTTTTCAAGTTTTGGCGCCCACAAGGTCAAATTATTGACGTAAAATGTGAAAAATCGCAATAAATCGGCCATTTTTTTTTTTTTTTCAGCCATTATTGAACTTGTCCAAGAACTACTTATTAGTAACATGCATAACCAATTTGAAGAGGATATGTGAGAAACTTTTCAACTTATCGCGCCCACAAGGTCAAATTATTGACGTAAAATGTGAAAAATCGCAATAAATCGGCCATTTTTTTTTTTTCGACCATTATTGAACTTGTCCGAGAACTGATCATTAGTAACATGCATAACAAATTTGAAAAGGATATGTGAAAAACTTTTCAAGTTATCGCGCCCACAAGGTCAAATTATTGACGTAAAATGTGAAAAATCGCAATAAATCGGCCATTTTTTTTTTTTTTTTGGCCATTATTGAACTTGTCCGAGAACTGGTCATTAGTAACATGCATAACAAATTTGAAAAGGATACGTGAAAAACTTTTCAAGTTATCGCGCCCACAAGGTCAAATTATTGACGTAAAAGGTGAAAAATCGCAATAAGTCGGCCATTTTGAATTTTTTTTCAGCCATTATTGAACTTGTCCGAGAAGTGGTCATTAGTAACATGCAAAACAAATTTGGGAAGGAAACATGAAAAACTTTTCAAGTTATCGCGCCCACAAGTAAATGTTAACGCCGATGCCGACGACGCCGAACTTCAATTGCAATAGCCCACCTTTTTTAATTAAAATTAAAAGGCGGGCTAAAAACTGCTGTTATTCAAATATCAACTACTCGTCCATATTGAATTTCCTGAAAAAAAATGGATGACTAATCAGTATTTGGTGACATACCTCCTCCTTCTCGTTGTGGCTTTACTACATACCGCTCTGGGTGCGCCAATGCCATCTCAATAGCCGCATCTCCTTCTTTTGTCTAAAAAAATATCAGGTTATTTAACAGACAATAGAGGTTCTTTATTATATTAGACTTTATTATCAAAACTAAGCAAAGTCAGGTGAAGAGGTAACAAATTAACAATTACGGGTGATAAACTACTATTATATCATTACACAACTTTACTCAGATGAAGGTAGGAAAAATAAAATGTTGACCTTTTCACTTCTAATTGTTTTTAATCTAATTTACCAGCTGACTAAATTGCTTTCATTTGGAATGAAATATGTGATTAAACATCAAAATTTCAGGGTTCCACAAAAATCTGACAAGTAAATTCAAGGACAAAATGTATATTTTCCAGTACTTAAATGCCACTATTTTTAGTCAAATGTACTAGCTACAAGCAAAATATTTATTTCACCTTAAAATATAATTCTGTCCACAAAGTTTGATCCCAAAGTAGCCTTAGTTTTGATGGTTAAAGAGCCCAGCGAAGTAAGTCTCCACAAATTAAAAGGGTGCCGAGCAAAGACAGCCTCAAAAAGGACCAATAAATATTTATTTACAATATGTCCTTCAGACAATTATTTATACACTGAATCACGAAAAGTAGGTCTAAAAATATTTATTTAAAAAATACTTCAGCCCCCACTACCATGGTAATTGAATGGTGGTCCCCTAAGACAAAAATATGTAATTGACTGGTGATTTCTGATGGGCCATCTGTTTCATCAAAAAATTCTTAATACACAGTGTATAACATCTTATAATTATATAAGATTTTATAATTTTCATATGGCCCCTTTCAGAATACCAATTTTTCAAAGACCTGTATATTGCATAAATAGCAAACTGGTGACTGGAAGACTGCCATAGAAATGGACCAAAGGAATTCCAGGACTTTTCAAGGACATTTTAATCAGAATTCCACTGTTCCAGGACAATCTGAAAAATTGTGTTTTTCCAAGACACTTCCATAAAGCCATAATTTTCCAGGTTTTCCAGGAACTTGCAAACGATTACTGGTAAGCAAATAACTAATTTTCACTCACTTGAGGTTGTTGGTCAAGGCGATGAGACCCAACTTCAAGTGGGTGAAAATATAAGATAACTTGTTCTGCTGGACTGGTCTATCTGTGTTCTGTTTTCTATAGCAGGTTTCAATTTGTTCAGTATCAGTTTTGGATAATTGCTAGTCTAACTTGAAATTGATCGGCAAAATATGTTATCTTTAATGATAGGAATAACCTTTTTTGCAAATTGCTTCACAATATTGTTAAAATACCAAAATGTGAAAGCACGTTCACAATAGGTATGTCAAATATGCATTTGCATGTGCTGTAAACTTTTAATATCTTACCCTTACATTTAACCCTGAAGGAAAAGAAGAAAGTTGAAATACACCCGAAAATGTTTTCTTTGATATTCTAAAGAGTGTAAAAGCCCGCTCAGAGCACTCACAGGTCCAATTACTCGATATAGTCTAGCCATGTCTGCATGCTTTAGGTACTAGAAAAGTGGCGAGATATCAGTGAATATAAGTACACTTAGGGGTTTTGTCAAGTTAGAAAAAATCCAAAAATCTGAGAAAAACTCGGAAGTGGGTGGGTAGGTGAAGCCACAACTCGTTTTTTTAATTTTTTTGGGGGAAATTTTGTGTTTTGTGTGTCTTTTGTGTTGTTTTGATGTTTTCAAATGTTTCAAAAAAAAATAAAAAATTGGATAGGGGGTGGGTTGGTGGGGTCTGACCAATCCAGGTTTTTCTCGGATTTTTTTAACTTAACATCCCTTATGTCAACAGGGATTTTCATTACCAAAGACTGCATATTTTTGAGATCAGCATTTTAGATTGCACTGAGCAGGAAGTATGACTGCATAACACAAGTATCTCCCTGAGCTGAAGTGAATGACCACAAAAAATTTCATGAATCTATCTATAATTCCAGAGATAAGATCTTTCAAAAATGGCCCCAAATTTGACGCTCAGAATTTGGCAGAAATTCAAGATAAATTGCAGAATGTTCCTGATGATTATGCATATATCACTACAAACACGTTACCTACTTGTTCAAAGCTGTAAAGGTTCCCAAATGTTTCTCTTATTCTAGCACAAGCATCTGCATCATCCAGAAATTTTTCAACGACTCCTGGTACCGCTAGCACCTGCTGCACCTTCTTACAGCCTGCCAAATGGTACCCCACACTGGGACAAAGAATCGCTCGTGATCGCTCCATGACTAATATAGTTTTCCAATCCTGTTAATGATTTAGGGTGAATTAAAATGAACATGTGCCGTATAATTATATCACTTGTATGAAACAGAAATATTTTTAATTATTTGAATGACAGAAAAATTCAACACAGCAAAAGAGTTAGAAATATTACGCAAAGTTGGAAAAATAATTATGAAAACGAAAAGGTGCAGGTTTTTAATCTGATATCAAGTCTGAAGACCTATCATGAGACTTTACATTTTACCCCAGTCATCACTAGACCTGTTTTGTGTGCCATTTCAACTCCACGGAGAGCATACAGTCCTGCAGGCATTTAGGAGTGTTGAACACATTGCCACCTCTGTCTGAACATGTATTTATCCGAGTCAAGAGAAGCATTTGAGGGTGAAGCGCCTTGCCCAAGGACACAACGTCGAAACATGTCCCAAGATTCAGAGGAAAGAAACATGATATTTCTCTGAAAATTCTGCAACAAGCGCGTTTAAATCGCATGGCAGGCAGCGACATTGGCAAAGCGGCACGCTCTAACCATTACATCACTTCCCTCTCTACTGCGAACAATCGATACAAGACACAAAGGAGCGACATATATCATTAAGTTTGGTGGAAATTTATAATAGAAATATCAATAGGTGAGAAGAGGCATATTATTAGTTGAAAACATTCTTAAGGAGTGTATACATTTGGTAATTGAAACATAATACGCAAGCACAGATGGAAATAACCTTTGGAGATCATTTGAATACTAACCTATGTTACGGGTCTGCGGCCATTAGAAATATTTTTACTCCCACAGTGCAGGGATAGACTTTATTCGTCAGAATCTGACGTCTACAGACGTCAGATTCCGACGACTAAAGTCTATCTCCGCGCTGTAAGGGTTCAAGATGTTATTGCTCACATAATTTCTAGCTTAAAGTGACAAAAAAATTGAAATAGATATATTGCAAATAGAGCTACTTTGTGAACTGAGCATCTATCAGTGTTTCATCAGGATTCAAAAGGGGCATGGCACCCTCTATCATAAGGGGCACCTTATCATGCATGCAGGGCACCCAGTTTGGCGTTTTCAACACCCACTCTCCCCAATTAGTTGTATAAACAGAATCAGTTAGGTATGTAAACATCACCAGTTATTACCACTATGTACACAGGCCGTTATCAGGTATTGCGTCATAGGTGTGAGCGCGCTACATCAGTGACTGGGGTGTTTTTCATGTCACAATGGCCTGGGTGGGTTGAATATGACATAACAACACTTAAAAGAGGCATTTCACTGTCAGAATATTAGAACGGCAACATGGCGCACATGAAGGGCAGCATGACACTCAAGAAGGGCAACATGGCGCTCATGAAGGGCAACATGGTACTCACAAAAGGCAACATGGCGCTGCGCACAAACATTTCACAAACTTTCAGAGCCATTTAATTTGGTTTGAAAGCAAAGATGGTCAGCATTTCATTCTCAAGGTCAGTGAAAATGAGAATAAATACCTATGGCTAAGATATGTTGGATGATTTACCTCTTCAGAATTAAAGTGATGCGGACTGTAACCCCATCTTTGGTACACCACCGCTACTTCAAAACCATCTCTTCAAAACAAAATACAAATTTTACTCTTTCAAGGCAGAAATCAACTTTAGAAGTCAAAATATCTGAAGGCAATCACTGCACTGAAAGGGTTAAATCAAACTAAAAAGAGTTGTTCGGAAACGAGCACGAAAGCAGCCCTCCATTATCGCTCGACCACTCTTATGAAATTGTGGTATATAATGGCTATGTGAAGTATGAGGAAGCAGAAATGCATAGATCAGCTATCATGCAAGATTTTCGAAATAGTGGAAAAAAAAGCCATCAATTGATGATGTGACCCCTCAGCCGTAGGCTCTGTCCACCGATATCAAGAAATAATGAGAAAAAAAGCCCCCCCACTACCACTATGTCCATTTTTTTTAAATGGCTGTGGCAGCCATTTTGTTTTTAATGGATTTATCCCAAAAGTTAATCAAATCATCAGAAATATCTAGAGAACAACCATACCAAATTTGAACGCAATTCAACCAACGGTTCATAAGTTATCGTGCCCACAAGCTTTTCAGGCGGCCATCTTGGAAAATGGCCGCTTATGGCTTGGTGCCAAGAAAAAAATATATGGGATGAATTGCCCAGGCACATAGGTCTGTAAAAAAAAAAAAAAATTCATCAGTTAACTTTTTAGTAAGAGCTGAATTTCTGACTGCCCGCCCGCCCGCCTTTGGTGATCACTATACCCACAGCCTTAATGGCCAAGGGGTTAAAATAATGATAAAAAAAAAAAATGGCCGACTGGCAGCCATTTTGCATTTTTTAGTGTGAAATTTGTCATGGGTTATCCTTGTGTGAGACATTAAATTTTGTTTTATATTCATGGTCCAGTCATTTTGCATTTCTTGAGTAAAGTAAATATTACAATTTAATTAAAAATGGACGCTAAACAGCCATTTTGAAATTGTTTGATCTCTAAAGTTAATCAGGTCATTGGCTGACATAGCTGAAAATATTAGCCAAATTAAAAGAAGATCTGATAGCAACTTTTTTCTGAAATGCGCTAACGAGCATTTCTTCATTAGTGGCCATAGTAAAAGGGTTGATGATATGGGGATCAAAATGTCACCAAAACGATTCCCGAGTGGTATGTGATGGCTATATGAAGTATGAGGAAGCAGAAGTTGATACATTAGTGGCTATCTTGAAAACAAATAACTGCGGCGGCGGCGGACCGTGTGGAATACAGTAAGCAGCCCCCCTTGGCGAGGGCTGCTTAATAATTACCATAAATATTGATATGTATATTACAACATACAAAATAATATAATACAACTTACATGAGGAGTCTTCTATCCTCTCCCTGGAGTGTCGCTCTGTGCATGTCTGTGACGGTTTTTCTGATAATATTCACTTGCGGATTGCGGCTGTGTATCGCATAGTCCAGCAGCCTTTTGTCATACACATGGATGTTATCCTTGGGATTTTCTACGAAGTATAACACCACAGCTCTGCAATCAAGGATAAAGTACTGTATTTATTCTAATAAACGTCCATATTCCAATCAGAGATAAGGTATATTCTTATCGGATATAAAAGCAAAATTACATATCAAATTGAAGCGAGTCAAAATCATCTAGATATTTACATAAAACATGGAGACCAAAGGGTTTTTTCAATGTGAAATAATTATAAATGTCTTAGTTAGTTTTTTCCGCTTCATTTGAAGACCTATGTTATGGGTCTACAGGGATCGACACTAACTGATCTCAGGTAGTAGCCCAAAGGGCCAGTAACTTTAAATAATTACTGGCCCTTACTAGTAGCTTAGTCGTTCTAGTCCTTACTGTATCAAGGGGAGATTTTTCGTTGCTCCCAGGGCCAGTATCTCAGGTGATATACTGGCCCTTAGTGATTTTTACTGGCCTCGGGGCCAATGGTCCAGTGTGTCGATCCCTGGGTCTACGGTCATCATATAAATTGTTAATTCTTTCAGCTCGCTAATAGACCTTAGATTCTGATGTCTAAAGTTGGTCGCCAGTGGAAAAATAAAAAAAAAAACACTAAAACAACAACAAGAACTAATTCGCTATATTAATTGAAATCTTACAATATACTTTTTCCTCTGGTCACCCTTTTTAATACGAATATATAACACGTTGTTCAAAAGTGAAAATCATCTGAAACAAGAGCACACTCAACAATAGCTCGCCACCATTATTGCAATTGTCCGAGAAATTGTCCCAAAAGGTAAAATCATTGACATATAATATGAAAAATCACAATAAATCGGCCACTTTGAATTGTTTTCAGCCATTTTGGAACTTTTCCGAGAGCTGAATATGAGTAACATTAATATTACAAATTTGAGCAGGATATATACAAAAATTTCTGAAGTTATCGCGCCCACAAAGTAAGATTATTAAAATATAATGTGAAAAATCACAATAAATGAGCTATTCTGAATATTTGTTATCAGATTATTGAACTTGACAGAGAACTGTTCAGCAAGATACAACGCCGACAAACCTCGATTGCAACGCCCACCTTTTTTAACCGTAAAAATTAGGTCTGCTATTTAAAATGTAATTTTGTTGAAACTTTTCAGGGCATAACCCTCTCAGAAACCACACATTTTGTTTAATGGTGATGGTCTGGCTATCTGGTACGGTTTTTCAGATATTAAACATATTAACGTCAACAATGATCACAAGTCAGCCATTTTATCAAGGTGAAATTTTTTAGGGCATATTCCTCCCCTGAAACCGCACATTTTATTCTATAGTAATGGGCTATCTACCTGGTACGGTTCTCAAGATATTCCATATTTTGAAGAACTTTGATAATTGCACAGTTAAATCCCTATCTGCAACTGCACATTTTGTTCAAAAGTAATGGTCTAGCTATCTCTCGTTAACGAGAAAATGTGTATATCGGAAAAAAGTCAAGGTCATAGGGGTCACAGGTCAAATGTGAAGTTAGTCAAGCTTCAGTCATGATTAACCAGTATGCAAAGTTTAATATGCATTCCAGTTGCGTGAAACAAGTTATAGTGCTAAAAGTGGCGGACAGACAGACGCACCTGGTGACGACAAAAGGCATCCGCCAAAATTTTGGCTGAGGCCTAAAAAGTGACCAAACCTTTTAATCTATGGTCAAAAAATTTTACATGAAAAACTGAACAGTATTTGTTAAATCAGTCTGCATTTGCTGAAAAAAAGAATCAAGTATTCCAATTTCCATTTTATAATTTCCAAGCCAAATTGATAATCCTAACTCACTTCGGCTGACCATACTGTTCCCAAGCCATAACCATTGCCTCCGCCAAGCCAGATAGTCCATGATTGATTGGCAGCTGGACATAAACAAAGTACAATATCAGTAACATAATATATGCAAAAGACAACTGGTGCTCATTGCAGTGTTGTATGGTAAAAAATCAGCACTTGACCAAGTTTAAATAATTAGTTCTCTGCTCTTTAGTGACATTTTTATTCACCTTCAGATGGTGATTGCTGTCCTGAATTTACCGAAGTATAATAGTGCAAATGGAGCCACCTTAATATGATGGATCACTCAACTTTTTTATTTGATGAATTTTATTCAAAATATGCCGTGTGGTGAATAAATACCACAAGAAATCCTAACCCTTAAAACGCTGAAATATTTTGTATAAACCATAAAGTCCAGAAGTTGTTTTTTTCAATTTATTTCCCACTTCATTTGAATACTTATTTTATGGGTCTATGGCCATTATTATTTTTTTATTCTTTCAGTGCGGGGGTTGACTGTAGACGTCAAAATCTGACGTGATCATAAATTCGGTACCCACCGGTTAAGTCCAGTGCTGCTGAATATTTTTTTTTTGCTTTTTATCATTTATTTGAAGCTGGAATTGCTGACTCAATTTCCAGCTACTTTTAAATATATCCAAATTAAATTATTTGACAAACTGAGCATCAATGAGGAGCTACTTTATCTATTTTATGGATTGTATGAGTTAGCAATGAGTATGGATGTGTATGTATCTTACTTGATCTGTGTGGCTACCCATCTTATTTGTCTTCAGCAAATATCTGAAACAAAAAAACACCTCTTACATTCCCAAGGTTTACCCTTTAATTCTCTATCCACATAAACGAAATACGAAAAACGAAAAGTATTATTAATAAAGTTAATTCTCGAGAAGGTATAATCCATCAAAATAAGGATGTTTTCAGCCTGTTAGAAACTTCAGATGCAGGAATTGGATGTCCTATCTGGACGTAATTCCCCCCCCCCTTAATGATAAAATTCATTGAATAAAAGTAAAACTGCCCATTCTTTTTCACAGTTTTTTGAAAAATGTTGTGCTTAATCAAATACAAACCATAGCGTCTGCATGTGTAAGATAGTAAAGGATATAAATTAAACTTTAACCTGTGTAAATCACCAGCGACTTGTGATAATCCGGCCATACTGGAAGCCATTGTGTTAAATTCCACTTGTTGTATTTTCCTTGTGCCATCAGGATCTTGATGTAACATATAGTCAGACCGGTTCATTCCAAGACTCAATTCCTATAACGGATAACATCGATATCAGTTTCTCTTATTTAACCCTTATCCTGCTGATGACGACTATTGTCGTTTTGTATCTGGTCCACCAGTCTAACAAATCACTGTTATCGGGAATGAAATGTGTGTCTAAACTTCAAGATTTGCAAACATTTGTGCTCAAATAAACAAATATGAGTAATTTTCAGCCACTTGAAGTTGTGGGTTGCAGTAGTGAGACACAAATTCAAGACAGTTAAATTTTAAATAAATTAACTTAGCGGGGTGAACAATATAACCCTTTCATGAGACTTAACTCAAAATAAAAAAAGAGTGTGATTCAACACCTAATGTCTCACATGAAGAGATATTGCTGACTAGAAACTGTTTTTTTTATTGGCAAAAAGTATAAAATAGCTGAAATAAGACATAATGTAGCAGCAAAGATTGTTATTTCTTTTTACCGGTTGTATGCAAAATAGTGTCTGACAAGTATTCATGGATTAACTCTTTCAGCACGGGAATCTAAGTGACGTCTATAAATATGTCAGATTTTGATGTCTAAAGATGATCCCCGCACTGAAAGAATTAAACAATTATAATGGTCATAGACCCATAACATAGGTATTGAAATGAAGCAGAAACAGCTTACTAAGACATTTATGATGATTTCAAAAAGAAAAAACTATTTGGTCTCCATGGTTTATAGAAAAACATCAGAGTTGCAAGGGTTAAAATACGGTACTGACCTGCACAACAAATTTAGCAGTCAAAGATTGTTATTTCTTTTTACCGGTTGTATGCAAAATATTGTCTGACAAGTATTCATGGATTAACTCTTTCAGCACGGGAATCTAAGTGACTTCTATAAATATGTCAGATTTTGATGTTGAAAGTAAGTCCCCCCACTGAAAGAATTAACTAATTATACTGGTCGTAGACGCATAACATAGGTATTGAAATGAAGCAAAAACAGCTAACTAAGATATTCATGATGATTTGGAATTGAAAAAAAATGGTTTCCATGGTTTATACAAAAATAGTTCAGCATTGGAAGGGTTAAAATACGGTACTGACCTGCACAGAACCTTCAGCTTGAACATATTCAAATATCTCCCATAAATGTCTTGTGAAATCATCAACTTCAATTGTTCTGCAAATAAAATGGGTTTTCAAGGATATTTAATCAACTTGGCTTAAACGATCCAGTGAATCAACAGAATTACACATATTTAATTAATTTAGTAGCAGAAACATTTAATTTTGATGACTAAAAAATTTTTTTAAAACTTAAACTACAAAAAATTTGAAAATGACATGAAAGGGGATTTTAGGATAAAATTTTAAGTTAATAGCATATCCCCCAAAAAAATTGCTTAAAATATCATTATGTAATATACTACAGCACAAATTAAGAATAACAAGTCATCAAAATAGGTTTCCAAAAAAACAAAGGCTTTCAAGAAATTAATGATTATGTTATATAACAATGTTGTGGTACATTCATTTTTATCAGAATGATGCAACATTTAACATAATCATGTAATATACCAAATGTAGCTGGTTTGCTTGGGCCAAAAAAATATATGTTTGTTTCCGATTTGTTGTCATTTTATCCAGTGGGTAGGTAGGAAATTTATATTAATTTTTGGCACTTCAACCAATAGATTTTAATTATAGGTAAAAATTATTTTTTATTTTATTTGGCGCCAAATCCATGCATGTCTTATGTTTTTTGGATGCTTTTTGACCCTCCCCTCTCCTTTTCTTAACGTTTTTTCAGTTACTTTGACTACAGCCAGTAACTCGCATCTTAACTTATGGATTACCTAGAATTTTTTTTTTTTTTTTTTTTTTGGAAATCCATAAAACAAATTTGGGTCACACATGTTTTGATAGGGTCGGTCGGAAACAAACAATACTTTTTTTAGGCCTTGCTTCTAAAAGTCATGCAGCAATGTTTTTAAAAAATTCTATAAGTCAAATCTATAATAGAAAATAAATCAATGACAGCCAAAACGAAATTTAGAGTACAACCAATTTATATTATATTGGGAAAAACTCTCACTTCTCAATGCAAGATTTCAGAAAGTCGTAATCATGAGCGATCCTGTGCATGAGTATATTAAAATCTTCTTGAACTGCACATGCAGCATCAAAACAATTCTTTGGAACTGGACTCGGGAATAGGTTGAAAGGGGCATAAGAGACCAGATCTTGAGAAGAAGGGTTCCCTTTTGTTCTTAGTAAGTGTCCTGAAAGTGAACAATAAACAATAAACAATATTGTAAAATGAATAAAAACAAAGATCAACATTACTCTTACTAGTACTAGTATGCCGCCTTGTCCCGCTATATATTGCTAGCTACCATAGAAGGCAATAAATCTGCCATTTTTTTTTCGCCATTGTTGAACTTCACTTGTTATCAGCAACATGCAGACCCAATTTGTGCAGGATACATGAAAAACTTATAATGAGCATTGCTTATTTGAGAGATATTTAATATTAAAGACACCAGTTTGGTCATTGCAATCCTTAACCCTCAGAGTACTGATCCAAGAAAATTTACATTTTCAGCCACTTGAAGTTGTGTCTCGCCGCGGGGATCCACAACTTCAAGTGACTAAAGATGTGAAAATTTGTTAAATTAAAGTACCAACATATATATCAGTGTTTCGAGATTGAGAGCATATTTTTAACAATTGGTCATACAAGTGCTAATAAAAACACAGAATGGCTACTGTAGTCGACATCAGTGCTCTAAGGGTTAAATAACTAGCTGAGGGTTAACCCTTTCAATCCTGAGTTTACCATTGTCATCTTCATCCACTACAAGCCGCAAATTGCTGCCGCAATTCTAGACTTGTAGTGGATTAAGATGATTTGAAGTGAGTTTAAAATAAAAGAAAATTGCCATGTATTGGTGAACCAGATTCATGGAAATTTTCATTCTAAAACCCCTAGTTGTTGGGAAATTAGTCTGTTTTCAGGGATGTAAAATGATGCTTCAATGCATCGTGAGGGCTTGAAGGGTTAATTGAAAAAAAAACATTTCACCATGACAGCATATAATAACTAAGCTATCTCACCGTGACTTAGCATAAAATTGAGCTATAATAAAGTCATCTCACCATGACTCAGCATATAGTCGCGGGCCTTCTCAGCATAATCTTCAAGCTCATCTTGCCTGGTTTCTCTGTAAAAACACTCCTCTTGCATATTTTGACCTTTATCTACAAATTTACAAACAGAAACATATTCTCAGTTTAACCTATGTGCTGCTAACTGTTTGTTCCTGTTTTTAATTCATTTAGGCCACTGTGATTATTTTCTGTTTTGGATGAGAAAAAATTTGAAATCTAATAATCTGAAAAAAACATCAGCACTTGAATCATGCAAGTGACAATTTTTTTGTTCATTACATTTCAAAATGAACTGTTTTTTTTGGGGGAGAAATTTGCATGTTTTTTTCCATAAATCGGCAAACATCCAATGAGCGCGCTGAGCAGACACATGTTTTTTTCTGTTATACACAGGTTTAAAATCGAATGCAGGCATTTATTTAAAACAGGAAAAAAAACATAGTGGCCTTAACCCTTAGAGTGGTCAAACCCGATATATCAGTGCAAACCTATTCGGGCCAAACCCGATATTTCGGGTCTGACCCGTTTCACAAATACCGATTTGCTTTTTATATGCAGGACATTGAAATTCTTTCAAAAATCGATATTTATTGACTAAGTACCCATATGACATGTCCAATATGTTGTTAAAATGATATTAAAAGTAGGCCTACTTATGAGTAATTTTTTGAGATAATAAATAACAATTAGGGATAGGATAAATTATAATGTTGCCTCGCTGCAAGGAAATAGAGCAGCCGTCTGTGGGGCCGGACTTGCAGTGCTACAGCTCATCCATGACTACCATCTCTTTTTAGCGCAGTTGGTCAAATGTAAACTCAAAATGGTAAAAAATGGCGACGGCCAGGCCGAAACACAACATACATAAATACGCCCTGATTAGTTTCCTGGGTAACAACAAATACAATGGATAGTATGTCTGGAAAAGTAAGTCTGGGTCAAAAAGTAGCTATGATTGCAGCATGTGAAATAATCAGTTACCGGTAGGCCTACTCGTGTTTTATACAACAGTCACCACGTGATGCCTGCATACTAACTAATATAGATATAGTATACAGGGCCCGCCCTACCCGTTTGCCATTTCGCAATTGAATATAAAAGGATAGATTTGGTCATAAGATATTACTACGGTACTGGCGAAAATTATGGCGACAATGTTTTGCTGCTGCCGTTATCAGGTTATGACACAGAAAGTCGAAAAATGACTATGTGGACGAAATGGATGGTCAGTATGTATATTGTTTATTTATTAATTTCGCTGAAAATTTGTAGCGCCTTTCGACTAGTATAGATTGCCCATTTCGTAAGTTTTTAGAAAGACAGAATGAGAAATGAGCTAACCACGACCCGATTAAAATAGCCAATTAAATGCCAATTGATCAATCGAAAATTACGATGTCGGCGAAAAGGACGTCACCTTGTCGATCGCAATATCTCGGCCGTTTATTTATCAATGTCGCTGAAAACTACTAGTCCTTCTACCACTACCGGTTGCCCACTGTCTAAAATTTTAGAAAGATGGAACGCTGAACGATACAAGCGAGAGCCCATCGCCCAGGGCCATATCCAGTAGGGGTTTTTGGGTGTCTGTAACCAATCTGCTTAGGCCTATCCCTAAAATGCCTTGTTTTTTTCAAAATTATCTGTGGGGGACCTATTTAATTACCAGGTCGTCCTTTTTTCCAAATAATTACCAAAACAAATTTTTTAACGCATTGGCATACAGCCTTGGCCAACGAGTTACAGATTTGGCTAAATGATTTCTGATTCGGCTAATTACTTAACTAATGATTTCTATGAGCTTGATTATATATCTGCTTACTTGTGAAGAAAGCATATACTTTTGGCTTTGCAGATTAACATATGTATGCCCTACACAATAAAATTGTTACTTTGTAACAATAAAATATACTAGTAGTCTCTGCACTGTTCTGTCATCCTATATATGTAGGTCTACTAATCGTCTTTTTCTAGACGATAGTTCCCAGCCAGAAGGTACAAACGGACCAATTGTGACATTAGACTTGGATATGCCTACTGCCAGCGTGGTACGGTAGGCTACTCTACGAAGTGGGAAGAATATAAGAGTGTTCACTTGTTGTTATTCATTATTGACTGACATAATCTTGTCAATATCATGAATATTGTCACCAAGTAACAATGTAAGTGTCCTTCAAGACAAGCCCTACAATAGGAGATTACAACTGCAAACGAAAAGTCTCTGTCATTCCTATTATATAGCATCATATTGTATAACTATATATAATCTGGAGGGAGGGGGGTAATAATTTAAACTGAAAGTCAAAGTAGAATCATGGAGATAGTGAAAAATACCCGCGTTCTATAAATAGAACTATGCCTACGCATTGCCATGCATATGTGAACATGTATTATATATGAGCACTCAGGTCTATATATATTATATAGTGACTTAAGCTTAGAGAACTAACATTTATCAAAATATGGGGGCCTAAATTCACAAAGGCCCTATGTTCATGATGTTACACAATGTTGAAGTAGGCTTACTTGGTGCCCTCATGGAATAATCACTTATTAAGATATATTATCTGTGCCCTAAGGGGATCAGTAACACATAAAATAATACACTGTTTTCAACTTCTGGGATCTATCACTATGGTAACACACACTACTGTCATGCCTACTCAGTGCCCTCACTGAACTCTCACTAATACATGTATATTATAACATAAATAGGCTACTCAGTGACCCCTGGGAACTGTCATTACTACATTGTCACAACATAAATAGTCAGTGCCCTCAGCTGGTTTGACCTTACTGTGATCTATAGATGATCTAGTCATGACCTTAGAGTAACACCCGTATGAGGCCCAGCCTTAACCCATCATATTGTTTACTTGGGTTGGGCTTCACCGAATGTAGTTAAAGTAGGTCTACAGGCCATTGGTCAAATCATAACAATCAAAAGTTTGTTTTTAGTCTATTTTTGACATAGCCTAGGGGCCTATCAAACTTTTAAAACGGTGATTTACAACCCTTATATTACTACCTGTAACCTCTTGCGGCGTTTCGGTATATCTCCTTGCTGGAGTCTAGGCGGGTCTGAGCTATGATAAACATCAGAAGTGAACAGAATTGTAAAAAAACTAAGCTATTTTCACCCATTTGGAGCTGATTTGACCTTGCTGTAACTTTCAGATGACTGAAGCTGATTTTTCATGACCTTAGATAACACCCTATGAAGCACATGCATCCCAACCCATGCCACCATGTTTACTTGGGTTGGGCTTTATCAGATGTAATCAAAGTATGCATGCTGGCCGTTGGTCAAAGCATAATAATCTGTGTGTTATTAGGTCCATTTCCGTAGGGGTGACATAAAGGGGACATAATGGGGTATGACCCTCCCAACCCTTTTATTACCCCTCTATCCTTTTGGGGCGTTTCTTGGTGTAGCTCTGCGCTGCGGTCTAGGTGGCTTTCAATCTTACTAGACTTCTCAGGTGAACATCAGGCCTCGTCAAATCGGGTGCCCGGGGCTACCAGTTGAGCGGGGGGGGGGGGGGGGGGGCTACCACAACGGTAGCAGCCAGAGCCCAGCGGGCTACCAGTAGCAATACCAGCGTAATTAAGACGTTGTGCGCCGTGCATCCATTTATATGGGAAAACAACACTTCGCTATTGGCTTGCTATTAAAGGGAGGGTGCTAAGGTTTTAAAATATAGTTTTGACCGTTATTTTAGCTTAATTATACTATTTAAAGTACATACCAAAATAAATTATCATTAAATTTTAAATATATGCCACGAAAAAGTGCATTTGAAGTAGACCAAATGGATCTCATATTGAGGGTCATAAAAAACGCTCCCACTATCAGCAGCTGCCGTGTGACGTCACACGGTGAAGTCGTATGCCTACAGCAGTCCACTTGCACTGATCCTATAGTGATCCCGTAGTCACTACCCAGTTGTACAGCGTCTTGTTCATGGATTGTCCTACAAAGTTTTAACGTCATCTTTGTTTAAATTGTTATCATGCCAAAACGTTGCGTCTCCGGTTTGTGTAACAATACATATGAAGATGTTACAGCACTGATACATGGCCAAAAGATTCCCAAATCGCACGCATGTGGGATCGTTTTGTGAAACTCGACAGAGCGAACTGGAAGCATGGTAATCCCGCATATGTTCACTTCAGACAACTTAATGATTTCTTATCATATGGTCAGTGGACACATAAATTCAGTTTTCACTCCCGGCCTACCCAGGGTAAATGTCCCAGAATAGATCTAGATCAAACGTCTAGTTCTAACCGTTAGGCCTACTGCTACCAGGGCTAATGATGACGATGATGACTTCAACACCCCCATAACCACTTATTACCACCAGAGCGCATAGCAATCACGACTGTTTTCAATTTCAGCTACTTAACTTTTATACACGTAGAATTGTGGTTCACACCTGTGATACCGGATTGCATTATTCAGATACATAATTATATAAATGATAATTTTTTGAATAAAACTGTTCATGAAAACTCAGCCCCACGGGGAACAAAAATAATTCATATTAGGTGATCAGGCCTACATACTGAGCGACTCAGGGTTGTCACAAAAAAACTGAAAAATTAGTAAGACTAGCCAAACGGCGCTGAAAACAAAATTAATATGTTTATATACAATATTTCAAACTCCCGCCTGATAAAAGTCAATAAGAGCGCCGTTGGGGTTAAATTCCATAATTTTGAGAATTATTTTGTAAATAATTCAATAAATAAATACGACCAAACTTTAAATTCCCATAACTTTGTTCTGAGACGTCGCACGCGGATGGTTCGACCATCAACATGCTACACTTTTCAAGGAGAAAAGGAAAATTCCTGTGACGTATCGATATAAACCAGTGAATTCCCATGATGACGTCGCGAAGTGCCTACCCAGTAAACACAAAACATTTGTATAACATTTGTACAACGCTGGCCCAACGGTAACCACATTGGTCCAGCATTGGCGGTGATGGGATTTAGACAAATTTGTTGTGTCCGAGCCGTTACGCTTCGCAACTCGCATCAGATCCGGCGAAAGGGGGGCATGGGGTCATTAGCATTTATGGCAGGGCGGTTAACAAGGATGCGCGTTGTTTGAATACAATGTCGATCTTTGATGGAAGTGAAAAGAGAAATTCTCAAATTCGACGTTTTCGAAGCAGACATTCTTTCTGATTCTATTTTCCTTGGTTTAACTTTCGTTAATAGGCTACCAAATATCATCAAAATCGTTTGAGAATTTTGACTGAGTCAGAGTGAGTTGACGGGGAGTTCACAGGTTCACTACTCTCTGAGAAATCGGATAAATCTCCATCGCTAGTTGTAGACATTATGACAGAGACCTCTTCATGACTTCAACCTGTGACGTGCCAGGCTGTTCGGGAGTTTCCGTGACCGTTACAGAATCCGAAGTGACTTCGGCTCGAAAAATCTAACAAAAACATTTTTTTTACCAATAATAAAAAAAATTAAGTAAAAATTAAATTAGCTGTTTTAATTAAGAGGATATGTTCCATTTATTGATGCTCACCCAACCTTAACCTTAACACCCTCCCTTTAACTAGTGTTTTTTCATGTCGGATCTTTCTGAAAATTATGCAGTATATTCTTTCACTTGCTCTAGATTAAATCGCTCTATCTCTGTCAGAAGATTCATATTTGTACAGGATTCGACCATTGTTTATGTTTAGATTCCGTGAATTCCGAGTTCCGCCATCTTGTTTTTCACGGGAATCACCGATCCGACTCAGTTGCATAAATTAAGTTACTTCGAACACCATTGGTCAATATTTGCATGTCCTTTGACCTGTGTCAAGCACACTACCTAATTATACTAATCTCCGCGAGAAATTAAACTTGGAGCAGTAGAAATATATAAATTATGCCTATAAACCGCGGATATCAGAATAATGTGTATAAATATAGCTATAAAATAAAATGTTATGAATGGGGAAATTTGGGGAAGTTACTGTAGGTAGAATAGGCTGTTTTCAGATACTATTTGTCTCACATCCATAAGTGATATCGCATCTGATCGCAAACGTGAAAGACAGGGGGAGGGGGTCACAAAACTGACACAACGCCACATTCCGGCGCGTCATACACACACGTGTTGATCAACAGAGAGCTGATCGCTTATTTTTATAATATGACGACAAAGTGACTTTTCATACGGGACTGTACGTATTGTTAATCATACGTTGACCTCATTTTTGTATTACTAGTTTTTCATGCACAATTAGCATTATTTAGGTGATGTGTAGGCCTACATAAAACTTCTTAGCGCTACAGTAATCAGTATGCAAAACCATATCAAGCTCTGCAAGGTACACTGAAGTAACGCAGCATACATGTACGAATGTTCAGCTTTGTTTGTAAACACATTGTCCCACATGGACGTGGTCATTCAAAGACTGTCACTTACTGGTAGTTCCTACTACATATAGGCTACACAGAGCACTGTGTAGACTGTTCTAACCAGACGGGGGCAGCGTAAATAGTAGTTTTATTGTGGGTTTTCCTGGCCGTCACCTCTCTCAACAGAATTGAAGTTTGAACAACATTATTTATATGCTGGCAGTGGCAAATCAATTAACTTGCATATATTTTCTTAAGACAACCCACACACAATATGTTGAATAATCATGTGATCATGATGACAACACTTGAGACATTTATAGGGCCTACATGTACTGAATTACGAGGAACAAACTTCTAAATGGACATGCTTATAAGTCTAAATAAATAAATGCTATGAAAAATAAGGCTAGTCTATTATATACAATATAGCTATAGGCTCTAAATAGTTATAGAAATTAGATTCTAATATAAATACTGTAGGCCTTACATATGTTAGTCATACGACATTAGACAGTTAGTCTACTAGTCAGGGTACTTGAAATCCACCAGACCCCAACCAATCATGAGAGAGGGTGCCTCATACTCTAACGTTACACTTTAATATCCGACTACGAGAGCAACACTTTTATCTGGGCTACCGATATGCATTGGGGGCTACCAAACTTTTAATGTTGGTAGCCCGTGTCTGTAAATTTGACGAGCCCTGAACATGTGAACAGCATTATACCAAAAGCAACAAAAACAAGTGATTTCTACTTGTTTTGAGCTGATTTGACCTTGCTCTGACCTTGGGATGACTTTGTCATGACCTTGGAAGGCTAACCCCAACCCATTTATCAGATGTAATTAATGTATACTGGCCATTGGTCAAAACATAACAATCAGTGTCTTAGGCCGTTTTGTTCCATGAAGCCTGACCCCAAGGTTGATTTAAGAGGGGGGGGGGAGTAAAAATCCTCCAACCCTTATATTACCCCTATAACCTCTCGGGGTGTTTTGGTATAGGTCCGTGTTGAGGTCTAGGTCGGTTTCAAACCATCATCGTTATCTCAAGTGAACATAATTGTAGCAAAAAACAACAAAATAAGCTATTTTCAACGTTTTTGAGATGATTTGACCTTCCTGTGACCTTGATATGACCTTGCCATGACCTTGGGGTAACTACACCATGAAGCCTGACCCCAACCCATGTCACCATGTGTATACTTGGGTTGGTTCCGGCCAATATATTAGAAGTGCTGGGCATCGGTCCAAATATATTTTTTTTAATATTATTGGACCATTTCTGCCAGAAGGACAGGGGTTACACAAGGGTAATTTGCAGGGGGTAAAAACCCTCCAACCTGTAATTTCTCGGGTGTTTTGTTATAAGTCCGTGTTGAAGTCTAGGTCAGTTTCAAGCCATCGTAGGCATTTTAAGTGAACATAGTTGTAGCAAAAACAACAAAAATAAGCTATTTTCAACCGTTTTGAGCTGATTTGACCTTGCTGTGACCTGGAGATGACCTTGCCATGACCTTGGGGTAACTCCACCATGAAGCCTGACCTCAACCCATGTCACCATGTGTACTTGGGTTGGGTTCCGTTCGATTTATTGCAAGTCCTGGCCATTAGTCCAAATACATATTTTTTTAATATTTTTGGACCATTTCTGCTAGAACAGACAGGGGTGACACAAAGGTGATTTGATGGGGTAAAAACCCTCCAACCCTTATATTACCCCTAAAACCTCTTGGGGTGTTTTGATATAGGTCCGTGTTGCAATCTAGGTGGGTTTCAAGTCATCATAGACATCTCCAGTAATTATAATTGTAGAACAACAACAAAAATAAGCTATTTTTGACCGTTTCGAGCTGATTTGACCTTGCTGTGACCTTGAGATGACCTTACCATGACCTTGGGGTAACTTACATATGAAGCCCAACCCCAACCCATGTCACCATGTGTATTTGGGATGGGTTCTGACCGATTTCTTAGAAGTGCTGGCCTTTAGTCCAAATGTCTATTTTTTAAATATTTTTTGGACAAAACCCCTTGCCACTCACAGTATGTAAATGCCACATTTTGATACCACTCTAAGGGTTAAAGCTGGAATTGCTAATACAATAGCCGGCTTCAAAATCAAGCGAAATATGTTTATTTATAAAAAGTTGACATATCTCATATTCATCATTTGATGAACTGATCATCTATTACAAGCAATTTGATCATTTTCCAGGCGTAGAATGAAAAATTAACCCTTTAAGGCCTCACGATGCATTAATGCATCACTTTGCAACTCTGAAAAATGACTTAATTTCTACAACCTATGGGTTCTAGAACAAAAATGTTTATGGAACTGTTTATTAATAACAATATCTTTTTTTCATTTGCCACCCACGTCAAGTCATTTTGATCCACTACAAGACGAGACTTGTAGTGGATGAAGATGATCATGACAATGGTAAATTCAGGCTTTAAAGGGTTAAGGGCATACCAATCTACAGGACTGGCAAGTTAACATGGTTGATGGAACTATCACTGCTCAGTAAAAACAAGGATATAAGCATGATACAGAAAACAGATCTTAGTTTGCAAAATACAGAAAATAAACTGTTACCCAAGTGATTTTATGACCAATTATCGCTTTAAGCTTCAAGTCATGAGTCATGTAAAATGCAATTTTACTCATTGTGTCACTGATTCAAAACACACCATTTGAATTTCACTGATGAAATTTATTCACATTATTCAAATGGCCTAAATATACAAAAAACTACTGGGAGGAATATAATAAATGTTTACACTGGATTGTTGGCTATCTCAAAAGAAAACAGTTTATGTCAGGAGACAAAAAAAACATTTAATCATCTATTTTTTTTTCGTTGCCGGACCAGGGGTCGATTGTAGGCTGCTCTGGCATTCAATGAACTGCACTTTTGAGAACAGAACAATTGGTGTGACCAGCGACGTCCCGTAATGAACGGTAGTCTAGATGTAGGGCTCTCACCAGTATTGCTCATCGTTTCCGGCCGTTACTTTGTTAAGGATCGATATGTCTTGGTTCATGGTTGGCTTATTTCTAAAGCTATTTTTTTTTAAATTGGAATATTGGGCAATCAGTATTTGTTCACAGGACCTACTGTCCAGTGAAATTTTGACCTTATTGGGAACGAAGTGGCTTCTTGGCCGGCCCGCCAGCCAGGTAGAATGGGTTCTGCCCGGCCGTCAAGTTTGCCCTATGTGGAAGAGAATTATCAAGCCGGCGCCCGTGATTTTTGTTTCTTTGTCCTGGATAGCTAGCTCTAATTGCTACACCTATATGATACTCACTGTCATGACGATCACAACTCATAAATGCCGACATTAGTCGCACCTGACGGTGCTAATTGCTACACCTACGATATTTACTTAAATATTACAACTCAGTAAGTGCTGACAGGAGCCTCATCTCAAACGTGTCAATTGCAACTAGGCTGCGCTTGCGAACTGCAATTGATGGCCACAACCCACAAGTGTTGACAGGAGTCGCACCTGATGCTGAACGCGTTAATTGCTACACCTGACTTTATGAACAGCAATTATATATATTTTAATCAATTTCCTCATGTATGCCTTATATTCTGTAAATATCATTATTATATTATTATTAGGATCTAATATTCTTAAAGGTAGTTTGAAAATGAGGCTGTTTCTTCCATTTCATTTTCAGTCACTTTAATCATCGTGTTTTTTTCTGTTTTAGGCCTCTCAGTCGATGTGCGAGCACAGATTAACTTCAACTGCCTTGATAATAATAATAACGATTTAAAGGAAGGCGCCGGCTGGATAATTAACCAGTGCTGATGGCGGGCCGTCCGGTAAGTCTCTTCTACATAGGGCAAACTTGACGGCCGGCGCGACGGCCAGGGGTGGGTTCGCCGCTGGACAATTGTCGACGATCGTCGATGATGTGCGTTTTTTTGGCCAAATTGTTGACCTAGATTGTCCATTTTTTACCCAGATCGTCAACGATTCCCAACGATGCTCTGAGGCGTCGTTTTAAGAGTATATATAGCCTTGATTAGATCATTAAAGGACGCTTCTGGAATACATTTGTCATCCTCGTCCATAAAAATTGTAAATGCGAATAGCTCCAGCTGCTGCCGCTCTTTCTGGCAGAGACTCCATTGTCGCCATTTTTGGTCAACAACGATCCCCCAACAATCTGCGTTCGCAGGTCATCGTCATTGCGCAAGCGTGATGACCTAACACGTCGTCCACGATTGTCGACGATCGTTTAGCCACGAACCTGCCCCAGGTAGAACCCATTCTACCTGACCTGCGCGCCGGGGGGCCACTTCGTATTTGGAAAGACTGTAAGCAGCTTGTCAAACGGGGGCGGGACCGGTTGACAATGTTGACTACTGAGAGAGTGACAAAACATGATAATTATGCTCAATTATTAAACGATTGATGCACCCGTATGATGGGTCTCGGTAATTTGCGGCATATTACAGTATTTAGTCATATCACGTGCCATTCATAAGATTGGGCGATAATACAAGGAAAAATAGAACATTACAAAACGCGCTAAAAACACGCAATGTCGCGAATAATTTTACACTTGAGAAGATAAAAGTAATAAATTCTTACATAATTAAACATAGAATTGTGATATTTTCAAAATTTTACCCTGCTTAATCTGGACCTTAAGGCTTAATCTGAAAACCGGTTTTCCTGGTCAACCAGTTTGCTGTTTGTTTGTTTGGGATAGCTAGCCCTCAAGTGGGGCTGCCCGGGCCTTCCGACTTTGTCGATCGCTCACCAATAAATCAATCAACAGTCAGCTGTCAATATACAGACCTAGCCGAGTCAACAATGGCCCTGGGAGAGCGCAGCGAGCCACAGAGCTGTGAATTAAGTATCTTACAAAGTGGCTTTGGTACCAACTTTAAATTGATACTCTACACTCATTTTGATGAGCTATTGCCAATTTAACATCATCTTACTTATAAATAAATATATTAATTACATCCCTGTGGTTCTTCAGTTTATATGTGACATATCGGTACTGAATTTAAGTAAAATACAACTACAATTCGCGTCGATATATTTTTCATAATATTGGCGTGTGCGACATAAGCGATATTTATGTGAGAAGAATTCGTCCCCAAGTGCCCATGCTCCAAACAAATTGAAGTAAATATAAACACAAAAACACATGCGCCGGACCGCGATCGAATTCACCTGCGTGATGACGTCATCGTTCGACCATGCTACCTGACTATATTACCTATCTCACAAAGTCTCGCCTTAACACCCCACTCACTGAAACACTAAAACGTCCAGCACGCAATGAAAATAGAATCAGAAGGAAGATCGGCTTTGAAAATTACAAATTTAAGAATATCTACCTTCACTTCCATCAAAGATTGACATTGCCTCTTGGGCCAATACTGGCAGCAGTTTGGCATATGGCAATACTGGAATAGAGGTAGGCCTATGCCAATAACTACCGACATTGATTCAATTTAGGCAAACCTATAGGTGCGAAATGGTGGAGTGTCAATAATTTACAATATTGGGTCCAGTCTGGGCAAAACAATTGGTCGCCTATATAGTAAGCTTGCTGTATATTTAGAAATATATTGTGTTGATTTACACATGGATATCAAGTGAAGTTTGAGCCTTATTTTTTCACGTGTAATCCACGTTTCATTTCTCATGAGGATTATTGGTGTACATTATGAGGTGTATTCTACGTGAATTGTTTCACGTGGATTAACGGTGCACTCGTTCAAGTGGATATCATATGGATATCATGTGAAGAATGCCACCTGATTTTGTTTCACTTGTTTTCCTCGTGTATTTTTCACATATATTATTCGTGTACCTATCCATGTGTATATCTGGTGGGTATCATGTGATGTGATGTGATTTGAGCCGAGATTCCCTTCTGATGTGTATTCCATGTGGGGTTTTTCACGTTGATCATTGGTGAAGGCCTTAATGTGTATTACACTTGATTACACAACTCAACACCTGTCAGATACGGACCTCTTTGTGCGTCATGGGGGCCTAGCGACAACACCACGCTCCTTTGTTGATTAGACCCGCCAGATACATGTGTCATTTTTGTCTTGTAGTCTACACATTCAATAACATAAAATGTCGCTGTGGCATAATAGGTACAGCTGTTGACTGACAAATCATAGGTAGAAGGTTCGAGTCCCGCCAGGGTCTATTTTTTTCCTTGATTTTTTTTATTTGTCATAGACTAGGCTGAATCAAATACAGATAAAAACCCAGACCAAATGCTTAAATCACATTTATTGCCTATTGGGCGACATCATGCGATATGACAAGGCAAATAAATTATAGACTACACGTTTCCGTCACACCGAAATTTAGCGATTTTAGTAAAACACATCCTCACAGTCAGAGGGAGTCAAAATCTTAATCAGCTAAGATTAGGCGTAGCTCTTGAAGAGTAGCAAATTAAGATCTTACTTAGCTACAACAGTCTTAAGTTGCTTTTAAGATAATATCTCTTTTAAAATAGTATTGTACGAGAATACAGCCCCTGCGTACCGACATGTACCAAAAATAAAATCATGGAAATTAATTGAGTGAGACCATAAAACTCGGCTTGAATGCACAGAACGGAATTTCCACATGGGAATTCCATTCTGTGCCCGCTGGGAAATGACAATAAATGGGTTGATAATATTATTGTCCAAATTAGTAAGACCTACATGGCTCAGTGGTCTAATGCTTGAAGCTTCTAATCTCGTCGTCGAGAGTTCGAGTCTCGTAGTAGTAGTAGTAAAATATTTGGTTTAGGTCACTTTTCAGCACAAATGGTCTTTTAAGTGACGATAAAAACGTTGTAGTCAATTGATGAGAAGAATGATGTACAGATGATGATGTGAGGGGTGGGGTGATAGGGCATGGTGCATTGTTGAGAGTGTTTTCCTTCACTCGCCCGATAAGCGGTTCTGGGCATGTCTAGGGGGTCCACCCCCAGACATGCCCAGACGGTCGGAGACTTGGATTTTGCTGTGAAATTTAATGATGAAACTTTGTGGCATTTCATGCAGCTCCGCTATCCTCGGGTCGGATAGTCCCAAAGTAACAATAGGAAGGGTAACTCCATTCATCCCCCGTGAGAGACCTAATGTCAAACACTCTATTGTCGATTATTTAAGGCTACCATGGCCTACACCAGCGCCTGCACTGATGCGAGAGCTGCATTGGCATTGCAGTTGAGGGCAGAAACCAGGGTACGCCACTGGCAATCCCCCGAAGATTATGACCAGATACGAGGCAGCTGCAGCTTCCCTTGGATGATTGCTGTAGACTAGTGCTTCCGTACCATGCCGTATAGCATGCAACTGAGAGACAGGTCCCTAATGACCCTCCCCGATTGGAGCGAAAAGTACTACTGCTAGCAATCATCCCAGTACCCTTTCGTTCCTCGTGGGGTCCAAAAAAAAATAATAATGTTGATAATAATAATTTTACTTGTGATATTTCATGTATGTTTCAGGTCTGATAAGTGTCAGAGGTGGAAGTGCAGTGATGGTGAATTAAATAAACAATTTGTTAATTAATTATTTAATAATGCATTTTTACATTAGTGTAAAACACATGTTTATTCACGTGTATTATAGGTGATATTAACACATGGAAAACACATGGTTCATTCTCATGTATTATAGATGGCATTAACACGTAGAAAACACATGGTTCATTCACAGTGATGATAAGGCTTGGTCATTCCATGCCGGGTGCGTCCCTTTAGCAGCATGTGTCTTCGGCTATCAACAGTGCTTCATGATCCACATCCGCCGGCTGTTCGCCCTCGTACAGTGCGCTGTCACACGTGATCCACGTTTCGAATCATCTTCTTCTCTAGGGATTCTACAGAAGTCTTGAGTACTCCATGAGTCACCACCCAGAACAACACTGGTACCTCGGATACACTCGGATACACTCGGGCTGATACACCAGAAGGCCACGGACAATTTAACAACAACAAAAATAACCTATCAGCAGAGCTCATATTAATACATGAACAGAATACATTTTCTGACTTTATATATGTATGAAATGCATGTACGAATGAAGTGAATATTATATTCACAAAATTCAAAAAAATATATCAAGCATATTGAGGCAACGACCTCTGAACATCTTTCAAGATGCCCTTATGATCAGACATGAATGAATTTATATAGAAATAGATAAACATCAATTACCAACTCCTCTGGATCACGCATAGGTTTAAGAAAATGTTCAGAAAAAACTACTCAAAATTAAGGTCATCAATATCTGCAATAATCATGAAACAATGCAAAGCAATCAAGCACTTCTTACAAAAAAAAATGCGAAAATACTATTGGAAATATATTTATAACATAATTGACTATTTGAAAAATAACATCATCTCAGAAAGAAAATCTAAACAAATGCAATTCTGATCAATTCATAAACATATTCGTGAAGACTCATCGCGTGAAGTCGCTCTGCGTATTGATGGAGACACTTTCAACAATGTACCCGACAAAACAACAATCCACAACAATAATTTTATTTCGGTATTCATTCAAAAACACAGAGGACCAAAATGCCTAGTCCCTTCCAGCTATGTCTGATATCGAATCATCCACTCTGGGTGTCAAAAGCTTCTGGACAATCTAAAACCTGATAATGCTTCTGGTTTCTTCCTCCAATGGTTTTGAAAAAACTCAGTATTGCAATTGCTCATATATTAGAAATGATTTTCTGCCATTCTCTCACAACTGGCCAAGTCCCATAAGACTGCATGAAAAGAAACTAATGTAGCTCTGATTTTCAAGAAGGGTGATTAGCATAAACCAAGAGTATATATATATATATATATATATATATATATATATATATATATATATATATATATATATATATATATATATCGTATATATTGTATATCGCCCTGTCTCATGGAAATGCATATCATCGCAAATTATGGAGCACATTATTGCTAGTAATCTCATGAAAAACCTATATAGGCTACTAAAAATATACTAGCTATTTCCTCTCCAGCATGGCTTTCGTCGAAATCACTCTTGCAAGTCTCGGTTTCTTTCCAGGACCTAGCCAGTTGGACAACACAAACAGGCATGCTTATCTTGCACTTTCGCAAAGTCCCTCATACTATTCTGAATTATAAACTCATCTGGTATGGCATTCAAGAGGATACTATTTAATAGATATCGAACTTCCTTTCTGGTAGATCACAGATATCCTGGATAGAGCTCCTATAGTAACTGATGTGCCCCAGGGCACTGTCCTATGGCCCATATTATTTGTTGTCCACATTAGTGACCTACCTGGTGGAGTTGTGAATAGTACAGCCCACTTGTTTGCTGATGACTAAAATACATGAACAAAAATACACTGATCTACTACAGTCTGATCTTGACTCGGATCCTGGGAGAACACTTGGCTGATGTAATTCAACGCAGACAAGTGTTTCACCATGATATCAACATGGTCTCGTTCTGAGTGGTGGATCCAGAAGCTATACCTTGCCTAGACATACTTCTAAATTTCTCAATCATTGTCTTTGAGCTTATTTGACACTCAAACGCTGGCCCAACCATATAGGCTACCAACCCTTGGCCCACCGTCTACAACGCTGGACAAACATGAAATCATAATTGGGTAAGATTTCTCGTGTTATGAAACACTAGCTATAGTTACCCAATGTTGAGATAATGTTGAGCCACCGTCTTCAACGCTGGGCCAACATTATCTCAACGCCGGGTCGACGTCTAGTGTTTGCTGGAGTCACCTGGTTCGACATATCACCATTCAACATAGGCTTTTAACGTATCAGAATATAGGCCTATAGCATACACATATGGCATACATGATACACTAAAGAATAGGCTATGAAGATATATATTGGCCTACATATAGTGCTTACACGTGTGTACACGTCGTGTACCAATATCAGATTGGGTCTGTGATACACATGTTAGCAGACGTAAGCCTGTACTGTCATTGTTGACCATATCCTTGGTCAAAGAGGTAGAATATGAGCATACCCTGCTGCGAGGATCGATATTTCAGAATATAAGGATTTTCACCCTGATAACACATTTGGTGTTGTACTACACAATAACTCACCTTATTCATGGTATTAATTGTAGCCTAAATATACCATAATAGCAACAAAGGATATCGTAGCGAATAAACAACAAAAGTTACTGCAGTTAATACAGTGCCCAATTTGCCTGAATGAATTTGAGGATCCTCGGCTATTATCATGTAGGCATACATTATGCTACAAGTGTGTGAAGGATTATAAAGAGAAGGGTGACTTTTCTGATAAACTACCTTGTCCAGTTTGCAGATATGAAACTACTTTATTCCGCGGTGGTGTTGATAACCTTCCCCAGTTTTTCTTCATGAATGAATTGAAAGACGTTGTTACTGGTGGAGATGATTTAAAAAAGAATCAATAAAAAAGTAGTGATATTGTGTAATGCTCCACTGATGATTGTGGAGAAAATGCTGTCAACTTTTGCACGAAGGGGTGTGAATTTCTGTGTCAGCTGTGTCATGAAGACCATAGTAATTCCAGACGCACAAGATCTCACAAAGTTATCACAGCCAGTGAAGGTGGAAGGTTGCACAAGGTTGGTACAGCCAAGTACCCACCATGTCACCGTCACACGCACCAAGTGATAGATCTATACTGCATGACATGTAATGTACCTATCTGTACCACTTGCTCGCAAGCTTACCATCCAAACCATGATTGCTGCGAGCTTGACGAACAGGCAGAAAAATGTAAAATTCAGTTAGAAGTGATTAGCAGGAAAACCCAAGATCAAATTTATTATCTTAAACAGGTCATAGAAAAAAACAAGTGTCAAGTGCAAAACGTTGGTACAGATTTTGATTACACTTGTAATCAGGTAAAATTTACATTCAAATAAATGCGTGAAGGACTGGACAAGGAAGAACATAAAATACTGACCGATTTACACTAGGTACGAAGGCGTGTGAAGAAAACAACTGATGTCATAGCAGACAGGCAGTTTCTTACTCTTGCCAGTTTAGAAAACCTGAAAAGTTGTCAGTTAAAGCTTGTTGAAAAAGATAGCGCTTATGACTATGTAACAGCTACTAAATCCATACAAAGAGATCTGGTCGATCAAATTTGCAAAGAACTCCCCACTTTCTTGTTGGACACAGATTTGAAAACAGGTTCGTATCCCTCGTGTAGTGTAAATGTCAAACAAGCTGAAGTGACAGAGAGAAATGTGCAGTTGAATGAAGTTAAAAGGATCAATGTAGGCCTATGTGACCAGGATGTGTTAGGAATAATAGTTCATGAACAACATGTGTACGCGATCAACCAGACAGGCTTCACCATTAACTGTTATAAAGCAGATGGCTTACTAGGCAGCTCATGTAATCATAAAGGCCGTGTTGTTACTGTTCTGCTAGGAATGTGTCTGATGATGGATGGTGACACATCATTGATTGTGGTGAGTGACTTCACGAATAACACCTTGATTTTTATTGAGATTAATGCAGATTTCACAATGAAATACCATCATGATCAGGAGCTTGATTATAAACCTTCTGGCTTATATAATGACAGAGGTGATCTTATGGTATGTGACACTATGAATCACAAAATTCACCGATGCAGGTGTGATGGTGAATGGATGGGGTCTCTTGTGATATCTGACGACGTACAGCCACGCTGGCTGACAGGCGTTGGATGTCATGCTCAGTATATGGTGACAGATTGGGAAAATCACCAACTGGTGAAGATCGACGGAGAAGGACGTGTGAAGAAACGACAGAAATATAAAACACTCACAACCGACAGAGTTAAAGTCTATAATGGATCGCAGACGGAGCTGCTACTTGTGAATGGGAAAGATGATGAAGTCAAGCAATTGTTACAGCAGAAGAATGTCAGATTGCCACACCACCTTTGTTTGGATGCGAATAATGCCAAAATCTACATATTCGGGAGAAACGTGGAAAAGGAGGATTGTGTGTTTATCTTTGATTTTAATGAAGAGACAGATGATTCTTCTAGAATAACTGATATTTTTTTAGATGTTCAAATTTAATCAAAAATGACACAAATATAGAACACCCAGGTGGTCTGGGCCCGTACTCTCGCACACGTTACGATATCTCGTAGTAGCTAGATGGCCATATTGACCACTGGACCTCCCCGAAGCCTATATATCGTAATTAACATGTACGAGAATGCTGCCCAGGCAAAAATGTTTTGTCTGAGCCCAGGAGATATCAATGTAAATGTTGTGAAATATTATTCAAATATCATGATGACTACAGGGTTGTGGCTAAAAGTTTGGGCCCCCAACTATTCAGCACCCTGTCACACCACACGTCATAGCTAATAATACAAATCATTGAATACAATTTGTATAGTCTATCAAAGTTGGGACGTTCTGCGTTTGTTATTTGGTATAATAAATCAGGTCATTTATTTATAAATGTACAGCGGAAGTATGTACGCTCGTTAACGACATTAGCTTATATAGTTACAGTTGATGCATGTAGCCTAGAGGAAAGCTTGGGAAAGTTGTGTCACAGGAATAGTTATATCAGAAGATGAGTTAGACAAAGAGAAAATATTTTTATTGCATTAACCAATCAGCTATTACAAAGTACATTGCTGTTTTTCATGGGTACAATGTAAAAACTGTTTTAAAAACATATAATAAAAAAAACATAGGCAGAGAGATAGTTGACAGCAAATGCTCAGGCGAAATCAATCAATTTACAGTGAATACATGAAACATATTTTATCGCCAACAACAACCATATTTAATAAATGTCAAGTGTTGTTGGCGATGAAATATGTGCTAGCTCTCTTAAAAGATTTGATGTTCGTCAGCTCACGGATTGTTGAGGGTAGCCTGTTCCAGAGGCGATTGTGCCAGTTGAGATAGAAAATTGCGGGTGTGCCTTACCCACATAGAAGTCACCAGAGGTGGATGACCGAGTAGAGTATTGGTGAGTTGTGTAGGTAAACCAGTCAGACATGTAATTTCAGGTTGCCGAATTTTCAATTTTGAAAAGCAAGACCACTGTTAATTTTTTTTTATTTGTTTTACACTTAGCCATCTGTTGTTCACGGAGCATGTGACGGTATGACATTTTGTGCATGCCGCGATTTTGACTTCTTTGCCATTCCGTTATGTTCGTCTGACTGGTAGACCTCCAAACGGTACGGCAATAATCAACAATTGCAGGGCTCCTAGAGATCTATTTGTTCTTTTGGTCATTAAAATTTAAATTTTGATCCATTGAAATTCCTGGATATGGAGAGAATTTCACCTGTTCTATATCACTACTTTTCACGTATAATAATAGACCTGGGGTGATAAGACGTCTGCGCTGAGCTGTGGTGACAAGCATGCAGGAGGTTTTTCCAAAATATAGGCTTAGTCTATTGACACATAGGCCTACCACTCCTTCACCCTAGACAGATACTCCTGCAGAAATCTTGACACCTCAGCTTTATTCCACGCAGACACACATATCATATGCATACATATTATTTGTACAATGCTTAAGACAATTTGGTAGATCATGCATGTATATAATAAACGAATGTGGGCCAAGAATGCGACCCTGTGGGACACAAGGTACGACATGGAGGGGGTCGGACACTGAACTGTTGATGCATGCCATCTGGGTTCTGTTCTCGAAGTATGAAGAGAATCATTTTAAATATATGCCAGGAATTCAGTGATGTTGAGATTTTTGTAGAAGAATTTTTTGGTTCACAGTATAAAATGTTTTTCTTAGGTCTAAAGCTAGCATGCCTATACCATTCTGCATGTTGGAATAAAAAGAAATCATTATTATATAAAGGCTTGTTTGTGTTTAATGATACTTGTGAAACCCAGATTGCTCTTGTGTCAACTGCTCTGCGTCGGTTAGGTAGTTATAAATCTGATTATGTACAATATCTTGAATATGCAAATTTGCCCATGGCGGCCATCCTGGATATAACTGCTCTGTGTCGGTTAGGTAGTTATAAATCTGATTATGTACAATATCTTGAATATGCAAATTTGCCCATGGCGGCCATCCTGGATACGCAAATTAGCTAATTTTTAAACTCAACCAGGATAGTATAATCAATCTGGGGGTTTTCAGAAAAAAATTCGCGTAGATCGGTTGAATATTGACTGGAAAACGTTTAGGCCTACGTCGATCCTGAATATACAAATTAGCCCATAGCTGTCATCTTGGCTATCCAAATCAGCTGATTCTCGAGCTTAATCCATCAGAGGATGTTCAGAAAAAAATTCGCGAAGGCAACTGGAAGGCACAAAAACAATAAGTCTCCACCACATAGTGAGTGGAAATTTAATAACATAATATACACTTCCATATATAATCAGTGCATATTAACAAACATTTTATCAGATCTATCAAATCCATAATACATCTATTTATTCAGATCCAACAAGTCCACAAAAGGCACCATTTTTTACACAAATATTATAGCGCATTAATTTGTTTGTATATAAAGTAAAATGAGGAACGCAAAGACTTTAATAGTGAGAACAGAGTGCGCCAGCTTTGCACTACTGGAGGTCTGTGGTTTATCACAGTGGGCACCTATGATCCTGATATTAACTGCATGGGAGGCTAACGTGAACCGTGACGTGAACCAGCGGGTAGCCCAAGGAGCAGTTGTCACTATAGGAGGAAAAACGTCGAACAGGAACGGGCAACTAAACCGCTAAAAGTATCAAACATTGATATTTTAAATACCCAGATTAACACAGAAAAACTAATAGAGATGCAGAGCAATAACGAGAGCCTAAACAAAATAAGGGCACAAGTCGACCATTTTGAATTTAATCGATTGAAAATTTTCATTGTATATCTCTTCCTGTAACTGCACATTTTTTATGTAATAGTTTAGCTACCATGGCACAGTTTTTAAAATATTACGCACATTAAAGGCAATAAAGGCCTTAAGTCGGCCATTTTCAATTTGATCGAGTGGAATATTTTCAGGGCACATCCCTCCCTGAAACCGCACATTTGTCTTTGATAATAATGGTCTAACTATCTGGCACGGTTTGCAAGATATCAGACACAATAATGTCAACAATGGCTGATGGTCGGCATTTTGTATGTGATCTAGTTGAATTATTCAGAGCATATCCGTATCTGAAACCTAGCATATTATTTTATAGTATTGGTCCAGCTATCTGGCACGGTTTGTCAGATATCAGGCATATTGAAGTCAATAATGGCCATTTGAAACCGCACATTTTGTTAGTAATGGTCTAGCTATCTGGCAGTTTTCCAGATACTATGGATATTAAAGTCAATAATGTTTGCAAATCGGCCATTTCGAATTTGATCGATTTGATTTTTTTCAGGGCATATCCCTCCATGAAAAAACACATGTTGTTGTGTAGCAAATGTCTGACTATCTGGCACGGTTTGCCAGATATCAGGCAAAATGTAGTTAAATAATCACCGAGAGAAGGATCAAATTTGGAATGGCCGATTTGCATCCATTATCGACTTTAATATATGCAAAATATATAGCTAGATCATATTTTTTAAATGCGAGATTTCAGTAAGGGACATGCCGTGAACAATTTCAATCCAATCAAATTCAAATGGCCAGCAATCGGCCATTATTGAAGCTAGCATGCCTGATATCTGGTAAAACATGTGCGGTTTCAAGGAGTGATATGCCATTAAAAATTTCAACTCGATGGGCAACTATATGCGTAATATTTGAAAAACTGCCAGATTGCTAGACCATTACTATGATACACAATGTTGGGTTTCAGTACATGACCTGAAAAATTATACTCGATCAAATTAAAAATGGCCGACAATCGGCCATTACTAACTTTAATATGCCTGATATCTGGCAAGCCATGCCACATAGCTGGACCATTACTATAAAACAAATGTGCGAGTTCACTGAAAGATTTCATCTCGAGATGCACATTTTGAACCCGATCGAATAAAAAATTAGATAAATAATGGCCGGTAATCGGCCATTTTGAATTTTATGGAGTGCAATTTGTCAGGGCATGTTTTTTCCTGGAACCGCACATTTTATAGTAATGGTCTAGGTAATAGTTTTATAGTAAATGGTTTAGCTATCTGGCACGTCTTGCAAGATATAAGCCATTATTACAGTAAATAATGACGATAGCTATTTTAAATTTGATCGCAGTGAAATTTTTCGGGGTATATATCCCTCCCTGACACCATACATTTTGTTTTACAGTAATGATCAAGCTATCTTGCACGGTTTTCCAGATATCAGGCATTATAAAGGTAATAATAATGGCCGGTAATTGGCCATTTTAAATTTGATCGAGTTTTCAGGAGATATCCCTCCCTGAAACCGTAGATTTCTACACAGATTTTGAAAAATAAAAATATCTTGCAGACAACACACGACTGTTGAAGCGACCCAAAAATGGACAAATATAATTGAAAACCAGCGAAACATATAGACGAGGTTAAAAGCAAAAATCACTATGGCCGCCATAGTCTCGTTTTCAGTAGCACGTGAAAGCGTAACTTATATATGCCAGTTTTTAAGGCATTATTTTAAATTATGAAAAAAATCAAGTGGAAAGAAATAGTCAACGGCCGACGGCCATTTTGATTATCAGTGGAAGCTAAAAATGTAATCAGGTCATTTCCATACTTCACATAAAAAATTGAGGAGATCCAATAATTATTTTTCAACTTTTTGCGTTGACAAGCAATTTTCCTTCGTCTTTGACCTTCAGCTTCAGTAAAAAAAAATTGCCAGAGGGTTTGTATGTTTAATTGATTTCAAACGGTTAGACCAAGATGGAACGGTATCGAAAACAAATGATTTTCTAGGTTGGCTCAATGTTGGGCCAGCGCCACCATTTGTCTTGGCTGCTGCCCCAACCTGGTTTAACAGATTGATGATAGTGCATTTGATATGGCGATGGTGATCAATAGAGGTGCATAGGTTTTGATAGGGGATCAAAGACAAAAAGTAATCAGAGACAAATAAGACGATGGTAAATACAACAGGAAATAATTTATTAACAACAATAATCAGAGTAACATAACAATCAGAAAACAGTAACGATTAAATAACAATGTAACAATATTTATAAATAGATGTATAAGTTCATAACAATAATTATAACAGTAACAATAATAAAATAACAACGATGTATAATAATAACATAGATTTGCAGCTCCAGCATAAAATAATTTACAACAATATTTTTTCTCATCCACATTTCTGACCACCGTAATAAAATGAGAAAATTATCTGCAAGAGGAACAATCTCCACACTTAGTCATTCATTTGAAGCACTTTAAAAAACCTTGCCATATATTACATCAAGTTCATAAGTAGAATTGCTTGCTTATATTGTATGACATAAAACCAAAGATTTCTTCAGTATTGAAGTATCCATGTCTCTTCCAAGAATTGAACACACATCTCACAAATTGTTATCAGGTGATAAACGCTAGCAATGCTTTTTGCATTAATTACCTTCATATATAAATCTGATATTTAGTACAAACAGATACATGCAATATGAATGTGAATATATTGGTAAAAAAATAAGACTAAAAAATGGTAGTGAAAATTTGCAACCCCATTGAGGACAACTGTTTTTCAAGTTATGTGTACGTTTTTATTGATCCTGGACTATGGCGTGAGGGTGTAGTGTTATCTACTTCAGTGTGACACTGCACAAATTCACACTTCACACAGTGTCTGCTGAACGTTTGGAAAAATGAAATTATGCATTTATCAGGTAAACTTTTGACAGGATTTTGTTTTATGGTGTCTGTGATAGGTGTTAGAGTGCACCTTAACGAAGTGTAGTGTGAGAGGGCATGCTAGATGATCCAGGATGGCAGAACTCGGCGTCAAGTGGCTGTTGAGCTGAGAGTCAAAATTGCACCAGGAACGTTTTAAGACCCAGCATTATCGCAGATGATCTGGTTCTAGGCGACCAAGGGCTACAAGTGCTGTTGATGATCGGTATTTGACATTTTCAGTCAGGCGAAACCTGTACTCCAGAAGGCACGAATCACCCAGAGTTACTTTAGACAAGCTACTCGCATCACTAGCAGCACCCGAACTGTGCAAAACAGATTGAGAGAAGTTGGTTTTCCCTCTTGCTCACCACGTGAGATGAGAATTACAGCTGAACACATGCAGAAGGTGTCGCCTCCGGTGGGCTAGAAGTCACTCTCATTGGAGTGTCGCTCAGAGGTCCTATGTTCTGTTTACGGACCAGTCCAGTTTCACTGTTGACCATTCTGATGGTGGTTACGTGGACAAGCACATGACAACACTACAACCCTCAATTAGCAGTTCCTCTTAACCGGTGGGGTGGGGGGTCTGTAATGGCACGGATAGGTATTTCTACAAATGAGACAACTGATTTGCACATCGTCCAAGGCAATAGGAACTCTCTCATCATTATCGTGAAAATGTTCAGACAATTGTGCTGCCGTTGAGAAACCGTGTAGGTGACAGATTTCTTCTCATGGATAATAATGCTCGCCCAGCCAGAGCCAGGATCGTGACAACCGTCCTGGAAGACAACCATATCCAGCGGATTGCCCAGTCTCCCGACCTTAACCAAATAGAGAACAGCTGGGCTATGGACATGTTTACATGGATATATTAAGAAGCCAGAATAAAATCACCGATTTTTTGATGATTTTAGCCTGGGCCATTCCCTTTAATCCCATAGAGAACAGCTGGGCTATACTGGCGTCAAGGGCCAGTAATAGCAATCCCGCTGTAAGAAGTGTTGCAACTCTCACAACATCTCTCCAAGAGCAATGGAGTCATATTCCTTAGGTGATGATTCGGAGCACTGTAATTACGATGCGGAGACGTTGTCTGGAGTGTATAAACTTAAACGGTGCATTCACCGTTATAAATGAGCAGTTTCGGATGCGATTTCTTTAAATAAATCAGTTTTTTAAAAAAATAATGTTTTGTTCGGTGTGAACAGTGATTTTGTATGGGGTCGCCCTTTTGCGTCTGTTCAGCAGAAATCAATGAAGCGTGACAAACTATACATGCCCAGTCGAGGATCAGTAAAAACATACACATAATATGTGAAACTATTTTCTCAATAGCATTGCAAATTTTAACTAAATTTTAAACTAAAATTAATGTTGTAACATTAAAATTGGCCCACAATGTGTCAAAATTTATGAGAATAAGGCTGATAATCGCTTAGTCGCACATAATTATCATACTACATACCATATATGGCAAGATAGTGCAGGAAATTGTTGTATATGCTTACGTTACTTCTACAAACTATGATCATAATATTAAAACCAATTGTAATGTCCAAAACAAAAAGTATTGAGAAAATGCAGTTAAATTACCATCACGTAGTATTCCGAATTTTGACAAAATCGTGCCATAACCTGGCATTTTGACATTCCAATGACCCAGAATAACATGTCATGTTAAATTACAATTATGTAGTATACAGAATCCTGACAAAATCGCGCCTTTAACTGACATTATTATAAGAGCATATTATCAAATTAAAATGACCTAGAATAACATGTCATGGCAAACTCGTTGTGTTTGGGATGAGATCTGCATAGTTCAATTCAAAAATTGAAACTGAGCTCATTGCGGTGAGAAACGTGTCATCCTCAGGCGTTGTTTGTGATGTATCTGTTGATTTAACGAACTGCTATAAGTGACATTAACGCAGGGAACGTGAAATGTCAAAACATGTGGGGCATCTAGAAAAAGGGTATTAGACTACAAATTTTGAGAAGTAAATAATATGAACTGGACAATATTATTAAAGAAAATCCCACCCATACCCAACCTAAGTCACCTAGCTAAATCTACCTCCCATATGCCTATCACTATACATAATAATCTACCTCCCACGAAAACCTACACTAAGCTAAAGCAAAAATTTAGTTGTAGAAGTCAAAGTCCCCCCTTTCCCCTTCCACCAGCTCCCTCCAGATGAAGCTGATACATCCATCCTGGTAGGTAGGCTCTAACCACTCCGTCAGGATGGACGTATCAGTCATCAAGTGCATAGTATCTGTGACGAATCCAGTGGTATCATCACTAACACTATGCACATCAGGAGGGGACTGGGGAATATCCAGTGAAAAGGTGTCATCGTCAGCTGGAATAATAGGTTGGGATAAATCAAAATTATCAGCTGGAATAATGTCATCTGTGGTGTTGTCTTCGCCATCATCAGCAGACTTGTGTACTTCAGCAACAATTGTCAAGTGCGTTGTGGTGGCTGCACTTGGCTGACTGGCCCAGCCATCATCTGAAACAAGAAATAATGAAATTACATCAATATGGCTTGTATGGTATCATTAACTATTACAGCGTGGGGATGGGCCTTAGACGTCAATATATGACGTCTGTAGACGTAAAGTCGGCATTTGATATCTGGCAGGATTTTGAAAATAATTAAATTAAGGCATAACAAGCAGTTAATAAATGATTGTGTGTCCAGACCTCCAGACAAAATAATCAGCTTCATTTCTTGAAATAAAATAACGGTCTATCAAAATAATTTTACATTCTTTAAATGTGTGACATACCGGTACTATAGTATAAACTAGGAGTAAATATTTAAATTTATAATAAGCTAAGAGTACATTGACAAAAATAATTTTATTTTGAATGTTAAGTTTAACCAATTACAACTTTTTGAAATACTCCCGAACATCCCCCCCCCCCCCCCGAATAAAATCATCTTAATCTATCCAACAAACAGTCTGATAAACAAACCTGATGATTCGCTATCGCTATCTTCTATTCCGGGCCACTGCTCCCAGTGCCCGTCTCCCGCGGCCTCGACCTCTGGAATGCGGGACAACTCGGTCCAGGTTCTGCTCGTTCCTGGCTTAGGTGGGGGAACTTCCACGTTCACGTTCACATCAGCTGTAACATATAATTCAAGTCAAATTCAATTACTTGTAAAAGTTTTATTTATTCAGTAACTATTATAATTTAAATATATTGCCATGTAATATTTATTTGCAATGCACTACTCGAGTCATCTGCCGCAGTTTACTATATACCAGGCACTATCAAGCTCATATGATAATTTTTTTTAATCCAGGTCAATCTGTATACATTTAACCCTTTCAGTTCGTGGACCGTCTTTATACGTCAGATTCTGACATATAAAGACGGTCCCCGCACTGAAAGAATTAAAATATTTCTAATAGCTGTAGACCCATAACATAGCAGGCCATCAAGTGAGGACAAGTCCCCAAAAACTAGGAAAATAGGATATGGGCCTTTGAAAAAAAAGGACTAAAATAGGACAAAATAGCTGATAATGCGACTAAAACAAGAGTTTTTTCTTTTAAAGATAGCCTCCCAACACTCATCACAGCCATCCGCCTCCACCACTTTATATGATAAACATTGCAGTGAATGAGTTTGGTTCAATAATATCTAAGATAGCATATAATAAGTGTATCAAGAAGCGGATTTTGTGTGGTGTTATTAATGTAGTCCTAGGCAACAAGCAGTTAATAAATGATTGTGTGTCCAGACCTCCAGACAAAATAATCAGCTTCATTTCTTGAAATAAAATAACTGTCTATCAAAATAATTTTAAATTCTTTAAATGTGTGACATACCGGTACTATAGTATAAACTAGGAGTAAATATTTAAATTTATAATAAGCTAAGAGTACATTGACAAAAATAATTTTATTTTGAATGTTAAGTTTAACCAATTACAATTTTTTTAAATACTCTGGAACATCCCCCCCCCCCCCCGAATAAAACCATCTTAATCTATCCAACAAACAGTCTGATAGACAAACCTGATGATTCGCTATCGCTATCTTCTATTCCGGGCCACTGCTCCCAGTGCCCGTCTCCCGCGGCCTCGACCTCTGGAATGCGGGACAACTCGGTCCAGGTTCTGCTCGTTCCTGGCTTAGGTGGGGGAACTTCCACGTTCACGTTCACATCAGCTGTAACATATAATTCAAGTCAAATTCAATTACTTGTAAAAGTTTTATTTATTCAGTAACTATTACAATTTAAATATATTGCCATGTAATATTTATTTGCAATGCACTACTCGAGTCATCTGCCGCAGTTTACTATATACCAGGCACTATCAAGCTCATATGATAATTTTTTTTAACCAGGTCAATCTGTATACATTTAACCCTTTCAGTTCGTGGACCGTCTTTATACGTCAGATTCTGACATATAAAGACGGTCCCCGCACTGAAAGAATTAAAATATTTCTAATAGCTGTAGACCCATAACATAGCAGGCCGCCAAGTGAGGACAAGTCCCCAAAAACTAGGAAAATAGGATATGGGCCTTTGAAAAAAAAGGACTAAAATAGGACAAAATAGCTGATAATGCGACTAAAATAAGAGTTTTTTTCTTTTAAAGATAGCCTCCCAACACTCCGCACAGCCATCCGCCTCCACCACTTTACATGATAAACATTGCAGTGAATGAGTTTGGTAAAATAATATCTAAGATAGCATATAATAAGTGTATCAAGAAGCGGATTTTGTGTGGTGTTATTAATGTAGTCCTAGGCTGGATCAAAAATTAAGATGCAAGACGATTAGGTCTAAGAGGCCAAGTGCAAGCGTAAGATCAAGAGCTAGACAGTCAGTCAGAGGCTGCAAACCTCCATCGAAATTAAAGATCTTAATTCGGATCCCGATCGTAATCCGGATCATTCCCAAAATGTAATATATTAGTCCTTGGCCGGCAGAGACACACCTCTGATAAAAGTTTCTTGCAAATCTGTGAGATTCGGATCAAATCCGGATCACAATCCAGATTATCCCCTTCCTGGTGGAAGCAATAAGTAAGTCTAGAATTACTGTACAATCTGTTTTAGAGTAATGGTCTATAACCACCATGGTTTATCAGATATGATGCATATTAGTACCAATAATGGCAGAAAGTCAGCCAATTTGAATTTGATCAGGTTGAATTTTTTCAGCACATATCCCTTCCTTCACATTTCGCGTCATTGTAGTGGTCCGGCTATCTAGCATGATTTACCAGATATAAGGCATGTTAAAGTAAAATAATGGCCGGAAGTAGGCCATTTTGAATTTTTATCAAGTTGAAATTTTTTCAGGGTACATCCTCCCCTGCAACTTCACATTTTGTTTTATAGTAATGCTATGGTCCAGCTATCTAGAACAGTCTACTAAATATAAAGCATTTTAAAGTAAAGAAATGGCCGATAGGCAGGCATTTTGATTTTGAACAAGTAAAAAAAAAGTGAATTCTCATTTTGTTTTATTGTAATGGTCTAGCCATCTAGCAGGGTTTACCAAATATCAGGCAAATGAAAGTAAATAATGTCAGACAGACGGCCATTTTGAATTTGATCAAGTTGATTTATTTCAGGTTGCATCTCCCCTGAAACCTTACATTTTGTTTCCTAGTAATGGTCTAGCTATCTAGCACGGTTTACTTGATATCAGGCTTATTGAGGTGAATAATGGTAGATTGTCGGTACAAAATTTTCAGGGTGCACAGGTTAAAATTTGTTTCAAAATGATTGATGACCAATTTTCTCTCACATTTTGTAATTTGGTATACATCCCATCATTGATGTATACAAATATTGCTAATCTATTACAAATTTGATTAGCAAATGGGCAGAATTGCATAACAATTCATAGCATTTTGCTATGCGATATTGAACAATTTTGTCCCTGGTGCATCATCCCCTAAAACCTCACATTTTGTTTTATAGTATGGTCTAGCCATCTAGCACGGCTTACCAAATATTGGGCATGTGAAAGGAAATAATGGCTGATGGGTGGCCATTTCGAATTTGATCACGTCGAAATTTTTCAGGGTGCATCTTCCCCTGAAGCTTCACATTTTGTTTTATAGTAATGGTCCAGCTATCTAGCACGGCTTACTAAATATGAAGCATTTTAAAGTAAACAAATGGCCGATTTAATTTTGGAAAAGTTAAAAACATTTCAGGGTGCATTCTCTCCTGAAACCTCACATTTTGTTTTATAGTAATGGTCTAGCTATCTAGCACCCTGGTTTACCCGATATCATTATCAGGCCTATTGAGGTAAATAACGGCCGACTGTCGGCCATCTTGAATTTGATCAAGTTCAAAATTTTCAGGGTGCATCCTCTCTTTTGATCCTCTAATTATTTTTCAAGTAATCGCGTTTTTAAAAAAACAATAATTTTTTTTAATCTCACACCCTGACCTATGACTTCGGGTGAACAAAATTGCCGCAGGGGTTGAATATTTGTATCAATTATGAATTTAATCTGTTGCACCAATGTTGGTGTAGTAGCCAAAGGTGGCAGAGTGCGGCGGCGCACGAAGGGGACGACAATATCTTTTCAGGCCCAACTGGCCGAGGGGTAAAAAAACGGACGGAGGCCAAGTTCATAGCTCCCTCCGTCGCACCATACAAAGTGTAAAAATGTGTCAAAAAGAAAGAACAAAATTTGATAAAAAATATGCATAACATGTGGGCAAATTTGAATTCACGACCAAAAAATGTGTGCGGGGAAAAAGATTTACGACCAAAAAAGTTACGACCAAAAAAGTGCACCCAGGGAAATTCAGGAACCAAAAAGTGCGCGCGGGGGAATTATGGCTCAGAAAAATAGGAAGTTTGTCTAAAAAATACGACACAATAGGATTTGCTAAAATAAAAAGGGAAAAATAGGACTACTTGACGGCCTGACATAGATATTCAAACGAATCGGAAAGAGCAACTAAGACATTTATAATGACTTCAAATTGAAAATAACCCCTTGGTCTCCATGATTTATAAACAAATAATTTAGCGTTGTAAATCATCTAACTCATAGAACGTCAACAATTGAGTACCGTAAACCAGGACTATTTTGCTAACCTATTTACATATTTTCTATCTCTGTATTAAACATTCTTTTTGTAGTGGGAATATAAAGTGTCATAAATAAGGTGTGACTGTGTAAGGTCTTTGCATACTTAGCATAGTTTATATTTAGGCTCTATTTATAGGACTTTTAAATAAACATGTATGGTGGCAAGGCAACCTAGGCTATTTTGCAAATGTACCTAAATTTACTCATATTTTTCAAATTAAAATAGTTTGCCATATAAATATATTTTTAAGTGAAATAATATAATTGAGCAGCTAATCGAATGAAAATCGAATCAGCTGAACAGTCAGTAGACATTTTTTATCTATCCATTTAATATATTACATATATCATGTAAATGTACCATTACATTCAGACATAAACATCAACTTCTCCTCGTGATATTCAATGTGCATCCGGAGTTTGATATTAAGCCTTTGAGTGGTATACACATTGTGAGTGGTGTCCGAAAATTATAATAATACAATATTCGGGCCAATGGCCAGTCAAATGAGCTGAAAACATTTCAAAAATCTTTTGTTTGTTGTTTTTGCTACAATTATGTTCCCTTGAGATGTAGATGATGGCTTGAAACCTATCAAGACCCCAACACGGACCTATATCAAATCACCCCGAGAGGTTACAGGGGTAATATGTAAGGAAATCGCCTTTATGTCACTCTTGTCTGATTTGGCAGAAATGGACCAACACACTGATTGACCAGAAATAGTCCAAAAATATTTAAAAAATAGATATTGGGACCAATGGCCAGCAATTCCAATAAATTGGTCGGAATCCAACCCAAGTACATATGGTGACATGGGCTGGGTTTCATCTGAATGTCACAGCAAGGTCAGAGCAGCTAAAAACGGTTGAAAATATCAGAATTTTGTTGTTTTTACTTCAAATATGTTCACTTGAGATGTCTATGATGACTTAAAAACCTAAAGCCCTACCTAGACCCCAAGACGGACATATATCAAAACACCCCGATAGGTTAGAGGGATAATATAAGGGTTGGAGGGTTTTTGCAACAATCAAATCACCTCTGTGTCTCCCCTGTCTGGGGCAACCGTTACCCTATATTGGGTGGAGATCTCGTGTTTTCTGAGAATGCTGTTCTATTGAAATCCTTTAGGTGTAGGGCTACTAAATTATTACTACGAAATTATTTTACCTCTCTAACTTTTTAATTAACGAATTTGCAATTGCATCATATTTATATGATGGTATAGGAGTTTGAAAAAGTTGTTTTCGGCCAGTTGTAATACAACTGGCCGAAAACAACTTGTATTATTTACTACAACTGGCCGAAAACAATTCTAGGACCCTGTATGTCGAGCTGTGGTTTCCATCTGGCTGTATGTGCTCTGACGTCTAACTGGCTGCATGTGCCAGCTGTGACGTCTGACTGACTGTATGTGCCATCTGTGGCGTCAAACTAGCTGTGCCAGCTGTGACGTTTAAATGCCTGTATGTACCAGCTGTGACGTCTAACTAGCTGTATTTGCCAGCTGTGAAGTCTAACTGCCTGCATGTGCCAGCTGTGGGGTCAAACTGGCTGTATGTTCTGTGACGTCTAACTAACTGTATGTACCAGCTGTGGTTGCTCACTGGCTGTATGTGCCAGCTGTGACATCTAACTGGCTGTATGTGCTGTGACGTCTAGCTGGCTGCATGTTTAGTGACGTCTAACTAACTGTATGTGCCAGCTGTAACTGGCTGTATGTGCTGTTGTGTCTAACTGGCTGTATGTGATGTGACGTCTAACTGGCTGTATGTGCTGTGACGTCTAACTGGCTGTATGCGCTGTGACGTCTAACTGGCTGTATGTGATGTGACATCTAAGTGGCTGTATATTCTGTGACGTGTAACTGGCTGTATGTGATGTGACGTCTAATTGGCTATATGTTCTGTGACATCTAACTGGCTGTATGTTCTGTGACGTGTAACTGGCTGTATGTGCTGTGACGTGTAGCTGGCTGTATGTGATGTGACATCTAACTAGCTGTATGTGATGTGACGTCTAACTAGCTGTATGTGATGTGAAAAAAAATAACATTGGCAGGAATTACGCGAAAAATCGTGCGACGGTTTTTTTTGCGACATGAGGGAGTGTACTAAATCTATACTTTTCCGTCATTCAGTTAAGTATTTTTAACTAAATGACGGGTATTATTGGTTCATTGAAAAAGACCCAATAATAACTTAGATTCCAGTATGTTATAACTGGGTTTTCTTTTGTTTACACCTAACTGTTGGGTGTTTTAGAGACACCTTAATTCAGTCACATTAAAAATAATCTAAATCAGAATAAGTTTAACCCATTACAAGTACAAGATAAAAGGAGAACAAGGTAAGCTCTACGAGCATTTAACAAACTGGACTTGGGTAAGTGTGTGAATATACAATTTAAGGGTGTTTAGTGTCTTTTGGCTATTCTGAACGAATTTATGAATTGTGTGGGACCGATTTTTTTTAATGTCCTATGGGCAATACAATAACATGAGAAAAATAAATAATTCAAAATCTCTAATATTTTTTTTATTAAACATGCAATGTGCCAAAATACACGAATTTGTACACAAATGCAATGACTCTCAATATCTATCACCTAAAACATAGACTGTTTTAACATGGAAGATCTCTTGGAAATAACTTAACCCCGAGTTTTTTTGTAGCGCAATTGTTATGTACAAAGGGAATTTATTCATAAACAGACATGATCTCAATATAAAAAGTTGCCAAGGATACATTTACTGAGGCTTTTTAGTTGTCTCACGCAAACCGGTCAACTCAGCAACGCCAGTGCTATCTAAACTCCTCAAATTGTGGTGTGATACCATTCAATTATTTTGATATACGCAGAGACAGATGCAAAGTCCCAATATTTTGAGGTAGATGGAATATTTGTAAACATTCAATTTGAACTGCTATTTTACCAAAATAATCACCCCTGAAGCGTATTCAATTTCTGTGTCAACTCAGAAACGCTCATAATTTAGCAAAAACTCATTGAAAACATGTTAAACTGAACAAAGTGCTTGATAATGATGGTCATCCCCCTACCGCATCAGTGGGCAATGATACATCTATTTTAAATACATTAAAGATCGTTTCATGTTGTCCGTATTCAACTCAGCAACATTATTATTTTGATCATCTCAGCAACGTCTATGAGTTGACCAGTCAACTCAGAAACGTTGCTGAGTTGACTAAATTTAGCTTTTTGTCTCACTAATGTAATTAGGACTAAAAACGTAACTCTATAAATGTAAAATGCAATAAAAAAGTTGTTTTTAATTAAATTAGATTGAGAGAGTATTCGTTTATGTATACATTTTTACAACAATAAAAAACGTTTCTGAGTTGAAAACAAAACCGTTGCTGAGTTTACGGAATTCTGCTTTCTGTCTCATTATTGTAATTAAAATTGAAATTTTTAATCCATCAATGTAAAATGCAGTTAAAGGGACTGGCCCAGGGTAAAATCATAAAAAAATCGGTGATTTTATTTCGGGTTCTTAATATGACCATATGATGTAAACATGTCCAAAGACTAGAACTGTAATTTTTTTTAATTTTTGTCCTGCGTATTCACCAGTTGGGCTAGATATAGAGACGAAATTCCTGATTTCTAATTATTGACAACAATGTCAAAAATAGGAAATGCGGGAATTTCGTCTCTATATCTAGCCTAACTGGTGAATGCGCAGCACACTAATTATACAAATTTGCAGTTCTAGTCTATGTACATGTTTACATCATATGGTCATATTAAGAACCCGAAATAAAATCACCGATTTTTTGATGATTTTAGCCTGGGCCAGTCCCTTTAAAAATAAGCTGCTTTTGATTCAATTAGAGTGTGATAGTATTTTAGAAGTTGTTTACATAAATAAAACTACAAATAACACTTTTTTAATTTTCTGAATCAAATCTACCCTCATTCTATTGGCATGTATGTATTGTACAATGGCCTTCAAAATACATTTTCACATTAGGCTTATTATGTTCCCAATTCTCTTTGTTTTTATGATGATGAACCAATTTTTTTCAGAAAATGGGCCTCGAGTGTTGAGAGATCTCTTAGATGCGCTTAAAACATGACGTTTACATCCAATTATCGTGTTTTGTCAACTCAGAAACAATAATGTCAACTTAGCAACTACATAATTTCACAATAAAATCTCTGTTCTGTCTTAGCTATTTTTTTTATCACTAAACTATCATACAAAGCAAAAGCAATTCATTATCTTTAAGATTTGGAAATGATCAAATATATATATATAATTCGTTGCTGAGTTGACCTTTAATTTTCCAGGTCCTTCACAAAAACACATATTAAAAAAAAAATATGTTTGAGATTAGGCTCTGATATTTTAAATGTGTATCACATAGACCGTACCCTCAATATCTGACCCTAGTATAATTTGAAACACTTATTTTCCCTCAAAAATAAAGATTGAAAGACCCCTTAAATTGTATATTCACCCAAGTAGTAATCATTTATCTGTTGTTTTGTCGCAATATCCAGTGCTTTATTGTGGCAATGTCATTTTACATGATTTTAATTCTGTAACTTTATAGCGGTAGGCCTTACTACCATGTAAATTGCCGTGTGGTTGTAGCAAATTAACCATCTTGTATATATACATGACACATGTAGGCCTACATAGAATTATTTTTATGACAAATAAGTCTGTAACGACTTTTCTTTATGTCAATAAAATATATGTCTGTAGTCTATAGCGGGAAAAAACCCCAAAAAAGTGAATATGTGTAAAATAGAAGAACAAAAGTCTATATAACTATAAAAAATATAAATACAAAGATATATTATTGGGGAATTTAAGTGTGAGTGTGCTCATTTCCTCCGAAATCTCACAGTTAGGCTATCCTAGGCAAGCTAGGGGCCTAGTTGGGACCAGGCTATAGGCTAGTCGTATGCCCAATATCGCGAACCACGTTTTCCGCCATTTAAAAAATATTTACTGTCTGAAATTATTTTTTTTACTTCTATTCAACTTAGATCCACTAACATCTCCGGCGATCTCCAGGTATAATTTTTGTTTGAAAATTATTTTAACTTGGGAAATCCTTTTTTTATTATGTAGATCTAGGCCTAGGCTACTCACGGACCAATATGTTAGTGTTACATGTCCTTGGATCTACCAATATTCCCCAGTTATTGATATCGCCCAAGGATCTACTATTACTAGTAGATCTAATAGTAAGCCTAATGATGAATGACTAGCACAGGTCTGTCATCATAGACTGCATGACAAACAAAGGATCAGACGATGTCTAATGTATTTTTCTCTGAAAAAAATGGCAGAAATAGCCGCTGTATAGCTTGGCATATTGAATGGAGTTGAAAAAAAATAAAACTTAGTAGATCTAGTCTAGACTCTACCAAATATTTTTAAATGTTAAAATGTCAAAACACAGTGTGGTTCGTGATATATTGGGCTTACGACCTAGGCTAGTATAGGCTATAGCTTAGAGGCTACCTTGCCTATACTTATAGGCATAGCCTATCTAACTATTCCAGGCCATACTACAGACGTAGTCAGATTAATTTAGATCTAATATTAATAATATAATATAATAATATTATTATAATAATAATAATATAATAATATTATTATACCAATAGCGCGTGTTTCGTGGCCTTTATGGTTATTCCAAGCCCGAGTCGTGAGATGAGCTGGTTTCAAACCACTCTGGTCCGGCTCTAATCTCACAACTCGGGCTTCAAATAACCATAAAACCCGAGTAAACATGTGCTATTATTACTATTATTATCACAACGGTTACCAAAATATAAAACACAAATGATTGCGCAGATTTAGACTTGTTTGTGGATCATTCTCACACTATTTTCCATTCATGTCGTGACTACCCTGAAAGTTTTGATAAATATTTTAGAAGTCAGAGCATTTGACATGTCCTAGTCTAGATCTAGTAAATAAATAAAAATGTTGCCCTCTATAAACCCATCCATTTAGCTTCGTCTCAGAATTTTATTACATGTCATATGGTCTAATTTCTACAATAGTCACGACATAGGCCTAAGTAAATGGAAAGTAGATCTATCTAGTGTGTGTAAAATTTCATGAAAATTGGTTGAGAATTGACTGGGAAATCCACGAAATTCATTAATCCTGGTTGATATCTAAGACTATAGTACACTGTATGTCTGTAGACTCTAGTCTCTACCTAGACTAGGCCTAGTCCTAGTCTATGTTATACTTATAGCCTATCAAGTTATATTAGATCTAGCCTAGGCGTACAACAGACCTGCTTAGCCCTATCATGGCCTATGCACAGTTACACATGTCTGCATGTGCATTGGTGCATAGCCTAAAGTAAGGCGATAGCCTAAAGTAAGGCGATTTTTTTTAATTTAGTTGGTTGACAGAACCGCCGAGTCACGAAAACGCAAAATCCGAAAAAAAAAAATTGAAAAAAGATATGTTTTTATTGCCGCCGACCCTGTGTTTGCCGGTGAATAGGTAAACCTGTAAGTAAATTTAGATGAACACAGATTGTTTTAATTAAAAAAGGTTTCTTCACAGCCAGCCAGTTTTGGATTTGTATTTTTTTCTACCATACGACCAATATAGTAGTTTATATAGAAAAATAAGTTGACTGATACAAAAATTAATCTCATTTGTTTTTTTAGTTCCACCGGCCCCGAGTTAGTGAACGATAAAGTTGACCAATATTAAAAAAAAAGTAATTTAAATAAAAAAAATTTCTTGCCGTCCTCCTGCCCATAGGTTTCAAATAATAACTTCTGTCAACCAACTAATATAAAATTTAAAACACTGGCCTAAAGGAGTAAAGGCTAAAGCTACGCTAGCCTAGACTCAACTATAAAGTTACAAAGTAAATGACGTTTGACGCCCCCTGACGATGTAGACTAATTCAATCTGAGAGCTTCAAATGTATTTGAAGCCAGCTGTCATTCAATCTGAGGGCTTCAAACGTGTTTGACTTTTTACATTTATTAAAGCCCAGGGTAAACAGTGTTACTGTATTATATATGTTATCACAACGCCCCATTATCATCAATTGAGCTATTTATTATGTGATAGTCTAATAATAGCCTATTAGCTATACTATAGCCTAGGCTAAGGGAAGGCTTATGCCTAGGCTATAACCTACTTAGTCTTAGTCTTAGCTTAGCCTAGGCTATAGGGAGAAGGGTCTATTGTGTTGGCATGACCAAGGACCAGTCTACAGCCTAGCCTAGGGCTACAGCCACATGAGTACTAACGTTAGGGCTAGGGCCTAGGCCTAGACTACTAGCCTAGGTCTACTAGGCCTAGAGTAGGCCTAGGCCATAGCCTCATACATGTCATAGGCATTTTATGAATATTTGTTAAGTGCTCACCGTCCACACTGCAAACACATGAGGTGAAAAAATCTAGGCAGTCTCTCCAAATTCTACTTCTTGTAGATCTAGTCCCAGTAGGCCTAGATTGTCTGTATGTAACGTTACTTGTTGTAGTTGTAGGCCCATGACTTTGCCTCCTTTCAGACTGTCTATTTCCCATACCGGTAATGATTTATGTTGATAATCTTTTATTATATTCAGAGACAGAAAATTTTAATAGCAATCTCACCATCTGTATAAAGCTGATAGGGGAGCGGCCAGGACCCTAATTTTTTGAGTTTAATTAGCCCTCCTGGCATCAGGCTGAAACATATCTCAAATGAAAGAGTAGACCCTAGGGGTAAGTTTTTGCCCTGTTGGCATTTGTACATCCCGGGGGTTACCATGGCAACGGGGGTGTAAACAAACCCTTCCAAAACCCTCCTAAACCTAATTACTGATCAGTTTGCCCCATGTGAATTACTTGTAGTCAAAGGAATTCATAACATTTGTATTATAACTCCACAGCAATTAATTTTAATGGCATTATATAACACAATTTTATGCATTTTGCACAAAAAACATAATTTAAACGTTTTTTTAAATTTCCTTATCACTTGAAGTGTTACCATGGCAACCACATTCTTGCGCATTATGGTCTTATAAAAAACGATAATGTTTTCTATGTTACTTTTCATCTACTCAACATAAAAACACAAACAAAGTGTCAAATTGAAGGTAATTTCATATTGTGTAATGCAATATGGTACAATATGCAAATTATACAATTACCATATGCCTTATTTGCATAAATGCATAAATGCATACATTATATCTTAATAAAGAACATGCTATATTCATGATATATATTACAACTTTTAAAAAGTTTTGCTTATTACTCGCAAACTACTTGGCGTAGAAATACAAACAAGGTATTAAATTGAAGGATATGTATTGGGGCATATATGTATAAATTGAAATATGCAAATGAGCTCACCAGCATATGCTTAATTTGCATAAAAGTAAAACAAATTATAATAAATATACACCTTCGTTCATGTAATGCTGAGCTGTATTCAGCCAAGTGATGGCGAGTTAGCATCCAGCGTACAAGAGCAGGTTCCTTTCTGGTGAGGCCAACCACTCCACCAGTTCCTTTAGCATCTCTGATTATTGTCGATTCTACAGCCATGTCACTCCAAATACCATTGAAATAACCTGCGGAAGAAGATGAGAATTGAATAAAATAATGAGCACTGTTCGCAGATGTCATATAAGTGACTTAAGGTTACTAAAAATAAAGTGTACTGATAGAACGATTGCAGCTCTTGCAGAAGTAAATTAAGGCATAACAGCTAATAAAGAATTGTTTCTAAAAGAAAAATAATGTTTCGGCGAAAAAAACTTTTCTAACAATGATAAGAAAAGGTTGGCTCAAATATATTGCCATACGGTTTTAATATATTTAAAGTTCCGGAATATATGATCACTAATCCCGATCGATTCTGTATATTATGGTAAATCTAACAAGGTAAAATATCATGATTAATGGCATAGAAGTGCCGAATATTAAAATCAAATTAGGTTTTATTTTTTTGTAAAAAATATACTAACACACAAACAAACTAAAGATAGAAGCTTGTTTAAAATTGCACAAATAAATTTGTGGTGTGAGGATTCTAAGGTACCTTACAAAATATAGTTAAAAATAAATATAGCAATGTTTGTAGATAGTCTTGAACTATACTGCAATTGTTTGATAATAAATGATATGAAAGAAAAACCTGCTGTGCGACGAACTGCAAACTGCCCAGAGCGGAAGTCCTCTTCAACATCTGGGGGCAACTGAGTCATGTCAGTGAGATAGACAGTCATCCAGCGGGCGTAGTTATGATGGTTTGTTGCAAAGTAATATGGCAGCATATCAAGGGAAGATGCCAAATGTAGTGTCCAATTACCTTCTCTCTCGGCTCTAATGTTTCGAAGCAGGACCTGGATAGCTTTGGTGAAGTCGAACCAGTACTGAAATGTTGGTGATCTAGTGCATCCCCACTCTTGAAACTTGTCAATGACTGGAATAAGGTTTTTTTCAATGCACAAGTTGAGCTCTTTTCTTGAATTATGAAGTAATGATTTAGAATCAGTCATTTCAGCCTGAAAGACTGCTTCCATATGACGCCAAACTGTGGAAGGGATAGCTGTTCCTTCGTCAGTGTCACACCACCGAAGTAACTCCACCAGAAACAGCTGCATCATAGCTTCAAATGCAAGTGTGAGACCTCTGATGGAACGATGAAACTCCTTGCCTGCCAGCATCATCCCGACTGTAGCTTCTGCATACACTCCACTGTCAACCAGTAGTGCCTTCAACCCGCCATCTCCCCACAGTCTACCTACTGCTGAAATGAAGCTACACATACTATGGAAACCACCAAGTCGCAAAATGTGATTTGAAAATTCCTTTGGGTGGCTCCACTTCACTTGCTGGGCAATAGCATACAGTTGTTGATCCATTGTTTGAACAGAACTTTCTTGACCAAGTGTGTGGCTCAAATCTCTGCAGCTTATCATGGCGCTGTAAACTGTTGCAGGGTCTGTAGGTTTTGCATCAATAATTGGTGTGTATGCCGATACTGTCTTTGTTGGAGATTTATCAGCTACCTGGGCATTAAAACCTGTCCAGAAGGGTGTACGCTTAGCTTCAAAGGTGAGCTGCATATCACATGCTGGAATACGTTCTTGGCGTGGAGCTGATCTCATTAATACCCATGACAAATCGGCTGCTTGATAAGTAACTGTCATTTTTAAATCTTCTAGTTGTTTCACAACATTTTGTCCTCGAGGTGGTTCAGCTCGGTGTGTCGGTTTCTTGTAAGGAAGAATCTGATTTTTATTTTCGTTGGGTCTCAAAGTTTTGCTTCGAGAATGAGGGATTCTTTGATGATTACGATGAACGTTTGTTGCTTGCTGTTGGAAAACCACCCTGGCCATCGCATGAAAAGTATCTTTGCCATCTATTGTGCGACAATTAATGTCTATATTATCTGCACCTTCCTGAATAAAGGCTCCGCCAGCATGACATGGTGTAAGTCCATAAGGAATATACACATCTTCCTGATTCCTCTGTTGTTCTTTTTCACCGACAGATGTGATGAAGCGCCTCAATTCATCATAGCTGAGTACAAAACCATGGGCATTCAGAGTTTCTATTATGTCTCTTTTACCATAATCATGATAAAGTTGTGTTGCTAATCCCAAGTGCAATGGCGTAACCTGATACTGTGAGCAATATATAATGCACTCGGCCAAAGACAGAACTCTCCTCCATACCGCCTTTGATGGTTTGTAGTTAGGGTCTGCAGAGTTGAAGGCCCCATCATCTAGCAGCCAGAGCAGAGCCCTTGTCAGCGATGCTGGTACAAACTTTTCAGATGCTTCTATCCCAACCTCCGCAGCAGTAGGATAATCTGTCATTTTGTCTATTGAAGATATGTCTTGTCTGAGGTGACCAATAACCTGGTGAAGGGTGTCGGATGGTTGCGTTTCTGGTGTATGGGCAATTCCAAAGCTGGCTTGGTTTAAGGTTAATTTTTCTTTGTAGGCTGCAAATGCTTTGATGGCATCTTTAAGCTGGATGTCACTGCTCATAATAATCGTGGATTTTCCTTGGCCTTGTTGCGATTGTGTGATGATTTTATCACCATAATGTCGCTCTAGGCGTCGCTGCAGCAGCTGACTGTGATAAACTTCACACGTTTTGGGGAGCAGATTGTTATAGCGCTCAGCAAGATCTTTAAGCCTAAAGGCCTTGCCACCTTGGAGATCCACATCTATCTCCTCTATGAGCATCGTGAAGGCCAATTTATAAACATCAGTCGCTTCTTCATGTGTGTCTTCTTCATCTGTCTTCTGCTGTAGGCGCTTTATATGTTCTTTGCTGGTGTAGGTTGACATACATCCATTATGGTACACTGCGCACTCTTTTATAAGGTCAACAGCTTCAATTCTTCCAAGCATGTCTAGATCTCCTCTTTCTTTTGCTGCCCTTCGTATACTATCCTGTCGATCTGACGTTTTCACTCTCCGCATTTCAGTGCTTTTACGTTTTCCTGAGCGGCACACAAGACAGAGTGACCAGTCACTCAAAGGTGGACTTGTCTGTGTTCTTGTTGATTTTATTGTAGGATCACAGGAATCATGTACAGCTTCACGGTATGGATCTCTGACCCTGGTGTAGTTCTGGTAGCAGCTTCTGTGATAATGTATCTGTTTCATGTCTTCTGAAGCTTCAAGTGGAGACAAAATTTGTTTAAGATTTGCATCATCACGTATTTTTGCTGTAGTCTCCAGGGCACTCCGCCCATTTGGTCCAGCAAGACTAAGACTCTCTTTCTTGACGTTGTTGCAAATACCACATCTTGGTCTTTCATAGCAGAGTCTTTTACGTGCAGGAGGCGTTAGCCGAAGTTTGAGGGGGCTTGCTCTGGTATACATTGTTGGTATTTACCTGCAATTGAAGAATAACTTAAACAATACTTAGTTTTGGAAACTAATGTGTTATATATGAACACACAAGGGGCCTGTCTTTTATCTCCCTCGGACTGTGTGAATTCACTTGATCAATACATAATGCCTGATGATCTAACATTTGTTTCTATTGAAGTCAACAAATAATTATCCTTTTTGATTTGTTACAATATATTCATCTAACGATTTTAAGTTATCGTAGTGGTCATATTTGTATATATCTGTAATATATCTCACAGGTAAATTAAGTAAATTAATCGATTCTGCTATTTCATTGTTAAAATACGATAATAAACATATCTTGAGAGAAAAGGGGTATGACATTTTGGGGTCCATGACATCATCATGGTTTGACCGATTTTCAATTCTTGTGACGCCTTTCAGGGCCGTATCCATTAGGTTTTTCGAATCTGTAACCTACCCCTCCCTCCCGGCATGCCCCTAGACCGCGCTATTACTGTAACCCCTTTTTATCTTAATCTGAATACGGCCTTGCCTTTAACGTGTTTGAAAATACATTTTATATGAATGATGAACACATTTTGTAAATTTTATCTGACCAAACATATTGTGCAAGCAAAATGTTTCGTTTGGTCTTCTAAAAATACATGGGACTAGTTTTAATTGTATTACTGTTTTCACAATTTCTATTACTATCGTATATTATTATATATTAATTATGCAAAGTACCGGTGATGCTGCTTAATGTACAATGTGTCCATTTATTATATCATTTGAAAAAAACGTAAACAAAGCAAATCACACAGTGGACCTTATTGTGAAAGATCAAAATATTCTTAGAGAAAAATATTCTCATATCAGGTACTTGCAACGATGTTTGCATTCTGTTGGTGACTAATAAGTGATCTAGCTTAGACATATTTATAAATGGTATTATTTTTAAATTAGCTAAAGCAGCCAGTGAAATAATTCCAATGCATATCGAATATATTGATGTAAGCGCATACACAAGATTAATTTCGGACGAAACATGCACACAGATTACCAAATTCACCAACAGTTCAAATATGATTGGCAACAGCTTCCTAAATTTCATATATTGTATTAATAATTATTACTTTATTACCTGCAAATCAGCTAAGTAATACATTACAAAAAATATAAAAAGTTTTTTTTCAAATTTACAGATGAAGTTGAGCTTGTTGCATCACTTCAAACGCTTGAATTCGGTGAAATAACTTGACCAATTTCAACATTTTACTTTAAAAGGTTGTTTTGACCGTTTAAATGTCAGCTTAGACATTTTTTTATGCATTTTTTAGTGTGGCGCCAATGGGTTGTATTTACGGTTGTCGTCATCGCACAGAAATGTGTGCACCAAAGAAATGATATCGGCTGCAGCGGGATTCGAACCCGGTACCGCCATGTTCAAAGTCAATATCGCTACCATTAAGCTATCCTGACGCCAAAACTTACAAACGCTACAATATAAAAAAAAAAGATAATAATATTTAGTATAACCTGTTAAACAGGGATACGAATGTTTTTTTTTTAAATGACGCTTAGTTATAATATTTTAAATCACCTGTGTGTTGAAATGAATAAAGATATAATTGACATTGTCTTCGCTTTGACATACTTGGTCATCCGAGAAAGATATAAAGACTGCAATCACTAAATTGCGCATAATTGACGGCTATGACCTGTATTACACCACACAATGTGTGGAATTTACAATACAATACATGGTACAGGTTATAATAATTAAAAAACCCTATAAATTCGCACGATTTATTGATATTTAACCTACACTGGCTTATTCGCTGGCTTCTTTTTGTGAAGAGAAGATGAAACAAAGCATATTTGCATTATATCGGTGCTTATTATCCTAATAAACCCGGTATTCGACATTTTGTCATCTATCATAATCAACTATGTTAGCTTCTCAGACCATTACCGGTGTTACACATGTATCAATAAGTTGAAGGACAAGATAGTGGGTAAGCTACAATAAAAGCTGCGCATTGGATCTCATCATTTAATTATCATGATTTGAGAGTACAGCAATTTTACACAAATACCTTATATTTTCAAATAAATTGACGAGATCATGTATGTGAGCACAGTCTGGCAGTGACAGGACAGATATCACACCAAACTAATGCGAATTTTCAAGCAAGGGTATAGGGCTGTATCGAAACATTACACCTCCCCTTTACGATCCTCTACTGTTCATGCATGATTAGATCCATAACGGACGTAGGCCTACGCGATAATTTTCAGCTTCACGAACTTAACATTTAGTTTAGGCCCCCATACTCATGGCACTCTGAGTAACTACTGGATCACACCGACCAATAAACATTGCGAATCCAGAAACATAATGCATAGGCCGATAATTTATAAGATTAAGTTTTTAACATTTATCTATAATGTAATATGATGCAGGTATCCATACTATAGTATAATGATATCTGCGCGTAAACGTAGAGAACTTATCCTAAGGGATAAAGTGAGATTAATCAAAGCTAGTGCCGACAAAACTCGTCGTCAGCAACCCGACGATTTTAAAATTGGTCGGACACCCAAACACAAATCAGTTTATGGATATGATAATAATCTCTGTAGAAATAGAGACAGTTTGCGTCCGTGTTTAATATTGAGGATAAAATAGTCTCATAATAAAATGAAATCTCCCGACTAAGAAACATTCTCCAACTCCTTATTCAAGCCTTAATAACCTGTTACTGTATGACATTAATTTTGAGACAATCTATTTTTCTTAACCCTTTCTTTCACTACTAGGATTAGGTCTAGTACCGGCGCCGGGCTAGTAGAAACAGCACACGTGTGTTTGCATGCAGTGCGTATATCAGCACTGCTCCGGTAATATCAGATTATGTATGTCAATAAAATTGGCCTAGTAGTTCTACCACTACTCCCTGTCCTAAGTGAAAAGATTAAAATATATTTTATTAAATTTTGCCTGTAGACTATGTGTATGATTACGTTCAGCTGTGCACTGAATAAAAACACATGAATTGCTTCGATTTATCAAATTCAATTCAAAATGTATTTGTTGGCAGGACCAGTGAAGTTTTTATCCAAAGACACATTAACAATGATCAACCACTGTCCAGAATCGCATGATTTTCGCTGATTTCTCTGTCAATTCTCAGCTGATCTTCATGAAATTTAGCAAACACTATATTTTTTTAAAAGAATCCCAACAGCACTGAATAATATGTCGTGATATTATGTAGTATAGCGTTTAGATCTACCTTTGTTAGAATTGGTTCAGAATTGACAGAGAAATCGGCGAAAATCATGCGATCCTGGTCAATCATTTTAATTTAATGTGTCTTTTAAACATAAAAAAATGTTGTAATGTCAACAACTCAATGACTTGAATGAGGACAGCACGGTAGGCCTACACATAATTAAATATAATTAAAATATGAACATACCTTTTTACAATATTATTTAGACCTATATTAGATCTACGTCTAAATATATTTGTCAATTTAATGAGATGCATCTTCGATTTATTAATTTAGTTTTCATTGAACTCTTACCTGCAATACGTCCCATGACAAACTGACGTGGCTGGTCAGTCGTTCAAAGCAGGTTCTCTTTTGCAATTGTGACGTCATCAATGGACTTCAAAGCCGGTCAAGCCGCACAGGTTACATTAATGTGTTCAACGGTTTGATCAGCTGTAGATTGCGTTTTATTTAATTGTTGTTTACCAGGCGTAATGTATATCATGAATTAGGAAGAGGGTGCTAATTTGTTCTTCTTAAAATTATAATGTATGCATTTATGCAAATAAGGCATATGGTAATAATATAATTAACATGATAAAAATACCATTTCACAGAAAATTAAATTACCTTTATTTTGACATCTTGTTTGTATTTTTATGTTGAGTAGATGAAGAGTAACATAAGAAAAAGCTTTCTTTTCTATAACACGATAACTGTACGAATGTGGTTGCCATGGCAACACTTTAAATGTAGAAACCGTTCAGAATTAAACAAATTATGTTCATTTATGAAAAATGCATACAGTTATATTATATTATAAAAAAAGTTGCTGTGAAGATATGATATATATGCTATGAATTGCAAGTAATAAGCAAAACTGATTAAAGCGTGCAATATATATCATGAATATAACATGTTTTTAATTAAGATATAATGTATGCATTTATGCAAATAAGGCATATGGTGATTAGATAATTTGCATGTTGTACCATACAACTACTGACTATGATATTACCTTTAATTTGACACTTTGTTTGTGTTTTTATGTTGAGTAGATAATATACAAATATTATCCATTTGTAAGCCCCTATAACACCGTAATAAGTAAGAATGTGGTTGCCATGGCAGCAGTTTAAATGATAGAATTTTACAAAAAAAACGTTCAAAATATGTTTCTTTGTGTAAATGCATGAAATTATGTAATATAATGCCATTGAAATCAATTGCTGTGGATATATGATATAAATGATATGAATTCCTTTGACCACAAGTAATTCACATGGGGCAAACTGATCAGTAATTAGGTTTAGGAGGGTTTTGGAAGGGTTTGTTTACACCCCCGTTGCCATGGTAACCCCCGGGATGTACAAATGCCAACAGGGCAAAAACTTACCCCTAGGGTCTACTCTTTCAATTGAGACATGTTTCAGCCTGATGCCAGGAGGGCTAATTAAACTCGAAAAATACGCATCTTTTAGGTGGTTGGCCGCTCCCCTATGAATGCAACTGGTTGCTACCTGATAAAACTGGTTGTCAAAGATATCATGTAAACAGATGTAAACACAAGTAAATATTAGGTTGTCATTAATTATATGACGTCACAAATAGACATAACTGTAGGTCTGATTAATATATAAAGTTTAATAAGTATTTACTTCATGTAGGCTAACCATAGATATCCTGTAATATATCTATGAGGTTAACGTACTTGTCATTTAATAAATTTCTACCCAGCATGACCAGTCTGCCGAACTCACTTCGCCCCAGACCCGGCCACACTGACCACCATTTTATGTAGCCTACACTCCAAGCTGTGTAAAAACAACACTCGCCCCGCCTACGGAAACACTTGAGTGTCATGAAACTGAGACGAATTTAGTTACAAAGATGGGTTCATGAGCACATCATGAATCATACACCTGTCTTTTGGATGAAGTAGAGGTCAGCACGTGATGTCTGACTCTATCTATAATAATATAAATAGCATAGTAGGGGTGGGCAGGCGAAATGAGTCCTGTCGCCACAAATGACTATTTTTAGGTGCTCTGAATGGTCATTTTTTAATATTTACATTACAGATATTTTGCTTCTGTCGCCACATGTGGCGACCACTTGCCCACCTCTGCATAGGCCTAGATCTAACTAAAGCCCCAAAGTTAGAGCATCTCATTGAGAACTCAACAGACTTGACCATATAGCCTACTGTGGCCATAGTAGCTTGTAGTGTAGAGGGCTAATACACATTATCATGGATCTGCGACTGATCAGGTGCTCACTTTACACAAAAGCTGTGTAGATGTTACGAAGAAAATGGCAATATCCCGTACGTACGCGATAATGATCCCGTACGTACGCAATCATTATCCCGTACGTACGCAATAATGATCCCGTACGTACGCAATCATTATCTCGTACGTACGCAATGTATCCCGTACGTACGCAATCATTATCCCGTACGTACGCAATCATGATCTTGTAGCCTACATACGCAATCATTATCCCGTACGTAAGCAATCATTTTCCTGTACGTATACGCAATGATAAAATACGGCCGGGCGACTCCCCTCAAACAAATCCGCTGACACCGGCCGGTGTAATAGTTTCAGATTACCCCTCTGTTCAGGTTACCCCCGGGGGTAATCTGAAACTAGTTTCAAGTTACACCCTCTAGTTCAAATTACCCCTCAATTTTATCGGCTATATAACTTTCAATCATAACAATAAATTATATTTCATATTTTCATCACATGGCATTGGGACATTTATTAGAGACACTTTAATCTTCATAAGTATAACTCTTTGATCTCGTGGGCAACTAAAGAAAAAATATATGTTAACAAGAGCATAAAACCCTTTAATCTTTATGTCACCTAACGAGAAGTTTTGAAACACCACCTTGCCCCATCAGGTCTGACAGTCAGACCACCGGTAGCAGACAACTGGATAAATGAAGATGTGAAACACTTAAATCTCCATGTAACAGTTTGATTTCTATGGCAACCAGCGAAAAAAAGTTATTAAGGGTCGAGGCCGAAGGCCGAGGCCTTTTTCGCAGCTAAGAATGTAGAGCTCGGAGGATTTTAACTGACTTAAAACACATCTAATCATAATGAGGATCCCTCATAATCAACAACTCGGCCACACCTGACTGATTATATTACCATATATCTACCATGATAATTGGTCTGAACTTGGTAAAAAGTATCTCTCCATTCCCGGCTTAAAATGTAGTGGTCGGACAAAGAAAATAATATAGTGGCGTGTTTTAATTATGGCAAGCCGTGTGGGACATAACTCCCACATTTTACGAGTAGGCCTACCCGATGATGAAACTCTGGCCATGAACCCAGCTCTCCACATTGACTTTTAGGCCTACTAAACTGTACACAGCTAATAACAAATTACACTCGATCTACTTTAAGTAGTATGTCTACGATTGATCATATATATATACATCTATGCCTGAACTATATGCCTGTTCGGGCGTTATACCATGCTCATTAAGTGACCACGATATTATTTATACTGTTTTCAAACATCCCAATAAATCTAAGACTCAACCCAGAGTAATTTCCATACTTGATTTTAAAACATTCGACATCATGGAATATAACAAAGTGTTGTATTGCAATAACCTTTTCAGACCTACAGTCACAAGGACAGGAAAGTATGTAAATAAATATTACTGGGAATACACTTCACAGCAAATAAACTGCTGCAGTTACTTATTCAGCCAATGATTTGCTAATGTTTGGCCAACGTATGAGTAATTCGGCAACCATGATTAAAACAATTTGAAACAAACTCTCCGTGTTTTCACGCGGACGTTGAGAGAAACTACGAGATGTTTTAGCCAATCACGTCTTTTATGCAGTGGCGACACGTGATTGGACGGGGCAATTGGGGAACTACCAATCAAATCCTATAGTTGATAATTCTCACGTCGCACTAGATTAATATTCATGAACCTCCTCCCTAGAGCGTAACAGGGGCATCAGATGGCCCAATATATCTGCCCTACTATGAGTTAATATTGGGCCAACGTTGCCAACATTTAAAAAACATCGAACCAGTCAGCGTTGTACCACAGTGTACTGTTTGTTGAGACCGGCCTGTATCAGAAAAGAGTCACCGGATTATAATATCATCTCATAGACCCAATTATCATTGAACTCCGGACTCTAACCAATCAGACGCGTTATTCAGTCACGTTACCTATTGAGGAAATGTGGGGTGGGCGTGGTTTGGAGTAGAAACGAATACGCCAGGGTAGATCCTGAACTATTCCCCGGGTAGCTAAGATTTCAGCCCGTTCCGGGTCAGCCACTGCTGGGGCTACCCAGAATATACCCCTCCCTCCCAGAATATACCCCCTTTTCAACAAATGTATGTGCGACCCTACCCTCCCGGAATTACCCCCCCCCCCCCCCCCGAATATATCCCTTTTCAACAACTATAATATTATGCGACCCTCCCAGAATCTACCCCTCCCTCCCAGAATCTACCCCCCTTTTCGATCAATTTAAGTGTGCGACAACAACTATATGTGACCCTCCAGAATACACCCCTCCAGAATATACCCCCTTTTCAACAACTGTATGCGACCTTCCCAAAATCTACACCTCCCTCCCAGAATATAGGCCTACCCTCCTTTTCAACAAAAGTATATGTGCGACCCTCCCAGAATCTACCCCTCCCTCCAAGAATATACCCCCCTTTTCAACAACTATATGCGACCCTCCCAGAATCTACCCCTCCTTCCCAGAATATATCCCCTTTTTAACAAATGTATGTGCGACCCTCGCATAATCTACCCTCCCTCCCAGAATATACCCCTCTTTTCAACAACTACATGCGACTCTCCCAGAATATACCCCTCCCTCCCAGAATATACCCCTTTTCAACAACTATAATATTATGCGACCCTCCCATAATCTACCCCTCCCTCCCAGAATCTACCCACCTTTTCAACCATTTTATGTGTTCGACCCTCCCTGTCTGTGACGTCCGCTGCCCCTGTCTGCCATTGTGTCTGCAGGATGGCTTAGATACCCCTCTCCATAATAATGGTAAAAATGACGTTTACACAACGTTGTATAAATGCTGCAGGGCTAAACGGCGTCTAGACATTAGACGAATAATTACGCCTTCATTTGAACTACTACAAGCAAGAACAAATGATATTGAACTAGAAATGAAATGAATCGGGCTTTAGGCCACCTTTGAGCACATATAGGCTAAACTGGGCCAGGAGAACCTCCTGAGGATGGTGAGATGATTGAGATGACACTGTCCACCAGACACAGGATTCGAAATTCGAGCCCTGGCGGTCTGAGGCCAAGAACGCTACCTCTCGGTCTCGGAGGCATCCCACAATACTGACTTTCACACGTGGATGGGGAATATTTTTTTTTGTTTCTTGCAAACCGCCGAGACCGGGAACCGAACCCCGAGCTCTGGCGTGAAAGGCAGCGGTGCTAACCACTACCTTAGGGCCCCCGCCCTATTGAACTAGAAAACAAAACCCAGTAAATAAGAGTCGTTGACCCAATATTGTGTCAATGTTGACCAACATTCAAACAACATTGTTTCAATTTATGTTGTTTGCTGGGAAAAAACAGGAGATGTCATGTATAATAATAATTATGTCATGACCCAACAAACACGAGACGTTGAGCCAATACAGCATTAATGTTGGCCCATGGTTTAGTGCACTGCCCCAACATTAAAAAAAACATTAACTCAACATTTCGTGTTTGCTAGGGATCACCTTGTAAAAGTATTGTAGACATATCTTTAATATTTTAAATCAGTGGACATTTTGAAATAATTTTAATTAATTAGTAATTATTCCTTCATATAAACTTATTGTCCTTGCCGAAATCTCGGCTACACGTAGCCCAGACACCTTCTCAGCTGCACGTAGCCGAGACACATACGCGTAGCCGAGATCTCGGCTACGTGTAGCCGAGATACCTTACGCGTAGCCAAATCAAGGATATTAAACTAATTATGATTTTAGGCTGATAACATAAACTGATAAATGCGTACGTATCATATAATGATTGCCTACGTACGGGATAATGATTGCGTACGTACGGGATAATGATTGCGTGTGTAGGCCTACGAGATCATGATTGCGCAGGCCCCTACGTACAGGATTATTATCGCGTACGTACGGGATAATGATAGCGTACGTACAGGATCATTATCGCGTACGTAGATCTACGGGATATTGCCATAATTTTTTTTCTTCCTATGTCCCCTCTGGGTCTTCCTAAGATGTAGCCTACAGCTCGATTTTCCCGTCATAGCTCAGTGGCGCATCCATACAAATAAACAAGGGGGGGGGGTGTTAAATTTTTGAGAAGTCTACTAAGGGGCCTTCAGGTATGCCCTATACCTCCCCGGAAAACAAAATAACAATAAATTAACTTTGAAATGGGGATCCCAAGTGTCTGGGCTTGGCCAGTTATTTTATTTTATGGCCTATGTTCAGAAGGTCCTATGCTCAGAAGGTTCTATGTTCAGAAAATATTTGTTCAAAAGGTTCTATGTTCAAAATGTTCTATATTCAGCTCCTATGTTCAGAAGGTCCTTTGTTCAGAAGGTCCTATATTCAGAAGGTTGTTCAGATGGTCCTATGTTCAGAAGATATTTGTTCAAAAGGTCCTATATTCAGAAGGTTCTATGTTCAACAAGGTCCTATATTCAGATATGTCAGAATGTCCTATATTCAGAAAATCCTTTGTTTTATGTAGGAAAAAACGTACATCTTTCAGTTTCAGGTAAACTACAATGCAAGATAACAAATGGTCCGGCAGCCAAGCCCCTTATTTTGCTCTAACCTGGACTTGGAGTAGGCCTATATAGTTTTTTCTTTGCTGAATATTGTTGACCCCCTATTTAAAGAATCCAGAGGGTGTGGAGGTGTCACCCTTGGGCAATTTTATTTATTTACGTTTTTTAAAATGACCGCCAAGAGCCATAGTAGAAATGTAACTTTTTCAATTTTTTCCGTAGAACTATGTATAATACCACTTTTCCAACTAAATGAAACATGAGAAACTCATTTCCGGCATTATTTTTGTTCAGAAACTTCGTCCGTGCATAAATCCAAGATGGCCGATTAGCATATTATACGACTTTCTAAGCCTACACAGAAAACATGAGGTATAGCCCCGGTGTTGGGCCAATGTTGGGTCGACGTCGTGAACACCGGGCCGACATTGACCCAACATTGGGCCAATGCATCATGTTTGCTTGGTACCTAGGCCTACTGACATTTGAAAGTATAATACAAGATTCTAATCTAGGCCTATGTCTATATAGCCTACAATAGCCCCAATACAATTGTTCGTCAAAATATTAAAGATTTGGGTAGATTCCTAATAAAACCAGTTATGATGATGATGATGATATATATGTACGTGCTAAACAGAAATAAGAATGACCTTTATAGAATAAGAATATTCTTCGGGTAGACATGTCATATAACTGTGAATGTCACTAGCTTGGTGGTCGATGGTTCAGCAGTGCTGTGGATAATAGCTTGGCATATTTCTGGCAATGTGTATCTAGCCTAATATTGGGTAGATAGCCTACACATATTTCAACTTGAAAGGAAATGCAGGACAAGGCAGTCCACAAACTTGCTAGCAGTGCACTTCCTCCTGCTTATAATGTGGTCCTCATGATTAGTGAAAAAAAAGCAACTAATAATCATCAAAGACATAGGACAAAGTATTCAATAGCCTGCACACATGGACACAATCATAGGCCTACACTTGTAATCACTGGTGATGATAAGGGGGCCACCATTAGATTCCCAGGGGGGGGGGGCAGGAGCATTTTTGAAATAAATAATTTCGGGCGGACACTGCGTGAAATAAATAATTTACTTCAAGAAATGTTCCATATAAACATGTAACAAAATGTGAAATTTTCAGCGCGCCGCCGAGCCGGGTTGAAATAAATAATTTGCCCGCGACAAATACTCCTGCCCCCCCCCCCCTGGAAATCTAATGGTGGCCCCCTTATGTTCCAACAGAAATTAGAGGTGCTATAATACTTAGACGAGATTTAAGCACCTCAATCGCACGAAGAAGATCATAATATTATTGTTCATCAGGTACTTGCTGCCGAGTGCGAGGTTGGTCATGGTATAAAATACGTCCATCCGTGACGCCATTGTGGCCCCAACACGACAAGGCCAACGGCGACGGACGGGTTATAAAATCTCTGATTCCAGGTTCTCTAAACAGAGCTCCATTCGTCAGGTCGAACATCGTGTTTATTTCGACTTCCTCTGTGTAGAACACATAATATATAAAATACAGTTACATAGTCACTTCCCTCTGCCTAACTATGACAGAGAACATAAACCAGCTTGGTTCTAAAACAGAGCGCGCACCATCGTGCATTAGACAGCACTCCGGCCCGCATTATTCCGGATTCCTCCCGCATTACTCCCGCTCACCGACGATCGTCCCTTATATGCACTTTACATCATCATACTCACAACATTGATTTAACATGTAATCATACATAGGCCCTAATCATAATCAGCACATTAATTTAACATACATTTCCTGGCGACGGACGCCAGTCCATCAGCCTTAAGGCCACACCAAATTAATTTTATAGATGACAGATTCTCAGCAGAAAAAAATGGAGCGAGCGAGTGAATTTTTTTTTTTCTAAAAAATTTTTTGATTCCCCCCAAAAAAGAAAGAAACGTAACATTGACGTGATTTTTAGGTGGAGAAAAAAATTGGTGTCTCCAGACAAAAATGGAGCGGCGAAATAAAAAAAAAATTGGGTCCACCCAAAAAAATAAATTAAAAATTTTTTATCACGGCAAAATGGAAGCGGCGAATCCGTCATCAATAAAATTAATTTGCTGTGGTCAGATCAACAGTAGTTATCATCTCTGCGTTTGTCTACTGCGTTAGGCATGCATAAGTTTACAATGGGTAGGTCATGGGGTAAGTGTTGTCTCGGATGACACAGATGTTTTTATTTTGCTTCTGCGCCATTTTACGCAGAAGAGGAACTCTTCATAGAATCTCTGATTGGGGATCATAGATACAAAAGTTGAGAATAGAAATACAAGCAAATCATACCTGAAATATATTGGTCTACATGCCATATCAGGCTGTGATATAGTTGCTGTCGCTATGGCGTGGGAAAGGCAACTGCGCAAAACATGTATACTTAAATGTGTTAGAGCTGGTTATTTTCTTTCTCGTATAGGTGACCAAACTCTTAAAATTACAAACATTTATGGCAGCATGTTATGGTCAGCCACAATTCTCTACGGTGACTGCAGCTAGGCAAACTGACCACTGCCCATAAACTGTATTTTTTGTCTCCAGCAACGGACGCCGTCACAGAAAACGTTAAAAGAGCACATCTACAGGTACATCTTTGGAAATGTGCTCTGAAAGTCCCTCTTGATTTTTATCCAACTGGCATTGGCTCTCAAAATTATTTTGTAAATTAAAAATTGAAAACTAATCATTGTTCCACCAAATGTAGGCTAGTGGTACAAACATTATTGAAACAAAACCACATTTATGGCAGCATGTTAAGGTCAGCCACAATGCTCTTCCGTGACTGAAGCTAGGCAAACTGACCACTTCCTCAAAACTGTATTTATTGTCTCCAGTAACGGACGCCTTCACAGAAAACGTGAAAAGAGCACATCTACAGGTACATCTTCGGAAATGTGCTCTGAAAGTCCATATTAATTTTAAAGATTCTTACAACTGCGAAATGGGCATGCGTGGGACCGTCAGGTGTAGGCCTACATTAGCCTATCTAGTACACTTTGACGGCATTAATACCAGCGACTGAACTGATTACAAGAGAAATCGGCCCAATGTTGTTTTAATGTTAGTAGACTGACACTAGGCCAACATTTGGTGAGTGTGCCGTGTTGTCTTGGAGAGCTCTCACTGTCAATATGCTGGAGGTCAACTGTTTCCAGACCCCCATGGTAACACAACCGTTTGTGTCTCAATGAGAGTAATTAGTGAATTATCTCTTCATAAATGTCGCTCAAGTATTATAAAGAGTTTATATGATTTGGGAACTTGCTCTTGATGCAGCGATGTGTATGAAACACATGTAGCATTATTATCTTGGCTGATAGCTGTGGATGTGGGGCCATATGTCATTGTGGAATGTCCAGGGGCCACTTGTATTCTGGGGACACCCTTGTCCAGTGTATTCAGCTATTGTTTGTCTAGGGACTATCAGACCCGATGATAGCGGAGCTGTGTTTTTTATAGCTAAACCCCAAGTCTCCCGTCTGGACATGTCCGGGGGTATTAATCCCCTAGATATGCCCAGAACCCCTTATCGGGCGAGTAAAGGAAAATTCTCACATGACCCACCATGCCCTATCACCCTCACACCCTCCTTTACATCACTTCTGTACATCTTCCATCTCATCAATTGACTGCAATGTTTCTAACATGTTACAATGTCACTTAAATGATCATTAGTGCCGAAAAGTGACGTTAACCATTATTCGTCTACTACTCTTGGGTCTCCATGAGTCTGAGGCTGGAGACATTATGTAGTCAGGTTGTCCACCAGTCCAGCTGCCTGACTGTAAGGCAGTCCACTCTTCCGCCTGTTGCTTCACGGAAAATCAGCTTTGCAGTTGAGGCATAATCGTCGGCACCGTTTTAGTTTTTAAGGTAAAGTTATAAAGCTTGGTGATTTTAATGTATGTATAGGCCTACAATTTGAAATGTCCATCCAACTGAGGTCAAAATGTATAAACTGTCATAATAGATTAATAGTAATTATATTTATATAGCCCTATCTATGTTGTTTATTTATATCACTAAGGTAGTCTATATATGCTGAATATGTGAATATTTATCTGTATGTCGTTGCTGCAGTACTTATTTTTCTACCAGGTAATTTTAGTGAGAGAAGACAACACATTGCTATTTTCTTTGTTAAGGTTTATTCCGACATGTTTCGCTTATAGCTTCATCAGGGTATGACATTGACACACACAACAACTTGGTTTTGTTAGGCCTAAAGTATTATGACATCATAATTTGTTGCTAGGATACCACTTTACGGTGAGTGTGAACAGTGAAACAGATATCTTTTGTGACGTTATACATGTAGTAGAGGTAGTCAAGCAAAATGTTTAGTCTAAACGATTCAACATGAAATTAATTTAAATTAAAAGTTTTTTAATAGTATAAATGTTTTGTCTAATCGAATAGTAAATGATTGTCGTTTTATTGATTCCAGGTGTGCGGACGAGTATGCGGAGTTACAGCGTTGGTGCGGATGAAATACAAATATATGGACAAAAATAGTCGGGCTTCTCTATGTAGTTTTGAAGTTGGTCTATGGTGGCAATTTTTACGTTATGGGTAACTGGTGTCCGCTCCGCACGCGGCGGTGCGGCAGCGCACACCCGTAGTGGGTCCGCGTCGCCGCCCCGCCGCATGCCGACCAGGCACCACGACCACTGGCAGGGTACATCAGTTTATGTTGTTTATTCTTTGAGTTTAATAAAACATTTACATTTTATGTTCTTCATTTTTCCATTATTCCACATTCTATTTCTTTATTTTGATACAAAAAACACAGCAATAAGCGGGGTGGGGTGTCAGTGTCTTTGAGCGTGCTTTCATAATTTTTATTAGAAAATTAATGATCTCACTTAATCCACGTACCAAAAAAATCCACGTTTGGCTAGCAATGTAGTGTCACACTTGCTTCTGTTCAGAAATGTACTTAAGTGTTTCAGTAGTGGCGGCCATCTTGGATTTATGCACGAATGTGACTTCTAAATCAATAAAAATACAGGAGATAAGTTTCTCGTGTCAATTTAGTTAGAAAAGTGGTAGGCTATTATACATATGTCTAGGCCCAGAAATGAAAAAGTTATATTTCCACTGTGGCTTTTGAGGGCCATTTTGAAAAACGTGAATAACTAAAATTGCCCAAGGGTGACACCTCCACACCCTCCGGAATCTTGAAACTGGGGTTCTGGGCAGCACTATTCTGTAAAGAAAAAAAAACTATATACTCCCAAGTCCAGGTATTCCACCATGGCTACCGGACTAAAACCACAGCCTCTCATTTTAGCTCATCCGGTCAAAGGTCAGATACGCTTTTGTTATGGCGCGTTGTCCGTCGTTTGTCTGTCCACAATTTGCCAAAATCGCTATTCACTAGTGAACAGCCCCAAAGTGATCCCGAAGAGTAGAGTGATCACAGAAGGATAGACCCCGCAATTCAGGAATATGACACTAGAGATCCTAATTCAAGTCCACCTAAATCCGGTGCTAGTGTGAACTTGTCTTATAGCCTAGATAATTATGTAGAAAGCTCAAACCAAAACACAAATGCAATTACAAAGATTAGCTATAGTCCCGAGCTGGAGATAACCTAACCTTGTTTTGTGACATATACAATGTTTTTTTGATGTTTCTTATAGATTTTTTTGTGCTGAATTCCAATCCGATAAGTGCCAGCTTGAAAAATTTGAGCATTTTTGTAGATTCAAGGTCAAAGGTCAATCTCAAGGTCCAATATGATTTTTCAAGAAATGAAGCTAGTAAAAAGTGTAATACCTCATGTATATGTGATTTTGACTGAGCAATCCATTTCTGAAACTATTTTGATTATTCAAGGTCATCTACAAGATCAATAAGTCAATTTTAAGGTCAAGTAAGAGAAAATATCAGTTTTAACAAATAAAGCTAGGAAACTGTGTATTACCTCTTTTTCATGGGGTTTTCCTCCTGGAAAATCCATTTAAAATATTATTTTGGTGATTCGACGTCATGTGCAAGGTCAATTTCAACTCAAGGTCATATAAAAGTCAATTCCAAGGTCAAAAATGTGAAAATATGATTTTTAGCAAATACAAACAGCACAAGAAGTGTAGTACGTCGTTTTGGTGTCATTTTGACTGAATAATCGATTTCTATTCTACTATTTTGCTGATGAAAGGTGATTTCAAAGTCATTGCGTCAATTTCAAAGTCAATTTCAAGGTCAACTATGATTCTAACATATCTGCTACAAATCGGGGCACGTATTTATATTATATTGTTTTGGTGTGTTTTTGACAGGATACTCTAATTCTAGTAAGGTTTTAATGAATAAACATCATCAAAGGAGATGATCAGGCGACGAGAAGTCATTAAAGGATGGTGGAGAGGCGTTAAGAGCGACGGAAAAGCTATACATGTCAGTGGAGAGGCGTTAAAAGGCAACATGGAGGCGTTAAAAGACAATGGGAGGCGTTAAAGGGCGGCGGCGTTTCGTTAAAAGGCGACCCAGTGGCCCTAAAGGGTGATGGGAATGGGTTAAACGGCAATGAGGAGGCGTTAAAGGTCAATGAAGAGGCGTTAAAAGGCAACGATGAGGCATTGAAGAGCAATGAAGAGGCGTTAAAGGGCAACCGGGAGGCGATAAGGTGTGAAGAAGAGGCGTTTGTGTGCGACGGGATTCGCTAAAATGTGGAGGGGTCATTAAAAGACTAAAAGACAGCGTTAGAAGGTGACAAAAAAGTGCAAAATAACGTTACCGGGCGGTGGTGAGCAATAAAAAGAGATATTTAGGTGTTTAAGGGCGAGGAGAAGGCGTTAAAAACGACAGGGAGTCACTAAAGGTTGACGAAGAAGCGTTAAATGGCGACAGATAAATGTTAAAGGCCTATGGAAAGGTGTTAAAAGGCGAGGAAAAATAGTTGAAGGTCGTTGGAGATGCATTAAAGGGCGATAGAGAGGCGTTAAATGACAATGGGAATGCGGTAAATGCGATGAGGAGGCGCTAAGAGGCGATCATGAAGCATTAAATGGTGATGGCAAAGCATTAGGGTCGATGGGGAGGAATTAAAGAGTGATGTAGAGGTAGGCCTATGCATTTAAGGGTGAGGAAAAGGCGTCAAGGGAAACGGAGAGGTGTAAATGACGATGGAAAGGCGTTGAAGGGCGACGAAAATGCTTTAAGTGGCGTCGGAGAGGCACTAAGAATGACGGGAGGCATGGAGGGCAATGGAGAGGCGCCGCATGAGTGTAAAATATAGATGGTAATTCGTTAAAATTCGATGGGGAGGCGTTAAATATTGATGGAGAGGTGTTAGCCCTTTGGATCTTCACGATGCATCATCTTGCATCTCTGAAGTATCACTTAATTTCATACACCTAGGCGTTTTAGAACGAACATTTTCATAGAACTTTTTTAATAATAACGATATATTTTTCTGTTATCTGTCACCCACTTCAAGTCATCTTTATCCACTTTAAGCCGAGAATTGCGACAGTAATTCGCGGCTTGTAGTGGATGAAGATAACAATTCAGGCTTAAAAGGGTTAAGCCGGAGGGAAACCAGTCCCAGATAGGCCTATATTCGGAATTTGGGATTGAAAACATGAGATAACTATGACGTTATAAATTGATCTGGTCTCGGCAAGAGTGCAGCAGCAATTTATTGCGGTATTCAATGGGTTACATGGAGATGATGACCCCTAATCATTAAAATAGTGCAAGAAATAGTTTATTTAATCAAAATGACACATAAAAAAGGTCAACATCACACGAAAAAGACCTATTACATTTCTTCCTATTATTCTTTCTTAAAATTCATGTTTTTTTTATATTTTGACCATTGGAATTGACCTTACGACCTTGAAGATGACCTTGAATCCCCAAAATAATACTATAAATGGATTGTCTAGTAAAAATCCCACGAAAAAAGAGGTATTTAACATGTTCCTAGCGTTACGTGTTAAAAATGATATTTTCGCTTACTTGACCTTGAAATTGACCTTGAATAATCAAAATAATTTCAGAAATGGAATGCCCAGTCAAAATCACATGAAAATGAGGTATTACACTTGTTCCTAGCTTCATTTGTTGAAAAATTATATTTGACCTTGAAATTGACCTTTGACCTTAAATATACAAAAATGCTCAAAATTTTCAAGTTGGCACTCATCGGATTTGAATTCAGCATCAAAAAAACATTGTATATGTAACAAAACAAGGTTAGGTCATTTTTATATAAGCCCTAGCTCGGACTACTATACGGTGCCATTGACGCGGCATGTACTGTCCAAAATGGTAATTTAAAGGATCTGCCAAATTACAACTTTATCGGCCTTTTCATTCAGATTTCAAGAGATAAGATACGAGATATATAGGGCAGCTACTGGCTGATTCAACACCTCATTCAGACCACCGCGACCCTCTGCTCGCCGAGGGCGCATCTAAATTAATTAAATTCTAAAAAGCTTCTGTTTCCAGGTCCCTTGCCTCCCTTGCCAACCAGACTTTTGCAATGAGTATTATATACTATTGAAGAATTTGGAAAGGCTAAAAGTAGCTTTTATACAAGCTTTGAAGTATTTATCTCACTCTCAGCACCCTTCTGGTGCTACGGTTCACTTAGCCAAAGAATTAAAATATTTATAATGGCCGTAGACCCATAACATATGTATTCAAATAAACCGGAAAGAGTTAACTAAGACATTTATGATGATTTCAAATTGAAAAAAATCCTTTGATCTCCATGATTTAAACAAAAATAATTGAGCGTTGTAATGGTTAATTTTTAGCGCTACAACGATTATAGGCATTATATTCGCTAACATTTGCAGTTCAAACGCTGGCCGGCCCCGATGGCTCATTCGTGTCGACTGGTCTTGTAACCTGGAGTTACCATGTTCGAGTCCTAGTCGGGCCGGATAATTGTCATCGTGGTTGTGCATATACAGTGCACCAAACTGCTCAAAGGCCTGGAGTGTACAGTGCTGCCTATAGTACTGCGCACATCAAAAAACCTTTGAAGTCATATGTAATAAGAGTTGGGCATTGTCCCGGCTTCGAGCTTCCTTCTGTCGCGATATTGCCATGATTGTGCAGAAAGCGACGTAAAGCGATATTCAACAGGTCAAACGCTGACAAAAAGCTAGTCATAAATTTAATAATTCTCAATCACAAATCTGATGTGTATGCCATACGTTATAGTGTGACACTGCCTTAATAGGTAGCTGTTCTATGTTTACAAACAAAATGGGGCACAATTGCAGCTCCTTCCATTGATATCCACTGCCTGCTGATCTGAGAATAATGCAAGCATAAGCACAGCTGATCCAATTAAACAGCTGCCGAAAAGTGATTTTTTTGGCTTAGCCTTTCCATCCTAGTTTTTTGGATACCCGGCGCACCGTTGACGACTCAATGTTATTCCTCAGTACATCGAGATCGATATTGATTCTGATTTCTACACCTCAGAGCTCGTCCCTACGATAATTTAGGCGCGTTAGAAGTGACAGAATTGATTAGATTGATTGATAAATCATCGCATTTTACAGACCAAAAAATGCAAAAATCTAAATAATTGATTGACAGTACAATTTATTTCACAGCAAAGTAAGGTTTATACAAATCAGCATTGTGGATTGGCGTTTAATACATAGGAATATCTCAGTGTCATTTGTCCGATAATTTTCACAAAATAATTCACAAGGATTGACAATTAAAATTATTGTCCAGCATGATGTGGTCAACATCAGGTTGGAATCCAGAAGGTTTTCTACGGTATATGGATGATTGGCTTTCCAGTATTTTCAAGCCAACATTTTTATAATCCTTTTTCTCTATTTTTAACTTTTCATACGTTTTTAACCCTTATCCTGCTAAGTTAATTTATTTAAGTTTTCAACCACTTGAGGCTGTGTGGCTGCATGTCTCGCTACCGTGATGCACAACCTAAAGTGGTTGACAATTACTCATGTGTTTTTTTTTGAGACCAAACATTTACAAATATTGATTTTTAAGCAGTCATTTCATTCCCAATAACGGGGATTTAATCGGCTGATCAAACGAATTCAAAGCGGATAAAGATGAGCAGTGCGATGTGTGCTTAGTTGAACCTCTGTGCCATTTGTCTTGTAATATCCGCGAAGGCGTCCCTCCTTACACACCGAGCCTCCAGGATGGGTGTGGCATCCAGCAGCCTGTTAGTTCTGCAAAGATGTATCATAACATATTATGAAAAGATTCCCATTAACCGTGGTCAATCCATTTTCATCCAATTTTACAAACACTATATTCTAGTCATGTGGCGACTACCCTGAAAATTTCATTGACAAGCTTGAAAAGCTTCATGTAGTAAATAAAAAAAAATGCCCTCTATAAACTTATTAGCAGTAGCAGTAGTAGGTGGTAGTAGTTGTAGTAGATAGTAGTAGTAGTAGTAGTAGTAGTAGTAGTAGTAGTAGTAGTAGTAGTAGTAGTAGTAGTAGTAGTAGTAGAAGTAGTAGTAGTAGTAGTAGTAGTAGTAGTAGTAGTAGTAATAGTAGTAGTAGTTGTAGTAGTAGTAGTAGTAGTAGTAGTAGTAGTAGTAGTAGCAGTAGTAATAGTAGTAGCTATAGTAGTAGTAGTATAGTAGTAGTGGTAGTAGTAGTAATAATGGTAATAGTAGTAGCTATAGTAGTAGTAGTAACAGTAGTAATCATTAATAGCGAATATCTCACCCAAAGTAGCCGTCGATAACATCCACTGGACCGTCTGCTATTATTTCCCATGCTGACATGTCATATCCTCCGTTGTTAGCGTTAGCGCATTCGTGGATTTTCTCTCCGTACCTACACGGTTCAGTGGCTGTGAAGTGGACACAGCTGGTATTAGCTGCGGCATCAGCACATACCTGGTCGGGGTTGTGTGATTCCGGACACACCACATCTCCCAGTGAACTGTAACCTGCAACACCACAGCGCAGTATGAATAAACTAAAAGGTTTAATGTGTCAATGTGAAAGTCATTGTTTTTATTCTAATAGGCCTAGGTTAGGAAACATGGCGAAGGAATCTAATTTTCTACATCTGTCTTGTTCTACTTATTGTAATATGAAACATCCCCTGATTTTGTCTAAAAATAAATATTATAGGGACCGCCATCCGGGATATGGATTATACTTTCTAGCATATTGGTTAACATAATTCACTTCAATTGTGTGCAAAACTGTGTTTGTTACTAGACACTCTCTGTCACGTGACTTTTGACTTATCAGAGAAGCCTGATATATGGGGATGCTTAATATGATGCTTATGACACTGTTTCTACTCAATCCACCCAACACGAGACATTGACCCTGTGTTGATTCGATGTTAGGCCAGCGTCGCAGGGAAGTGACACCTTACTCTAAGCTGTTTTATTTCTCTGTTTTATATCAGAAAAAAACCCCGCAATCTAAAGAGGGAAAACGTAGAAAAAACATTTAAGAAAAAAAATATTAAACCAACTTCTGGAAAATTTAATGAGGGCGACGATATAAAAATATTGACTTATTTAAAAAAATAATAAGGGCGACCAAAAAAATAATTAAAAAAACATAGCTGGGAAAATGTTTATCTCCCGAAATTAACTGTTTTTTCCCCGGAAATCCGCAACAAACCAATGCGGGCGCTGGGCAGATTTTTTTTTTTCTGGTAATGCGCGGCCTAAATCTAATGCGCGCGCTGATCTAAAACAGGGAAAAACAAAGTGGCCTAACCGAGCTACACCACTGGCAATGCACACATAAAGATTCGTGGAGGCTGCATCTTGGATGGTAGTCATTTCTACAATGTTAGGGGACCAACATTCAATCTCCAAGGGGGGGGGGGGCTGTAGTTTTTGTCGTGGACAAATTATTTATTTCAACCCGGCTGAGCCGCTGGCTGGAAATTAAAAATTGTATCACATGTTCATATATAACATTTCTTGAAGTAAATTATTTATTTCACGAGTCCGCCAGAAATTATTTACTTTAAAAATACTCCACCCCCCTCACCCGAAAATTTAATGGCAGACCCCTTATGCAGGATGTGACTGAGGTGCCCAAGTTGGTACGGAAGTACTATTATAAGCAACAAAGAAACCATCTCTGCACCCCATGACACATCATATAGGCCTACTACTGCACCAAAACAATTACTAAATAATATAATATAGCACAGCACAAGCTTCTTTAGCTCTTTAATATACATTGAACCAGCGCAACATAGCCAATAATGTGTAGGCCTCAAATAGAACAAATATTGGTAATTTGTAGCGACTTTGTCTGCAAGCAGGCAGGAAGGCAGGCGACAGGTAGACAGGCGGACAGGCAAACAGACAGGCAGGCAGGCACGCACGCACGCACGTACTCAGGCAGACATGCAGGCAGGCATACCGGCAGCAGTCAGAAATGAAATGAAATGAATCGGGCTTTAGGCCACCTTTGTGCACATATAGGCTAAACTGGGCCAGGAGAACCTCCTGAGGATGGTGAGATGATTGAGATGACACTGTCCTCCAGACACAGGATTCGAAATTCGAGCCCTGGCGGTCTGAGGCCGAGCACGCTACCTCTCGGTCACGGAGGCTCCCCACAATACTAACTTTCACACGTGGATGGGGAAGAAACAATTTTGTTTCTTTCAAACCGCCGAGACCGGGAACCGAACCCCGGACTCTGGCGTGAAAGGAAGCGGTGCTAACCACTACCCTAGGGCCCCCGCCCGGCAGCAGTCAGAAAGCCAGTCAGGCATACCAACTAGTAAATCCCTTTGATCTCCATGGTTTTACAGAAATATTTCAGCTTTGTAGGAGTTTTTTTAACTCACCAAGCCTGCAATGCGCTCTCCAGAATGAGGCCGGGGCGGCGTCGGGGTCATCGTCAGCCCTGTTATCACCAATGAACTCCCAGGCAAGCACAGAATCTAACATAGGATTCCCATCTGTCGGCTCATTTACCTCTCTGAAGATCCATATGCTCAAATCTGCAAAAAGACATATTACACAGTGTAGGTCTCAAATAGAAAAAAATATTTGTTTAGCCAATCTGTCTGTAGACAGGCAGGCAGGCAGGCAGCAGACAGACAGAAAGGCAGACAGAAAGGCAAGCAGACAATCAGACAGGCACGCAGACAGGCACGCAGATAGGCAGGCAGGCAGGCAGGCAGGTAAGCAGGCAGGCAGACAGGCAGGTAGACAGACAGGCATTCATTCATTCATTCATTCATTCATTCATTCATTCATTCATTCATTCATTCATTCATTCATTCATTTATTCAATCAATTCATTCATTTAATTTATTCATTCATTCATTTATTCACTCCATGAATGATTGAATGAATGAAGGAATGAATGAATAGAGTCAATGAAGCTTAATTTGGTCACACATAAACTAAGCTGGACTAGTCATGAATTAAACCCTAGAGCACTGAGATATTCAATTTAAATTTTCAGTCACTTGAAGTTGTGTATCGCTACCGCGATACACAACTTCAAGTGACTGAAAATTTGTGTGATTTGCAAAATGTAAGTCCCAACATATATCAGTGTAGCTAGATTGAAGGTATATTTATTTTACCAACTGGTTAACAGGGGTTAAACATGTGATATTAAAAAGACAGAATGTCTACTGTAGTCGACATCTGTGTTCTTAGGGTTAACACAATTTTTTTTTTTTTTGTGATACGTACCTTCACCTGGTTTTTGTGCGGATGAGCCGATCTGTCGCCAGTCAGATCCCGGTAGGAATGGTCGCACGTACTTGATGTCCCCACACATCTCAGCGCTGTCCCAGATCTCCAGACCTCCTGGCTGATCGATCCCCCAGACCAGCCCGTCATCCATCCTGGAAGAAGTGTCCGGAGCCTGCCCACACAAATAAAATGTTTACAGTGAGTGAGTGAAAATTTGTTTACGTCGCTTTCTGCACAATCATGGCAACATCGCGACAGAAGGAATCCCGAAGTTGGGACTATGCCTTACTCTTATTTGGAATGACTTCAAGGGTTCTTTATAGTGCACATTGCGATATAGGGCACATTGCCTTTCTCAATATATAGAGAGGGACATGGCGCAGTGGTTAGAGCGCGGAGCTTTGTCGATGTCGCTGCCTGCCGCGCGGTTTCCAATCCCGCTTGGTGCAGGATTTTCAGAGAAATATCATGTCTCTCCCCTCTCAATATTGGGACATTGTTTCGATGTTGTGTCCTTGGGCAAGGCACTTAACCCTCAAATGCTTCACTTGACTCAGGTGAAAATGAGTACCTGGTTGGACAGCGATGGCATGCAATGTGTATGATAAGTTCAATGCGCCGAAATGGCTGCAGGACTGTATGCTCTCCGTGGAGTTGAGATGGCACACGAATGAACAGGTCCAGTGACCAAGGGGTAAAATGTGAAATCGGATGATAGGTCTTCAGACTTGATATCAGACTATAAACCTGCACCTTTACCTTTAGACACCACTGTACACTCCATGCCTTTGAACAGTTTTGAGCACACAAACAATTGGTTAACCCTTAAAACGCTGAAATATTTTTATAGAAACCATGGAAACTTAAGTTTTTTTTTTTTAATTTGGAATCATTATAAATGTCTTGTTAGCTCTTCCTGACTCTTTTGAATACATATGTCATGGGTCTACGACCATTATAAATATATCTACTCTTACAGTGCGGTGATCGATTTTAGACGTCTGAATCTGACGTCTACAGACGCTCGATTCCAATAACGTCAGATTCCAATAGCTGTGATTTAAAAGACTAGTAAAAAAATTGAAAACGACTGTGATCGTGTTTAGTGGTATTAGTGTTAAGAACCTTTCTCAATATATTATATTTATAGGCCCACTAAGGTAACATCTAAAACTTTCTTTATCAGTTTTATAATATTGTTTTTCTAAAGCGCATATAATATTAAATGATCTGAATCAGATACAAGAAGAATTGCGAACTGCTCAATGAATCGTTTCGACGATTCCTCCCAACCAGATGATACGATATTAAATTTTCGCGAATCGCTGTACTAAATAATTGTGCTACATCGAAAAATATTTGAATAACATTTTGATAACGTTTTATAAATGATAATAAATATACACTTACGCATTCTGATGAGTGAATGAGGAATAGACAAAATAGTAAAAAATGCATTTTGCTGATTAGTGTCGATGGCTATTAGGCATCAACTGACATGCGAATTTAAATAGAATTTCTGTGTCGCCTGCCATATCTCAAGACGTCTCATGACGTATCAACTAAAAAACCTGACATATGGCCATGTTCCCAAGTATTTCCTTGTCAGCCTCGTGCGAGAGATATCGTGTAAACAATTAGGAAAGTGATATTATATTCTTTATATTGGATTTATTTTTCAGGTACAAATCAATCAATGAATCAATCAATGAATCAATCAATGAATCAATCAATGAATCAATCAATGAATCAATGAATCAATGAATGAATGAATGAATCAATCAATCAATCAATCAATCAATCAATCAATCAATCAATCAATCAATCAATCAATCAATCAATCAATCAATCAATCAATCAATCAATCAATCAATCAATCAATCAATCAATCAATCAATCAATCAATCAATTAATTAATTAATTAATTAATTAATTAATTAATTAATTAATTAATTAATTAATTAATTAATTAATTAATTAATTAATTAATTAATTAATTAATTAATTAATTAATTAACTAATTAATTAATTAATTAATTAATTAACTGTTTAACTGTTTAACTGATTAATTAAGTAATTATTCAATCAATCAATCAATCAATCAATCAATCAATCAATCAATCAATCAATCAATCAATCAATCAATCGATCAATCAATCAATCAATCAATCAATCAATCAATCAATTAATTAATTAATTAATTAATCAAGTAATTATTCAATCAATCAATCAATCAATCAATCAATCAATCAATCAATCAATCAATCAATCAATCAATCAATCAATCAATCAATCAATCAATCAATCAATCAATCAATCAATCAATCAATCAATCAATCAATCAATCAATCAATCAATCAATCAATCAATCAATCAATCAATCACTTAATTGATGAATCAATCAATCAATCAATCAATCAATCAATCAATCAATCAATCAATCAATCAATCAATTAATTAGTTAATCAATCAATCATCCCTTAAGCAAAATAAAACAACTAACCGACCAATTAACCAACCAACCAACCAACCAACCAACCAACCAACCAACCAACCAACCAACCAACCTATCACAAACAAACAATAATTGACCAGCAATCTAAAAACTTAGTGACCGAACCTCCAACTGACCGATTTATTAACTGACCGACCAGCTTGAGTTATCTACTTCAAAGATGACAGTGAGCACACGTACAGATATTTTATTAAAACTAAACATTTATTAGGCCCAAGGGAACAGCATGTTAAACTTCTACATAATTATGAAGGGTATTTATGTCAAATGCTAAGGTGTGGTGTTTACAGTTATCTGGGGTAGGCCCTATTTACTACCAATTTTAATTCAGTTAGATCCGCTAGTATATTTTAAATCTTTATATCTTTATAGGACCAAAGGCATATTTTAAGCTTAATGTAGTCTATTGCGTTTTAAAATGTGCGGCTTCTGTATTTTGCGCTTATTCACATAATTCACATGCGTAAATTTTGACGACTGACACAGACACAGTAAAGATGATTCAGCTGCTGGTTCAATGCTGATCCACCGTCTGCGACGCTGGCCCAGCATTAAACCAGCATTGGTTCAACATACCTTGCTCCTAGTTTATCACACACAGATAACACGACCTGTTAGCCATCAACGAGACATTGCCCCTATGTAGGGTCAATGCTGGTCCACCGTCTACGACGTTGGCTCAGCATTGAACCAATACCGGGTCAACGTCTCGTGTTTGCTGGATTGGCCGTTACACAATTATTTCCTTGTTCTCCGTCCCACCCCACGTGTCACTCTCTCACGATGTACTTATAAAATGCAGCCTAATATTATTGGAAACAACACGCGACCTGCCAAGATGGTTCTGTTATATTTTACCGCAATTTTTCTACTCGCAGCCACGGCTAATGGGGTAAATAACTGAGAATATCGTTAAAATAACTGATAAATATAATTATTTATATAATATAATTTACTTTAAACTAGTCGTAGTTTCGCACATATACATTTGGATCAATTTAACGTGTAAAAATACAGGAATTAAGAGGTAGTTAGGCTAGATTAACCAAATATGTTCATTTGAACCGGCTATGAGACAATACAGCACTAGCTCAATGACGATATTTTAGGCGATTTTTTTTATTATTGTATGAGTACTGCATTTTCTACATACCATGAAATGAACAGCGCTAGTATTTTTATATTTATCATATCACTATACGTCACACATTTTTTAAAGGTGGTATTCTGTTTATATTTATTATTA